>CM076984.1:25993412-26125912 GCA_039105355.1 Benthosema pterotum | reverse complement strand
CCTAAGTCAGTGGAAAAGTAATAAATTCATATCAATTAAACTATACAACCAACAACAGATCTCTTAGCAAGGAGATGCTACACAATTCCAGATGAAGCCGGTCAATTTGACATTATAGCTTTGAGTGGAAGTGGCAACGGAAAAAAACTGTGGTAGGAGTAGAGTGTTCCAAAGCACGGAAACAATAGTATGGTCACTAAGGCAACCAATAATAATAATAATAACTGTTTGGCCAGTTGAGTGCTCCAGTCTATTTTTTTCTGGGTGGTCTCTTAAAGTGCCATGGCATTATTATCTTTTCCAATTCAATTGTCCCTGTTGAGTACCGACAGCCCTTCTACCTTCTGCTGAATGGAGTGTGCTGGTCTTTTCTTTATGTACAGCATAATATGCCTTTTTTGGGATGCCCAGAATAGGAACATTGACACTGCACAGGAACCGTAGCAACATTGTGCACTGCTACATTTAATAAATACTTACCAATAAATGAATAACAGATTCCTTGTTGAGTCTAGACTAGTCTACTTGGGCTCGGTGCTGTCATTTGATAATATGCCCTCTGCTTATTGCTAAAGCATGCTTGACTTGAGAAGGAACAGAGGGCTCCATTTCCGTCACTGCTAAACCCCTTATCCCTAAACTTCTTTGCCTTTTTGGTCAGGTGAAAACTTGACCCGTCAAGCACCCTTTTCTCTAGTTGCCAAAAGCCAAGAGATTGCCCAAAAGATTGCCAGATTACCTCTGCATATGGCACAGAACTATTCCTAGTCTCCCATCGTCCAAACGGTCATTGTGAGCATGTAGAATGGATATTAATGTGCTGCTGAGTCGCCGACGGACCATCACTCTACCGCAGACCCCACCCGCCAACCTCTGCTGGTCCCTATTGTACCTGCCGACCCCCTGCACAACAGAGACAGGGCTTCTTTCTACCCTCGGGGGAAAAAAACACACACATTAAACGTGCATGACTTGTACATCAGTGGCTAGAGCTGGATAATCATAATGTGCGTCCCTTCCAACTGCCTTATGTAATTCACTTCAGTTCATGCAATTACCCTCCCAACCACCGCCACCAATATTTTTTCAAAATGGTAAAAAGTTTACCGATAAAGGGTTTAGCAGTGACAAAAATGCATACCTGATACTTCTCACCTTGACGCCAGTCTATGCCTCACAGATTGACCAAACCCTTGTGTGCTCTTCGGCGCACACTCGCTAACCCCTTAACCTCATTACGCCATCTCCTTGTATCATCACATAACATGCCATGGGTCATGGCATCGTCCTCTGTAACAAACAAATCCACCACTTAATTAGTGCCGTTGGATGGCAGGCATAACTCCACACACGTATCCGCCCACCATGCAGACGTCCTGGTTTTTGCTGGGAAAAAGAGTACCATAGCGGGGGACCTCTAAGGAAACGGGAAGGTATGAAGACGAGGATTCCTCATTGGGTGATTAAAAGTAACCTTTAGAGCCATGGAGAAGCTGTTAGCTCTGCCCTTTCTTTCCCCTGCAAATGCCATCTTAGAACTCTGGTCTAATGATGCTACAACGGTTTCAAGGCAATTACACTGCCTCTAAATTGATCCCAAAGCATTGGGTTTGTGTGAGGGAAGAGACGGAGGGAATGAGGGAGAGAGAAAGGGGTAGATTCTGAAGCACCTAGTAGCTAGGTAGGAGAGCAGGGAAAGCACTGGGCTGGATGATTTACACTTATTAGCTCCCTTGATTGGCTCTCTGAAAACCCATTTTTAGCCTAGCTGTCTCTCCCACCGATGAGACACGCTGTGTGGCGAGCGAGCGTGTTCTTTCATCAGGTCATTGTGGGTATTTTTAAAGTGGTACTTCGGTATCAGCCCTCGTTCGGTTAGGTTCAACTCGCCGGGCAAACTGCAGAAGGGTACTTTGGGCCCCATGCTGACAAAATGGGCCCAAAGCAACTCGACCTTCCTTTGCCCTGCCTATCGGTGTGTGGACAGCCGAGCCTCCCAGGGCCGCCTCCAGGTTTTGCAGCAGCGGGGGGGCGCTGCACCCAGCATGGGCCTTGTTTTCCTGCGGCCCCGGGCCTCATAACCAGGGGAGCGTTTGTGAGGCCCTGCCAATCATTCCATTAGGGTCTCCACAGCTGTAGCCCTCTTTCTTCAGGGCAAGCTTGGTGCTTGGGAAGAAACCTGAAGTATGTCAAAGGAAAGAATAACAATATATAGGGATATATATTGTTATTCTTTCCCTATATAGGATGTCAGTATTTGGCTGATTCAATAATAGATTGAAGCTTTAAAATCATGCATGGCTATTCCATTTCTCACACTATGCACTTACTGTAAGCCCTTATCGTTGTATGATAAATAGCTGATCTACATGCTTACTAGCTCTGGTCTATAGCTCTACTGTTTCTAGGATTCTGCTTTGCAGTGGAGCTTTGTGAAAGACAACGTAATCTCTCAGATGGAACTCTGACCAGCCTCTCTCCTTGAGTTGAAATATTAAAAACATTTTACACATACTCACCAAAACAACATGTCTTATTAGAAATCCATCTTTCCTTAGTGCACTCACTGATCCCTCTACCAGGACAAACAACCAGGATTTTTGCCAAGAGAAAAACTCCATGGGAAATATCAATCGCGTTCTGGACAAAAAGTGCATTTTATCCATATGGTTGGGGGGCTCAGAGTGTTTCCACTAAGGAAAGTAAACTTTCTAATAACACAAACCGTTTTTGTTCTGGTGAGTAGGTAAAACATTTATATTTCCACTTAAGAAGAGAGGCTCCAATAACACTCTCTTTGACATATAGATATATGTACAGTATATACTGTACTAGGACCTTACCCGTTGAATATGTGAAGTCCAAATGATGTAAAATTTGGATAATAATTATACCAATAATGTAAGTGGTTTGAGGAACAATCATTTTAATGTACATGGGAGATGGTAAATCGTAAAAATCAAGATGGCCATTAATTTTCTACATTCTGTAGGTGTGTATACTTGGGCTAATTCAGATGTTTTAAGCTCCCAAAGAGTTACATCTGGTTTACCAACTGTCCATCATTTAGCCTGGGGACCACCTGGAATCCTCTCAAGGACCACTCGTGGTCCCTGGACCACTGGTTGAAAACCACTGTTTTAAGCCATTAGTGCGGACTCTGAGGGAGACACATGCATAGGAACAGCGATGCGCATCCGAGCCGTTGCGAGACAGGCAAAGAATCAAGACTGTTCGCACCAGTGTTGCCACCACTGGTGTGTATTGTTTGCCTCCAATGGTTGATGTGTATTGTTGTATGTATGTACAGTACATTCGGATATTTTTTGCCGTTCAAATGGATTCCAGAAGATATTTAGCAGTATTTGAAAAAGTTTTAAATCCGAGTGGGGTATATTTAATGGTTTAAAAAGGGGTTCCTGTGCAGAATGGGTTAAAGCAGCAACGGGTACAACATTGTGTGACTCACACAGTCCAACCTTGGTAATTGCAAAGGCAAAAGTGGGTGAAGTGTCAGTGAAAATACCAGATGTAGAAACTCAAATGAAACTTTTTTCCACTATTGCCATACAACAAAGTATAGCAATAGAGGGAGGGCTCCATGGGTGGACAGCCTTGAATGAGGCAGGAGGCTTCACACACACACAGCTTTGCTGTGGTGAATGGGGTCTGCCTTCTTTTCTTCTCACCTTAGAAGAGCCTGAGGATCACCATCACAGTCCAGCATGAGCAGGCAGATGGCCTGGAGTTAATCTGTGACCTCACTAGCTCTCTCTCAGATCAGCTCTCACCCCAGCAGCACAACCAGATCACGACCGATAACGTATGCAGAGGATGCGGTTCTGCAGATTTCCGTAATGGTTTCTCTCTATCTCTCTCTCTCTCTCTCTCTCTCTCTCTCTCTCTCACACACACACGTGCTCCCGCTCTCTCTTGTGCACTTACTCTACACACATCTTCTCACACATACACATCTCCTCTGCTGTGTTTTCTTTTGGCTCCACTGTATTTTGATCTGGAGGAAGGCAGAGAGCAGGTGACGGGGATCAGAGCGGCAGAAAGCTGCAGGGTTCCAGAGACCTGAGCTGACAGTTACAGTATGCTTGCCTCTCCTCGACCCCCTCTCCCCGGGGGGCCCCGGCCCATGCCATCTGTCTGGGTGCGACCACATGCCCACACCTTCACGGCTGTGATGTACAGTACAGTGTGTGGAGGATTCGTTTAATGACTGCCGGCATGGGAAATTACTTCTTCCTAAGGAATTACCAGTTAGATTTGTTTTGCTGGAAGATTATGATTTTCTACTCCATGATAACGTTCCCCTTATTTTTCTGCATCACCATTGTGAGCCACGACAACACTACTACAGTCATAGCTAAATCCTTGTTGCTGTCTACAATCATTCAAATTGCTTTAGTTTAAAGGCAGGCTTATTCTCCCTGCAACAGTCTGCTGTGTATCTTTCACAATCTTCACTACTGCATTGGTTAGGCATGGAAAACACTATTCACATTAGTGCATATTTGTGAGTTTGAGCCACTCCCAAACTGTCAGCCAATGTGTAATTTAAGTAAGTATTCTTGAGCTATCAATTTTAGCCTATCCATTTTTCAATCAAGGGCATAACATAGTATAAGCATTTTGTTGTCTGTGTGCCTAATTCAAGCTCATTGCACGTTTCACACCGCATCACATTGTTTTGGCATGAAGATTTTACATGGCTATGGATCTAATATATGATTTGTTGCCATTCCCCAGTCACCCATTCCATCCTTAAAGTTATTATACTTTTTTATCAGACTACCTGAAATGTGGTAGGAATTAGGTTGGAATGTCAATCTAATTAGCATGCTGTATACATACCACATAGGTGCTTTATCTAACACGGCTTTCCTGCTTAAAACCCTTATTTTTAAGTGCCGGATCTCTGAAACAAGATGTAAGGTGACGTAATCTTGTTTCTGGTATCTTGATTATTCTGCCCTTCGACCTTCTGTGTAAAAACATCAGGGTCGCGAGTCCCACAGTATGCTAAACATGGCAAAGTTTAAACTATGTTTCTAAGTGAAAGTGGATACTAGCTAGGTCCAGAGTTATCGTCTTAAGAGAATATCCTGGTGCCACTGCTGTTTTTAGCCATTATAAAATACTGGTTAAAGTGGTTAACTCTAAACTGACCTGATTACCAAGTTCTAATGGTTAGAGATTTTGACATGCCCAATGGTTTGCCTGTCTTTGTTGGGCACAGAAACATTGAAAACCTCTGGGCAAGAATATCAACACAAAGGTCTCCATGTCCATTAATGGCTGCCTTATTGATGGTGGAGGGTAAAGTAATATCCTTTAGGAGCTTTTTACAGCCTGTTAAACCGTATCACAAGCGATCAAGCATTGTGCTACAGTCATTCGCTGCACAGGTGTTCTGTATTTTAAAAAAACTAAATATGCTTTCATATGCGTGCCAACTAGGAGAATATGTTCATCTGAGTCTGTTAAAACTTCCTGGAAACTGATTTGTTGGCAATTCACACATGAAAGAAAGTGCCCAATTTGCAAGATTGCTAGGGCTGATGCAAAACTCAATTACAGTGCCCCTACTTTATGCTTGCTTGATCAATCAAAGACTACTTCCCCAGATGTAGTTTGTGTACAAACCTGCAGGCCTAGCACGCTTATAATGTGTGCGCTTACACTCATGCACGTACACACACACGCACGCACAGCACCATTAGTACTACTGCCACCACAATTTGCCTTTGGCATCAAAAGGCACGTTGATGGTTAAACCCCTATTTGAAATGCACATTTGCATATTTCCAGTTTGTTGTTGCGGTTGCAGGGTTTAAATGTAACAGTCAACAACAAACTTGAATTGCTTTTTCCTCTTGGAATAGCTCACACTGTGCAGTATAGATTTTGATTAGGTGCAGGATGCTGGTTTGGCTCAGACAGGCACGAGCAACAGACGGAGAGAGAGACCCTCCTTGGCTTTATCTGCATGTTGGAGTGGGAGGGAGATTTGGCCAGCAAATGCAGTATACACCCCTGACCATCACTGACTTTATCTGATAGCTCCTACGCACGGGTACAGGCCGTGCCCACGCTCAGAACATCATCTTCACCCTGTTTAATCATCTAGGGAAAATATTTATTCATAGTCCATTGTCATTACTTCAGTGTGAGTGTGTGTCTTGATTAGGTGGTCTTTTATCTGTGCTGTCAGTTTGGCCTGGCACTCTCTGCCTTCAAGGTGAACCATATGGTTGCAAGGTGGAGATCCCTATCAAGGCTGTAGTTGAAAGGCTGGGGTGTGATTTATACCTGGTTGCACATGATGTGTCTTTACAGAGTTGTGAGCTTGTAGATCTGCTGCAATATAATTCCAGGTGTGTGTGTGTGTGTGTGTGTGTGTGTGTGTGTGTGTGTGTGTGTGTGTGTGTGTGTGTGTGTGTGTGTGTGTGTGTGTGTGTGTGTGTGTGTGTGTGTGTGTGTCAATTGTAATTTACAATTCAGGCATTTAGCAGATGCTCTTAATCCAGAGTGATTTGCATTAAGACATTGTAATGCATACAGATTAAAATTTACAAATTATGATTGCAATGGGAAGTGCATTCCATAGTTTTGGAGCCGGAAGGGAGAACATGTGCGCGTGCGCACGCACGCACGCACGCACGCACGCACGCACGCACGCACACACACACACACACACACACACACACACACACACACCAGAGCATACTATTTCATCCTCATTTCAATTGGTGTTTTGCTTGCAAATGTGTGAAGCTGTGGAATGAAACAGAAGCATTCTGTATCTGTATACCTCTATTCGCAACAGGAATATATTGTACAATGCTGCAAGCCTCAATAGATGTTGGCTTCATAGGAGCTTGGAAGCTTCACTTGAAGAGGGCAAATGAGGCTTTGCCTCATTATCCCAATTCAATCGTGTAACTTTCATATTGACTAAATCTTATAGGCCAGGGCTTCCTGTATAAAACTTATTTTACACTTAGATGTTAGTCTTAAGTGCCCTTTTGAGCTCATATAAACACACTGTATAATGTAAACAAAAAAACTTTAAGAAACGATTACCTTAAGTACCTGTAAAGATCTAACAATATATGTTTTTTGAGTGTTAACATTGAATAGGTTCTACAAAAATGAATGCCTTTTATTGAAAAACATTTTTGAATAGTTAAAATGGCCAACCTACATGCTCACAACATGTCAATGAAGATTAGATATTTGAACTATACAAAAATGTTTTTCAAAATAGTAAAACAAGGCAAGGAAGTTAGGGATAATGGGTTTAGTGTGTGACAAAAATGGAGCCCTTAGTCTACCACAGAACTAATCACATGCAGCCTGCTGTAGCAGACGACACCAACAATTACAACAAATTACACTGAATAACTTGTCTGTTTGTAGAATTAGAATACATTAACGCATCTTATTACTTGCCATTTTTGGCATAAGCACTTCCTTCCCCTTTATTTTCCATTCCAGACACCTGGAACTAAAGTTGTGAAATTCAAGTGCCACCTTACAGTATACTATTTTTAATCCCATGAATATGTTTGCAGGAATCAGCGCTGTGGCATTCATGGAGCAGCATTTTAAACAGATATGCTCCAGCGTGCTCTATGATCAGTGCCACATTGTGCATATCCGACACGTCCTCAAAGTGCCGCAGGCAATGCATATGACTTATTTCCTTGAGCGACTTCTCCCCCATCAAAATCGTCTTACTCCAAGTAACATGCTTAGCGTTGCTTGCCCACAGAAATAGCATCCGAAACAAGGTCGCTGCCAACTGCTTAAGTCTTTTTTACAGGCTTGAAGTGGCAATTTCAAAGTCAACCCCCTGCCACCGAGCTGATTTGTCACGAGAACAACATTATGCTATTCCAGTGAATGCAATCTATACATTTAGAAGCATTTTTGGACACCGTAAGGTTACGTCTAATACCTAATATATTTGTATGTACTGTGTGCGTCTGTGCACATGTGTGTGTGGCTGTCCACATTTGTAAGATGGTAGAAGAGGATGCCATGCATTTATGGGTGTATTTTTACTGTAGGATCTGCCATCTAAATGCTGGAGGTCAATTTGCGTCAGAGCTCAATTCTAAACTATGTTGTTTTTTCACAGTAGAGAATCGGAGCTAGTCTCTCAGCCCTGCATGCCCAAATGACCTTTCAACTACTTGGCTTTCACACACTCACTCAGAAAATAGAATCTCTTTTCACAAGTTTTTTACTTTCTCTCTATATTTTTTTTCTGAACTAGAGCCTGGTTAGAAAGAGCTGTGGGAATTTTTTTGGTTGTTCCTGTAGAGTGATTGGTCACAGGTCAAAGTGTGGGTTGGACAGGGTCAGACCTTCTTCCAATGGGGAACACCTTGAGCTGCGCTGCGAGATGTTCAGACCAGTTTCTTCGTTAAAAAAGAAGAAAATCCATAACAGCAGTATCACTTAACACTGTGTTACCAAAACATTTTGCGGAGTGTTTATCTCTCAAAAGTCTCTTGCCAGCCCTGATCCATCAAGACACAGGCAGAACCTGTCAAACTAGTCTATGCTCACTTCCTTTATGCGTGAAAACTCATAATGTCTCAGTCAATAATGTGGCATGGTTTAAATCAGAAGTAAGGATGATGGAATGTGAATTACGAGTTGAGCCTTTCTTATTTTCCAGGCATCCATCATTGACAGCAAAAAAATGGGTCCAGCAAATATTCAATTAAGACCTCAGGGCCCCTTTTCCTCATTCATTATAACAAGGTTAATTTGCAGCTGTAGATTTGTCTTTTGTCACTTTTAGGCGAATATATGATGGCTACGAAATTATTCACTCTTCACCTGCCCTGCAGTCATCAGTGCAGGTCTTTTTTTCTATCCGTTTCCAGAAAGTTTATGTGAATTTACTATACATCCCAACGTTTACATTTTGCATTATACTACCGGTCTTAAACAAGATTAACACTCCATGCACAATGCTTGGCATTGCAGTTTATTTAATGGCTTCAGCCTTGATTTAAATTTCACACCTTATATGTTCTTTGCCAACATTATATTGTTGTTTTATTCATGTCTACTTTTTTATTTATTCTTTTTGGATGCTGACAATCTTTCAGCACAAAGCCATCCCACATTGTATTCACTCCAAAATGCTCAGCCTAGCCCAAGGCTTTGTGTAGCCAGAGTCTGTCATGTCGGGGTCGGGGAGAGAGGTGAACGTGGCACTGAGTGGCGAGCAGTGCGGGCCCAGTGGGTGAGCCACTGACTGACGGCATAGAAGTTGAACACCGGCCTGCGATCTTGTCTCTCTGCTGGAGTTAGCTTGTAGCCGCGGGGGCCAGAGACCATTTTCAGCGACCAAAAGCAAACCCTGGCCAGTTATTATTATTTTTTTGCCTGGCCAGTTCCCCCGTCTGCACCACCTGGACTTGCCCTTGGTCTGGCCAAGTCTGATCCCATGTTCATGTCATGTGTCATTGTGAGGCAAATGTTCTGTCTCGTTTGCCAGCGAGCCTTTCTTGCACTGTGTGTTCTGTGCAACGATGGTGCATGGGCATTATGTTCAGTTTCTTCAGTATGTCGATCTCCTCTAAATGTGAGTCCTAGTGATGCTGGGCCTGTGGTTAGTCCCTTTAGGATCCACATCAATCCCTGGACCAGCCAGGAGGAAAGGTCACCCCCAATTGAGCTCTTGACAGTGGATATGTCAACAGCTCTCATCGGCCATCTGGAGATGCTAAAGTGGACCACTCGTATGTCATTGCCGTGGCATGACATCATCATTTTCTTTAGCTTCCAGCGCATCCCATAGCTGGTGTGTGGCGGCTGTCCCGTCTGCTAATGGTTGGAGTTGACAAATTAGCCAGACCTTTTCTCTGGGCACCCACCGAGGGGGGTCATTAACCAACAGCCAGGCCGAGGCTAAATCAGTTCATGCTTGGCTTCTGCCTGGCAGTCAAAAGGCCTCCAGTTATCAATAGATCTGATTACCTGGAACGCCGGAAGGCAAATGACAACTAAACACAGCTCATAATCAAATGTACAAGTCCCCTGACTCTGATTTTGCACAGAGCTATGAATTTCCATTCTAGCATTAGCCTGTGTGGTGCTAAACAGCCAGCCCCCAGTGGTAGTGACTAGGAGATGTATCTGTGCGTTGATGAGTGGTGGCAGAGCGCTGATTCTACAGGAGATGTGCAGGAGGTCTCCACACTGATAGCCATGAGCGATGATATTATTAGTCAGGATCTGTACCTCTGCCAACATCATTTCTCAGCTCACCCATTAATAGAGAATGTAGAAATATGGATTTTTTGCACACCCGTGCAAATATTCGGAGGATGAGTCTGCCAGTGAAGGTCATATTTTTAGAGGCGAACATACTAACCTCCTGACTTTCATATTGCAAGATGTTCACCCATGGAATTTAATTTAATTATTATATAATAATATTCAATTGCATAAACTGCTGCAATATTTATTTAGTCCGCTAATTATTGTTTTAATTTATTTAACCCTTCTTATACCAGACCAATCCCAGTGAGATCTCTCTTATAAAGTAGACCTGGCCAAGATGACAGGACAACAATAAACACCAATACAAGGAAATTTGGACACACAGACAGACCAATGCACACATACAAAGTGATGGATCAGTGCATAGATAGTATACATATTTATATATTTTTTTAGGTTTTTATTCATTAGCATTTACAATAAAAATATATTTTTTAAAACTGTAAGATTAATGTTCATTTTGTGTAGAAGTTGAAAGTCAAATGCTTATGAAGAACTTGCCCTTAAATCAATATACATTTTCATACACAACATGTCCAATGTCCACGTACAAATCATTACCTGTTTGTATACAAAACAAATAGCAGTTATACATTCAAACATTAAATTGCAAATACATACAATGTACCTACAGACCTAATCAAAACAATAACCAATCTTACACTGTGTAAGAATGATAATTAATATCAATTTATAGATACTACTACATAACTACATATCTTCTATCGTTCAGCTTTGCAGTGTGGCAAGGGGTGTGCAATTGTGCACAGTTTAGATAAGGCTCTTTACTTTTCCCCTCTACACACCAAATATGGCATAATTGCTGAAAATACCCAGTCTACCAGAACACACTGCGTTGTGATTTGAGCTTGTAGAATGTGAATGTTTGCCTCAGTATAGCTACCCTAGTTTTTATTAGATTAAGTTTCATGAAGTTTACAGTCTGCCAGAGATGTATTTATTTTGCTTGTTTTGCCAGTTTTTTGTTCCAGATTTCCGCTGAACCCAGTCACACTCTTGACCATGCTGGAATGTTTCTCTGTATCTGTTCGGGCTGAATCTAATGAGATAGCCCTTGATATTTTATTCATGTTCACAGTGGATTGTCATGAAAGTGCAGGGTGATAGCTGACTTTGTGCTGGTGAGGGGGGCTATTTATTACCCTATAGGACAGGCAGTGATGGAACAACAGGCTGGTCATGTTGATGAATTTGCATCGTCAGCTTATTAATCCCCTTGCACGGCCAGGGCCCCTGCCATAGATTTTCCATCTAAATGGATTAAGCTTCCATTTCTTATGCCTAGCCACAGAGTAGAGAGGGTGTGGATGGACAAGAGACAATAGGAGATAGATGCCTCTGTCTACACATAATTACTTGGATACTACTCGACCCCCTGCCTATTAACAGTCCCCACTCCCTTTTGTACTCAAAAAGTTAGATCTGGCAGTTTTTGTGTTGGTTCTGCATTTTATATAATTCTGTCTCTCAAGGTAAACTATTGATAAAAACATTATGAGCTATTGAGATAATATGCCATATTATATTGTGACAATAGTGATTGTGATTTTACACACTTTCACTGTCCAGTTAAATTTCCATCAGGCTTTTCACTTTCACTCTGCGGTTATCGGGGACAGAATTCTCTGACCCAGCAAATAATTGTGCTGCAAGCTGTCTATGTTAAGACAATCGATCGGACCGCTGAGTTAACGAAAAGTAGTTTTCCACTCCTACATTTGTCACAACAAAAGAAATGGAAAAAGTTTTGAGTGTGTCAGAAATTGGAGAGTGGTCAGCCGTGTGTCTGTTACCCAGAGAGAGGGGTAGAGACGAGGGAGTGTATGCACTCACAGGAACACACACACACACACACACACACACACACACACACACACACACACACACACACACACACACACACCCACACCCACACCCACACACACACACACACACACACACACACACACACACACACACACACACACACACACTCTCACTCACTCGCTCTCAGGGAGGAGGACTCGGATTGACCTCTCCAATGACACATGTTGCCAAGATGCATCTGGGCAATTGTCCCCCACTAAAGGGATTTGTGAAGAAAAGAAGAAGAATGGGGAAGGGGGTTTCTACATGGTCTGGAGGAGTCAGGGCAGGATTTATGTCTCTGTAACGGAGCCCTTTATGAGGCGACCCCCCCCCACACACACACCACCACCACCTTTTCTTTAGGCGCAGGGGCTTGCGGAAGCCGCTGTGCAAATATTGGCTGACCTCCTCCCCCACTTGCACCTGCTGCCGCTGTGGGGGTCTCCCACCCACACTCATCATCCCCCAACCCTGTATCACTTTGCTTCGTTTGTCAAGCCCACAAAGGATGGCCATGCAGCGCGCACACACACACACACACACACACACACACACACACACACACACTCACACACACACACACACACACACACACACACACACACACACACACACACAATAGCAGGGCATTCCAGCACGGCCTTGGCCCTGTGCTGGTGTGCTGCTGACAGGAGGGTAAACAGAGACGGGACCTCCTGGCTTCCAGGGCTGACTGTGCTCTCCTTAAATCTGGTGGTTGGGAGAGTGGAGCCTGTTTGGGGATTATCGGTCTGTCTGTGGCACATTGTGTGTGTATAGGTCCAGGGCTTTCAGGTCCAGCTAACCGCTCCCAGCCAAGCCCTCCGGCTCATATCCATACTTAGACCTCATGAAGGACAAGCCTGTGTCAGGCTTTCTGGAGGGGCCGAGGCAGATAAGAGTTGAGTGAACGCGTGGGGACGGGAGAGTCGCTAATCTCCTTGCTCCTGCCATCCTGTTGTCATTCACGTTTTTCCCCCCTTTTGCTTTCCAACGTTCCAGTCCCATTAATTTGCCATTTCGTTCATCAATATTCGTCGTCCTAACTGCCATTGCAGAACGCAGGCCCGTGTCTTGTCTGCTACTGCTGGAAAAAATCACCACTTCACGAAGTTACCACAAAACACTGATCGACCGATTGACATTCAATCCCATAGTTGACGACCCACATCTAATATCTAATGTCATCACTGTAGTATTGTAGCTTCTCTGCTTTTTCTTATTCTCGCCATGATACAGTTTACCCTATTTGCAGTTCATTGTTGCTGTAACGCTGCAGGAAATATCATACACAATTATTAAGTGTCATCCAGTGTCAGCTGATTTCTGTGGGCAAACACAGTTGAATAATAATAATAATAATTGTACAAGCTGTGTATGTACACAACATAAGTCAGACCACACTTTGAAAACTTTGTGTCAAAGAAAACTTTGTTACAAAGTGCTTTCAAACACTTTGTGTTTGAAAGTACTGCGTGCATGGATATCAGGTATCATACACACACACACACACACACACACACACACACACACACACACACACACACACACACACACACACACACACACACACACACACACACACACACACACACACACACACACGCACGCCACATTCACAATGTGCATGCATTGGTTAACATGCAAAAGGCGAATGGTATGCTTCCCATGCAGATCGTCTATTTTCAAGTAGCTAAGGCGCATATTTTTAAAATGCTTGCGTCTTGTTGGGTTTCTTCTCTTATAGAGCTGGTTGCTCATGTCTCTCTGGTACTAGCAGGCCTCATTCACTGCTACCTCTGCTTCAGCTTTGCCTGAAGGTTATTGCATTCTTGGCGGCCATGCAGAAGACGGACTGTATACAGCGGGGCGAGGAAAGCATTGTAAATTATTGATAAGTGAGGTAGGATTAGGCCCCTGGGTGCTGCTGAGAGTCGACTGCAGCACGGTCAGCTTGGCTGTAACCTCTGGTCATTGGAACGCTTGTTGGACTGTAATGTATTCCTCTTCGACGCTTTTCCTCCTGACCCGGATCACAGTCTTTGTATTCCTGTCCACACAGAGAGAGCTATACGTTGTTGTTTTTGATATGGGGTGATCTGGAATACAAATGTGGCCTGACACTCATAATGTACAAATTTCTTAATCAGTATGTTTTTGTGTTAAGGACCCCCAAATTACCTCATGCATTTGGATGCAGACCCCCATCAAAAATAGTTATTTGTGAATATCTTTATCTCCATATCTTCTTTACTGGTGGGTCCCTGGTGTGTGTGTGTGTGTGTGTGTGTGTGTGTGTGTGTGTGTGTGTGTGTGTGTGTGTGTGGGTGTGTGCGTGTGTGCGTGTGTGCGTGCGCGTGCGTAGGTGGATGGGGGCTAGTGTAGGAGGCATTGCACAGCAGACAGTGGGGGAACAGAACTGCTGAGGCCTGTCAGACATAATGAGTAAGCAGGGATACACACACTCAGTGATTGTGGCCAACTCCAGGGACCCTCTAGTGTGTGTGTGTGTGTGTGTGTGTGTGTGTGTGTGTGTGTGTGTGTGTGTGTGTGTGTGTGTGTGTGTGTGTGTGTGTGTGTGTGTGTGAGAGTGTCTCATATGCATGCTCATGCAGGTGTCCATGGCATAGCATGCTTAGCTGTCTTTCTCTGTGCCTTGTTCTGCATGCATGAGCCTTAGGGGACCTAAAGCCCTTTCCTGAACAAAAGCAACAACCAAATAAAAAAAAATGTTAGGATTCAGAAGACATGTTGTAGAATCCGCCTTCAGGTCTTATGGGTTAAGCGCAGCACAAACCGAATTTACTATAATTATAATAATATACTTGCAGTGATTTCCATCAACCTGTACAGGCCAAACACAAGCCTTTTTATAGATTGTTTTCCACTGCCAACATGAACGACAGGCAGCCTGCCCGTTCACCTGGAAGTCGCTAATCACTCATGCTTCAGAGCCCCCGTACGGCCTCTGCTCTCAAATGAACGTGGGCCGCAGACATGCTGGGCTCACACACACACACACACACAAACAAAC
The DNA here is from genome assembly GCA_039105355.1 of Benthosema pterotum. NCBI lineage: Eukaryota > Metazoa > Chordata > Actinopteri > Myctophiformes > Myctophidae > Benthosema > Benthosema pterotum. Next base: position 26,110,671 of record CM076984.1, on the reverse strand, counting down.
ACACACACACACACACACACACACACACACACACACACACACACACACACACACACACACACACACACACACACACACACACACACACACACACACACACACACACACACACACACACTCTCTCTCTCTCTAAAGCTCCTGTTAGCAGTCTGCTGCGCCCATTGATCTGTGCTGCAGTGCCTACTGAGTGTAACCCCTATAGGCCACAATGAGTGGCTATCACCCAGCTTTGCTTCACTATTATTACTAGCCACTTACATACTAGTTACAAACTGCCAGGAATACTACAGTCGTGTCAAATTAACCAATAACCATGTCATACCTAGCTTGAGAAAATTGCTTATCTATACAAGCTCACAATATGACACATAGTCTAGTACTGCAGATTGGCTATTTGGACTGCATGGCACTGCTGTTTGCCAAATAATCATTTCGGTGGTTAATTTTGTCTTTGAACACGGTGGCAGAAAAACAGTTTTATAAGCTACTGGATGACATTAGCTTGCCAGCTCCTATCCTCAGAAAAACAAAACAGTATTATAAGCTACTGAATAACATTAGTTTGCCAGCTTTTATCCATCACAACACTGACCACTGAAAGATGCATTGAAATGGTTAATTTGGACATTTTATTTTTATTATTTTTTATTTATTCAAACAGAAGAATCTTAGTTTTTAGTGTGAATAAAATAGTATTCATTTCACTGCAACTTGACTATCAGATAAGTACAGTATGGTGGTGACCACACATGACAGTTCTGGAACACGATGAAGGTGGGAATAACGGCACAGAGATGAGGTGAAAATTGTCGGCTTTAGCCTCAACCTTTCCCTGCTGCAACACATAAACACTTCCATGGTTCTCGTGTGGGCTGACATTTCAAGAGAATGGTAAATGTATAGTAAGTGAGGAGGAAAAGGAAGTTGGGAAATAAGCCAGAAGATTGTGCTCCTCTCAGTTGCAGACAGAAGTCTTTGGCATGGAGGGGCCCTGGGCTGCACTGAGCTGTCCAGTGCTTCTTGAGTTTGTCCGGTTCCCGTTTTATTTTATTTTGAGTGGTAAACATGCTAGACCTCAGGCTGGTGCTATTTCTTCATACACAGAGAAACTTGGGAGAAGGCACGGCATAGTGCACACTTTGTGCTGTCTGCACTGCTCTGACAAAAAGAGAGACGGATTGAGGTCGATTCAGCCTGCCCAGAGATCTTCAAATCACTGTTGGAATAAGGTTCCTGCAGTTGTACAAATGGACACAAATGGATCCTTAGGGAGAATGTTTACAATGCCAGTGTCGAATGAACACTGGTGATTTGTGGGTTGTAATTCTGAATTCAAACTCACTAGTAGAGGTGTAATGTTTGTTGACTAGCATTGAAAATCCCTGTGGCATCAGTATTAAGGCAGAGAGGTCACCCTAGTCCAATGATAATTTGTTAGGTTAATAAACTAATAGCGAATGTGGTGAGAGGAAGACATGTCTTTTTGAATACCCATTTTGTTTGTTTTCTTGAGCCATTTAGCCTCTAAAGCAAAGTGGTGCTTATGTTTCCCAAGCTCCTTACCAAACACTGCGCATTAAAATCACATGTAGACAACACAACTATGCAAGCAAAACACTGCTCCCAGCAGTGCCTAAAGCTAAGCCAGAGAGCTTTGGAAGACAATGGGAAACTTGCACACAATAGCCCAAGCCGTCAATTAATTGCCGACAGACATGCGGTTACATGAAACCATTTAGGGGGAGCAAATAGCTTTAACATTGTTTCTAATGTAATATAAAATGTAATTAATAAAGTGTGCATGTGATAAAATGGAGACTTAGAGTATCAAACAAGCTGTGTGCCCATTAAAGGCTCTAAACCCCACACAAGGCAGCCTTATTAAACCCGCTCCAGTTATAAAAAAAAAAGAAAAAGACTGTTTATGAGCCCCATGGAGAAAAAACACGGAGAAATGCCGAGACATGAAGAAAAATAAATTAGTTTGTGTAATTAGTGAAAATTAAGAGCTTTTAATCCAGGGGAGTAGAGGGAGGGGAGAGGAGGTTGTATTGCCTTGGAGCTGTGATGGGAGGGACTGTGGATCTAGTGCTTAGCTTACGTTTGTTTGCCCCCTTAAGGAACGAGCCAAGACCCAGAAGCACACACCTAATAAAGCCCTCATAATAAAAACACACCAATGCTTCTTTATGGGGGCTTTGGAAGTGGGGTCCGCCGCTCCCATGGGACCCCTTATGAATATAAACAACCGCTGTCTTGTCACGTCTCCACTTTCGGTTGAAGAACGGGATGGGATAATATAAACCAGAGTTGTCAACGGTTGAAAAATAAAATCTCCGTGGCTGCCCTGACTTGCTATTAGCACTTCCATGGCTCTGAACACCAAAGCCGTGCTTCTTCGGCCATCTTTCAAGGGCTAATGACACCTCTTCTTTCAACCTTCCTTTAATTCTTCCGTTCTGCATCCCTGTTTGTGGTAGAAGCACAAATTCACTTAGAAAAACACTGACTGACAGCCCGACCATTTCCATTCATCGCATACTGTATGCAATGGTTGTTATTCCATGTCTGTCTATGCATGCAGGTGATTGGCATATACCGTGCACAATCTGTGCACTCTGCAGACAGGAGTTGGCAGACCAGCTTAAACAGCTCCATAAACAACTTTGGCATCGATGCCTTGTTGAGAATCTGCAATTTTACTGTTTTTGGCACAAGCTAATGATTTAGCAAGCGCCGGCAGCATGAGGCAATGCTCCCTCAGTACAAGAAAGTCAATCGCTGAAGATTCCTTGTCGAATGAACTGGGCCAGTGCAGCTCAGTATAAACGTTTTGTAGAAATGTTGCTTTGTTAGTCAGAGTTGAACACAGTACAACTGATAAATGGAGGATGAGAAAAGTCAAGTTGGACTTGAGCCCACAACTTTTCTTTCCTGCCACATCTAAGGCTGTAGACTAGTGGATGATATAACAAATGTTTGTCTCGATTATAATTAATTAACAATTATGATATAGATTTTTTCCCCACTACCCTCTTAGTTATCTGACAAGGTATGACATTTTCTTGTATAATACAGGATTTTGTGTGTGTGTGTGTGTGTGTGTGTGTGTGTGTGTGTGTGTGTGTGTGTGTGTGTGTGTGTGTGTGTGTGTGTGTGTGTGTGTGTGTGTGTGTGTGTGTGTGTGTGTCACACACTTTAGGTAATGCCCAAATAGGTAATGCCCAAATTCACTTCCCGCGCCAGTAAGACATGCAGCTTCCTAAAGGTTGATATACTGTATGTGCAGTAGTCTGACGGGTAATGGGAAGAGAGGGTGTGAGAAGACCCAAGGTAAAGGAACCTGCGACACACTGTTAGTATTACCAGCCTAGGTGCAGAGAACAGTTAAGCCAGCCGGCTGGGCCATTATTGTTTTTTTTTTTTGATGATTCGTTGATATAAGACATTTTTACAGTATACACTGTATTGTAAACCTGCTTCTCTGTTATTCAATTAATCTACATGAGCAAGATTAAGTCGTGTAGAGGTTCTAAATGTCAGTTCTAAATGTCAGACAGTTTTGATATAGTTTTGCTAATTGCACAGGCTTTGTTGGATTGTTGAATGGGGGGTGAATATCGTTAATCAGCGATCTATGAAAGCCATTATTTCCTTTCTCCGTGCCACATAAATCATGTATTAAAAAAAGAAGAAAAAATCGTTATAGTGTTTGATCAAGAGTGATTGTGTATTCATCTCTAACTTTCTCATCTATTTTCTCACCATTTACTTGATCCACCTGCTACCCAGAGCTACTAATTATGCAGTGTAGTCTGCAGTCATAACGATGGTACGTGGCTCGGCGCTCGTGTCTCCTTCACTGAAGCCTGCTGTGTCAAGACTGATTTGGGACCTTTGACTGTGGCATGGCCATGAATACCTACATCATCATGTGTAGTCCCACTCCTCATTCGGATGCGCTCACGTCTGCCTAGACACACGCATGCACACTCGCACGTACGCGCGTTTAACAAAATATCAACTGAGGAAAATGCCTTCTAAATCAATAGAAGGAACCGCAGACACTTTTTTTTTTCTAAACAATTCAAATGATATCAATATCAAATCGCAAGGTTCAAAATCGATTTTTGTGACATTTATGTAGGCCTATTCATGAATTTGTTCATGTCAGAAAGACTGACTGTCGTTATCAGGCTGCATTGATGTGTGCATATGATTGAACCTTTTATTATTTATATTGTTTAAAACTGTTTGAAGATGTTCTAGTTAATTGAACTTGTCATGGTCCATGTTGTTCAGAATTGTTTTAAAGGGGAATTCCACCCATTTTCAACATTTTACTGTACTGTATTTACTTGATGATGACATCATCAAGTTGTGTTTCTTAATGATTTGTCTTTTAGGACCTTTTTTCTGAGGGTGTACAAATGGAACCAAATGGACCTGTCAGGGTCCATTTGGTTCCATTTGTACACCCTCAGAAAAATCTTGAAATGGGTGGAATCCTCCTTGTTATAATATAATAAAAGCACAGTCAATTGAGGGGAAAAATGTGATATATCAATGATCTATCATTCATGTGATATATCAATATATCAAATCAAATCGCAGCATAACTAAGAATCGCAATATAAATCGATTCAGAACCCTAAATATCAATATTGTATCGTATAAGTGATTCGTCCCACCCCTATTGACATCCCCAGTAGGGGATCAAGGGATTCCGGATTGGAGGTGGTTAGCTAGTGTTCTGCCCAAGATTTCAGTTGTTATCAGCTGTCAGATGCCCCAGCTCTAACATAAGCCATGAATGTGAGGGGCAGCTGAGCTAAAGAACCATCCTCTTCTACTGTCTCTGAAACCCATGGTTTGAAAATTGGTTCACAAGATAATGATAATGAATGTATTTGTATAGCCTTTTGCCAAACATTGTTATACAGTGCTTAACAGAACAGGCAAAAGAACAACATGATAAAACGTACAACAAAAGATTAGATCAGTGAATAAAATGCCACTGTAGCAACAAAATGTAAAACAGACACATACAGATATAATCAATACAATACAAAATGGCAAGAAGATTTAAGCAAAAGACTAGAGGAAAATACATTTTCAGTTTACAGTTTATCTCACTGTGCTAAATCTGTCAATTTATATGCTGTAGATGATAGGGAGTGGATTATGTTAACTATGTAATGGCCCCAAGAAATATAATCCACTCCAGCTTCCCCCGTTCACAAATAGTTTGATAGCTGCAGGGCATAGTCAGCCATTTAGACCTCCACCATCTCAATGGCTTCTAATTAAGACTGAAACGTGTGGGAATGGCAAAGAGTCAGCTGTGTTTGACACATTATAACAAAATTATTGAAATTTTTTAATCAGATTAATTGCAGTTTAAAAAAATAATAATAATCATGATTAATCACCACCCAAAATCACCACTGAAAATGAAAAAAAGAACCCGAGGGGAAAAAATATATATAGATCTGTTTTAAAATATTTTTTAAGGATTTTTTTTTAATTATTATCGAAATCAGTGATCTATTGCTTGTAAACCGCTCGGGCTGTACTATATAGCTATGTTGCTCTGGTTACACTGAGACACTTAGGGGTGGGACTCGCTTATTTTTTTTTTCTCTAATTAATCTGAAGCTTTGTAATTTATTAATCTCAATCACATACCAATATTTGACCTGAGAAGCATTTTTTGTATCAATTAAAACAGGCTGGTAATGGTATAGCATGTGAGTGAGTTTTTCTAAATCAAAGCTGTGTTCATACTGCAAGGTGTTATGTTGAGGCTGAGGGTTAAAGACAGTGTTAGTGATTTCAGACCAATGGGAGGATGAAACAGTAGGAGTTTGGATCAATGGCAGCCCTTATAGGTTACCCTGATTGGCTTCCTCTTCCAAAGTTATGTGGTGCAAAATCTATGTGCGATTAAAATGAGTTAATTTTATATATATATATATATATATATATATATATATATATATATATATATATATATATATATATATACACACACACACACATACAAGAACAAGAAAGCAGCCACCACTTGTTAAAGACCCTTTTCACACAGGTTTATTATACCTCAAGCAGCAACAGCTTTACAACCTATAGTAATCTGTCATCCTCAGCGTTGGGTCATGGCAACAGGACGCAAGGTTTACAGTAATAATACAGTAGTATAATAATCAAGACCAAGTTGAGGGTATAGCATGCATGCATGGAAATCAGTTATTGATTGTCTGGAAATTTAGGGCAGTTATGGTGTGGTCCTATAGGTTCTATAGTTACTGTAATTACTATAGGCAACATATTTACTTACCACAAGCTCATTCGTCAGCAGCATCACTGCAGTGCAATTACACACCTAGCGTTTAAATGGAGGGTGTGTTAGAACACATTTGTATTACTAACATAGAGGGTAAATATGGGTAAAATAACTTACAGTATATGTATATAAGTTTTGTCCCAGAGTATGAGTTTGAGGGGGCTCCCGATAGCCGACCATTGCAGAAGGAAACGACGGCTAGCAGTTAATGTAGGGGGGGCTCATGGGTTGACAAAACCATCAACCCTATCCAAATTACGCCTCTGAGACTGAGGTGCGTATTCATACAGGTGCATATTGACATGGATATCACCTTGGAAAACCTTGATGTATGTAATTAATAGGTACCAAGAAAATGGAAATTGCTGTGTGAATTTCAGTGCAATATAGATAATGTAATATTATCAAGCCCTGGACCCCACATTGACGGGTAGCTTTTGGTAGCTTTTCCCAGTCCTTATGGATGTTCAGTATCTGAGCTGAATGTACTGTAAATGTAGACTTTGACACATCTGAAAAGTGTTAGGCACCATAATGAGATGTCTTACAAATTGCTTAAAATGATTGATGTCACAAAGTCATGGTCGATGACATGACTGATACGGAATTAATTCTCTTTAGATATGAAAAGATATAGCCTACTGTATAAGCTGGGCCAATCAGCGCCAAGGACATTATTTGCCTTGGCAACAGTTTGTGTGTGTGTGTGTGTGTGTGTGTGTGTGTGTGTGTGTGTGTGTGTGTGTGTGTGTGTGTGTGTGTGTGTGTGTGTGTGTGTGTGTGTGTGTGTGTGTGTGTGTGTGTGTGTGTGTGTGTGTGTGTGTACATGCACACATACCTACATACTTACTGTAGAGCCACAGAGAGCACATTGGAAAGGTGTACAATAGTTGTCCTCCATGTGGGGACGGCCATTGCTACCGAGCAACGACAACGCCAAACACACTGTGGCATCTTAACCAGGACTGACATTACCTACAGTGACCTTTCATGTCCAACCCCGGCAGTAAATGATGTACAGGGCCATGGAGCCGAGCCTCCGGGGCAGGGTTAACCCATAAAGACCTGCAGCTAATTCTACAAAATGTCTTCTGAATCTAGAACTTTCTTTAAAAAAAAAAGAAACACTGCCACATGTTGCTATAATATGAGCAGTGGTGCTTACCTTTAGGTAAGCCTCTCCCCACACTGCTCTGGTCCTATCACAGCTAAGCATAACATATGATAGACAATCCTCTCCACCAATAGCTTTCCTATATGATAAAACATTGTTAAAAAATAAAAATGTCACACACACATTTTTTCCACTGCATAGGACATGCCTTGTTGATGGATTTGGAAGAGATTTTAAAGGGTTCCAATGTTACAAATGGTTCCAAATGTATCAGTAATTATCGTGTCCAATCCATGATATTTACATTGGAATGAATGAGCCCAGCTGGAAAGTGTCCTAGGGTGGACAAGAGGGCGGGGCTTACCTAAAGGTCTATTCAAAGATTTGAACGCACTTTCACTTTTTCTTTCTTCAAAATAGCAAGTTTACAAGCTCATAAGAAAAAGGTCATTATGTATAGGTCTACTCTAAAATAAAAATAAAATGACACAAATTCTTTCCTGGTTTTCGAGGGGTAAGAGGGAAGAGGGAACTGTGCAGTTTTCACTACCAGCCCACACGCGTGTTGTGTGTGAATGAATATTCTCCGGTAAAGACCCCCCATTGTTTATTGTAGAGTCAGTTTGGCTCGCCTGCCTCAGTGCTGCCTGGGAGCCAGGCGTGTGTGATTGTGCTTACTGTACCTGTGAGCTTATTTACCCCCTCCCCCCACTCCCCTGTGGAGCGTCTCGTCTCCAAATAGACTGTTCCTGTACGGCTGCACAGCTACTGTTTATTTGTCATTAAAGTGCAAATGTAGTAATTGTTGTGACAATTAGGAAGTATGTTTCCGCACCTTGAAATATTTGACATATACTTTTCTTTATAATATAATGTATTATAAAGATACTAATGATAATGGTAAATGAAAGAAAGAATGAAAGAATAACCAGCAGTTTCTTTAGTGGGAAAATAAACGTTGCAATGTGGGTTTTGATGACTCGCCGCAGGTCAACGGGAGCTATTAAATTAGTGTTTTTAGTGTTTTCTTTTTCTCCCCTTTCATGTATTTTCTCTCTCTGCATTCACTAGGGAATGTCAATAATAAGCATCTCAGTTTGATTTTTGTACCGAATTTGATTATTTCCACTGGGTCCGGTCAGCAATAGGTCGACTCGACAAGGATAGCACTGTATCTGAGCTGCATCTCTCTCTCTCTCTCTCTCTCTCTCTCTCTCTCTCTCTCTCTCTCTCTCTCTCTCTCTCTCTCTCTCTCTCTCTCATCTTATTCTGTGCCATTCTTTGGAAACAACATCCCCATGGTGAGCACGTACAAAAGGCCAGACTGAATCCAATAACATCGCTGCAGTTCTCAAAAACATTTCAATCCATTCGTATTCTTAAAAGGAAAACAGATTCTAGCACAAAACATATTTTTAAATTAGCAAAAATCACTATTCTTGGCAGGGATTTTCAAACCAATATATTGTGCAGTCGAGACAAACATCCACACAAGTCCAAAATGTTTTCTGACCCCTACCCAAAACGGTGCCCTAACCATGATTAATACATTATGGAAAATTAGCATGCACTTAATATTGTTAATCATCAGTCAGGAAAGAGGTTTTCCCCCTCAGAATTGGAAGAAAACGATAATGTTGACTGCGCGGCTTTACAACGGTAACGCACAGGCTTGCCCGCACACACACACGCACACAGACACATAGCGATTGAAAATGTCCTTGCAAGATGACTTGCCAAAAATGGCAAAGACCAACCACATGTGGTCCATTGTAACAGGTCTACAGTATCATGTGCGGACTAGAAGAGGGTGGGTTGGTGACAGTGTTGGTGGCTTCACACTTTGTGATCCTACTGGTGTTCTTGGGGGAAGAGCATATAGTGTAGACTGTGTGGGGCTTCTTCTTTCACTGCTTTGAACTCTCTGGAGCCACATAAGGGCTGGAGCCTGTAACCGGCCTCGGGGAGTACTGTCTTTGCGCTCCATCTGTGATAAGACGACAGCTACCTACGAGAGAGAGGGGAGAGAGAGACCGGGGGAGGGGGGGGGGGCGTAAAAGAGTGATCGTAGTGAAAGAACTGCAGCTATGTGTTTGTGCACATTTGTGGCCGACAGTGACGTGGATTCATGGAGGGATGTTGTAAAATAAGGAGGATGGGCTGCATGATGATGCTTCTTTGTTCTTTATGATTGATTTAAACCGCCACGGTAGTGAGGTAAAACAGTGAACGCAGAGAGAGAAAATGGATGGTGATATAATAATGAGCTTATGTATAAACCTGAAATTTGTATACCTATTTTACAAGAGCTCACACAAAAAATACTAGTGGATATATAGAGCCAAGATAAATAACAGTGTTCTTGACTAATTCTTACTGTGGGTGTCTGTGATGCGAGCCGTACTGCGATGTTAGGCACATTATGCGTGGCTGTCGGCCGAATGCATGGGTAATGGCTTTGGCATAGTGATTGAGTAGAACTTTATCTTTTATATCATTTGAGTATATATTTAAAGCCCCTAGCTTAATTATTTTGTTAGATTTAAATGTCATCTAACGAAATAACTTATTTCATCATGAAATTTGAATTGGTATTTGCTTTGTGTGTGTGTGTGTGTGTGTGTGTGTGTGTGTGTGTGTGTGTGTGTGTGTGTGTGTGTGTGTGTGTGTGTGTGTGTGTGTGTGTGTGTGTGTGTGTGTGTGTGTGTGTGTGTGTGTGTGTGTGTGTGTGTGTGTGTGTGTGTGTGTGTGTGTGTGAGAGAGAGAGAGAGAGAGCTGACTGAATCAGTCAGCTGCCTGTCTGACTGGCAGCAGCTATCTGGCTGGCGCTCTTATGAACCCTCATTATATGAACAAGAAGTTATCTCACTAAAAAATACTTATTGTATAACTGCTGCTGCAGTGCACTGTCAGTCAGCAATAGCGCTGCGATGTGATGCGGTGAGCCAAAACCGTTCTACAGGCTCACAACACGTTGTGAACTTGTAGATCGGGTCACAGACACCCACTAAATGAAAAACAAATCCACAGTAAGAATTAGTCATGGAGCAGACATGAAATTCACGTCAGAGAATTAATAACTAGGGGTGGGCAAAAAAAATCGATATGCCAATACATCACGATTCTTGGTGCTATGATTTCAATATCGAATCGACAGGTCCAAGACTGGCTAACATTATCAGGCTGCATTCATGTGTACTGTATGATTCAACTTTTTGTCATACAGTATACTGTATATTGTTTAAAATTGCTTTAAAATGTTCTAGTTGATTGAACTTGTTGTTGATGGAACAAGTTGTTTGTGTTGTGTTTGTTAATATTTTTCTTTTGGGAACTTTTTTTCTGAGGGCGTACAAATGGAACCAAATCAATATATCAATATCAATATTGTATCGTATTGTGAGGTAAGTGAATCGTCCCACCCCTATTAATAACGCTACATGAGCCTGAAGCCACGCCCCGGGTGCATTGGTCATGGACAGAGACTGCCCGAAGCCGGGCCGGGTCCCGCCGGATCCCGACAGGCTTGCATGACTCTAGTACAAAAAGAAAGGGAGTGAGTTCACTCATCTTAAATCAGGAAATATTGGTAGTTTGATGGAGTGCTCTGTCCTTCAGCGGCTAGCCTACTTAGAAAGTAAAGTACCAACTGTTGGGGGGTGGGGTGCGGGTGTATTGCTTGTTATGAAATGCCGACACTGTAGTTAATATGCGTGCATATCAGCCCAGTGCAATGCAGCGCACGCCCAACCTGAGAGGAATATGAAACACTCGGCCAGGTGCTCCCTTCCTGGGTAGGAGGGTGGGTGGTGGGGGTTTGTTTGAAGTCGTGGAGGAGGCAAAGCTGATTGTGGGTGATATGGGAAGTCAATAAGCCTCAAAAAGCACATGCACAAGCCACCTGGATGGTTTGAAATAGGGCTGCTGTGAAATGATTTGGGCCCCGAAAATCTGTGTGAAGCCTCAGGATTCTATTTTTCTGTGTAAGTGGAGACATACAACTCAACTGAAGAGTGTTTTCATTTGAGGATTGTGCAGCTAAGGTGTACAGGCTTTGGGGTATTTTGTGAGATGAGATTTTACTTTTTTTTTTTTCCCTCCTTAATTTTGCTGGACCGGTGTCTTAAGCTAGGCCTGTGGCATCACAATCTCCCTTGCCTTCAAATTTGATTTTTGTTTCTCCTTTTCTGATATGACATTCAAAAGACTTTGACTTTGAAAGGAAGATTTCTTAGAAATGCTGCCAAGCTCTTGTGCTGTTAACACACTGCTTTAGGAAACATGCCGCCGTCTTTCCTATTTCAGAGCCCACGCCAAACAGAAGGTGTCACATGATCTCACATCCACAATGATTGACGGAGCGACAATGCAGCATCTCTCCGTCTGTATCCCAATCAAAAATATATTTAGAAAATATCAACAATTTGAACACTATAATTATCTCATAATGAAGAGTGCCGTTCCTTTTTATAAATATTGAAATCGTCAAGAAGAGGTTTTTTTTCCTTTTATCTCTACAGCACATGCATGTAAACTCTTCTTCAAGCACTATCTGTCACTTAACTGAGGATTAATTTCACGTGGGTTTCGTTCCTCCCCCTGGGGTCAAGAATAAAAGCGATAGGGGATGTAATTCTTCATCTTATTGATTGATTCCTGCATTTATGAATCTGCTTTTTCCTCCTTTTTTAAGTTGGAGATTTTTTCTGATTGCTACACTGTGTGCAATCCCCCCAGCGCACGCACGCACGCACGCACGCACGCACGCACGCACGCACGCACGCACGCACGCACGGACGCACGCACGCACGCACGCACGCACGCACGCACGCACACACACACACACACACACACACACACACACACACACACACACACACACACACACAGAGAAACGTGGTATTCTATACTTGCATTTGCCAAATGCACTGACAGGGCGGTTCCCACTGTTTTCTCGGGTGTCTTTGTGAGCGACCCTGCCTCGCTGAGCTTGGCTGCAGTCAGAGATAACGACTCCTGAGTTTGTTTGAAAGATCAGGCACCAGGCGAGCTGTCAATCAGTACAAAGGAAAAGACTCCTGGTATTCAATGCACATCTACACACACGCTCACTTCTACAGCAGCATATATGTACATGTGTGCCTGTGCACGTACACACATGCATGCACGCGCACACGCACACACACACACACACACACACACACACACACACACACACACACACACACACACACACACACACACACACACACACACACACACACACACACTTGCAATCACACACATGTGGCTGTAGTCATGGCCTTGGATATGGCTGACCAGTATTTAGTCTGCATCCCTTTCAAGACGATTCCCTTTCCTTCCCCTCACACACAAGCAACCGTTGGGATCTGTGAACCTCGGCTACCCTCCACTCCCACCCAACCTACATTCCTGAACGGATCAATTTGAATCAGGTTAACCCACTTGAACCCTAGGCTGATTCTACAAGTGTCTTCTATATCACTAGTTCAGTAGTTTGTCTTCTGATTCAGGAGCCTGTTTCTGTATTTTTGAATGTCCAACGCTAAAATCTAGAATGGCACGGATGCTTTCCCACCCAGTTTTAACGATTTAAGACGTCATCGGAGGACGAAAGGGAATGAAGTGTTATTTTGGTAGTATTCGTTTTTTTTCCTTCCTTCCATGTGAAGGTGGAGCAGGTTCAAAGAGTTTTTGTGCCTCTGCTCAACCCTGGAGACGTCTCCGAGCTCTGACACGTTCTCTCTCCCACGTTGACTGGCAAATGAATCTTTTGGAGTCGAGGAGGAGAGCAAGATATGCGGTGCTCCTCCAATCCTCTCGCCTCCTAGCAAGAGAGCACTGAAACACCGGCAGAAAACTCCCTCAGGTTTCATTCAAAGCGCTGCGCTAACCGTTTTAAGTGCCTAATTTCTTAAGTGATGTACTTAAGGTACATGTCAAAGCAACGTAAACTCTACCTTTTATAGGGCCATGATGACGGTGTTTCAGCTGTTATGTTTTTGCTGTCGTTGCCTGTCTTCTCTCACTTGCGTGGGATTTTGAAAGCACATCAAGTGCAAGGCGCTAGGTTTATTTGAAAGCAGCTGATGTGCTATGGTATGTACATGGAGCTCAAACGACAGCTCTCTCTTACAGAGAGGTAGACATGTTTGATACCGGAGAATGCTCTCACACACACTAGCCAGAAACGCCTTTCGACACTGTTGCCACGTACAGTTCTGTACAGGATTGTGTGTCTTAACAGATGTAGTGTGGGATAAACAGATTGAGTGCATTGGAGTATATCACCCTCTGCATACACCCATATTCTCTCTGCACCTTTGCATGGCTCACCGTAGTGCAGCCAGCTTGTTTCTCTGACTGTTTTTTTCCCTATTCATTCCTTTTTTCCTTGTTTTTTCATCCCGTACAGCAGCTGGAGAGCTGCCATTACAAATTCCTTGCCTATCTTGTATGATACGTCTTGGCAGGAACCATCCATTTATCTGTAACACGCATGCACTAATTCTGGATATGTCGGAATCAAATCATAACATCCATAAAATCCAACTGACAATTGGCCTGGCGACATACGGAGGCAGCCTGAACATGTTTAGATGCTGTCCGTGGTGACATACAATATATATGCATATCTGAGAGTAGTTGCGTTCATACTTGTTGCATGGTTATCTTTTTGTGTGCATAACTGCATATGTGTATGTAACATGTATTCAGATTTAGATTTTGCTTTTTTATTTGGATATATTGTGTGTGTGCATTTGTGTCAATATTTTCTACATGTATGTGTGCGTGCACAGCGATATTCAATCAATATTTTCAATCCATCAGAGAGAGAGAGAGAGAGAGAGAGAGAGAGAGAGAGAGAGAGAGAGAGAGAGAGAGAGAGAGAGAGAGAGAGAGAGAGAGAGAGAGAGAGAGAGAGAGAGAGAGAGAGAGAGAGAGAGAGAGAGAGAGAGAGAGAGAGAGAGAGAGAGAGAGAGAGAGAGAGAGAGAGAGAGAGAGTCAGTAATTCCACAGGACCCTGTTGAGATCAAGGCCAAGACTCACTGCAAAAGGTGCGTGTGTGTGTGTGTGTAAATGATTGTAGTGGAATAGGCATGGGGGTTGACAGGGTCAGTAAATAACCACAGAGAGAACAAACATTCCAGTGATCAAGCACATGCCTTTGGTCGTGCATTTGACCTTCTTGTGTGTTTTTATATATTCCTTCGTCCCACTGTACCTACTAAAATGCCCGGAGCAGCAGCAGGAGGCTGTGCCTTGGCTTTTGATCAACACGCCATATAAACTTCTTTAGAGGGTATATGTTTCACTAGCCATGCCAACCCCAATTTGGATCATGCCCGGTGTCCTAATGAAAATGACACTGGCTTCATATGGTATATAAGCTTGAGATTGTGCCTTTTGAAAAGCATTCTGGAAGAAAGCATCACATCCATTCTGTTCTAAATACAATAATGCTGACAAAACAAGCATTTCAATTGTCTGTAATAACATCTAGTGATAGTCACACATGACCCATTGAAAATGGTCATGTGATTTCTGTCACATGGATTGTCCTATTTTGATAGATTTGATTTTAGTGAATCCTTAATTGTGCCTGTTACCCAACTGTTAACACACCACATTCCAGCATTCTGGCTGATAGCAGGAATTATGCTTAGGAGGTAGAGCATCTGTTTGAAAATCGCAAAGTTCCACATTCAATCCTGGGCTTCCACAGAGTTAGTGTTGAGCAATTAATACACTGAACCCCTAATTCCTCATGATGGGAGGAATGGTTCCTTTCATTGTTTCCTATGCCATCAGAGTGAGAGTGTGTGTGTGTGTGTGTGTGTGTGTGTGTGTGCGTGCGTGCGTGTGTGTGTGTGTGTGTGTGTGTGTGTGTGTGTGTGTGTGTGTGTGTGCGTGTGCGTGCGTGCGTGTGTGCGAGTGACATAATCTATGTAAAGTGCCTTGTATAAAAGCCTCTATATACCGGTAAGTGCACCATTTACCATTTTACATTTGTCAGAATTTTCACAAATAGCGAAAATATCCGCAAGCAGTTAGAGTATGGCTGCTCGTAATAAAATGGATTGTATTGAGCTTTCTATATGTCCCCCTGTAATGTCCATCCCTGATTTAAAGGCAACGACAGAGCTTAGTATTATCATATTACAGTTCCACACTAATTTGTTTTACTTGATTGTTTTCTTTTCTTTCATTCTCTGTATCATACTGGGATGCTGGTGCATAGAGGAGAGCTAAAACAAGTGCCTATGTTTGAGCTCATTCTTCCTCTGGCTGTACTTTTTGTCAATACTGTCATTTCCTCTGGTCCAGCACTGACCCTTGCTGCTTGCTCATAAGGATCCAATTGTAACTCAATGTGGTTTATGGATTTTCTTTCTTTCTTTTCTTTTTTTTATTCTTCCAAGGGCAATTTCTTTTCCCTCATTCACTACAAAGCTATATGAAACACAAAATGGAAACCTGGTCCTAAAGTATTTGTCTTGCATGGCAGACGGAACAAGAGCCCTGGTTAGTCATGAAATGCACCGGGGTGAGGGGTCCATTTTCTGTTTGGTGTGGCTGAGGTTTGCCAGCTGTGGCTGTGACATCGTGATTTCGAATGATTGCATAGGTTATGGGGGTAGCAGTGACTAAATGCCTGGGTCAGCTGTACTGCATTATTTTATTGGACTCGGCCATTTGTGCACAGGCTTCACTTTACAAGGCAAAGAGGACCACTAAGTGGCCGACGCTGAACCTCAGCACCACTTTTACTACCAGCGGGTTAATGCAGAATCTCATCCAAGAGCCGGCCAGACAGCAGGGCAGCAGCAGGACTCATAAACGCATCGTAACACAGCCCTACCCGGGGGCAGATCAGGAGTGGCGTGTGGCGGTGGGGTGGCGAGGGGACGCTTCGCGCCCCGACACCACAAATATCCCTTATCCCCCATTGCATCAGATGTCAGGAATCCAATTACAATATAACCGAGTCATCAGGCCTGGGGTTCAAGAGACAAGCCTGGCACACACATAGGGCGCAGGGCAGAACAAAGTGCTCTATCATTAGAACTCATTAAGTCTGACTAAAACCGTTAGAACTCATGTCATTGAACCAGACAAAGGACAGCTGTAATCAAGGTTGCACTTCACTCAGGATATAATTTTGTAACGCTCTTGGGTGCCAAATCAGAAATAATTGCCAGTTAGCGGCAGCCACCGGTGTGACAAAGCTATAGCGAAGGAAGGATGATAAATCCTCTGTCTCGCTTTGTTTTTACCCCTACCTAGTCTGACACACACAAGACACTCATTCACATTCAAGTCTCCCCTAGTTCATCTGGGATTATTCATTTTTCTTTCCCTAATCTTCTGTACTTTTCCATTTTCTCGTGTAAAAGTGAGTCAGTGGTGGTGTGTTGGTCTCTGTCGGGAGGGTGCACGGATTAGAATGAGTAACATAACATAAACCAGAGGCCCTTTTCCCTCCTTTTCTCTCTCTGTGTTCTCTCACACTCTTCGCTTTCACTTGGTCTTGTTTGCTCTTGCATTCCCTCACACGGCATGTGTTCGTTTTTCTCTTGCCTCTCCCCCTGACCAGATGGACATTCCGCTCACCCGGAGCACATCGGTACCGCCGACTCCCTCCCTCTCTCAAACATCAACATGTACATTCCTTTACGACCACTCCTGACCCCCAGCCAGCATGCACTGTCAGCATCGCTGTGGGGGAAGAAACTTGTATCTCCCTGTTTTTCCCCATCTTTTCCCATCAACACTGAGCACCACCTTTGTAATCCTATATTATTATGTTACATAAATGGTTCTCTGTCTGTAAATAGTAATTTATTGTTATAAACCTTTTGTGTGAAATGATTTAGAAATATACTGTTTTCTGAAACAAACAAACACAAACAAACAGACAAACAATAAAAAAAACAGTGACAACATTGTAGTTGCACAACAAATTTCCTTGATCTCCCATCTTTCCGTCCGGCAGGTCTGCTTGTGCACCGATGGAACACAACAACCATGTCCCTTTGATCTGTTATGCAAGATCTTGAGCCCTTGAGACTCAGAGAGAAGGAGGGAGAGAGAGAGTAAAAAGTCAGGGCAGGTGACTACCGAGGCTCCGGGATTCAAATGCAGTTCACGGTTAGACACGCCACTCGTATCCGCTTCTCAACTCCCATCCCCAGGTGCTGAATGGTCCATCTTTAATCAGGGCATGTCTGCTTTGACAACCTCATGTCATTGGAACATGTTTCACTGCGGCTGTCTGAAGAATAGTCATCAGAAGGTGACACAGAGAGAGCTGTTAAAGCCTCAATCACATCCGCCGGCCCGACCCTGGCCATCGCCAGCTCACAGTATACATTCGACTCCATGCCTGTCAAGAACTGTTTATCAGCTAGGTGGGCATCTGTAGTTTGTGTGTTGAGTGGCAAGCCATGCATTTTAGTGGCAGGCGCAGCACCAGCTGTCTTATATGGGATTCCGGGACTTACAATTATACTGTACATATCTGTCCTAGCATTGATTCCCCAGGATAAACCTATTGCTGCTAACAAGCATGAAGTCAATCCACCAGAAAGGGAAAAAGTCATCTACCCCCACTCTTCCTCACATCCTCATCCTTCAGCAAACCTTGACACTTCCCTTTGCAGAGATGTGAGGTATTTCTTAAGTCTTTTCACACCTTGGTAGACAAATTGGATCAACCTATCGGTTAACCTTCAACAGGAGGAGGGATAATGCTTAAGCATCTTTCTTAAAGAAAATACATAAGCTTTGCATAGTTGTCTTTTCCTGGGTTGGCAGCCTTTCATGCCTCACTGCCCTAAACAGCCACGCCTTCATGCCCACATTGATATGCAAAAAAACAAGACACCCCTTCAGATCAGATATTACACCTCTGTAATACATAATGTGCTGCAAGTTAAGCATTGCTCCCGACTTGTTACCAGCAACTCATAGGTCCACAGTTTATGAATAGACAGATCTCAACTGACCACTTCCAACAGTGTGGATGATCAATCCTAAAGATCAAATATGAAAAAAAAAAAAATAAAATCTGAGGGTATAGGTGTCATTGCAGGAGAAAATAAAGTTTCTCCATTTCTCCTCTGTTTGGAAACGCCCCCCTGAAAACAGGTTTACAGTTTCAGAGGCAGTAGTTAGGTGAAACCTTGTCTGGAATCAGTCGAGTGAAGACCAGAAGATCAGTACAGAAGATATGATCACAAGGTGACGAGGCCAAGCAGAGAGAGGCGTCTCGGGGGTATGAAGACACTAAAAATGAAACTGAGCATCCCAAGACAGAATACAAATTGAGTCAGTGCTCTTTTATCCGCAATGACTTTTTTATTTTTCTTTCTTCCTCTGTGCTCGCTTAGTGTTTCACATCATGATCTCATCCAGAAATTTTGTGCAATGAATGATAAAAGAGGAAAGACATGGCCCGCTGGAGAAAGGGAGGGAGAGAAGGGGCAAATGAAAAAGTGCTCTAGGGGTGAAAAAAACAAAGGGCAGATTTTGTTCAGTCTGTTGACAAATGTACAAAATGCAGGCCGGCTGACTATGAGACTAAAGTAGGCCAATTATTGGCACACTGGAGGAAGAAAGTGTTGTTTTTCATATTGTTAATTGCATTTCAAACGGACTCCTTCCATCCTCCTATCAAATTGCATATAAAATAGACTTCTTTTAGAAGCATGAATGACTTTTTGTGATGTTTAACCACTCGACCCGCATATAGAGTACTTTGTTAATGACAATGTGTGTTGTGGGCTTGTAGATCGTCTTATTTTTTCCCCAGAATGTTCGCTCCCATATAGGTCCGCTATAGGATTCCAGTGGTGTAGGTGAGCAGCAATGTACTGCAGATAGCTGGCAGATTGATTGTGCACCAGTGTTCCTGTCCAGGCTGGGGCCTGTCTGTGTAGCACACGGTGGTAGCAGAGGTAATAGAGACCACTGGGACATCAGTTATCCTGCCAGCTGTCTGTGAGGAACAGCCTCAGCTTCAAATCCCCGCTCTCCATCCTCCCCATAGTGACATGAGCTCCGGCTCCAACATTGTCTGCTGAATGTGTAAAGTAGGTCCGGAATGGCGGGGTCTTAATGGACGCCAGGGGCAGTCGTTTGGACCATCAGCTGCTGCCTCCTCACCAGCTCTCAAGTGCACTGGGTCACGACAGGCCGCCCTGGCACAACCAGAGAACGCTTTCCTGCAGCTGATCCGCTGTCAGGTACAATCCGTTCGCTACACACTGGAACCTCTCTGTACGGATAGCCAGAGTGGAATAGCTTCCCACACTCCCTGCGCCCTGAAAGATGGAAGAGCCATGCAGTGCAGATGTGGGCAGATTAAACAGACTTGTTAAGAGACCATACCGAGAGCCGGGTCATTGACGATGCACTTTATGCACATGGTTATTGATTAGAGGGTTTTCTTTTGCTCATCTCTTATCAGCCATTCCTTCTGCTGCAGTTCGTTTTGCAGGACTCTGTTTAAAAAAAAAAAGATCAAAAATCATGGACTATGTTTTGGTGCAAAGCCAAATGTTTAAATGTTTGACCTACAGATGCTACAGAAGTAGCCTCGACACACGGACTTTCATGTTTGTCTGTGTTGCACGAAAAGGGAAAGCCTGGACTAAGCCACAGCGGCCTAGAAGTGAGCGCCAACCTTTCCGGGTGGGTGTCGGACAAAATGATGTGACGTAGCACAGCGGTGGAGGCGTGGGGGAGAGGCCAGAGGAAGACACGTTGGTGAGATCAAATCAGATCTAACGGCCTGGCTGCGCCGGTCCCCACCTCTAGGGATAGAAATCCCAAGCCGATTGGGTAATCTATTAGGTCTACAGGAGTATATCCTGTATATCCCAGGCTTAAATCAGATATAACAGACATGACATGAAACCCATGAAAGAAACCCGATCCATGAACGAAATTATATGTGAGTATCTCTGATAACGCTACATTTTGGTTTACTAAATTATGTGTAGATGGACGGACCACAACAAAATGCTATCAGCTCCACTGGCATGCCAGTGTACATACAGCCCAGAAAAAAGATAAAACACTGGCACCTCTGTGAATCTCTGCTTGTAAAGGAAAAGGGAACATTATATATAGGAAACCATAATGCACATTTACAATCCCTCTCATCGGCTGTCAAGTAGTAGAGGAGAGCGTTAAGGAGAGCCCTGTGTGTGAATGTGTGTCTCATTAGAGGTGGAGGTGGTGTGGGTGGTTTTCCCCACTGGGCCTAGTTCCAGGCCCAGCTGTGTACCTTCAGCCGTGGGCTGCTGCCCCTCCCTGCATACTGAAACCATTACTGGCCACAGGTCAGAGTGTCACTCTGTGGGACTTATCCTCCTCCCCATACGCCTTCTATTTAGAGGCCTGGGATGACTGGAGCCAGCTGCTTGTGGATGGGAAGACAGTTGACCGCAGGAAACCGCTTGGCCCAGAACCAGATCCTCTCCCCCACCTCCCTTTGTTTCAAATGTGATCACAAACAAATGGGTGCACACACATACCTGTTTTGGGAGAGTGTGCTAGCTTTGAGCTGTGTTGTGTATGCACTCAAACCTATCGCCCCCTTCACAAGTTCCATCATCATTATCATTAGCAGCCACTGTTATCATTAGACCTGATGATGATTGCATGGTTAAGAACTCAACCTCTGCCCGAACAGCAGCTTATTTCTAATCACTTCACCTTGGGCTGAGGAGCCTCCCTGCTCCAACATTCCTGTTGTGTGAAGGTTAAAGCTTGGCAGAGAGGAACAGTTGCACAATTTAATTCAGTCAGTGAGACATGATTGTGAGATGCCTTCCCCTAAATGTATTGTCTATTTCAGGCCTAAATTGACATTACGTTTAGATAAGTTTTCCCTCTTGCCCTTTTTCAGATTTGATTAAATTGAATTACTAATTACATACTCTCTGCCCCACGGTGTTTGCTTTACTTTGGGCAAATTCAATTACACATTTTTAACTTTTTTCTTCACTTTTCACTTTTTTTTCTCCTCGGCTATCCAATCAATGCTGCAACATTGCCAGGCTGACAAGGAAACAAACCGCGTCAGGTCCCTGAATGAACACGAAAGAGATTGAATTTTTGAGAGCGGGAGCATGCTTTTGAGAAGCGAGATAGTGGGAGGCGTGGACAGAGAGGTTTATATCCAGACGGCAGATTGGCTTTGGGGTGAGAGAGAGAGACCTCTGTTTAGCTCTAGTCAATGGAAGAAATTGGTCACAGCTGAACTCCACTGGTCAAATGCTATTTTCAGCCCTGCATTATGCTCTCTAGTTTGGAAGACTTCACTTGTTATTCAAGGTGTGATTGGGGCAAGCAGAAACCCTCTCTGTCACTAACGGACATTTAGAAAACACTTTGTTCACTCTATTTTCCCCCTTAACACATGTGACTCCTCCTCAGCGGTCAGTACACTCTAGTGAGGTGACCTCCGGTCTCCAAGGGAGGATTCCACATCTGTTTTCTGTTTTCACGCATACAATTGAAAGAGATACAGAGCTTCAAAGGCAGTGGCTCCTGGAACATGGAAGCCTAATGTGGAGTGATGCGCTGTGGGGGTTTAACGGGCAGTACCGAACTTCTCCATGATTTACGGAAAAGTGGCCAATTTGAGGAAGGCGACAAACGATGGCTAGGAAGACGGATCAAAGCACACAGCGTGCACAAAATGTGTTCCTCTGAGCCTTCTTAGTGGTTCAGTCAAACTTCTCTTGTTACATCAGCACATCAGTGAGTGTTCCTCTGAAAAAAAAAATCAAGGCCAAACTTTGAACACAACTTCCCTTGATATAACACCTTTGTTTTTGAGTAGGAGATTTTCCTCACTTCCTACATATCAAAGTCCAGGCATACAGCCAGAGGTGATTTGAAATGGCAAATGGCGTTTCAAATTCACTGTATACCCCCTTTTTCCTGAGGAATTGATATTGCAGTGAAACAGGCATGGCTAAGTCCAGTGGCTCTTCCCCTCAGAATCCATCTCCTTTAGAGAGGCTGGCAGCTCTAGTGGCTCAATCGGAGTGACTCTGAGATGGAGGACGGGGCACATGTTTGCAGGCAGATTGCACATTCAAAGGAATAAATTGCTTTGCGGAGAGCCAGACCCCTCATTGTCTGTTCCACTCTGTGTTGCTCTGCCTTTAAATATGTTCGGTGAAGACCTGTCATCTGCACTTTGTTTTATTTCTCCTCCAGCCCCCTCCTCGTTCTGAGGAGTGTGATGGTGGGGGGTTCTGCCGTATGGCTCTGTGTCCGGAAGTGAACATGTGGTAGTGTTTAGCTTTGTAATGCCTTGGGCTCTTCTGGACGCCTTGAGGGAGATATCACATGGACGCCAACCAGGAGAAGGATTCTGGGCCAGCAAACAAACTGGATGTCCAAGTGTTGGAAAAACTCTTGGTATCACAGAGCCTCCCACTGGTAGGCTACACCTCAGTCCAAAGCCAACAGACCAGGCTTATCAAACCAGCCAAGTCATCCTCAATCAGCCAAATCGGACTCTTACTCTCATTATTTATATTGCTCCCCCACCCCACAAAATAATCCTACATGTTTTTTGCTTCTTGGCTATGAGTCAGTTTTTAACTCCTCCTCACTCAGTTAATGGAATGTGTAACACTTGGAATCACTTGGGATTTCCGTTCATGTGTATGTTGGCAACCGTGGACGCATGTATTTTTTTTTTTTTGTTCAAACACATTTGCAAAACAGGCCATTCTCCCTGATGTCTTTCACATGAGCCTCGACACACCTGTAAGTTATTAGAATACAGCAAATCATTGTGGATGATTTAATTTGTATGTTTTAACAATGCACTCCTACTCTAAAGTATCCTTTTCAATATGAGGTAAAACACATATTTTACCTTGTCATTCTAGCAATCTCAATCACTATTTTAGTTCAGGGGAATATAATGCTCTGGCCAACATAGACTTCATTCATTTTCTGAATTGTGTGGATGATTTTGGGAAGACAGTCTCTCAATAATTAATGCTAATTTTCACATTTGCAGTACATTTTCTAACCAAGAACATTCCACTTGATTAATTTGGATTCCCGTAGGGCAGACAATTAATATAAAAATACATGACTCTGTTATTAAGTTGTGATTAAGATTCCATGTATTTGTGTGCCAGGTTGTCACATAATTGATATTTGTTTATAAGAAATGCCTTTAAGTTTTCATGGTTCACAACAACATGTACAGTAACAAGCCTGTTAGCTGTCTGCCCCCCACCCCTTTTCCCCAATTCCACACCTCATTGGATGCATACCGTTTTATCTCTAAATGGCTGCATGGGAGATTGCTTTAACAAATACAAGGATGTGCATGAGGGATGGCATTGTTGTCAGAGCATTACATATCAGCCACTAGGCAACCAGCACAACACATTTCAGTTTTGGCAAGCACATTTATCAACACATCATGTAAACCACTCTGTTGGTGTGGGTGAATGGTTAAGCTTATTTGGCAAAGACAGACTAGGGTGATCATTACTTACTAAACACACTTTCCCTTGAGAAGGGGAACAAAAGGAAATGAAACAACAAAGTGTCTTCTTGCTTGAAGAGTTTTAAAGCATCGTCTCGTAATTAGAAGTTGTTTCTAGGACACATTTTCTACCGTGTGTTTTGTTGTTGTGGGTAAACCATCTGGTTGAGACATGCCACCTACAGTCATCCTCTCCACACACATCCGGGGCTCACAGACCGGCGTGGCACACAGACCGGCGCGGCAGTCTGTGTGTGTGTGTGCACGTGCGTGTGTGTGGTGTGTGTGTGTGTGTGTGTGTGTGTGTGTGTGTGTGCGCGAGTGTGTGTGAGCCCTCCAGGACCCATCAGTCCACATGCGGCGCTCGAAGGAAACATGTGACATGTGGCATAATTGAGTCAGCCAGCAAATGCTGTCGCAGAAGCTCAGCCAGCGCCGTCCCTGAGCTGATGCCACCACTCAGCTCCCAGTGGGAGAGCTCTGAGCACCATGGTGTTATACCAGAAGGGATTGTGTCTGCTTCGCATTATATCAGAGACACTGTTTTTCTATTTAATTTGAGATGGCATGGGGTGGGTTGGGTACGGCAGGGGTGGTAAATGGGGGGGTATCGAGGAGGGAATTTGGGGCGAGGTGAGGACAGGACAGATGAGGCGCTGATCGATTGGCAGAAAGCTTCCTGGTGAGAGTGTGAGGTATCAAGGTGAGACATTCAACGGGCAGCAGGGGGCGTGTGTGTGTATGCGTGCGTGTGTGTGTCTGTGTGTGAAGGGATGGGGTGTGAAGTGAAGGTTTTAGAAACATTGTAGCAGCCAAAACTGTCCTCCATTTAATGTGCCCTCAATCTGTGGGTCGTTCGCTGTGGGAAGATCATTGTTTCACAGTATTGGTGTTTTTTCTACATCTCTGGTTTCTTTGTCCAAGGCTTTTGCTCCGTGAGTAGCTCAGCACGTGTCCTTGGATCAGAGCCATCAAGCTGTGTTAAAGAAAAAAAAGTAAAAATAATAGCGCTGAGTGAATTGGCTTGCTGAACTTGAGTCAGGGCGTTATTGGTCTGTGAAGTCTTCAGTCAAAAGACGACATGAGGTGTTTTACCAGGGTGGTTTGAATTACGAGTCTTGAGTGACTTTATCAGAAATACGGCAGTGGAGGTGGCGGGGGCAGGGATATTTAAGCGTTATCGGGAGAACTGCAAACCTTGAAATCCAATGAAATGAGATAGGCCATATTTCCATGTCTTGTAGAGTCAAGGGCCTCATAAAAGCCATATCCTCAAGTTATGCTTCAACAGTCCTCTGTGGGAGGCTGTTTTGGAAGGAACAGCCTGGAAGTGTAACCACAAGGCCATATCAAAACTCAATGTTTTACTCATTCTGTGATGTCCTGACAATTTTTTCATCCAATATTATCTAATTCAACATCATTTTGCTTACACTGAACCAATTTGCCGAATAGCCGATGTGCAAGCTTTCAACTTTTGATATTGGTAGAACGAAGTTTAGGTTTTAAAGGATAAGACCACTTCTTAACATGTTTGGGATGATCATACTATTCCATTCCATGAATTTGTTTGCTCTATTGTTGCTCTATTGAGTTTACTAGTAAATAAAACAATAAGACTCATTAACTTCCATTGTAACAGGAATACAGCTCTCAAAGTCGCTCTTTTAGCGCATGAACTAGTTACTAAGGCAACAAAAACTAATTCTACTCTGACACTGCATAACGTCAGGAAAACTCATCCAGTAATATTTGCATCTTCTAAGATGAAAATAATTCGTCTTAGTTCCCAAATATTGTGGGGACACACTGTTGTTTCAGGGGCAGCCTCCAGACGAGCAGTCCCAGACACTTATTCTAAAAACACGTCCATTGTATATATATATATATATATATATATATATATATATATATATATATATATATATATATATATATATATATATATATATATTAAGGCTGTCCGAGTTAACTAGTTAATCGCGAGTTAACTCAGCCATGAGTTAACTCGATTAATTTTTTTAGTGCGAGATTAACTCAAAGTAAAACCAAAAGCCAAGTGGGTCCATTTGGTTCAATTTCGCCAAATGCAGGTGAATAATTTTTAAATATCTGCATCAGTTAAGTTACTTTAAAATAAGTCTACACAATTACAGAATGTAGAGAACTTTCTACAAAATGTGCATGTTCGTTCCTAATGATATCGTTGACAAATTCTTTAATTTAGGTCTGGAAGTCTAAATAAATGTCATCAAATGTTGGTCTGTGGCTCAAATGCAGAATAAATAATTGACCATGATATGAATATTCTTGAAAAACACTCATTTAAGGTATATTTAGAACTCATGAAAATATGCGATTAAATTGCGATTAATCAAAGATTAACTATGGGCAATCATGCGATTAATCGCGATTAAAATTTTTAATCGATTGACAGCTCTAATATATATATATATATATATATATATATATATATATATATATATATATATATATATATATATATATATATATATATATATATATATATATATATATATATATTCTTTTTTAGCGACAAGCAGACAATATCAAATCTATTTGTTTACATGTAGTGGCTCAACTGGATTCCAATAATACGTTTCAGGTGGGTGTGCAGATTTGGACCAAGCAGATGCAGTTTTTTTTTTACATTACTTTTTTTAAGTGTCTGAAAGTGTTTTGTTTGACGTAGGGATTATACCAGATCGTCTTTCTACATAGAATAGCCGAAACAAGACAACATTGTATTATTTGCTAAAATATTCACACATGTGTTAAAAAGTGACTTTGACTGAGAGCCCTTTCCTTGTTCCTAACAGAGTGAATATTTCATAGAATGGACTAGTTTGATCATAACTGCATTAGTGGTGTAAACCTTTAAGTTGTCAAAAGGTATCATGTCCTGTGCCCAGACCATGCATGCCGGAGTTGCTGTCCTCATATTTCCACCCCTGTCTCCTGGTGGATGTTTTCCCGCCTTGAGACACTGTTCCATCTGGGAGTTGGGCAGTTGGACTAAAGATTGACTCGGATATTTAAGTGAGTTTTGACTTAATGTGTGTTCATTGTTCTAAGCCAAGAAACTTCTGGTGTTCACTCTCCTGCTTATTGGTTCCACACACTTTCCAGGTCGACATCATGACAGGGTGCATTTATATAGCACTTTTATCCGAAGCAATTTACATAGATTGGGAATTATATTACCCATTCCATACACACACACATGTGCGTGTGTGCACGCACGCACGCACGAACGCACACACACACACACACACACACACACACACACACACACACACACACACACACACACACACACACACACACACACACACACACACACACACACACACACACTCCATTCAACACTGGGATAGCCCAGGAACTACCCACATGAGCTACTGCTGCCCAAGTTAATCATTAACACTTTTTTACTGATGCAACATCAAATGACTCACTTCAAGACTGAAAAAAAAAATGAAATCAAAACCTCCACCTTGGACTGTTACCAAGAAGGCTGACCCTCTTGCATGTTGTAAATCTTTTAGATACACCTGTGCTGGGGATAGAGGGAGTTATCTGATTAAGAGAGCAATAAAAGTGAGGCCTCATGCTGCAATGCTGATTAAACCCATGTTGTTGTAGCAGTGGGGCATACTCTGTGTGTGTGTAGTGTACTATATATACGGTACTGTATATGAAACAATCTCATGCCCGAACACATGCATACGTTGATGGCAAGAATTACGCTGAAGTTGGCAGGTGCCTCCAGCATTACTTATGCCAGCTGCCTGGGAGATGCTGCCTGTTTGATTGTTTCTTCAAATATGCAAGCTGGTGCTGAGGGAGACGCTTGTTTGTTCTAGATTTCCTGGGAGACTCCCACCTTGGGCTTAAATAAATAGAGGCGTTGTGATGATTAGCAGGGAAGGAGTGTGCCCGGCGCTCCCACAAGCCAAGGGGGAGGGGGTGAGACGTCTTTTCTCCCGCTACTCTGGCGGCCGCCTCCTTTTCATGTTTGCATACTACATCCCTCAATTCCATTATTCCCAATTTGCATCTTGTATATTCTGTCTATATAATGTCCACCTTTGTTTCTGGGCACGACACATCTGTCACTCTTTACACAAGTGTCGAGTGACACGTTTGGCACTTACTTCACGGGTATAAATAAGTTTGCCATCCTTAGTAGGGGTTATGATGGCAACACAAGTAACTCCTCATCTGCAATGGGAGGTTGGAAGACTCTTGCTTTGACGATGGTGGAGCTGTCTCTATCAACTATCGAACCACCCCGATGCAGACACAACAAAGTAGAGACAAACCACATACATGCACGCATTCAAGCACACGCTGGTGTGTGGGCGGAAAATGCATCCATGTTACAGTGTGCCTGCCTATTGTTGTTAGAACAGCAGATGACTTTGTACAAAGTGTCGGGTTAGAAGACCCTTTCATCACTCAGTTCTTACACCCAACACCTTCACGTTTCAACATTCTGCTCAGTTGCCCCCTGAGAGTAGCTGAACACGAGCAAGAAAACGACTCTTTTGAATGATTAAGTTGCCATTTTGAATAGTCTGCTGGTAGGTTTCTCGTGCTCGATATAAAAAGAAGACATTTGTAGCATTCACTAGAAAATGTTAGGCAATGCAGAAACTGGGAACTGGATTGAGATGGTAAACAAAAGAAGTGCTAGAGAGATAAGATAAACCAGTCAACTCTTATCAGCCACAACTGACAGGGTTGTCAGCTTAGCTAAGTGAATCGTGATGGGATTTTGTTTGAATTACACATCTGTCCTGACCCTTGTCTGGGCATGTCATTAAAGGGGAGCATTCAGAGAAACTTTTAAATACATTTTAAAAGTGTGTTTTACCACATACATTACAGCATGTTGAGAAGAGGCAAACTTTTTTTGTTCACATTTTGCAAACCTTTGCCCTGCTACAGGCTCCATAAGTGTCGCAATGTTTCAGTCAATATTTCGGTGTTTTCACTACTTTTTGGTGGGAATATAGGCGGCCTCAAACTAGAGGTCTTCACGGGGGGTCCGAACCCGAAAAAATCCGAGTCCGTCCGAGACCCGACGGTTCCGGTGGTGTGTTTTATCACAGTCACTCGGACAGGTTCGGAATCGGACGTATCCCCGTCGGAAGTCGGACCTGTCAATCATTATGTGCATTACCCGAGAAAATCCGACAAGACCCGAGACTACAGTGAGACGTATTCTTTCTCTACGTTTTTTTTGCCTTTTTAATGATAATAAAATATTCTATCAACCAAGTGTGTGTATGATTGTATCTTTGTCACTCTGCGAGTGCGCTTCTGGACATGCACTGACATGTATGATAGGGGCGACAGTCTGTGCTGTGGTGTCCGTGTAGACAGCGTGTTACATAAGGGGGCAGGGGCAACCTCCCGTATGAGGGCACTTCTGTGTTTTAGACATGCGAAAGAGCTGGGGCTGCAGGCCCCTTTTTAATCTCTGTGTGTGTGCACGTACCTGTAGAGTGTAGAGTAGACTGGCAGCGCGGAACAGTGTTAGCGAGCCGAGGCAGCGTCGCATGCGAAATATAACTGATCTACAGGTTCATCAAACGTAGGCAAGGCGGGGGAGAGATTTGGTCAAGGCGGGTCTGTCGGACGGTCAAAAATAATCCGACTTCGGTCGGGCTCGGCGAAGCAATTTGGGGAAAATCTCGGAACAGTTCGGAACCGGAAAACCATGCCACGGATCGACTCGGATCCAATTTATTTATTTGAAAATATTTTCGGAACAGTTCGGAATCGGTGATATTGCACGGATTTATTTCGGATTTCGGATGTCATTTTTGAGACCCGTGAAGACCTCTACCTCAAACCACTAGTCCGACTCAGAAGCAGACCCAGCAAACACAGTCAAGGATCGAGACTATCCAAGACTAGTCATATCTGACCCAGGATATCACCTGTTTTCAACCAACACAAATCCCGTTATTTCAATTGGCGAAGACGCCTTGGAAATTAAGTAAAGATCATCCCCATAGCGCATATGGGGATGATCTTTACTTAATTTCCAAGGCGTGTGACCTAGCCTTGAACGTTGCTGGAGTGACGTTACGATGACGTTTTTCAGTGGCGTTCAAAACTACGACCTCTTCACCAATTTCAATAATAAAGCTATTACTAAAGCTATTCTGGGCAAGATCTAAGTAGTTATGATTGATTTAATTTAATCTGGCTTCAATCGGACTCTCTGATTTATCCAGGGAGTCCATCTTTGATTTGGATTCCCTTGATCTGGCCACAATCAAGGCGTCAGTATTACTGGTGTAAACTTGCCAAAAAGACTTTTAAACTTGTTTCACAATTTCAGAAATAATAATAATCTGGCACATTATACAGTAGATGCTGTACTACATTTTTGTTTTTAATTTTGTTTTTAAGATGAACCTGTTGCTCTGTTCACAAACGTCCATCAGTGATCAGCATGAGTTTGAATGGATATGTACCACATCAGTTCTATCACTGAGAAAAAAAATCAAACTTGTGTGACCTGAGTAGTGCAGCTATATTATTATTGTTGTAGTTACTGTGTGTTATAATACTGTGTTATAGTGTGTGTGGTGCCTTGGAGGTCTCTCTCTCTCTCTCTCTCTCTCTCTCTCTCTCTCTCTCTCTCTCACTCACTCACTCACTCACTCACTCACTCACTCACACACACACACACACACACACACACACACACACACACACACACACACACACACACACACACACACACACACACACACACACACACACACACACACACACACACACACACACTTATAGGCCTAGATGTTCAGTGCAGACAGTGTGCACCACTCACAATGGATTAGTGTTTATGGAAATAAAAAGATGGCCCAGGTCAGGCCAGAAACAGTGCATTTATTCAAAAGGTCACCATGAGCACTCATAAACAGTTACTTCTGCTTCTTTTGACCTGAATCTTTGATGTCAAAGTTGTTTAACTTGCGCTGTCACAAAGTAATGAAAACAGGCAGTGTTGAAGTCTGACGGACAGCGTTATGACCTCAGTCTGTCACGACAGTGCATGTGGCAGCCATCCTAAAAGTTATTCTTGTCTTAATGTTTCCCCATTCTCTTTCCCCGCAGTGAAAAAGGATGTCGACGTAACGGACAACAGAATGACGCAATTCAAGAAAAAAGCGAAAGAACTCCGGATCCTGGACGCCAAGACTGCGCAGAATCTTTGTAAGTAAATGGAAAGGGGTATTCTATTGGTAGCTGGGGAGGGGGGGATTCACCCAGCTGATGGCTGTGCACTTGGCTATGATAAGGGCAGGTGTGGAGGTAACCTGTGAACGACACAGTGACTCATAGGCTGGGGGTTTAAATCTATATGTGTCTGACTTCTAGATGATATTTCTACACACTCAGCTACAGCCACCCTATACATCATGCACTTAATGTATATCTCCTCGTATGAACTCTCTGTCTTCATGAGTGTGTATGTACTACCCGATAGCCATGTATAAGTATACGCTCAAAACTGGCTGTTCAAGAGGGGCAACACAATTTTCAGACCACAGCTACAGTTGAGCCCCTTTTTTAAAAAGGTTGCAACCGTGTTTTGGAAAAACATGGTTGCAATCATCTACTAAAGAAGTCAGTGAAATTATGTCCTTTGAGCGTGCTGAATTTCAAACGTTTGTTAGAACAGAGATGATGGGCAGATACGGCAAGAGGAGAACGAACATCTAAAATTATCAAAGATATATGTACAGTACAATACATATAGTGTACAGTATACATAACTTGTATCATATGCAGATGTGGGTATGTCCTTCCTTTGGAACAAGGTGGGTGGCTGTGGTCAATGGTAGCAGCCGGTAGAGCAGCTGGATTGGAAAGCCATGAGGACCCCGGCTTCCCTCGGTGTGCATGTTGGTGCCTCACATAGTTTCCTCTGCCAGTGACATGGTGTATGAATGGGTGAATGTAATGCACAATCTATGTAAAGTGCTATATATACGTTTGTAGATGCACCATTTAACATGTATGAGACACACACACACACACACACACACACACACACACACACACACACACACACACACACACACACACACACACACACAGTATACATTCTCAATTGTTTATTGTTTTTACGACCGTTTGCTGGTTCAAGTGCCAATGACGGTGGCGTTGTTGCACCCCATTTACATAACCCCATGTCTCCCAGCCCCCCACTCCACCTGAGCCTTTGTGGAAAGTGCTTTCTTGGCAATAGTTCAGTGGGGTCACCGCAGCTAGTACAAATGGATCACATCCAAGCGCTCCATCTGTAATGATTTGTAAAGCAAATTCATAACACAATGTCTAGGCGCCGCGATTTCATGTCCGCCTCCCAGCAGCACTGTGTCCGTATTGTACCTCAACCTCTCACATATGGCCTGGAGGTGTTAAAGGAGAATTCCAGATGAACCTTATTTCGGTGCACTGGGTTTTAGGGTTGTTTGCATTTTTTTTACGGAAGCACTGTACATTGAGACAAAACACTGTGCAGCGTATTTGGTCATCATTATTAAAGACGGATGTCTAGAAAAAAAAAAGTACAGTATATTTCAAGCAAATAAAACAAGAAATTAACCATTCAATAAGTCCCTCCCCAATCCGTCCTTGTCCATTAGGCTTGTTAGAAGAGGAAAGCTTGATCTGGACAGCAACAATTGCTAAACTATTTGGAATGGCATTGAACAGTGACAAAACCCTGGCCCAAAGGGTGGGGATTTGAGAAGGGCCCATTTAGCCTGAGAGCCAGTGTGCGTCGTTTTTCACCATACCACTCATAATTGGACAGAAGGTCATCAGCTTAACCCACTGCCTGCCTACCTGTAGGCCTCCCCGCCATGCGCAACAAGTATGCAGATCACGACAATTAATTGATTCCATTCTTTAATCCATCTTTTGATCCAAGCGTATCATCTGACGATTGTGTTGTAGCCTTTCGTTTGGAGCCAGAACATGGTTCATCCGGATTTCTCCTCTTTGGAGGGTGTGTGGGGGCAGGGGGGCGGGGGTGGTGGGGTAGTCCTTACTCAGCAATCGCCTCAAGTCGGATACAGGTTATCAATAAAAAGCTTCTACTTCAGCGTCATGCCGACAGCTCAAGTCCCTCCTATTCCTCCCCTTATGAACCCCCTTATATCCCATCTCCATAAAGTGTGTGTATGAATGCATTACTGGGGGAGAGGGCGTCTTGTCCTGATTGATGGGCATGGCATGAGAAAGCAGCCCCCCTCCCCTTCTTTTTATTTGTATTTTGTCACCCACCTCTTTTAGAGACGCGTGCCTCAGCTTGAATATCCCGTACCTCGGAGATGAACAACTCAGCTGATAACACCCTCATGAAATATGCATGTTAAATGCTAAAATCACAGGTCGCAGACCTACCCACCAGCGCCCTTTTTTCTTGTCTTCTTTTTTTTTCTTCTCCTCCTCCTCCTTCTTCTCGTTCTCCTCCTTCTTTATCCCCTGTTTTCCTTTATACTTTGCTTCCTCTGTTATGGTAAGAGTACAGGGATCTGCGATGGAATACATCAACACAAGATGAATATATTTATGGGCGGCGCGAGGTACGGGTGAGGAGGAGAGTGCGGGAGCGAAAGCAGAATGTCAAAATATGCTGAGGGCATACGTCTCGGAAATATCAACGAGTATAATTTCCTTCCTATGTGGGCGCGATGCCGTGGACGGCAGCGCACGGGAGCTTCATATCATCGCCTTCGCCTGTTCCACGCGCACATATGACAGATGAATGAGTTCATCAGCGAAAATATGGGGGTCTGGTGTCAGGGACGGTCGGGCGCGTTGAACATAAGGATGACATTCCAGGGAGGTGTGTGTGTGTGTGTGTGTGTGTGTGTGTGTGTGTGTGTGTGTGTGTGTGTGTGTGTGTGTGTGTGTGTGTGTGTGTGTGTGTGTGTGTGTGTGTGTGTGTGTGTGTGTGTGTGTGTGTGTGTGTGTGTGTGTCGGTGTGCGCGAGCGAGCAAGCGAGCGCCCATCGCGCAGGCCGTTGTGGCAGCGTTGATTTGTGGCGCTGCCATCTTTGATTACAACCCTGGCAGATGGGCGCCGAATTTGGCAGGAAGCAACAAACATGTGTAGAAAATCTCACCTTCAGAGCGCCAATGGCTGGGAGACATGTGCTGCGACACAACTCCCCCGAGTGGCCCTGACACACACAGCACAGCACCGTGTCATAGATCACATTCACCGCATGCCCTTGAAGAGCACCCACAGCCCCCTCCCCTACTTTGCCCTCCCCCATAATACACGCCAACCTCTGTGTGCGAGAGGACCGAGATGGGATCTACCATAGGAATGTCACCAGCAATAAGCTATTAAAGCAGTGGTTTTCAACATTTTTCATACCAGGGCCCACTATTTTCTCTGCGTTTTAGCCACAACCCACCATGCAATGTTGAATTTGTTCTCAAACCGGACCCCAAACTAAGGATTTTCAAGTTTGTGTGCACAATTTAGGAGAGATAACTGGCAAAAGGTTAGCCAAAATAACAATTCTTTTACATTTTCTAATTGTGTAGAATCTTGACAATTAAGTAATTTAACTTTTGAGAGCGTAAAATGATGCCAAATGGTCCCTTACGTGTCCATTTGGTATCATTTTACGATCTTAAGAGTTACATATCTATAAGGGTCCATTTAGTCCAACTGTCCATCATTTAGCCTGGTGACCACCTGGAATCCTCTGAGGGACCACTGTTGGCCCCCGGACCACCGGTTGAAAACTCCTGCTTTAAACCATTACTAAACTTGTCTGATGAAGCTTACCATTTCCAAAAAGACATGGATCTCATACTGAAACTTGGGTGGGGTTGGCATGCACATACATATGCACACACAAACACACAAACATGCACATATTGAGGCACGCACAATAGTGCTGTATAGTGTATAGTAGCCCTGATTTTGGGGTTTGAGCTTCGTCAGGAATTTCCAAGCGAGCTTCACGAATGTTTGCTTCTAATTAAGTTAAAGAAGCATGCTATCTGCACCGCCCCGCTACACTACTAACTATTAAAATTGTGGATGTTGTCAACGTTAGATGAGCTTTCTACTCCCCATAGATGTGATTGACATCAGTGAATACATCAGTCATGAGAGCGCAGGCATGTGTAACATACCGTTTCAATTGTCGTCTTACATGATGCGCTGGCTAGACGAAGCGGTGGTCCGTCGGATCGTTTAGTTATTTGTTTGCCAAGATTAGACTACCTCCCCTCACAAATGCTCCTTCTGTTTTTAATGTTATTGTCAAGATTGTCACGACACACTATTACTAAGGTAATATCCATAATCCATGCACCGTGTCTCCACGCTCTCCTCCCGTAACAACTACTGTAATCATCGCTCAGTGGTGGTGCTTCTGCTACTGCTGCCGCCAATCAGCTAACTTAATTAGTCAGTGCGCAGTCGCAGGGCTATAGAGTACGGAGTTACACAAACTCCGTTCATTTCCTAGAGCTAGTCTATTGGCGGTTCGAGAATGGGATACCTTCATTGAAAACAATGCCTTTCCAACTCCAGTTTGTCCCTATTCAGGCTGCATTGAACAGCACGTTTCACAGTGAGTTTCTGACCCCTCAATCTTGCAGATCTTCTACTGGATGGGTAGAAAAGTTAATAAATAAATACGAATGGTTCGGGATCATTAATATTTGTTTGCGTGACAACCTTAGCGAGCGAGTGGTTCGAATCCCAAGCTTTGGTATACAGCCTTAACGCACATTCATGCGAGAGTACGCATACATTACATGTTCTTCCAAGAAATGCAACCACACAAGGACAGATAGTGAAACAGTTGTGAATTGTTATGCACAGTTTGGGGATTTTGCAGTCTAATGACACATACATAGCCTGCTAATGAAGTCACACAAAAGAACAAGCCAAAATAACTGTTACCACTGTAATGTTATGATTCACAATATAATTCTAATGCTAATTACACATAAAACAACAAAGCAAACAAAAAACACTTTTTGTATAGTTGTATTTGTAATAATAATGTGTGACTGTCACCGGCACATCTGGACTTGACTCAGGGCACACCATGGGTTTGGGAAGCACTGTACTAACACTCAGCTGTGTAACCAGGCCTCCCTTTGTCAACTATAAATCCTCCACTGCCATCATGTTCCACAACTTAAGATAATTTACGTCTAAAATTTCATGAAGGATGAAGGATGTTTTTTTTTTTTTTTTCAATATTATTTGGATAATGTATAGTCAAGGCCCAGCTGAAATAATATCTTTGAGGGGGCGGCTGGCTTAAGCCTTCCCATCTGTACGCAGTACGTGAGAGAGAGAAGGACGCTGGATAGGCTATGAAGGTTGTAAACCAGAATTAATTCATCCCTAAAACCATAAACAGTCAAATGCACACATGCAGTGCAGGTAGTGAGCCTTGTGCCTTTCCAAGCGAAGCAAAGCAAGACAGTCTACATTAACAATATGCACAATAAAATTTCCCCTATGTCAATCGAGAGTGTACTACCAAAGGTACAAAAATGACCCATGATGGTCCCTAGACGGTATTATTTATCACTTCTGTGATAGCCTAATAAAAAGACCACCATCGTAGCCGTCTCTGAGTAAACAAACACTCTCTGCCTGTGCGACTGCCAGCCTGTTGCTCTTACAGTAAAACAGGCCGAACAGTTAGCGGCAGAACAGCCGGTAGGAACCCCAAGGTTCAAACTGTAGTTCGATCCCGGGATACCCCAGTTGGTGTCGAAGTGTCCTTGAGCAAGACACTGAACCCCTAATTACTCCCATGCAGGATGGTGCCTTGTATGGTTTCCTCTGCCATCTGTGTTTGATTGAGTGGGTGAATGGTTGAATGTAGCCTACTGTACATCAAAGGAAAGCTCTAATAGCACGTATAAAAGCACTATATAAATGCATCATTCACCATTTTGGCGCGGCTAGCCGAAGAACACACAATATTAACCTCACCTCACTGTCAGACACAGTACCGCTACAGTTGGGCATGCACAAACATAACAGGTCAACAGATGACTCAATCTTCCTCTCACGCTTCTAACAGTTATAATCAAATAATCAATATATAATAAAATAAGTATAGTTGCAGACCTGGATTTCCACACTGGACTTTCTCACCTGTAAGTCAGATCTGATATAAACATTTTGTGACTTTGCTGTCAAGCAGAAACCTCCTATCTCCATATTTAAACCTGACATGAAACTGTTTTGGACATAATGAGCTCCCCACCTGACAGACCCTCTGAGAATGCAGTACATTGGCTAACCATTTCACATTGTTCCCTCTGAGCTCGTCACCAAACTCTGAGATCAAGGACTCCATACCGCCCTGTGCGACTGACTGGATCCTGGACTTCTATGACACAGACCCCAGGTGGTGGGGATTGGCACCAGGGCGGCAGTCACCACCTCAACCCTACTGACTCACTGACACCCGCCCCCCCCCAGGGTTGTGTGCTTAAATCCCCCCCTGCACCGTTTTCATCCACGGCTGTGTGGCCGCACGCAGCTCAAACTCCAGGACTCCCAAGTTTGCTGACGACAACGCGGCCATCAGCCTGCATCGCTGACAATGATGAGACGACCTACGGAGAGGAAGTGGGAGTTCTTCTCAGCAAGCCTGCACCTTGATGTCAGCGAAACAAATGAAAAGATTGTAGGCTGCAGGGAGCAGGTTGCGCCCCCGTTCACATGTGCAGCAGACTGCCAGTGGAGACGGTGCACAAGGCTTCACAAGGTCCTAAATGTTATGTTCACCACATGGACATCAGGTGGGCAGCATTGATGCCAAACAATCATGCCAAACAATGATGTGCACAGAACTGCCCACAGCCCTCCTGTCGAGTAGATCAAGTAGGAAAAAAAATAGTTTTATTTTATCATGTACTGTATATTAGTGAGTGCCGATACATATGACGATATGTTGAAAAGTGTTGAAGTGGTCCATTAACTATTAGGAGTGTTAAGAGGGAATTGTTAACAAACCGGAATTGTTAAAATCCTAACTGACTGCTACGGATGATGCTCAATACACAGATGCAACATTCTCTACAGAGGGTGGTTCAAACAACAGCAACTGAGCTGTCAGCCATGCAGGACCTTTACCCTCAGAAGGATGGTGAATGCCCAGACTAGAAGAAGGATCATCACAAAATCCTGTGCACCCAAGCAGTGGACTGTTCACTCTGTTACTGTCTGGCAAACAGTATATCAGAGCAATGTATCAAACAATGTCATGTACACCGTGAGTCATAGTCAATTGGATAAACATGTCAAAATGCTAGTATGGTCAATGGTCATTTAATGATGTGAATGAAAGACTGACATGAATGCAATGTGTGATTGTTAAACAGATCAAGGTTTATGTATGCACTTGCCCTTTCATTTCTTTCGGAAAAGTGTCCAGAGTCAGGATATCTCATGAATATTATACATGCATTGGCAGCTTGGTAAAACTGTGAATATCAATGTATAATTGATTGCATCTGTCATGTACAAAAAATAGAGAAAGAAACTTCTCCCAACTAAATCTTAGACGTGTCAGGTATGCTAATTAAATGGCTGCAAGATGAGCTGAAATCTAATGCCTCATTAAAATGTAGCAGTATATTTGCAAGTACTAAACAAGTAAACAGTTTTTGGATTGCACGCTGTGGGACTGTCAGCCAGCATCAGTGAAAGATCAACAGCAAACATTGCAATATACAGTATAAACCTCCTACAGTATTTTAGACCTTTTCATGCAAAGCATTTCTTTGATAGTTACACACAATACCATTGCCTACTCTTGTACTATTTTAATGCCATAATCTAAGTCAGATAATTCAATGAAGGACTTCTTGCCACCGTAGCAGCTGATAATTGTGTTAGGGAGATTATGTCACAAAGATACAAAAAGGTGTTTCATTCACACTCTGAACCACACATTCTTTTGGCTGCGAAATATTTCTTCACACATCCCCAACCCTTGTGTTTGTATATAGGCCTCGATGAAGGCCATGGCGGCAACCCAAGATTGTGATGAAGGTGTAGTCTTAATTAACCACTTCCATCCTGGCGGCCACATTCCGGCCTTGTCATTTTAGCTGAAATTGTTACAATATTACTGTTCAGTATTGTAGCACATTGTCAGCTTGTAGATGGGGTCTCTCAGGGTTCCTTCACAGGTGTTACTAACACCTGTGAAGGAAGTAAGAGGAGGTCCAATGTCGTGGCAAAATGGCTGCCACATAAAGCATAAAGCCCAACAGTGAAGGCAAAGCAGACACGATTGCTCAACACCCCTGGGAGGTGTTCCAGAGGTAGCCTAATTCGTTCAGTCAGAGTGTGCAAAGTTGGCATACAGAATAAGCAAAAGGTGGCTGGATACTTTAAATAATATATAAACTATATACAATTCTGTATTTTTTTTTCCTTTTTCATAATTTACAGGAGCTTTTGTTTCATTTTCTTCTTAATGGATGCACTGATCTTCCTTTTCCAGCAGCATTTGCCACCTTCTCACTGAAACAGAGCAACATTGAGTTTTACACAATATTCTAATTCATTGAGCTGAACCTGTATATACTGTAACACATTTAATCAAAAGCCCCATCGTTCTTGTGTCCGATGCAAGTAGACCAAGAAAGGAAGTTGATCCCCTGCTATGTTTCACATTTTATGAATTTTATATCCATTATATCAGATCCACCGTACTGACGTCTCTCTGTATCATCAATATGATGATAAAAAACACTACACTAGACGCTGTCTTTTTTATTTTTTACTTTCTTAGGAAGGTATTACTTTTTCACTTCTCATTGTTACTGGTAAAACTTGATCTGTGCTCTCCCAATTCCTGTCAGGATGACACAATCAATCCTATTGGGGGCAGAAAGTGTATTACTTTTTCCACGTGACAAGTTAGGTCTCTGGTCATTTTGTCTGAGGGAGCTATGAGTGCTGAAATGTCACTTTGAACCCTACAGTCTAATAAAAAGAAAAGAAAATAAGAGGGGAAATGACTCTCTCTTCCCTTTTCCATCACAACAGCAATTTTCCTGGGCTCGTTCCGGCTGCCTTATGAAGAGATTCGGGACATAGTGCTGCAGGTAGACGAGGAACGGCTGAGCGAATCACTCATCCAGGTGAGACTGATGCCTGTGTTGTCTGTTCATTTTTCTTTTGGTTTTGTTTTCTGATAGCCTTTATTTCTTCTTCCTTTATTCCTTTCTTACTCTACTTATTCCTTTATTCAGACCTTGTACAGCACTTTGGTCTATGTTTAGTCGTTGTTGTGCTTCATAAATTAAGGTGGAGTTGAAGTTCGCATGCTGTAATCGAGTGAGCCCAAATATATCAACTCTTTGCGTGTGCTTTTGTTTTATGGGTGTTACTTTCACGTCTTGAACTTACTTTTCTTGTGCAGGCATGTGCAGAATACATTTGGCTGCTCCGTTCATTTGTTTGCTGTGTCTGGTGGGTAGCCTGGTGACCCCATTTGAAGCTTTGCATTGAGTCCTTTGGCACGAGCTGGTTGTCACCTCATTCTCACTGGGACCACGGAGACCACCCATTCATCCTCTCATAATAGATGGTGTGGGACATGGCTTGGCATGAAGTCCCCCCGGCTCCACCCTCCTTTCCTCCAGCCTTTTGTCTTAAACTATGATTGATGATCTTCCCCGAGGCTCCCCGTTTAGTCATTGTTTTCGTTTTTTCTCTGTGTTGGAGAAAGCAGTAATTGCAAATGGGGGGCCAGTCGTTTGAGGTGAAGATGCATCGCTTTGGCAGCGCTGTGCTCCAATTGGCGCTGACGTTGCCCGCCCTATCCTTTTATCTGACGTCTCCTGCGGTCCTGTTGTCTTTTTGTCTTTCAGTTTAATTTGTGAAGTAGGAGGTGTAGGCTTCGGCAGTGACGAGTGAATGAAAGAGGACTGGATTTCAATTCCAATATCATCTTGGCATCCTCTACTAGTAGTGTCTGCTTTGTGTGTGTGTGTGTGTGTGTGTGTGTGTGTGTGTGTGTGTGTGTGTGTGTGTGTGTGTGTGTGTG
This sequence comes from Benthosema pterotum, assembly GCA_039105355.1. Lineage (NCBI taxonomy): Eukaryota > Metazoa > Chordata > Actinopteri > Myctophiformes > Myctophidae > Benthosema > Benthosema pterotum. The sequence continues at coordinate 26,069,525 of CM076984.1, read as the reverse complement.
TGTGTGTGTGTGTGTGTGTGTGTGTGTGTGTGTGTGTGTGTGTGCGTGCGTGCATGCCAAAAGGTATTCTCTCATCCAACCGCTAGGAGACATTGTTCAGGTGCGTTGTGCCCCGAGCTTTTTGGTTCACTAGGTCTGTCCTATTTTGCAAAAGAAAAACACTGAAGATAAGAGCATTGATTTGTACCGTTGTCCAATTTTCTACGTCCTTCATAGCTTATCAAAAAACACATACACAGAAGCCAGTCTACTTTCTCTCTCTAACTCTCACATGTCAGACAGCAGTAAAGCCTGGTGAGGTGATATATATTTAGAGGGTTCTGAGGCTAGCAGCCCTGCAGGACTTTTATTTTGAGCCCTGATAACCTTTAATTGGGCGGCAATCTGGCAGAGTACAGGGTACACTGCAAGCCATGCTGGACCTCCTGCTGTTTTGTGGAGGAGGTAAAGAAAGTGAACGTGTTGCCCTTTTTCCACCTTCAGCCATACCTCAGGAGAAGTGAGATACTTTTATCTGCCAGTAGCGCAACACAACCGTATCCCCAAACCCCTGTACTTCCTTTTCTGGTTGCAAACAGCACCAGCCAAAGTGGACAGCTGCAGTACTGTACCCCCTCTCAAACAACAACCACGTCAGGGTGCCCTTGACCAAATTGTTCTGGTGGACCATCTCTGTGTCCAAAGACTCTCCATCACTCACACATGGCCCACATAGAACGAGAACATAGAACAATGATCTGTCTGGGTGGAAAAGGCTATTAGAAGTAGATGCTAGAAGTTTTTTGGTCCAATGTTGAATCTTACTCCACCAATGATTTTATCATAAAAGTTTGTATTCTTATGTAACTAGTGTAAATATTAAACTTTAATATGATTTTATAGTGAACAAGTAAATCTTAGATATGTATTACAAGGAATGTTTTGAGCTTGTATGTGTATAGACAAAATGGCAATATATGGCCCTGGCTTTAATTGCAGACAAAAGTTACCAGTGTGCAAAAGAGCAAGTAGTTGAATTTGTTAACTAAAACTGCTGGTATATGATGGAAAATGTTCATCGACTACTTTTTCGACTACTTTTTCTCACTGATGAAACCTAAATGGAAACTAAATGAGAAGTATACTATAGTGTCTATATACTAAATCTATTGACAATTTCATCAACAAATTATGAAGTAGACTAGACATAAAAAACTAGTGGACAAGCGATTCAGTAAGTAAAATACACATGCTTGTAGAGCATCTATTAACAGCATTGCAATGGCATTGATGCATCAATTCAAAATGCCTTCTAGTCCATTAAATCAGCTGTAGATTTACTGAACTAAAATCAACTAAACTATTCAAGGGGTTACGACCAAAGCTAAAATGTAAAATTGCTGTCATAATCAACACTGTGTCAGGGGTACAGTTGAAACAATCCAGGGGCCTGGCAGGGGAGCAGAGGGCCCCCCTGCCGGGTGACCCAGCCCTGGGCGCACTCCCCATCTGCACAATGCTCGTCTCCACTCATGCCCATTAATCAAATCACACCACCCACTTGCAGCCACACGCCAATCACCATTCATCCACACGGGCAATTGCACACAAACACAGACTGCGGGAATGTGTCTGCCAGGGCAATAAAAAAAGTAATGCGGACACCCTTCTGTTATTGTTATGACGAGTGGGTGATTGCGATGATGATAATGAGCTCACTTAGACTGCACGCAGGGGAAAATGGAGGGTGGTGAGCGGCAGGCACTGCGATAGGTGCAGGGCTTGGGTTCCCGAAGATATTGCCTGTCATTTTGTCTTCCTCCCATTCGCCTCCCCCACCCCCCATGGTCCTGGGGTCACGGCGAGAAGAGCATCTCTCAGTGCTCAAGGAGACGTTGACACTCAGAGGGCACGGAGGGAGGCGCGCTGGCATTGACCTCGCAGCCACCTCAATGCCACAGCATTGTGGAAGATTATTGAAAAACGACACGCTTCTAAGCCAGGCTCGCACGCCTGACCTGAATTTGACACTAATAACAGCTTGAATTTATATGGCGCCTTTCATGAACCCAAGGACGCCTTACATAAAAAAGTGAAATATCTATGAGGGAACAACTAAACAAAACAACAACTATTTTTGCTGTATGCCTGTGAGAATACAAACAGGTGTGTTTTCAAGACAGCCAGTGTTGGAGCATGGCAAATCTCCATTAGCGAGTTTGGAGAGTTTCACAGGATATCTACATACATACACATACTGTAGTATGGGAATGTAATGTATAGTATGCTCATTGGTTTGATGTTCTGACATCTTTTTTTCAGGAGGAAATTGATCTGAATAATTTCTCAGTTACATATTGTAAAAAAATGTAAAATGTACCAGTATGATGTTTCATCAGACTGTAGGTTTACAGTTATTGTGGTCAATTTGCATGAAATAATTGCACTGCACTTGGCGGAGATTTGACTTTCTCTTAATCACTGAGCATAGAAAGAGAGAATGGCAGCTGCATAATGGTCCATGTATCATTTATTGTTGCTGACTGTCTGGTCCTTGGTGAAGTCAGACATCATTTGAGGTTTGGCAATAGTAAAAAGCCTATTTTCCATAATAAACTGTGTCAAACAAAATTGCCATGACATTTTGTCAAATGGCTCAATTTAGAGGGAGCAAGTACTCTCTAAATAAATTCTAATGGTGTGATTAGCATCGCCATTAGTTAAGCGCTGGTTTTTCACTGCATTTGTTGTAAACAAAGCCAACATATACTTAGTCCTCTAGCACTTGCCTGATGGAGGGGTCATTATAGCCTATTTTTTAGATTTCTGAGAAATGTCATTGTCCATGAAGCTTTCAGACGTTGTCACTTCCATGACCATCCTCATACCATCATCTGAGATTATTATTATTTACATCACAACCATTTTCTATATATGACCGATGCATGGCCGATATATGCACTGTTTTGACAATAAATACCATCTTTAGATAAAAAGCATTTAGATAAAAGCGTGTGAGCAGCACATACAAATCAATATGGAGCAGTCCAATGTTATGGTTAATCTGAGTAGCCGTTTGACTAGATCGGATCAAAACATTTATACAACTGAATAAACACTACTTACATTTTTTTTAGCTCTTGCCAGACGAATGATTATGTTTTTTGTGTGTTTTTGTATATAAACAAACAACAGAGAGGTGGCAAACCCCGTGGGTGTTCATACCCACAGTGAAGCTATCACGCCCTCCATGCACATGCACACACACACACACACACACACACACACACACACACACACACACACACACACACACACACACACACACACACACACACACACACACACACACACACACACACAGAAATTCCTCAGATACCTCAGAAATTAACAATGTGTCGCAGAGTAGATGTGTGTGTTGTCTAGTAGATGGCACTTGGTAGGTGTAAGTAATTTCATGTTAATGTAGCATTCATTGCTTGTACAGTTCAGAACACGTGACAGCCAGAGATCTAATGTACAGTATTTAAGGCGGCCTACAGCAGTCTACACAGAACAGCCCAACAGCCGTTCCCTTCCTATGCCATGCATTTTTGGGTGTACGGTGAGGCCTAAAAACGGAGAGAAGGGCGGAGCGAAGGGAGGAATGAATTAGGGAAGGAAGCGAGGACTCTTAATGTATATGAAACACTGCTCCGTCTTATCACTGTCCCACTCCGTCGACATGTCTAATGTAATGATTTGTCAGCGGAATGTGGCAGCGCGGCGGCCTTGACGCTGCCCTACAATGTGTCACCGCACCAGAGCGGATAGATTGGAGTTGATTGGCTCTCCTTATTCTGCATTAGGGCCCATCAGCGCCTTCCAAGATGATGTACACATCCCCCAACGGCAGCAGACAGGCCCCCGGCTCTCCCCATCCATCCAGCCTCCAGTACCGTTCAGTCCCCGCAACCCCCGTGCACGCTCGCACATTTGTTTTCACATCCATGCACACTGCTGCCGTGCGTGCACAGACAGACGTGCGCACAGACAGACAGTGTCAATTATCCTCTCTCTCTCTCTCCCTCTCTCTCTCTCTCTGCACAGCCATGTCATTTGTCATCCAACCGGGATCTGCGCGAGGAATCTAACATTATGCATGGGTTCATATTGTGTGCGCTCGCATGCATGAACTGTGTGTGTGTGTGTGTGTGTGTGTGTGTGTGTGTGTGTGTGTGTGTGTGTGTGTGTGTGTGTGTGTGTGTGTGTGTGTGTGTGTGTGTGTGTGTGTGTGTGTGTGTGTGTGTGTGTGTGTGTGTGTATTTTATTCTCAGCCAGCTGCAAAATTAATCTATTTGGAGGCTTAGGCATGGTCACCAGAGGTCAGCTTTAAGATGCAAGGTCAAACTGATCATATGCAAGCGTACATCAGTGCCACAATGCGTTCATAACAATGCGGTGAAAAGGTGGACAATGAAAAACAATAATGACCGTGGGCTCAGTGAGAAAGGAAAAAAAAACACATTGAAGCTAGGCCTTGGTCTGAAGCGGCGGGTCTTCTTCAGACGGGCTGACAAGCCTGACAAAGCCCTTCATGGCTTATTGTTGGGCTCGGTGCAGCGGCAGAGTAGTGAGCTTATTGTTGGCTTGGCACCGCGGCAGTGACGCAAGGGTCATGCCTTGTGTGGAGAGCGGGACAGGCACGTGCGCTGGGGGCGCCAGGGGTCTGCTCTCATTGTGTTTGGCCTCAGCTCGGTGCCCAATAGGCCCTATACACACCGCCTCTACGCCTTTTGAGCAGCACCCTCACTAGACCCATTGAGATCAGCAGGTCTCCACAGCCTGCCTCTAGACCGTGACACGGACCCCCTCCCCCTTCTGCCTTTATTCACTGCAATTCATACACACTTCCAAAACAAAAAAGGAACTGTTGTGCACTGGGGGGCTATATCTTGCGCCACCCCTCTTACCCGTGTTTTACTATTTTCAAAAACATTTTTAAAATAGTCCAAACAGCCGGTCCTACCAGCTCACAACGTGTCCATGTACTTTGTTGTGTTTGGCTAGTACAGTGGTTTTCAACCTTTTTGACACCAGCTTTTGAGCCACGGACCACCATTTGATGTTGAGTCTTGTCGGTCGGACGCAAAACTAAGGACTTTCAAGTTTTTGTCAGTTTAGGAGACAATTAAAATCAAAATGACAATTATTCTACATTTTTTAATTGTGCAGACTTGAAAATTAAGTATTTCAGATAATTAAATATAATTTAATTAGTTAGTTACAGTTAGTTAGTTACAGACCTATAAGGGTATAAGGGTAAGGGTATGAGGACCATGTGATCCTGAAGGTTATGGAGGTGGAGAGGAGAGGGTCTGGAAAGTCTCCATCTCTTTGCACAGGGGTTTTCAACAGTTGGTCCGGGGACCACCAGTTGTCCTTGAGAGGATTCCAGGTGGTCACCAGGCTAAATGATGGAAAGTTGGACCAGATTTACTGTAACTCTTTGAGAGCATAAAAACGAAACCAAATGGACCCCTACGGGCCCATTTGGTTTCATGTTTACACTCTCAATAGTTAAATATTCATCTGAATTAGACCAAAGGCTACACAACTAGAGTGGGCAGAAGATTAATGATCATTTTGAGCTGTATTTTTGACTGTTTTTGTTTTCTCCAAAATCCATCCTGGAATTGTGGACAGAAACAAAAGAAATCTTTTGTTTCTTTTTTTTAGTTTTGGGGTCTGTGGGGCTACAATGTCATCAAATGGTGGTCCATCGCTCAAATTCTTGAATAAATAGTGGGCCCTGGTATGAAAAAGTTTGAAAACCACCGTCTTTGCACATTTATATTCTTCTTGTCCTTCACAATTCTTTATATACAGTATATATATATATATATATATATATATATATATATATATATATATATATATATATATATATATATATATATATATATATATATATATATATATATATATATATATATATATATATATAAACAGGTAGCTTCTCGTGCACATCCAGGTGGGGGAGGTGCTGGTAGGCAAGGTATGAATGCAACCAAGGACAACTTCCACAGTAGGAGGAAGGAACCGCACACTCCAAAGATGCTCAGGACAATTACATGTGTTGCTTCATTGTTTTATTGCACGCACAACGCGTTTCGCCATGTAGGCTTCATCAGGTGCTTTGCATACACAGGTGTGGGCATCACCCTTATTTATAGTGACAACCCATAATTGGACGACTCCGCCCCCAAGGTGGCTGTGCAAAAGGGGCAGGTCATAGGTGAATGCAGTAAAGTGAAATAAAACCAAAACATAACAGACAGACAATAATTAAAATCACTATTAACCAAACGTAATTTAAAAATACGGATAGCAGAACACAAGGCAGCCATTAGACATGGCAACATGGACTATGCAATAGCCAGGCATTATAAAGAGAGAGGCCATGGCTCTGCAGCCACCCTCAAATTCATTGGCATTGAAAAGGTCATGTTGCCACCTAGGGGTGGTGACTTCAAGAAACTGTTGTTGCAGAGAGAAAGTTACTGGATCTTTACATTAAATTCAATGGAGCCACATGGTCTTAATGAAAACTTAGACTTAAGCTCCTTCTTATAGAGTTTGAATTGAACATATCTGAGATGTTAATATTGAAGCGTCTTGTTGAATGTGGATGTATATGAGTATTGTGTGGATTCACACAATGCATATATACATCCTCATGGATGTATACATGTTCTTGTTAATAGTGATTTTAATTATTGTCTGTCTGTTATGTTTTGGTTTTATTTCACTTTACTGCATTCACCTATGACCTGCCCCTTTTGCACAGCCACCTTGGGGGCGGAGTCGTCCAATTATGGGTTGTCACTATAAATAAGGGTGATGCCCACACCTGTGTATGCAAAGCACCTGATGAAGCCTACATGGCGAAACGCGTTGTGCGTGCAATAAAACAATGAAGCAACACATGTAATTGTCCTGAGCATCTTTGGAGTGTGCGGTTCCTTCCTCCTACTGTGGAAGTTGTCCTTGGTTGCATATATATATATATATATATATATATATATATATATATATATATATATATATATATATATATATATATATATATATATATATATATATACCGTATATATATATACCGTATATATATATACCGTATATATATATATATATATATATATATATATATATATATATATATATATATATATATATATATATATATATATATACCGTATATATATATACCGTATATATATATATATACCGTATATATATATATATATATATATATATATATATATATATATATATATACGGTATATATATATATATACGGTATATATATATATATATATATATATATATATATATATATATAATTTTTTTTTTTTTTACAGTGTGAGTAAAAATAGATTAATCTTCCCCTCAAAAGTAGAAACTTTGCAGCTAACCATGAGCTTTACCACAGTCTGATGCATTGACAGAAACACCTCTGGCCATGCCTTTGTGTGTTTGTTCACAAGCTCAACTTTGTGCAGCTTTGTTCGCAAACTGCTTCAGTAACTAAATGTCAGACAAAGACACAATTTTCCTTTTCCACAAGGTGCTATTTTTGATGCGCGGCGACACCCTCGCACAGCATAACTCAAGCTCAAAAGTTGACGCATGACTGCACATGCACCGGGAAAACACATGAAGGCAATATGCTGCTTTGACAGCGTTTATGTTAACGCATAGCTGTCATCTTCATTTAATATTTAATGGGTGAATTAGCCTTTGGCATCAGTACAACACATGACTAGTGTTTATTAAATTAAAGCACATTGTTAGTGTTAATTCTAAACTTTAACTTAACTTTATGATACTGTGTGCTGAAAGCTGTCATGATTAAGTGGAGCTTAACACTTCATGATCCTTCGCTAACTGCTCAATGCTGACTTTTGTGTGAATTAGTATTAAATTCACACAATGCTTGAGTTACACTCAAGCATTGTTGAGTGTAACTCTTTGTAATATGCATAATTCTGTGGGTGTATCTGTTGTTTTCTACCGTAGAGCTTTTCAAACATTTGGCAAATATGGCACATTACTGCTTTCTAAAATGGCAACAATTTAGCTTAGGCCTACAGTGTTAGCATGACTTTGAGGAATAGGATTTTAGTCTCCTGCAGCAAAATTATCCATGCATGAGCACATGACCTTTTTGGCCCAGAAATATTGCCTTAAGTCCATGACACTGAATGACCACATCACATGGGCTTGTTGTTACTACAGCAGTTTGTGGTTCTCAAACTTTTATTTTATTTTATTTTTATTTATGTGTTTTTAAATATTTGTACAAATTGTTAGTTAGAAACTGCGGATCTCCAATTCTGTTTTGTATATTGTATCTTCTATGTTTTAGTATGCAAAGTGTCTTCAAAGCTGTCGTTCAGAACCCTTTGAAGGACCCCTAGGCATCATTTTGAGAAAAAGTACTATGGTACAGTGCCTGGAGATGAACAAAACAAAATCAAGGAATGGAAACGGAATTGCGCTGCCAAGGATTTACTGTTGTCCTTTGTGGCAATCTCTCCCCAAGCCCCTCGCAGCAACTGGGCTGCACTGGGAGGCATTGAGTGGCATGATGACAATGTATTTTACTCCCATGTTCTCTTAAGTTGTCTCCAACTGAGGGAAAGAAGACCAAACAGTGTCCATTATATTTAGTAAGCATTCACCACACAGGGACACTGAGGAATATGTTGTGCACTGGTAGAAATATATTGTAAAAAATACGTAGTAACCACAAGTTGCCTTTCTTCTCTTTTTTATTCATCCTTTCTTTGCTTAGTTGTTAATGTCATGGTGCAAAGTAAGCACATGTACTCAAATAATTGTTTTTTTTTTTTGTAGATTTGTATAAATACGTAGAAATGCACATTTATGTTGTGTGCAGGAGGGGCTAGCGCCTACACTGTAATGTTATTTTTGTGCTCGGACACAGTCAGGGGCACAGGGAGCCCAGGCACACACAAAGCTGTCTATAGGAGTGAACCATTGAAAAACAGGACTTTGTTTCAGTATTGATACGTTTACTTGGCTTAAAAACAGACTACTTCTTCCATATATACAATTATGCAAATTCTAATGCACTCTATGCTGACTGTGTCATTCCTCGTCTCTTGACACATTTCTTTTTTGAGGATTTGTATTTTTTTCCTGTGATGTTTCCGCTGGAGTAACCGGAGGATGAATGCATGGATGGCAGCAGGCAGCTCCTTAAAGTTGCTTCAGTACATGCATAGCTTCCCCTAATGCCCCCTGGGCAAGCTCAGTCTTTTGAGGCCTAATCAGCTTTACTCCCCACATCGTGCAAAAAGCAGGCCACAGCCCCCTTGTGCACTATATATATAGTTTTGCAGACCCGGAGACCCTGTAATGTCCAATTATGGCCCATTTCTAAATTAACCCTGTCACATCAAAGCTTGTCACTAAAGCGACCTCGGCGCATCAAAGCTAATGCACACTATCACAAAGAATATAAGAATGTACAGTGATTGGTGGGTGCTTTGAAGGCGGATTTTTATTTTTTCCTCATGCACCGTGATCTTTCTGTTGAGAAATGACGTGTTTATTGTGCTCATGTGAGATCCCCCCTCCCCCCAGTAGTTCTGCTCCGTAGAGCTGCTTAAAATCTCATGGAGTAAAATGCAGCAGGCTAGATGTAAGAAATTCATGAGAAATGTTGGATATTATGATGTATTAATTTGAACCCATTATGACCTAAGACCGATTCTACCAATTCCTTTTAAGTCTCCGATTCTTCTAAAGCTGTATAAAGTGAATTCCTTTAATGTTTTATGGTGCCCGATATCCATGTATTGAGCTCAGTTAAGCCTTGGTCTTGCCATGTCTGCAGTATTTCACTCAAACTGATTGAATTGATTTAGGCATGACTATGTTTTAAACCATACAAGGTGTACAATAATCTTATTATGCAAAACCAAGACATGCACAGTACAATGCTCGATGTTCATTTAACTTTGTTAGTGTACACTTGGAACAAATAATATAACAAATTGGTGTCACTGAGCAAACATATACAGCAGAGATTTTAGAGCTATTTTACACTTATTTTAACAAAAATATATCACTTCTTACACCACCTTTTTACATTTACACTGACGAATTGAGTGTGCAGAGTGTGAATGAAGTAAGACGTCAGCTAGACAAGACAGCTGAATGAGTGTTTGTCTGTGACGTCTAGTCTGTATGTTTTGCGGTGTGATTATCTCTGCTTGCATTATGTATAGTCTACACGTCGAGGGACATAAAAGGAAGTGTGTTCATTGGCTGCTTAAGAACAAACACAGCCATAATAATGCAGACTGCTGAGCCTTTCCAGCCTCCCACTTCCCCCACCAGTCACTTGATCTAGCTGGGGGAGATAAGATGGAGTCAACACTAAATCTTTAAGCACAGCCAGTTTTTGGTGTGTGTGGTAAGCTAACACTCGTCAGTGGATGATGCCGCCCTGGGGGCTTGTTTTGTGGAATATCAGAGTGGCTTCTTAATGTTTAATGTCAGCCAATGTATTTTATATTACCCCATCTCCTTTTCAAAAGGAAAGGCTAATGACTAACCCTGCACCACTGCGATTCATGTGTAATTAGCGTTGGCCTATGTTGCGCACAGATGCGCTAGCGAAAGCTAGTATCAAAGTGGAAGAGAAATTCGGCGGAAGTGCGTCCTGTATTTCAATGCACAAAGCCATAACGAATAAACGAGACCATGAGGTCTTGCCTCCTTTATAACAGTGAGAAACATGAATTCACTGTAATTATAATATGGTAAATGATGTAACCTTGAACTGGCTCACTCCAGCAAGGAAATGTGGTGTGTGTGTGGTGAACTTTCTTTTCATTCCATTACACATCATACGTTCTTATCAGCCATCTAGCCATTAAAGATTTTTACACAATTGTTCAAAAATAGCAAATGTACACAAAGTAACAGAAATTGACACACCATGAGCTTCTATATCTAATTAATAGCCAGGGCTAAAATCTAAAATGATTCAGATGGTTTCACGGTTTTATTGGATTAACCCTGCAGTCCCTATTTATGGACATGTTAATATGTTTCATGCTTGTGAAAATAGTCAATCTGACAGGTAACAGCATGTCACAATTGCAACAGAGTTGCAACAGAGTAGAAACATGGCGTCTATACCCTCTTTGAGCCTTCACGCATTTTCCTTTTTTGGCCAGTTGATCCACAGTGTCCCTCAATTTCCTCCAAACACTATCTATTACTGCTTTCATCTGCTGGCGTCCGCTGCAGTCGGCTGTGTCCAGAATAGCCTTCCTCCTGGGGACAAGTGGACCCGGTGGACTGTATTATGTGTCCCTTCATTCCGCTGCCCCTTTTCAATCAACTGTGGCAACTGGGTCCCCAAGACGAATCAAAGGCTAGACGGCCAACTCGGATTGAATAGACAGTATTTGCTTCCAGAATGTTTTTTCTCCTTCCTTTTTTTAGTCTTGACTTATAACTCCAGTGCAATGCTATTTAGAACATTGTATTTCACGTGCCCTTTTGCCCTCACTCTATTGGCCTGATGGACGCTCTGACCTTACTTTTTGACTTCTGAGAGGAAGGTTTTTATGGCATTGCTCTCTAGGATGATAGTAATCTATAATACCATCTCTGTCTGTCTGAATGTCTCTCTGTGTGTCTGTTTTTCCATCTCTTGGTCAAAGCTAATCTCACACTGGACTTTTCGTCTGCGACTCTGTGTAGTACAGCACACACGGGATACATGCAGAAATGGTTTGGATGTTTGTGATGCATTAGGTTACGTTAACCAAAGTTCTGTCTAGTAAAATAAATGCCTTTATTTTTGAGGAGTGCCAGTCCCTCCTATAGTATATTCATCTATTGGTGTAGACATTAAATTCTCTTTGACAATGATTGGAGGATTCACACCATTTCTTACACAAACTATTGACCATACGCTACGCCTGCGGTCATTTCATTTTCACATCGACTCCTGCCTTTGTGTGTACCACCAGATTTATTTTATAAATTGGTTCAATTCTTAAAATCTTATATTGATCAGAGAAGGCCACTTCCTATATGCATGCAAGTCCATTCAACTTCAAGGCCATGTTAGTCTAATTGAAAACACATGTCCTTGGTTCTGGTGACTGATATTGATTGTCTCTCTCTAATGAATGGATAGTCCTTCATTTTTCCCCTGATTAGCTACTACATTATGTTAATATTTTCTTCAATGCGATGCTGAATCAAGGAATCCATGCATGTAATCCATGGAATTCATTCATGCATGAAATAACTAATCAAACAATGAAGGTCTTTCCATGCATCGACATGTGTTTTCAGTGAGCAAAGTTGAATGTACGTTTTATAATAACCAAATATTGGGATGTGGTTGTCCAGAATCACTGATCTTACTGATATGGATAACTATGGGGAACTCTATATGAGAAAATGCGTACAGCCATATACAGTGCAGAGTCATACACATGTTTATGAAAGAGAGATGTATACAGAAACTATGGATGCAATTGCCATAAATCATTGTCCGGTGTCATAGGTGCCCTGAACTGCATATTCAGAATGACTGATATAAAACAGGAAGGGAATCAAAAGAGAGACAGACAGATAGAGGAATCGCTGTCGAGAATAAAAGCATGAAAGGGACACATAGGATTCAAGGTGCATCGTTCCAGAGTAATTCTATTATATTGAATTAACTCAATTACGGCCATAAATGTAAAAACGAGATGTAAACAAGGTTGCCTGCCAAGGATGATAAAACGTAACTTGCTGACTCCATTTATTAATCTGCTGTAATCCCGGTATTATTATTTAACTAAGAAGTTCTGGTCACAAAGTGGTCGGAACGTCTAGCATCACACGTTGCAATTGTGAGGGAGCATTTTTTTATCATATATATTTGTGCTTGGAAAAACAAATCAGGCAACCCATCAGATACCGAGTTGCTGGGTAAATAGGTCAATTAAAATGTTTACATTGCCAACTCCATCCATTGCCATGGATGGAGTTGCAAAAGAAGTCTAGTAATAGCTGTCGCTAGTCAGTGGAGCAGCTAGTTGTGCGTGTTGTGTTACGTGGAGTTTAGTGACATGTCACCGATGCTTCCGAGGTGCTGCACAAGTGGGCAAGCATGAAGCCTGATCACAAAGATATTATATTTATACAATAGGTTATTTTTATGGCAGTAGATGTGCGATGAGCGGTTAAAAAACCTTGCTGTATTAATAAGCATGTGTGGTGTGAGGTTTGTGATATTTGAGCGTGACTTAGTGGGGTATTCCCAACGTTGTGTAGTGTGCAGTGTCCTGGCCCCAGTGATGCAGGCGATATTGAAGCATTCGGGACTAGTGGTGAGAGGGGTAACTGCAGGCCTGAACTGAATTGGAGGAAAGTCTGTGCTCCCGCAGTTAAACTAAATACTATGGTGGACATTGTAAACAAAATGGAAATTTTAATTTTAATTTTAAGCTCCTACAAGACATGAAAGGCTGATTGTTCAAACTTATTTTTTGTGGGGATAGAAAACACACATGAGAGCACCAAAAACTTCATTAAAAGTTCATTATTTAACCCCATATAATGCGGTTAAACATTAGAGGGAAACTAATCAGTGCGAATGGTTAACAAACACTGTCTCTTCTTCTCACGTGTGCTCAGATTAATGTACAGCACACATGGATACTGAGAAGGATCTCACAGCAAAACAGCATCTACACCTTAGAACTCACTCAAGAACAAAGCTCCTGCAATTGACTGACAGGCGATAAACCGACTGTGACAGATTCCAAAATCACATTAAACTGCATCGAGTGAGAGAAAGGCATATATGAAGGAGAGAGTGTGCATCTGGGAGAGTGAGAGAGGAGGGTGGGAGGGGGGTGGGTCAGTGGTGGGTATGTGAAATGTGACAGACCTGCCGTGACATTAAATTTGTCTTTCAAAAGAAAATATGAAGGAAATTTTAGATGCACACCTGAGCAGCACCATTTTGATGTTTTTTCTCCCTGTTTTTCTGGGGAACACGTGACACTGGAGAGTGTGGGGGGGGAGTATCTTTCATGGAGAAACGAAGTGATCCTGCTTCTGCAGCTTAACCCAAGCCTGAGGTCACAGCAGTAGAGCTAGACATACACAGGGGAAATCAAATGAATGAAATGTGGACTGATTATTCACAATAGACGTGTGTAGAGACACCATTGACACCTGAATAGAAGGTTGGTGTTTTAATACGATAAACACTGTGGGGCTGAGGCTGTGTGGAGGACTCTGTCCTCTGTATACAGACAGCACTGTTAGAAAGAAATCAGTCGTCTCAAGGTGGAAATGAGAAGTGCAGATTCATGTAAAACCGTCTCCACCGCAAATTACAATATGGCTCGTTTCGTGAAAGGACTATCCTAATACGGCCTTGGCTCATGATGAGGCTGTCAATCAAAGCTGCAGAAAGAGGAGCTTGCATACAAATCAGCAATAGAAATTAATTTGTTTGGGGAGTCTGCCGTCTGACTGTGGCTGACGGAGTGATATACCATCTGTCACAGAAACAAAGACGTGAATTGGAGGGCATAAACAGCAAAAACAAGTGTTCTCCTCAACCAGTCAGTGCTCACTGTGCCTCGAGTTGATGCTACGTGGACCGTGCTTAATCAGAACCCAGCAATTGCGTTGTGTTGTGTATGGAAGTGAGGAGGCACGTGCAAGGCTCTTCTGTCACTGTGTGTGTGTGTGTGTGTGTGTGTGTGCGCGCGCGCCTGTATGGCTGTCTGCATAGCTGTGTCCACCTTTGTCTGCGTTTGTGAAAAAACATCACTGTTACACTGTTGTTTATCCATTTTAACGCCATTTTAAAGCACCTGGCGTGGGCACTGTTGGCCGTAGTTGACCACGATCAGAGTACAAGCGGTACCTTTGGGTCTGGGCCATCCTTTTGTGAAGCCATCATCTGGTGCTACAGCAAGCCCAGCCTCGGTTCTCTTCTCCTGCCCTCGCTTTGTTTAGACCATGAATTGCATCTTTTCATGTCTGTTCTTTCCCCCACTTCCTTTCCTCTTGTAAATCAGCATAATGTATTTCACATTTTATTGTGAAATTAGCATCTGATGCTGTGAGTTGTGTGCCAAAATGAAGCCCAATTAAGCTCAAGGGGGATGAGGTTTCTCCTGCTTAAGCACTAATCCAACGGGCCCGATGCACGGCCACACTTATCGCCCTGCCCCACATGTGCACTTTGCACCTTGCAAATGATGCCCGCCAATGTGCCAGGCCGCTCCAGTCACCTGTTGTTACAGCAGGGAACAAAGCCTGGCATGGGCACCGACAGAGCCTGCAGCCAATGGTCTACCACAGGTAATGAGGGCCCCATGCATATGGATGGGCATTGTGGCAATCTGGATGATTGACAAAACAGATAAACAACAATAACAAGCAGGGCCCAGGACAAAAGCACATTGCGAGGCCTGCCTACAAAGGCTGTTGCCATGGCAAGGTGAAAGGAGGCAGCGCATTGCGGCGAGGAAGCTGGTCAGGTTGACGTTTGCTCTCTGCACTCTTCCTCTATTTGTGGTCTGCTGTATTGTGACATTGCAGAATAAGAATCCGCTCACTTTTTTGCATTTCCAACACTACATCTTAATCTTTTTTGAGGGCTTAGTTGCTCACTTGGTGAACACGGGGCATGCCTTCCCCAGTCTATAGGTGCTGTTTTGGCTTACAGTTACGCTATGTTGCTATGTTATTTAAAATAACCATAAAAACAATGAAATGTATGCATTGGCCTATAACTACTAGATGTGATAATGTAAATTGCGATTATATAAATTGCATTTAGGTGATTATGTAGTCTTTGTAACAGGCCTACTTGTATTGATTGTAACTGATGGCCTTTCAATGGCTCACCAGGTGCCAGCAGGTAGGAAGCCTGCTGAGGTCTCATGCCAGGGAAAAGACGGTCCCTTGTTTCTCTTCATCTTGGTAGTGCGGGCAGAAAGCCACATGCTCTGCCGCATCACAAATTTGAGGGAAAAAAAATCAATTAAAAGAAGAAAATCACATCTGTCAAGCGTATCTAAAGCAGTCACGGCTCCACTGCTGTCTGTCGCAGATCTCCCATGGGCCTGCTAGAGAGGAAGATGGAGTTTACTTACATCATCCGTTAGACACTGCGAGGTTCTCTCATTCTCACTTTTGGTTGTTTTTGGGGGGAATTTGGTTTTAATAAAAGGCTTTACTGCTCTGAGGGAGGAAAAAAAAAGTATTATCGATTGACCGGTCTCCCAGGCTCCAACTCAAGATCTCAAGGTTTTCTTTTCATTTTGACGTTGCTGTTGGGAATTGGCTCTGTTCAAAAGAATCTCTCAAGGAGATGGGTTTTGAAAAAGTAGTTGATTTTGCCTGCTGCAGAAGCCAAACATAAAAGTAAAGATTGACACTTGGTTGGATTTGACGGTAATCATTCACCCAGACAGACCATGCACATTCATATTTCATTATTCCAGCTCTATCATCTGTCCAACCCAGGATTCTGCTTGACGTTACCACTCTTATTATTCCTTTGATTGTGTGTTCAGTCTAGCAGCTCAACATCTACAGCCTTTCCAAACTGGACATGTGAACGGCAAGAAACAAAACATGTAGGCAGGCATGCACGACACTGTGAGATTGCGTCTGGGCTCTAGTGTACAGCAGTGTTGCATGATAGAAGTTATTCATGCCTACTGTATATTGTTAAGTTAGACACGGCAACCAATGCAGAGTGTCAATAACCATGTCAGTCTGAAACTGACTACACTTTAATTTCTCCTGCAAATAACAGCGTAAACAGACAGAACTAAAGATCTGAATTGAGGTTCATTTCGGGAAGCTCCTGCAGCCTGAACAAATAGTGCCATTGACTTGCATGTGTACACAGCATTGCATCGGCAACCGCTGCTTTCAGAATCATTCAGTCAAAGGGAGGGTTAAGTGCATGCCTAATGCCCCCTTCCTTTAAACTATATTAACTTGGCATGTGTCCACAGTTGCTGTGAAAATGTAAGCGAGATGAAATGGGGAGCAGGTCGACAGCAACAGAGATCAAAGTGTGGAAGGGAAGCCCTACAGATACTGTCATCCTCTACAAATGTTTAGCGAAGCGTAACCTGTATCTCATTACTGTAACGCCCTCTTCTAGGCTGGCACCCACATCTTCTCTCTTCACATGGTGTTTCACATTCAGCCTAGCCATGGTAGCAGTTATCAGTGCTTCTCAAATCTTTCTTGGCTCAGTACCCCCCTTTCCCTGATCTGTAACTCTAAGTATGGCTTTTAAATGTATTTTCTAATGTTGTAAATGACCCGCAAGATGCTTTCTCTAGTGTTTGTCCCACTGGGGGGGTCATGCATACTTAATCGGTACGTGACTGGTGTTTGTGGGCCCAGAAAATGTGGAGTTTCTGCCTGGGCAGGCTTTTCTCATGTAAGCACAAGTAATTTCACTGAAATTACATCTTGTTTACATCTTGAACACCATAATTGTTGTTGTTTTTTTGTGTGTGTGTGTGTGTGTGTGTGTGTGTGTGTGTGTGTGTGTGTGTGTGTGTGTGTGTGTGTGTGTGTGTGTGTGTGTGTGTGTGTGTGTGTGTGTGTGTGTGTGTGTGTGTGTGTGTGTGTGTGTGTGTGCGTGCGTGCGTGCGTGCGTGCGTGCGTGCGTGCGTGCGCGCGTGCGTGCGTGCGTGCGCGCGTGCGCGCGCGTGCGTGCGTGCGCGCGTGCTCGCCTGTGCTTGAGTAGGAGCTGTTCTGTGTTTCTGTGTGTGTTTGTGCATTCGTGCAACCATGATAAATAAACATTATTTACCCAGCTATATGTTGCTTAGAAATTCCATAACTAGCAGATGCTATGACTGAATGATAGCCCACCTTTAGAAGAATGCAACATTACAAATGTCAGTAACAAACTCCCCAGGGCTCTATTCCTTTCCCACTTCTTTTTTATCCCTAGTCTAAGCCTACACTTTCTTCTGAAATCAGCTGATGTACAAATCCATTTTTTCCTGAATTCACCAAATGATTAACATGTGACATGTGTGGAATTAAAATGCACTGTTAAAATCGGGAAAGCATCTGTGTCATTTTAGATTTTAGTTATTTGTGTTTCAACACTGGACTCAGCTGGACTTCTTCGTCACTGCATCATTCCATGGGTGATGATCTTTCTGTTATTGTCTGTACGTTGCCATGTCCTGGAATGTGGTGACAATAGATCTCTGCAGACGGCTCTGACGGAGCTTCAGTTCCTGAAGGGATTTCCCTGTTCAGTTTCCTCTTAGTCTTTATATAAAGCCAACTCGGGTTCTGACAAATCACAGCAACAAACACTTTTTGTTGCTGTTTTTCTTCTTTTAACTGTTTGTTCGGTCCAAAAAACTGTTTGTTCGGTCCTGCGTACTCATCTTTATGTACATTTTTTTGGAATGTCTATGAGAAAAATGGATGGGTAAATCTCTTCTGGAACAGGCGAGCAGGCGGGGCTGCAGCGCTCTATAAGCATTGCCTTAATCTTTTCCCAAGGCAGTGCAGATGAATGTGTGGGGATGGGATGGGAGTGGGCTTCCAGTAATCTCCCAGACTGCAGAGATGCGTCTGGAGGCCTGCAGTGAGGTAGTCTGGCCCGGCATCCTCTCATCACCCAGCCCCCCACATTGTCACACATATGGCGCTGCCTCTGTGTCAACTGCACTCTGTGGAGCTTCTCGTAATTAACTAGATGAGTGACAAATGAAATGACAACCACGAGGTGGATTTCGTCGCATCTGTCTTCTTTCCCCAGGCTTCCTCTAAGAGTTTTATTTTATTTTATTTTTAGTCCGTATGTGTGGCATGTTCATATTACTGTGGGTGCGGAGGAAACATTTGTAACTTGTAGCTTCTAACAGTTTTTTCATTCCTTTGATCATTTTGGTGACGAGAGCCACATTTGTAAGTGGTGAATATGCAGAGCGCATACAGACGAACATCATGGATGTGACCCAGGTTCCCTGTGCGCTGTGAGGGAGAACACGCGCAAATGGAAGGAAATTGCCTTCGCTCTGCCAAAGACACTTTCCCTCCCATCCGTACATTCTGTGCTGAAACGGACCTGTGCTGAAAGGGAACTACTAAACTAAAGCGTTTCAGAAATGAAACCTTTCAGACCTGCCAATGTAAACACGGCCTCAGAGAAGTTAGCACTGGGAGATCTCACAAGGGCTAGAATACACCTCTAATTGCCCGTCTCTGCTCAGTAAGTATAGCAGCAGCAGAAAAAACAACCCAAATAATCGCATTCCCAGGAGTATTAGCAATGACTATTGCCGAGGAGTAGCTGTTCTGTTTCCAAATTTACATTGAGAATCCATAGTACAGTTATTCTTTGATACATCTGCTAATGCTTTGTATACTTGAGGAATAGATCTAGGGAAATAGTTTTTGAAAAGTATGTGCACCCACGCCACCACCCGTGGCCATGACCCACCCTGTCTTGATTGCTTCAGCAATAGCAGGTGTTATTGTCAAAAGCATCAGGATAGAGGGCTGGGTTATTTTATAGGCCATTAGGTTTGTTTTAATCATTCCATGGACAGCTGCACAGACTCTGCAATGAACAGCTTAAGTTTTCTTGTCCTTTGCAGTACCCTTCCTTTTTTAGAACGAGTCATCTGGTTCAGAAAATAGGACTCTGAGTTTTGTGCAATCAATAAGGCTTCCTACTATAAAGGTCGCGATGAATAATTAACTCACTCTGTATTGAGATTAAAATAGTCTCTTACGCATACCCATGGCTCATACAAAGGAGGCAATGCATATACATAATTGCAATCTCACCGATATTTTATTTCATTGACAAGCTGCACAATGATGTGCTCTGATTTCTTTGTGTTGCTTTTACCCGCATGATCAAAAGCCTTCATTATCAAGGCACCCTTGGTTGCTGCAGACTCTAATTGGGACTGCAGCAAAACAAGCAGCATTTGATATAATAGCTCTCCTGCCCAAACGGGAAGCGGCCAAGCCTGCATTATGGCTCACTTCTCATACTGCTGTATTCCCACTGGGAAGGACAGAGATGTCATCATTAGTGGCCAGTGGACTTTCTCGTACATGTACTGTAGCTTGGCCTGGCTGCTGGGGTCTCAAATTTTGACCGGCAACACCTATGGCATATTTTCCAGTTGTCTGTCTGTCTGTCTGTCTGTCTGTCTGTCTGTCTGTCTGTCTGTCTGTCTGTCTGTCTGTCTGTCTGTCTGTCTGTCTGTCTGTCTGTCTGTCTGTCTGTCTGTCTGTCTGTCTGTCTGTCTGTCTGTCTGTCTGCATTCCCATCTGCCCACCTGCCTCTGTGCCAGTGCACTGCATTTGCATACATTTGGGGCAACTTACCGGGGAAAGTTTCCGTAGACTGGGGAAAGTGCACCTCTTCCTGTTCCTTTAACTCAGAGGAAAAGAGGACATTTGCACCGGTTGACTTCATTAGAGCGGACCTTTAGGCCGACGGTTTACCTTTACAGACAACACAGAGACCCAGGCCTTTTTCCTCTTCTCTCATCTTACTATCCTAGTCCTGATCACTACTGTCATCATCACCCTCCTCCACAGTCTGTGGTCTCTCATCCTCCTCCACATTCTGAGGGCGGATAACACAATTGCAAAAATGATCCAAACTCCCAGGCAGGAACATTACAATTTTGTCACGTGCGACTCAAGATAAGTGGGACCCAAATGCAGAACAGACAGGTAGGAGTAGAGCAGGTGAAATTTACACAGATTTATTCTCCAGAAACGCATTATAAGTTTACGCAGGACTGGAACATAATGCCAAAACAACATCTGTAAGGAGGGTGTGAATAAAAAGGGGGACCATAAATACACAGTTGAACAGAACTGACATACTCAATGCAGGGATTTGCTGGAAGACTAACAGGATACAGGCGGAGTAAACTAGCAATCACAGGAAGGTGAGGCCAAATAGTAAACACAAACTACACTACATAAAAGTAGTAACAGATGTCACATATACAAAATTGTGTGTGTTCTGGGACCGTACTTGAAGGACTGTTATGGGCTGACCTTAGTTGCGGTGGTCGACTGGCGGACAATGATTGACAGAACGGTGCCACTGCCATCACAGCAGTTTACTCATTCTCCCACTAGGCCACCGGCAACATGTGAGATTAGAACTAATATTGAAGATGCTTATGTTTTCTGTTGCTGTGTCAACTCCCAGAGGAGAAGCTTTTTGCTATGAGCCGTATTTACTCACACGCATTGCAAACACCACCATGCTGTGTGCAATGTAACTGCTCCCCCTGGGGAGGGGGCGGTATATCGGAAGACAGGAGTTTATTTTCTGCTAGTCATTTAACGTATATGCACTGTACTGTTGGTTGGATCCGATGTCCAGAAAGTACCCTTATTTAGTCGGGAAGATTTTAAAAGGAATGCTGCTGTCATATTTACAGCAATAGGCCACTGAAGTGGTTTTGGTATGTGCTATCTCCTGTTTTCAACAAAAGGAAGGAACTAACATTGGCTCTTCTCTCGCTCTGTTTTTTCTCTCTCTCTTCTGTGTGTGTGTGTGTGTGTGTGTGTGTGTGTGTGTGTGTGTGTGTGTGTGTGTGTGTGTGTGTGTGTGTGTGTGTGTGTGTGTGTGTGTGTGTGTGTGTGTGTGTGTGTGTGTGTGTGTGTGTGTGCGTGCGCGCGCGCATAACATGCATCTACAGAACCTCATAAAGAACCTGCCCGAGCAGAAAGAGCTGAGTGCGCTGGCAGAGCTGAAGGGTGAATATGAGGAGCTGGTTGAATCGGAGCAGTTCGGCATTGTGGTGAGTACAATATCCTGGAGCAGCTTGCTGGAGGGTTCACGCAGTAATGCATACAGTACATGCACGGCACACACTGGTCCCCTATACTCAAACATTTGTATCCATGATGATTGAGGAATTCCATTCCATTATTTTCTGCTCACTGTCTCTCTCGGTACACCACACCTATGTGTGCACATACACACATTGTTTTTAGTACCATACACCAGTGTAGTACAGTATAGTATGGTATTATTGTGGACTCCCATTGTGAGGAGTAGAGCATGACATTTTGAGGGGACTCCCGTCGGGACACGTGATTCCCGCAGGAATCCCGCGGGACAGGATTAATAATTTTATAAATCCCGTGATCGGGACGGGACGTGAGTGAAAGTCCACGGGAGCGTGCAGGAGCGGGAGTGACTTAGGTCTATGATCATTTTCAGCTGGCTGGAGTTTCCAATATAAAGCAGAGCACAAATTATTTGTAGTCATCTTACAGTGAGCCAGCACTGTTTTGATTTGCGTCGGATAGTCAAAAGAACTATATATCCCAGAATGCAGTGCAGCCAGCGGCTGCCTGTCGTTTCAGAGGAAGAGAAGACGACTGACAGACTCAGCCGACAGCGCAGCAAACAGCGCTGGACTTATGGACTGGACTTTTTTTTAAATAAAGTTTTAGATGAAGACAGTTTGCTTACAAGCAGCTGTGCATGATTTTGTATCGCCGTGACGCCGTGATCTATAATAGTCTGACGGATTTGTTGTCCTCCTCCAGCTCCAGCATGCTAACAACGTTAACAGCTGGTTTACTTACTGACTAGCGTTCTATATTGCGGGCAACATAATGCGATGCGACGGAATTGCGTCTCCCTTTATTCCATTCCCAACCAAGTCTTTGATGGATTAACCGTTTACAGATAATAAATAGTGGGCCCTGGTGTCAAAAAGGTTGAAAACCCCTTGTCTAGAAAAGATAAACATTAAATAAAGGGCCATTTCACCCTTTTTGCAACCATGGCCTATTTTAATAATGTTTAGGATACAATGAACCCTTTCTTTTTAGATATTTTAGTTCTGAATAGATGTTCATGAGGTCTACAGTCAATAACAACAGAAAACGTGTTTATTGTAAAAAAAAAAAAAAAAAAAAAAAAAAAAAAAAAACGGGAGCGGGACAGGAGTGGGAGTAATTCCGAGTGGGATTGGGACAGGATCGGGAGCCATTCTACGGGAGTGGTACAGGACAGGATTTTTTTTCTGTCCTTGTTCGGGAGTGGGACAGGACAGGATTTTTTCTGCAGGAGCGGGACAGGACAGGAGTGAAAATCCACTCCCGTGTCAAGCTCTAGTGAGGAGCTGAGCGAGAAATCGGGAAATTATCATGGATGCAGAGGAGATATGGGAGAACATAGGCCAACATAGAAAAACAGTATATATATTATAATTAGAATACGACGGGCGCATCTTGAGTTAAGTGTGGAAGGGCAAGGGCAACTTCTACGTAACAGAAGGTTACTGTAGATAGAACATGATTATATCGTTCTGGAGGAGAGTCGGCATCAGCAGTCCTGGCATCGTCCGTCAATAATCTGTAATGATGGAGAGACATAGCCGTGGGCCATGAATCCAGGCTCTAGTAAAAAAAAGTTTTTTGAAATTCACACCACATTCCTGCGTAAATGATTCACTGTGGAGGCCTCTGGCCTCCTCCTTTCTTAAAATGCGGAGCTAACTCCCGACGCCTTGTTGTGTAGCATCATTTATTATGAGGTATATGCTTGGACTATAGCACATAAATTAGCTCACATTGTTGTTGTTGTGTTCCAAAGTGACATAAATGTCCCCATAGAACATTGGCAGGTCCTAGCAATAGGAAATGTACAGCCAGACCCCAGGGCACTAGTCATGCCCACGCCGTTCCCTGTCATTCCCCCTCCGTGATGGGCACGCTTTGTCTTCCAGAATACACGACGAGGCAAGAGTGTGTGACAGTTTCACCCGGGTTCTCTGATCGCATTGATGTCGCGATTACATACCTCCCCAACTGATGAGGTATAGTGCCGCCACGGTGCGCTGTTATTTCGCCCCCTGGGAAATAAACCTATGTTAAGGCTTTCCCCTCGCATCGGAGCTGTCACCGAGTCGCTCCCTCTTTTCCTGTGATTTCTCCTCGTTTTGTACACGATGAATCAATTCATGCGTGATGTGAGTGGATTAGAGGAGGTGTGTCTGTAGCTTTATGTGTTGGTGTGTCATCAAGGAGGGGCAGGGTTTGATTAGTTTGACAGGCTTGCTCACTGCAGATGAATAACCTGAAGCTGTAATGAAACATCATGGTCTGGATCTGAAAGCTACCTCTGAGCAGTGCATTATGCATGGATGTGTAGCATACGCCCCTGTTTTCTTTCTTTCTTTCTCACATATCTTGAAGCCACCCCCCCCATTTATTTCAATTCTTCTTCTCCTATTTCATTGTCTTTCTTCCATCCCTCAATTTCTTTCTCTCTCACTCATTTCTCTTCTCACTTTTTTACTGTGCACTCCTAAAAACAAGCCCTGCACGGCCATGAAATAAAATGTATTGATTATTATTTACAGACACATCTGTTTCACAGGAGACGCTTTCTTGTTCCACTCCTGGGTGTACACTCCAGACGCAGTGGGAAACAAGTCTGTCATCTAAGCACAACATGTACTTCTCTAGTGGGGACATACTGTATATATACAGTGTGTGTATATATATATATATATATATATATATATATATATATATATATATATATATATATATATATATATATATATATATATATATATATATATATATATATATATATATAGCATCTCACAAAAGTGACTACACCCATGAAACTTTGACACAAAGTGAAGTATTCACTGTACAGCTTGGATAAAAGAGTACATTTCATTTTCATTTCAATTTCGTTTTCAAAACACAGCCATTAATGTCTAAACTGGGCCAGTGTCCTTAGGCGAGACACTGGACCCCACCTTGCCTCCAGTGGTTGCCACCACTGGTGTATGAATGTGGGAAGTGGGGACGCTGGCGTTGACTGTTCCCTGCTCTACTTCCCAATGTATGAATGAATGGACCATTGTAAGCGATTTTAGTATACACGCTGTGCATAGAAAAGCGCTATAAAAATGCAATCCATTATTATAAACTGCGGGCAAAAAAGTGAGTACACCCCACTGAAAATGTCCAATTTTTTCCCAAGAAGATGCCATCATCCTGAAATTAAGCTGCAGCACCAGGGCCAAGAGCATACAGTGGTTTAAGAGGACAGGTTCCACTCAGAACAGGCCTCACCATGGTTGACCAAAGAAGTTGAGTGCACATGCTCAGCATTAAATCCACATGGAGATATAGGGAAATATACGTAGAAGTTCTTTCAGCATTGCTACAGAGGTTGGAAGAGTGGGGGGTCACCCTGTCAGTGCTCAGACAATACGCCACATGCTGCATCAACTTGGCCTCTATGGCTGTCATCCCAGAAGAAAGCCTCTTCTAATGATGATGCACAAGAAAGCCCTCAAACAGTTTGCTGAGGACAAGCAGACTAAGGACATGGATTACTGGAACCAACTCCTGTGGTCTGATGAGACTAAGATGAGCTTTGTTGGTTCAGATGGTGTCAAGCGTGTGTAGCAGCAACCAGGTGAGGAGTACAAAGTGTGTCTTGCCTATAGTCAAGCATGGCGGTGGAAGTGTCATGGTCTGTATGAGTGCTGCTAGCACTGGGAATCTATAGGTCATTGATGGAACCATGAATGGCAAAATTCACTGTGACATACTGAAGCAGAGCATGATTCCTTCCCTTTGGAAACTGGCCGCAGGGCAATATTCCAACGTGATAATGACCCCAAACACTCCTCCAAGTTGCTAAAGTGGCTGAAGGTGCATGTGATGGACTGGCCAAGCATGTCTCCAGACCTAAACCCAATCAAGCATCTGTGGGGCATCCTCAAATGGACAGTGAAGGAGCGTAAGGTCTCCAACATCCACTCCCAGGAGTGGGAGGTGTTTCCAGTGGCAACCTGTGAGGTTCTACTCAACCAATTTGAACATTTTTGGTTAGGGGTGTACTCACTTTTGTTGTCGGCAGTTTAGACATTAATGGCTGTGTTTTAGTTATTTTGACGGGGAAATGAAATCTACCCCTTTATCCAAGCTGTGCAGTGACTAGTTCACATTATATCAAAGTTTCATGCTGTCAGAGTTTTCCAATGAGATATAATGCAATATTTAGAGAAATGGGAAGGGTGTACTCAATTTTGTGAGATACTGTATACTGTACTAATACTGTTTTTTTTTATCTATGGCTACGAGGAAACATTATAGAAGCCTATGTGCTCCATCTACATAAAATGCTAACTTTTATGCTACATTATAAATCTGAACCACACAGATGAGCTCGGTGAAGATGCTGCGGCCGCGCCTCAACGGCATCCTGTTCAAGCTTACGTTCGAGGAGCAGGTGAACAACATCCGGCCGGACATCATGAACGTGACGTTCGCCTGTGAGGAGGTGAAGAAGAGCGAGGGCTTCAGCAAGCTGCTGGAGCTGGTGCTGCTGGTCGGCAACTACATGAACGCCGGCTCCAGGAACGCCCAGACCTTCGGCTTCAACATCAGCTTCCTCTGCAAGGTAACACAGCATGATGCGTGCATGCTACTTCTCCTGTGTTCCTGCATGATTATCTCCAATCCATTGGTATGACACAGCTGGGGATCGAACTCCCAGTCTGAGGGACCCAGTGGCCTTCCCTCACTAAAGTTGTTATCTTGGTCACCATTCTATTTCCCAAAAATGCACACACAGCCTTGTTTTTTTCTCCCTCTTTTTGTGCCCAAAACACTCATTTTCATTAAACAATAATTTGTCTTGTGAACCTTAATAATACTACTAATAATAATTGTTGTCATTATAAATAAGAATACTTACAGTATATACAGTAATCACTTTTCTAGGTACCCAGAGTTGCTTTTAGTGATTATGCTATAGCCCTCTGGTGGTGAGAGATCTCCCAGACATCTTATATTGATTGCAACTTGTTTTTCTTTGTTTGCTTTACTCCCACTAACCAGTCTGATGAATTGGTTAAATGAGCATAAATGAGCAACAAGCTTGACCTTGCAGTTGTAGTGTGCTGTTGCTACAGGCTGCAGTCACTTAGTGCTAATAATTCACGCTTATCTACTTCTAGAGAGAGGAAGGCCTTCTGGTGTAAGTTCAAAGAGATGCAAGTCCATGCAGAATTACATTGCACAGCAAATTGTATTAGATTTCAACAAGAAATGGTGTACAGCGCATCATCCATCCTGCAGTGTGTTTGCCTGAAAGACAGCTGTTATTATTATTAATGGAATGTAACCGGTTCTGACCCTGCATTTGCACTTGTATCCCTCTCCCTTTATTTATAAAAAACAGCGACCGAAATGTGTTCACCTCTCACAGAAACACCGCTCCTGCTGTATATTGCTCTCAGAACAATGATGATACAGCTGACAGGCACATACTCATCAAACGTCTCTGTGGTCAAGAGAGAATGACAGGAAAACAAATGAAAATGGGCTTTATCACCAAATGCTTCTGCTGTAGCTATGCTTCACAGTGCACATGGCAAAGGCAATTCTCCCTGAATGTCAGTGTGTCAAATCCAGCATGCCATTGGTATTCCTGCAAGCTGTCTGAATCAGACCGAAGTGTCCGCGCAGAGCCTGGTAAAGCCTCAGGGGGTTGATTGGGCCATTATTGACGGACAAGGAAAAAATGTCTGCTTTCTCACTTTGGTCAATCAACTAAATGGCCCCCTGAGTGGCGGGTCCAGGCTACCTAATGGGCTCATCAGGGAGAGGAGAACAGTGACGGGAGGGGGGTAGCCAGTGAAAGGGCACGGCGAGACCCTTCCACCCCCTAAACCCTTGCTGTTCTGTCTCGTCCCTGTCAAGGACAGGCAGATCTCCCGGGTGCCGTTTTGGTCAAGTGCAACCCGAGCGCAGCCTCTGTGTTTTACTGGAGCAGTCATAAAATGTGCAATAGGGTACGACCTCGTCAGAGGATGGGGTGAGGCAGAGGTAAACGGAAGGCATATTATTGCCCATGTTTTTTATTTTATCCCTATGATGCTTCACATATTTACAACGGAGAGTGATTAATTTTGTTAAGGAACATCTTATGACTACTTGAGAATAACTAAAGCATAGTACGAGAATAGAGGACAATTGTTCGCATTTGTAATTTAACACATTGATTAAATGGGGGAAAAACCAGCTGCCATGTAATGAGCAAAAAAAGCGCGGAATGCCATTTCCCTTGTGTTTTATCACTGGCTTACTGGGGCAGAAACTCTTCCACAGGCATTATTTAACAGCCTGAGACCACATGGCAATGATTTGTGCTTAACTTGGAACAGAGTAGCGTGTCTCGGTTCTAATAAGCAATTTAAGCAGTTGACTTGTAACTGGGGGGTCACCTACCCAGCAGCCAGGTGACCTTGTGTTCCTTGAGAGGAAGATTATGTAAAATTATCACTTTGGCAAAACACCTGGATTTTCTATGGGTAATACACATAGACATGGTAATAGCGGCTTCTGTTATCATAGCTATACTATTCATAATGACAGTACATTTGGTCATTGTAAACGATTTGACCTGCTGGTTCCCATACGGTATGCCTGCTGAGTCACACTGTTGTGCTGTCAGACAAGATTGTGATGTGCTAATTTCCCTATGAATTCCCTGAGACTTTGACTTTCCCATTGATGTGCCTTGGGCACAAAAAGAGTTGGAAAACCGCTGCTGTATAGTTTGTTGTCAATTGAACAATCAACTCCCGATGTTATTGCAGTTGCAGGGAAGGCATTGCCCTGTCTGCTTTGGGATTCAGTCTTTTCTTAAAAAAAAGAAAGAAAAGAAAAAAAAAAGAACATCTTGAAAGAAAAGTCAGTTTTATAGAAGACATCTGACATCTTTCTGGAGAGGTAGGCTCTAAAGTGTGTACACAAAGTTTATGGCAGCTTCAGAGTGCTACAAAAACAATACCGAGCTGCGGAAAGAGCTTACTGCTGCTTTTTTCAGAGCAGCATTCAAAGCCATGGAACGAGAATTGACTTTAAATTAGACATTAAGTTCATTAAAACGTAATCTTCTTCCTCCTTCAGGAACCTGGTATACATCATTCATCTTTATACAGTATGTACCCTCAGCCTACTGTGGTACGGATGTAGAGGGGTGGAGAATTTTCATTGTTTGTTTTCATTATGTGTGCATACAGTACCTTGCTGAGATCAATAATGACAATACAGTAGGTAACCAGCTGACAGGGTATTCTTCTCAGCACTGTTAATGCATGAGATTAGAACCCAAATAAAAGGCCCTGGTGAGAAGCTTTGAGGCAGTTTCTCCCTACGGTGTTAGTTATTCACGATAACACCATCAAAATGAAACTCAATTGGAATCAGTTGATAACACACACTGGTTAACATTCTGCAGTGAATTGGTTTTTGCTGAAATGCATGTTCTCTCATGTAATATGGCTGAAATAAAATATTTGCAGTTGTAATATCTGTAGAATTACTCTTGTCTCCACCAGGCTGAAGGCATGGGAAGATGTGTTTTGCACCTTGTCTGTCCGTTCGCTCTTTTTCTGTTTCATCATCTGTGTACAGTTAATCTCTGACACTGTTGGCCACTCAATGCCAAACTGTGCAGATACACTCCTGGATGCCCACAACGAACCTCTGCCCCAAATCTTCCAATATATTGCCACCATAAGGCCAACTTTTGCAAAACACATTCTGACACCCTGTGAAGTACTTTTGATGCAGTTCCCAACAACCAACCAACCATCAACCCATCCATCCATCCATCCATCCATCCATCCATCCATCCATCCATCCATCCATCCATCCATCCATCCATCCATCATCCATCCATCCATCCATCCATCCATCCTTAACTGATTAGCGTCTCTCCATCAGAGAGCTCCAGACTTTCTTCTCTAGAGCAACATTAGTAACTTCATCCTGGGGGATCCAGAGGTGGTCTCGGCATAGATAGAAAACCATCCAAATTATCCATGGTCTTCTCCAGGGTATCCCCTCAGCGGGACCTTGCATCAAGGACCTCCTGAAAGGGAGACACCCAAGAGACAGCCAACCAGATACCCAACCAACGAAGCTAGCTCTTCTCCAAGCAAAGAAGCACCGATTCTACGCAGAGTCTCTCCAGCGGGACTAAATATCTCATCCTATTTCTAAGGGAGACGACAGCCATGTGTCTGAGAAAACTCATTCTTATGCCGATTTTAGACATTGTTGAACAACAGTGTTGCTCAAAAGAAGTGAAATTATAGACAGACAATTGTTGTTATTTCTGAACATTTTGGACCATTTTCTTCTATAGTGATGTGCCCAAATTAGGGGGCCTGCAGATTGAAAGGTTATAGTCACCATTCCACTTGTGTGTCAGAAGAGAAACAACAAAACCAGTGTAATTAAGAGAGATCTAGCAGCCAGCCGCCTCCCCCAGCCGCCTGTCCATTTCCCTTTTGAGCATCGTTTCAGATGAGCCTGTGCACACAGTCTGGAGCTCAATGGGTCTGGAGATTAACGGCGTCACTGAAGTCTTGAGATTACCACACCGTCTGTCTGTTGCTGCAGTCCAGGCTCACTGCCACCATGCTCTCAACTTTCCAAAGTCACAATACCACTCGGCCCCATTGTCATGATTCCCAGAGCCTCATCATGTGGTGCCACTCAAGTGTGACCCCTCACATCTCTCTCTCTCTCTCTCTCTCTCTCTCTCTCTCTCTCTCTCTCTCTCTCTCTCTCTCTCTCTCTCTCTCTCTCTCTCTCTCTCTCTCTCTCTCTCTCTCTCTCTCTCTCTCTCTCTCTCCTCCTCCTCCTCCTCTACACAAATTATACAGTCCCTGGGAAGGATCACTGCTGATCCCTTGTTGGGAGCCATCGCCACGGCTCCTTAAATTGAGCAATCAAAGCCTGACATTCCCTCTGTTAGTGTGTGGATTCTATGGTCCCATCACTACTTTTGTTCTTATAATAGTTAATTTTTTGCCTCTCTTTATTGATTTCCCTATACTCAATATTTCTTTGAAAGCTTATTACCATGCACTACTACCTACAACTTGGTGCTTCACTCTGAATGCTAAGTGTGTTGGGAGAGATACATGAGAGATACCTGAATATAATAACCACTGAGGGCCTTGACATAATGTCAGCTACATTTTAAGCTGGTGTGCAGTAGCATGAACTAACTTAGTTGGTGCATTGGAAGGTGCTCTACTGTATGTACAGTAGCTCAATAAAGGAACATTACCATAACATATGCTTTTCATCTTCTTGAATTAACTTGAGCTCAGCCTCAACGGTGCACAAATGTTAAAACCTTAACCTTTAAACCCTACATTTGTTTAAAGCTGCCTCAGACTATACATATACAACAATATATAGACCCTCAGACTCTTTGAAGATAAACGGAAATGGGAAAGTTAATCTTAATACATTTGCAGAAATTGGAAAATATTCAATCTCTGTAACTGGAAATAATATTTTAAAATATTACTGAACATAACATAACTGAACATGCATAATAACATTGAAATATGAAATGGATGTGATGTGTTTTCTCTATGAAATGCAGTGGTGGAATCAAATGTTGTCATTTGAATTCAGAGAATCACCTGCCAGCACACGTAAAGTGCGCAACAAATAAAATCACCTGCGGCGTCTTGACATGAATATTCATGCAAGTAAATACTCCCTCATCAAACAAATACCCTCTAGATGCTTGAGAATAACAATTCAGACAACACTGACCTCCATGTAGTCGAGTGTCATACAAATGTTTTACATGGGGATAAGTTAACCAAAATCAAAAACTCATACATGAATTTGACATGAAGTGAAATTCATACAGTTAATTTAGCTCTGAAATACTCATTCAAGGGTTGATGCATGTACATAGTTAACTGCTTGTGATTGTTTTCACGTTTTCTTATCATATCTGGAGAAAAGAATCATATTTTTTATTGCATGAAAATTCACTAAACAACTAACTTGAAGCAGTGCAGGATATTGATTATATATACGGCAGCCTTAGGATATAACCATTGCTTTAGTTTATTGTCCTAGAGGCATGTGGTATGATGCAAAAACATTAGCATGTAAATTAGCAGGTAATTCATACAATCATTTGGTTGCCCTGCAAGAACAAATCTATTTTCCCAATGAATCCTGTGTTATTGATAATAACAGTATTAATAATACTTTCCATTGGTTAACTATGGAACCCTCAGACAGCCAGTGTTTGGCAGTAACAAATTGCATATTACATATTTCTCTAATATTATTATTTTTCCCCAGCCAAAGTAGTAGCCAAAGTAGTGACAAAATGGTTAATATATAATATGTTACTCCGCCAAAACACGGCTTATTACAAAACAACAGAGATGCACTATAGTTTGTAAATCCTATCCACTGTAGCATTCTGCACACTACAAGTTTGTGCAGTTGTCGCTAAACAGATTGTGTTATACATCTCTATTCTTTTGTGGGTTGTATGGGAGAACTTGATATAGTAATATGTAACATATTACATAATACTTCATTCAAGTAATAAGTAATATAATTACTTTTACTAATGGGTCATAAGTAAAGTACAGATATTACTCTCCTAAGTAATATTGCCCAACACTGGACTTAACCCACATATACAGTATGATCAAATTTAATTTGATCTCATTTGATCCCATTTGATTTGATTCTAATATACAGTAAGTCCTAATGTATAGTGTCTATATGGGTTGTTTACTTCTGTTTTGAGACTTACCCAGCATGCTTTCAACCATGAATTCCTATATTGGGCGTATCCCATAAGAGTCTCTGTGTGTGTGTGTGTGTGTGTGTGTGTGTGTGTGTGTGTGTGTGTGTGTGTGTGTGTGTGTGTGTGTGTGTGTGTGTGTGTGTGCGTGTGCGCGTACGCACAGTACAGTACACACACACAGAATGGTACTTGGGTTGTGACACTGTCATATGGTTTACAAGGCCATTAATTAGAAGATAATGTTGAGATACAAGGTTTCTGCGATGGGATGTAATACTTGTGGAGCAGGTTCAGTTTTTTCCCCTCATCAATGATAATCACAGTGCTGTGCTAATCAGCTTGCAATTTTTGTCAGATAATCTAAATGACTGCCTAATCAACACAAACCACAGGGTTTTGCCACTTAGACAGAGCCGGCCCACCACACTCAATAACTGTCCACAGTGCTGACCACCCGCCTCCCACCCGTTCGCCCCTGCATTGGTCCAGGTTAAAGATTCTGGACACCTCCTTAAATCATTAACGCAGAAGATGAAAAATAGATACAGGCTATACGCCATGCTCTAGCTGTACAGCATAGTCTGTGCAGCAGAGTTGCTGCTTTCTCATTGATTCTGAAGTGTCTAGTGGAAGATACAACAAAATGACGGACGTGAACATATAAAAGAATGTCCAAATAAAGGGCTTTACAGACGGGGATATGACACGCACACATTATCACAGCGATGCCACGGTGCCACTCAGTGCTGACAGATGAGTATCGCATGTATACATACAGTAATATTTTTGAGTGGTGCAACCACGCCAAGGTCTGGCTTTTTCCTAATGTTTACCTAACGTTAGTTTGTCCACAACAGGGTGCAGGTTTCACCAACACAGAGCGCACACACAGCAACACATTACAACCCTTTAGAATAGGGAAAGCATCCGTGTAATTTTAGATTTCAACGTTAGCTGTTTAAAAATATAAATAAGCTCACAGTGCATAATATTTTAGAAAAATATTGAATACTCATGAAACTTTTTAAACACATTGCTCTTCTAGGGGTCAGAAGTTCCACAGCAAAATATGTATAATTTTGTGGGTCGTTGGCACACATTTTTATATTGATTATAAGCCATATTTTGTAGAATTGTCCTCAGGGTAATTGACATTGTATGTCTAATTTAAGTTATAAAATGTTCTGTTTTTGTTGTCGTTCTTTAGAAAGGGCTTGCTATACCACCGGTATACATGAAACAGAATGTTTAGACTTGTTTCCTTCAACCTTTTGCACATTGTTCGTCTGAGCTAGCATTTGAAAACAGCCTTCCACAGAAGCACTTTTGCATTTGGTAATGACAGTTTGGGGTATAACAATAAACAAATTAAAATTTGAAATGCATGAAATTAAATTGTGATTACCCAATGTGAGCAGATGATTGATCCTCATCTAATGAAAGTGCGTGTGTGTGTGTGTTGCGTGCGTCTGTGCGTGCACACACATTGCAAGCATATGCTTCTTTCTGTCTGCAACTCAACATTCGTCTAGATCAGTTGATTGTGTGTGTGTGTGTGTGTGTGTGTGTGTGTGTGTGTGTGTGTGTGTGTGTGTGTGTGTGTGTGTGTGTGTGTGTGTGTGTGTGTGTGTGTGTGTGTGTGTGTGTGTGTGTGTGTGTGTGTGTGTGTGTGTGTGTGTGTGTATATGCGTGTGCATGCGTGTGTGCGCTTGCGTGCGTGCGCATATACTGTGTGGCAGACTGCGCGTTGTGTCTATCTAGGATATTGTCGGTATGAAGCGCACAGAGGTGGGTTGCGCTAATTAGCTCTCTCAGCATGCCGTTCCAACAGCATGGCAATCACAGTAGGGAATGAATATGGAACAAGTTTCCCATGCGCTGCCGTGGAGACATTGGTGTGTGTGTGTTTGTGTGCCATATTATGCACATCCACACACACTACAGTGCATACTTGGCTGACACGCCGTAGTACTTTTATTCCCTATTTTTTCTCCCTGTCACATTGTTTCCATTTCTTTCATTTCCCAAACACGGGTGTGTCATCAATTCAGTAAGGTTATGGAGCGCTAATATGCAACCTCTTTTCTCACCCATGCTGTGTGATTCGTTTATTGCAGTACGCATGCCAAGTATCACCGTATTTTTAGTTTTGTTATTTAATGTCACCGTTTACCCTGTAAACAGTGCTGTATAGTAGTAATATCTAGCTGTTGACTCTTATCACCCCCTTTAACATCTGCCTGGTGTAGCTAATTGGACATTTTTAACACATTGAACTTAGTTCTTTAATGTCAAGAATAATACTGTATATAAATAATTTTCTGTCAAAACAGAAATATTGAAGCTATGAGAGTATATACCCATTTATTGTCATTAATTTTTACAGTGTTCCGGTTCCAATTTAGTCTATCGTCAATTTCAATTTCCCTCAGTACCCTCTGAGTTCTGTGTCTGACCGGAAGACACATTCTCTGTTTATGATAGACACCTTTAATATACTGTAGACAATGAAATATTTGTTTTGCATTTCCTTTCAGCTATAATTCATGTTGACTTACCTAATCCATAGTATTTTGATTACAACACAATGAGGTTTTTACATTTCTTCATCATTGATATGCTTAGTTTTCTACTGGTTTCAGAATGAGACACCCTCTCACAAGGCTGTAGGCATGTAGAACACTTGTGTGGTCCACAGCCGTGAATCTATTTAATGACCTGAGCTATAAATAACTAATACGACTTCTGAATTAATTTCTTAGAGGTTGACGATAAGCTGGGAAGTGTGATTTAATTATTGCACTTACATAGGCAACAACGGCGACAAACCAGTACAGTAACACATATTATTCTCACAGTAGTGATTTACACCTTGTTTGTGATACTAGAGAAATGATGATGATGAGAACCATGTATTTATTCACGTTTTTATGCTTACCATGTCAAAATTATGTTAGAGCCGCGGGTAATAGTAACTAAATGCAACATTCCATTTTAGTCGTTTCATTTGACTTTATTACTTTGTTGTTCCACTTTACAGGTATACAAAAACACAATTACTGCATTCTCAACTTTGGTAAACGTTAGATTGGCTGTTGAAACGGAGGTCTTGTGGTGGAAGCCTTGGAAACAGGAATTGTGATGTGAACTAACAGTACGTTTTAACGGCGGGCGATGGGCAAGCACCGTCGCCCGCCCACTTCGGCCGGCGTTGCCCATTCTGCAGCTGTCGCCCGAATCGGCAGCTCCCATAGACAAATTACGGACGTCGGCCGGCGTTGCTTGTCCATCGCCCGCTGTTAAAACGTACTGTTACTTTACAATGTGCTTTACATACTGTCTCCATTCACACACGGACAGGCAACCATGCAAGACACCAAATGGCTCTTTGGGAGCAGTTAGGAGTTTAGTGTCTTGCTCAAACACTTCAACACAAAGCCAGGGGAACCAACCGGGGACCCGGTGGGCCACTCTTAACACCCTGATCCACTGCCACACCATGTACCATACTATACAGTTGACACCTGTATTATATTTTTCATGTTCACATATTAAAGTTGATGAAAGTGATATGCATTTTGTTTAAATAATGGTTAAATACTAAATAGCTCTATATCATGTTAAAAAAAAACTTTGCTATGGAGTCTTTTTTCAGTAACTGGGTTGTCACCATCAACAGAACCCCCCCATCCCAATCAACACATGAAGCATAATGGGAGAAAATGGTAGAACCATGGTAAAAATCATAAATATCATGGTAAATATCATGGTAAAAAAAAAAATGCGATGGAGTCTTTGTTTAGTAACTGGGTTCTCACCATCAAAGAGCTTTAAGTCCATCCCCTGAAAAATGGGAGCAAAAACAAAAGTGTTGTGTTTATATTTTTGTTGAGTGTATATATATAGCTTTTTTTTTCTTTCTGTGTTCCAGACATGTCATTTGTGTTTATCTGTGTGGAAATCTTTCTAAATCCTTTAAAAAATAATATGACAGAATTTAGTAAAGAAAACGTAAAGCAGTATCACACTTGCGTCTCTCAAAAATGGATCCTTAACTCATGAATGTCGTCCCAGTGTTGTAAACAGTCTCCCAAAGATAGGTGAGAACTACAGTAAATAACTGATGCGGTTGGTGTCATATCATTCCAATAATAATTCACACAATAATACCTCTAGAGCTTGTCTGGATGGTTAACTACACAGAGCCCTTTCATTCCTCAGAGAGAAATTACTATCTTTGATTAATACATAAATACATGCGTAGAGCAATTGCTGAGCTATGCCTTGTTAATGGAATAATCAATTTCAGTGGTTCTCCAATTGAGGTCTCCCACAAATCATCTTACCTGAGAATAATCACTGTTTAATTCTGGAAAGACTTTCTCCACTTTAGGAGAAAACATAAAAAGATACAAAGGTTCCATGATTGTTAAAAGGCTATATTGATCAGTGAAATCCATTTGAATAGGCAATCAGCCCACAAATATGCACACATTAATATAGTGCCATTGTTTGCCTAGCCGGATGATATACGATCCCCATGCCATGCATATCATTGTCAGTAATCCTTGATCATTACAACAGCATCACACCACTGGGGGTGGGGGCGTTGTGCATCAGCGAGATTGACTCCCAATCAATAGACTTGAAAACAAAAGGCGAACGAGTTGATGAGCAGGAAACGATGCCAGCCACCGTGTCGCTCACCGAAAATAACTGATTCAGGCAGTCATTTATTTCCTGCAAGCCAAATCGCCAATGTGACAGGGTATAGGAGGTTTAAATCAAGAGTCAACAACAGCTATTTAATTGTCTATCATTGGGTTAATGCTTAGTGTTTTTCATGCTGTGACCAACCTCCTTCCATTGTACAAAACTTTGTTCATTGTACAAAACTATCTCTATCTCTCTCCCGCCACATTTTTATTTGAGCCTGTGGACTTTTGTGTGAAACTTAGTATAGTACTGTACAGTACAGTATAGTACCTTGATTTTACGAAGAATCAAAAAGTTATAATATAGATAGAGATAAGAGGGTTCAACTTTCTGCCCGACGACGACCATTTGCTAGTGTTCACTTAGAGTTGTTGATCCCTACTGGGAACATCTGCAGTGTTTCAACCCTCTACTCCTCACCATTCACTACTGCAGTGATTTTCTGCCCTTCCTGTCCAGGCTGGCCTTAGTGTTGACATGTTCCGCCATTCGGTCGACAAGCAAATCCCTACACGCAGCGGTGGACAAGAACGAACTATACCACCTGAGACCCACAAATATACAGTCTATGCACTGTATATAAATATGTGTTTATTATTTGTTTTTGGCTTTTGTGCCTTTATTGATACTTACAGTGAAGATAGACAGGAAAGAGAGAGGGAGAAGGGGGAGACATGCAGCAAAGGCTGTAATAAATGGGACTCGAACACACTGCACGCTGTCAGAAGAGAGCCTATATTATGTTGCATATGCCTGGACCATTAGGCCAGTGGGCGGCTGGGCGCACCACCAATATTATGCTAAAATCTATGTCAGGTGGAAACCAGACCAGGTGCAAGAGTATCATTGTTGAAGTGCTGTAGCACAAACAAAATTAAATTCCAACGCAGTACCATTCTATTGTTGAATGACAAGTGATTTATATACAAAGGCGTGAATTAAAAAGGTTTTATCTGGATAGTGCTGTGATGTGATATTGTTTTTGAAAGAGATGGATGTGCTCCGAGCAGTTTAGCGTTTTCCTGGGTAAACTGCCAGCTCCCTACTCCACAGCCAGTCAAAACACTGTAACCTCAGTGTAGCAATAAAATCTCAATCACACAATACATGTGTTGTGGGAAGACTGCCAGGAGTTGAAAGTTTGGCATGTCTGTTCCGGAGAGGAGGGGTGAATGAGATCACATCTGCAGTTGCTGCACTAAACAGTGTTTTACTGTGTCCTGCTGAGCTTAGCTTTGGGGCATAGTAGCCCATTGCCATTTCTGCCCCATTGGCTCTCCTTCCTGCTGCACCCATGGCAGGGGTGCTAGTGATTTTTTTTGGTAGTGGTATTCTGAGCAAGATAATCAGAATAATGTTTAAAGGAAGAATAACATGTACCGGTAATTCAACTTAGCTTGTTTGATTTTGGCCTCATGATGATGTCATCAATACACCAACTTTGTATATTTCCTTCTCTTCTTCTCTTCTCCAGTTTCAGATTTTCCGCTTTGTTTACAATGTCCAATACTGTTGATTTTCCAATCTGGCATGGAATGGAAACAAGCCTGGTTTTATCTAGCATTCAGTATTATAAGGACTCAAATATTAAATCTGCATATAAGTGCCGCCACCACCTCAGGACATTGTGGTACTACAGTTAAGCTGCTTTCAAAGTCGTAAAGCCACTTATATCACAGTGGTTATCTATCAAAAGTGACTCAATTTGTTAAAACTAAACAATCACACCTCTAAAGTGAGGGGTGATCTAATCATTATATGTCATCATCATATTCTTGCCAATCACCAATCACGCAAACCCTAAAATCTGGACATAGGCGGGCCTAATGCCCCTCAAAATGACCAGATTTGGCACCCTGTGGTAACTAGAGTACTAGCTAGGGGTCCCTTGCTTGAGATTGACAGTGTATCCCTAACTGTCAGCTCCTGATGAGCAGGTTGATGCATTGGTTTATGTAACTACCGGTATGTAACTTTTTGTTGTGACAAATAAGTACATTCCATCATTCGAACGCAGTTTCTTGTAGATACTGTATAATTACTGAAGCATAACACTTTTAGTTTCCTACCCAACCGCGGTGATGTATTATGCATCCACATTTTTATTTGCTAATGGTTTACAAGAATTCCTGTGGTCATGAGGTGCATTTAGAAAAATGTGAACCAAACACTGCATACCTCTAATTTCCAGGAAAGAACTAACATTTATTATGTTGTGTATTGTACAGTGGGACAAATTGAACGGGATAATGAAAAATGTATCACATCATCAGTCCTGTTTTTAAATGACGCCTCTAAAGACATCGAAATGCGGAAAGCATCTCTGTCATTTTAGATTTTTTGTGCTATTCAAAGGGTTTTGCTTGTTAGCGATCGGAATGTCAAAATAAAGAGCACATTTTTTTTTTTTTGCAAATTCCTTACTGTGCAGGTCCTATTCTTTGTCATTCATATATATTTGTGTTTTTGCGCTTCATTGTACACACCTACACAAGTTGGTGACAAGTGTTTATCTTTTGACTTGCTTATAATAATATCTTAATTTTCTTTGCAGCTTCGAGACACTAAATCCATCGATCACAGTACGACACTTCTGCATTTCCTGGCTGACAAGTCGGAGGAGAAGTTCCCTGAGATTTTTAGTTTCCCCGAAGAACTGGAACACGTGGAAGCTGCTAGCAGAGGTACGTGTGTCTAACAGTCACAACTAACCATAATATGCTACACCAAGGGCACAACATCAAGATAATGCACTAGGATCCCAGTCCCCACTATACACAAAAAACATCAGAGAGAGTTTGTTTAATGCTGCCTTGGCTCAGGGTACAAAACTCAGTCTGAAAATAACCTTTTTCCACTTCAAGGTTCTATAATACCGGGGCATAATGGGGCAATAAGTTATTGCTAATGCTAAGCATTTGGCTCCCTGACTGTAGCATTACATGTTGGGGCATTCCACCAAAAAGAAGTCACTGACAGCACTCGAAACATGTGCTGACATCTGACAGTTACGTCACCAGTTAAAGTGGCGCTGGTTGGCCATGCCACAAAAGCCCAGCCATTATCAGAGATGGAGCTTTTAATCTGAACGAGGCGCGGGAGTATT
Organism: Benthosema pterotum; assembly: GCA_039105355.1. Lineage (NCBI taxonomy): Eukaryota > Metazoa > Chordata > Actinopteri > Myctophiformes > Myctophidae > Benthosema > Benthosema pterotum. Next base: position 26,028,975 of record CM076984.1, on the reverse strand, counting down.
AAGTCGCGCTGCCGTGGCGGTGGCATGTATGTGAAGGCAGTCTGGTGTGAGGAGTGAAGGCTGAAGATTGTCGCCCCTGTAGCAATACATTAGTACCGTGAGTGGCCAGTAAAGTCCACGGTTCAACATGGTTCATGTAATAAAGTAGTGAGATCGCCTGACATTAAACCAGGACAGATCGAGACTGTTGTGTAATGCGGCCGTCTTTCAAAGAGGAAGCATGATCCGAGCCACGGTTGACTAAAGCAGCAGGGCTGTGGGTGAGCTACATGGACACACACACACACACACACACACACTCCTACACAGAGAGATTTGCATGCACACACCCACACGGATGCTGCTTTTCTTTATTTTCTTATTTCTTTTTTGGTTTGAACTAAATCCCAAGGTGGAGTTTTTATATTTGGCTTTACAGTGAAGGGTGCACGGCACCCGATTTTCTATGGTTATTGTAAAAACCTGGAATGGATTTCATGGTGTGGTCATAAGCACTTATAAGGCTTACATGTTTTTGTGGATCCAGATATGGCTCTTTCCATATCTTGGGTTGCCGACCATTGCACTAGGGGAAGTCTGCTAATTTTGGAAGCAATACGTGTAATCCTGAATATGTAGCGGCTTGTTGTTACCGCAAATTATTACTGTAGGTCGATGCTGCTTCAGTGTTTGAAACGGATATCCATGCACGTAACTCGGTAATAACTTAATGCTTACTATTCATAGTGACTATTTGATTACCACATAGATGTAGATGGTAATTACCTGGAGATTTTGGCAAGCTAACCATCCTATACACAAAGCAAGTAATTATAGGAATTTATAACATAATTTCAAAATAGTGTGTCTGGTTTAAAAAAGGCTTTTAGCTAAGCAGATTTATCTCAAACCCACAGTCACAGTACTTGAAAGCTACTACTAGCAGATAGGGAAAAAGTTGGTTAAACATGCAATTTATTCTACTGTAGCAAATCACTCGTCTGCTAATTTCTGCATTTCGTCGCAGTGGTTCATTCCCCGGTGCTCTCTGTTTGGCTTTTCTGCATTTTGTTCTGTTGACTACCAATTCAAATCCCTCAGCAAAGGCCCAGGCATAGTTTTGCGGCTTGCAATTTCAATCAACATGCTGCTGATTACAATTAAGATGTCATCAGCCTGTTTCTCTGTCGATAGATCTTTTCCTTTTTTTTCTTCTAAACCTCGTTTCCCCACTTGCCTCCAGGATAATAGAAAGGAATTCCTCCTCTGTGGCATAAGCTCTGTTAAACCAGATGATGATTAGACAATGGGATTTGTCTACGCTTTATCGCATTGATCCCAAAACTTCCAGACTGTTTTCTTTTGCCTCTTAAAGGACTTCATTGTTTTGACCTTGGGATGTTTTTCCTTTACTTCCATTAAACATCCCTATGATTCAAACAAGAACTTAAAAGTTGTTTCATTTTCTTTGTTTATTTCATCGAATATTGTACCATTTATACAAGTTTGAATTTTGGTCCTCCTTTGTTTTGTACCCTTCTGTGAAATTGTATGAAAGCTTTTGCAACCATATTTTCAGATTGTTTGTAATAACAGTCTTAGTCTTGCCGTTGAACCATCCATTATAAACAAACAGATCCACAAAACAGCCTTTTCAAAATACCTCATATAAAAGGATAAACGTTTGTTGGCTCAAGTTCTTGTACTGTATATCTCCATCAGTCAACATAGCCATTGAATGCCTATGTTAACTGTCCTGCTCCACTTGTTGTCTAGCCAGAGTATTGCAGGGTATCCCTGTGACTATAGTGGGCCAGTTGTGTGTAGTGTATTTTTATTGCCATGCCTTAATTATTGAAATGCTGCTGGTATTGTGCCTTAAAAACACGGGAGACGTGCACACTACAGTGTCAACAATGTTGGAAAAGTGAATGCCACACCAATTAGGACCTACGTGTCAGGTGATGCAGCCACCGAATGGCATGTGGCATAAATAAATTGCCCATTTCTAACCTTCAAGTCGATTAGCTTTAGTGACACATATTGTATTGTCAATCCCGACGGTAAACCCTTAGCTATTAATTTGGTCCTGTCGTGACGGACAGCCCTCTCTCTCATTGTGCGAGGAATAGAGTTGTCTTTCAGACCATGCTGTCATTCTGCCTGTCAATAAACTAATTCCAGTCTAATTCCATTCTCAAGTATTTGGTGGAATTCCCCTGAGGCATGTTTACTTTTATATTGCTCGCCTAATTGGTTATTTAATCTAATTCAACTCATTATGTGCTTGACTGAGACTGGCAGGCATTTCAGAAGTGGGCTAACAATCTTTCTGCATATAGATGTATGGGTTGACTATGGAGAAATCCTGGACGGTGTCAATCCGTGCCATTCCGTCGACAATCAATTATTCAGGAGAATTGTTATTAAATTGTCTGAGACCAATAAATAGTTGCTGCTTGCAACCCCCGCAGGGAATAACTTAATGGGTGAGAGTGCTAATAATACCACCATTCCTCTCTCCTCATGTTACACTAAAGCACTTCATATGTTAGCCACTTGAACTCCATCTATAAGCTCATAACACGTCGCATTGCGGCTGTTTTTTAGTGTAGAGAGAAAGTAATTCAGGTGCCAAGTATGGAGCAACCTCTGTGACCTGGTCACAGATATTGTGTCTACGTACTGCATATGTGGTTTAAGTAGTTATTGTGGTATTGTAGCTCCGATGGAGAAACTGATGTGAGGCCCTGAAGAAATTCAACATCATGTAGCAACAGCACCAATGCTGAATTAAAGAAAGGCTTGCCTATGTCGAAGTAAGAGCAGCGATCTTTGTTTGATGGACGTCTCGTCTTGCCCCCTCGCTTCTTTTCATCGTGAGAGACCTAGCTCTTTTGTTGCCACACCTCATGTTTTTATTCTGGTGATTTCTGCTGCTCTTTATGGCGTGTTTAATCTGTGGGTGGAAGCAAAGCTTAAATCCCTGCTGTCTAGCCATGCAAAGCACATTTTATCAGACTTGCTTTGAGCTGGATCACAAAGGAGCGTGGTGATGACAGGCAGTGCAGTGGTCCAATCCCTGTCTGTGTGGAGGGTCTTTACTCTCTGTTGTTGTACAACAACAGAAACTCACTGAATAATTTAGCACTAGATCCAGATCCTTTGCTAGCTTTTGGTTCTCATCAGGTAAGTTGGCATGAGAACATAAAATGGGGTTGCTTCCTGAACCTAGTGCACTTACCTTAACATGGGGCACTATTTACTTGCTATGCCATCTTAGATTTTATTTTTCTTTCTTTTATCACTTTAAAGAAGATGGTATTTCTCCTTCTGAAATAACATTTTTTTATTCTCTCACCCACTATTACCGCCTCCTCTTTCGACTCTCTCCATGCAGTCTTTAGTTGTTTAGTCTTTGACTAAACAACTTTCCGTATAATGAGAGGGGATTCTGACTTGTAGAATTTCACTTCCTTTCCATATCAAACAGACTTCTTCAAGAAGTCAAGCCAAGGGTTGCACACACAACTTGCACATGTATGCTTTGTTAGAATCCAGTATGTGGATAATTGTCCACATGTGTATGTTGAGCAAAGCATAGCGTGTCATTGGTGTGTACATAACCCTGTTGTCGTGTTTGGCCCATAGCCTGTGGCCTCCCCAAGCATGTGATTTCTGATTGTTGCGTCAAGAGACCAAAGTGGTGTGCGTGTGTGTGCGTGTGCGTGTGCGAGCGAGAGAGAGGGAGGGAGGGGTGCTCGATTTTAGATGTAATCACAAAGACTCATTGCACCTCACTGCTAAGGTGCAATTACTTCTGTCTGTCTGATTACCTCTAGTCTCTCTCTAGTTGATTGTCCTGCTATTGTCCTGACTTCGCACTTCTCCATTTCTGTACATAAAGCTGGTCACCTGGTCAGCTGTCTGGATGTACTGTCTGGACGTTCACTTTTACTTTTATTTGTCTGATGTGGGCCAGCAATTATACCTTATTTTCTTAGCTGGCAACTGTCCATTCTTTTCTTAGCGTTCATCCTATTCAAACTGGGAACATGTTTCCCATACTCACATTTTCTTTTGTCGCAAGTCTAAATCTTAATGAAGGATGATTGCTAATCTATTTTAACTGCATTATTGCACATTCCACTTCTGGTTAAAGTGGCCTACTGAGTGGCATTTGCAGGTAATGGCTACTGGATTCAATAAGAAGCCTCATTTAGCCATTTTCACTTTGGCTGATCGCATTATTTGTTACGTGACTGTCCCCTACCACCTTTTGATTCATCACTCATTATGCTGGATAAATCATTCACCGACAGTAATCATTGTTGGCGAAAATTATGTTTGAGAAAAATGGCCCATACTGTACTTATGTGTGGCTATTTATCTGTTTGTTTGTTTATTTGTTAATTTATCATTTCATCTGTGTGGCTTTTCTCTGCCTTTATTTATACAATATCCACATTGAAGTGAGTCGTGCAGTAAAGGTTTGCCATAGAGTTAGTTAGTTACAACAAGTGTTTTAGTCCGTAGATGGACAGTATTTTTATCCACACTGCTACACTTTTCAAATAAAAATCGAGAGGACCTCTGGTTTTTCATTTTAATTAATTCTGTAACCAAACCAATTCTGTAATCAAACATTTCCTTTGACTTACGTACAGCTATGGGAATCATACAGGCAAATGAAACTACGATTCCTATATGGGCCTCGTTACGTCATTACACAGCACACTTTTGTGCTGTAATTGAATTTTATGGATTGTTATGTATGCCTGCCCATATCAATGGAAATGCTATAAGTGTGAAAAGTGTATTTTTTATTTCACCACGTCTTTAAAGTGGATTCTAGTGCAGTGTCTCTCATGTTGCCTCAGACAGTGCAGTGTAAGCGTAGCGTAGCTGCAGACATGATGCGGTAGAGGTCAGTCTTAACTGGAGCCTAGCCCAGGCACACACACACAGAGTGGTCCCCATAGGAGACGCCCATTCTCTCTCAAAGGGCTCAGCCATCATCAAAAGGCTACCTGCACCAAGGTCAATACTAATTAAAATCCACAGGATTACCCAAGGAGGCAGAGCCATCCGTGTGCTGCTGATGATGCTCAAGGTGGGACTGGGACAAGGTGAACAGCCTTGAAGGGTCATTCATTTGGTTTCATTTATTCAGATCTTTGTTTTCAGTAAATCCCTTTTCTATGCCGTTTTTGAACATTGTGAACTCGATGATAAGCACAAATGTAGCCGTGCAGCAGGGTAAACTCAAAAAGACAAAAATCTATTCGCAATATACAGAATGAGCTATACAAATGTTGATGGCTGAATTGATGACTGAATTTAATTGACAAGTAATTTTAAAAAATCACACTCCTGACGTGAAGCAATGCATCACATGGCGCATCACATTCTGTGCTGCGCCAATCAAATCATCACAAATAGGCTTGACGATAGGTTTTTAATTAGATTTTACCTTTGCCTTTGGTTAGACCAAACCTTCTCATTTCTGTGTGGTTGGCGTAGGTAGACTGGAGATGGTTTTGTTTTGTTTTAATATTATTATTATTAAGATTTGTTTCTGTGCATTCATTGATAGTTAATAGTAACCAGACAGGAAAGGGTAAGAGAGATGGGGAGTGACACGCAGCAAAGGCCGTCGGGCTTGGGAGTCAAACCTGCGGTACACTGTCATGCCTCCTGCAACATGGCCAAACAGAAGCTGAAGCGGATCAAGCAAGTCACAACAATTTATGCATTGACAGATCTAAAGGTCAAAAGTCTTTTGATGAATGAGTGTGAGCTTCAGATCCTGAAGGATCCTCATGGCACTTGACCCCTAACAAGCTTTCAGTGCACTCGCACTGTAAGTTCAGATTTCCCTAATGTTTCCAAATATAGTCATAGCTCCATCCCATTTTTGCCTTTATTGATAGATCACAGTAGGTAGACAGGAAACGATGTTCATCAGGATAGGGACTCGAACATGCGACACACTGTGATGATGGATTACCCGCCAAGGTGCCTGGTGGACCGGCCCAGGTCCTGCCACCTCTTTTTTTTTTTTTCTAATAATGTTGATTATAAACTCTTTGGCAATTGGCAGTAATTCCCCCCATGCGCCAAATAAACACCAAAAAACAATAAAAACAATATTTAAGTAATTTGAATGTGGTTTTGTTCACTTTCGGGCTGACCCTTGGACCACTGTTCGTATGACTTGTTCTGTGTTGATATTCTAATGAGAAGTTATGGCCTCATGGGGATGTGTACCCGTATTCTGTTGATTGGCAAGTAATCAAGCAGTGTTTTGCTGTAAGTGGGGACACTTGTAAATCCTGCATGATGTGTCTGGCTTTATTCTTTGTACCTGTGTTTATGAAACTTGCAGAATTGATTGTGTGTGTGTGTGTGTGTGTGTGTGTGTGTGTGTGTGTGTGTGTGTGTGTGTGTGTGTGTGTGTGTGTGTGTGTGTGTGTGTGTGTGTGTGTGTGTGTGTGTGTGTGTGTGTGTGTGTGTGTGTGTGTGTGTGTGTGTGCGTTGACTCATTGACCTTGGCCTCACTGCCTCTCAAAACAATATTAAGTATTTAGTATTTGTTTGTTTTTTATACCGCAAATCTAATATACAGTACATTAACACTGGTAGACCAATGGACATTTATGTATGCTCCTTTTGCCTTTAGTCCTCTAGTTCCCCTTTTAAAAGACAAAAAGGCAATATTTAACTAATCATGAATAACTGCAGATCACATAATGACATTAACTTGACACAAACACATTGACTCGGTACATTCATCATGACAGTGAAGGACACATGCAGTTGCAGGCATCAAATTGCTCATACAGGGATACAGCTGCCCGGGCAGAGTAGTAGAGATGCCCTGTTCCCTCCATTATAGCCTCATGCCTTGCCCACGATTGTGCCTCTGCCTGTCGGTGCCAAGTAGGCCATGTTTTGTGTGTGCATGTGTGTCTATAGTACAGTATATATATATATATATATATATATATATATATATATATATATATATATATATATATATATATATATATATATATATATATATATATATATATATATATATTATTATTTTTTTTCTTCCCCCCCCCCCCACTCACCACACACATCTGCTCAGTGCTCATATGCGATAATTAAAGACCGATGATTTCCCCCGGGTGCAGCCATTGCGGGGATAAAGATCAGGAGTTCACACCGATGCCTTGGCGAAAAGGAAACACACCAACCAAAAAATATCCTACATTTGTTACTTAAGCTTTAAATGGGGTCGGGTTGAACATTGCTGCTGGCACTCTCTGTACCATGTCTGATTTGGGACGTCGGAATCATGTTCCAATGGAGATTCACCTCTCACTCCTCTACGCTATGATAGCTTTCATTACTTCTCTGACATATACAGACGATTCTGCTCAGTCCATGGCACTGGTACTATGCGCTGCATCAACTTTCATTTGCCTGCGGTAAGTGCCCATTAAGACCCATGAGGCCAATTCTACAAATGCCTTCTAAATCAGCTGATTTAGAAGTTCTTTCAACATGTATCAAACATGTTCACAAAGTTACATTTTATATCTGCTATTTTTCAAAGGCCAACATCCAACTCTAATATGACAGATGCTTTCCTTGTGTTAATGAATTAAAAGCATGTAAACCCTCCATTACTTGTTTTATCCATATTTTGTTTTAATTGCAAAGGATGCAGATAAGAAATATCTGACAGTGTAATTGTATAGCTGTTTTCATTGGATGTTACCTATTTATTTCGGTAAACATTCACCCTAATTTTGTAAAATATTCACTAAAACTAATTTTGCCATTGTGTTTGCCTGTCATGACATACACCAAATAGGAATGTTAAGAGTTTATATGCTTAGTTTTCTTTACAATGAAAATGGTGGATCAAAACACACTTCTGTCCTTGAGGCGAGTGCAGAGCATCAACTCGTAATGTACCCCTGAATTTCTTTTTCTCCATTTTCCTTTTCAGTCTTTCTTTTTTCTCTCTGTTTCTCGTCTTTTCTCAAAAGCAGTCCTTTTCATTGGATGTACAATTGGACAGCGAGCCTACAGTCATGGGGAATGTAGTCTTTGAGCCAGTATTTTCATACCCCTGACCTCATCTTAATAGCAGCCGCAGAGGCTTGAGTGAAGTGTCATTGGCCAATTTGCCTTGTTAAATCTCCCCTAGAGATGAATATGTGCAGCCTGACAATGGGAGCCGAGGCTGTGTGGTGATTCCACTCAATCAGCAGCGCGCTGACAATCCGTCTTGACAATCCGGGAAAAAGAGGAAATATGACACAAATGTTCTCATAAATCTATTTAGTATAAGGCATAGCCAAGGGCAAAGTACTTTGGAGCCTGCGAGAGAGAAAATGGAGTGGGAGAAAAAAAAGTTGAACTCAGAGGATATTAATACCGCTGTGAATATATCTATTATCCACATTCATTTTCAAGGCACTGCGGCATAATAAAGCAGTGCCCATTTCCCATTTAAACTCCTAGCAGTACTTGGCTCTGGGCTGTATTACGTAGACAGAATGCCTTTCTGTATGGGGCGGAACACAGAGAGGATCATTTGTCTTTCGGTTTCAATGGAGACGCTGCGCGGGGGAAACGGTCGGGTTGGGAGGAGATTCTCTTGTTGCCATCCCAGGGAGCCCTGGTATCTGATTGACGCAGACTTCACAGAAAGAATCATGGAGAAAGATAGACTCTGTTAAACAAAGGACTTCCTCAGTGGGCCAATGAACAAGAACATGCCTGTGTTTGCCTCAGATTGTTGATTGTTATTGTGCATGGCTACATGCATGCAGTTATTAATGCATCTAAAGGAATTTAAACAAACAATTTAAAACAGTGATGTTGAGCAGGTTCACATCTGTCCATTGCAAGTGGGTATGTGTGGAGAATTTGTGTTGTTTCTGGACAACTGGGAAGTTGATCATCTACACGACATATGGTGCAGTATAGGCAATGGTGCAGTATAGGCAACAGAATATAATATAACTATAGATTGACAGTGCAATATGAATATATCACAGTAATGTGTAACCAAGAGCAGCTTGCTGACAAATACAGTAGAGGCCAATGAAACCTCTATTTGTGGCTTGTTCTACATTTTTTTGCCCTGAAATGTTCCAGCTGTCACACCTGAGGAGTACATTCTAGTCTCAGATCAATCCATAGAGATGTGCCCTATATTTTACTCTGAATTTCTCATGCCACAAAATATGTGGTCCTTACCTCTGCTTCACAACCCTGTATGGCAAATAGGTTTGTGGGTAAACTCTTGGAGACAGCAGAAATGCAGACAGCTATGTATTTTTAAGAAGATGTATAGTTTAATACAGTTTATATTCATGGCTAATTTGGAGATGTATGTAATTACTGTAAATTAACAGAAAAACAAAGCAGTAGGGGAACGCAGACACCTTTCCATTATTGTGCAGTAGGTAGCAAACACACGTTTACATTTGCCTTAATTAAATCAAGGAACTAGTCAACAGTTTCCGATGACTGTCAATTTGGTAATGTCTCACCGAAGTGAGGCTGGACAGAGGTGCTAACTTCCTGTGTTGCCAGAGTAACCAACTGACTCTCCAGCACTCCAAGCCTGTTTTACCCCAACTGCCGTAATTGGTTGAACAAACTGAGTGAACCACAATGAAATGCTGCAAGGCTATCAGCTGAACATTCATGATGGGCACCTTTTAAAGAAAGGCGACCACAATAGTGCTGTTGATTATGAGATACCATGATATTGGTTCCAATAATGAATGAAGGTTTCTGCATCTGGGCTGGCATGGCGTCACTGAGACACATTTGACTGACGTTGACGTTGTCAGCAGTGTCCACGTGTCGCTGCTGTAGAACCTAATCAAGTATAGTATACATAAAAGCAGACCACTCACTGGATCTCATTGGGTGGTTAAATCTGGCAAAGGGTATTGCTTTATTGCTCCTAAAGACAGAACAGTTTACTCTGTGTGAGGGTGTGCCTGCATGCATGCATATCAGTTGGTATATGCTACTGTATATCAATGCAAGATCTCCACAGCTCGTGTTGGAGAGCTCATCATTTATACATCAGAGGAGTTCGACAAAGGCTACTTGTATTATTGAAGGCACAGCACTCTCCGTGCACACGTGGTGCACACTGTATGACAGACTGTCATGTATGAATCTCGAGACCAAAATGGATATTTGAGTTGACTGGACAGTGGACAGATGTGAGCATCGTACATTGCTGAACTAGAAAATCTATTATGTCACCTCCTCGGCACACGTTAGCGGCTAAAGTAGCATGTATAGGAACTAGTAGCAAGGCTGGATGAGCTGAAAGAGCCCCTCGCGTCATTAGCACTTATCCACTTTCTACCTGGCGTCCATATTTTGTCATTATTTATTGGAACCTTTCCCATCAATGTATCATTGGGTACACTGGCCCATTAGTGGCCAACGGCAGTCAACCAACGGCAACATTGACTCTCGTAGTGTGTCACTGAGCCCTCCGGCCCGCTGGAAGTGATTCTCCGGAGCATGTTGTCCTGTTGGGATCAGCCTGGCCCCGCAGCGCCAAGCGGACAGACTGTCACCAAGAATATGAGGAAATGGAAGCAGACCTGTCCAGCTCCACCAGCCCAGGATGAGTGATGAGCTCTCCAGAGATGCACCTCATGGTGGATGGGCAGCATCATTGAGAGACCCAGAGCCCTCCCTCCCGCTCTCTCCCAATCTCTCTTCTGCAAGGGGGGATTCTTTGAGAGAGAGGGGGGGGGGTATACAGGGAGACCTGCCTCATCCCTCCATTGCTCTGCAGTTGCTTGCATCCCCACTTTGCCCAGGCAGTATGGATGTAGACAGAGACAGACACATGGAGGGAGTCGGGCTGTCCTGGTTAGCATGGAGCTCCACTCCCTGACAGCAGATCTCTATGAGAGTTGACAATGGGGCCGGGAATGAGAATAATGCTGTTTGCCAGGCTAGAAATTCAGCCTGTCACAGTAGACCACTTGCCATGCCAGAAGTGTTCTGAGGGCTGAGGTGGACAAGGGAAGCTCTATTTAAAATGCAGCTATGTTTTTCTCTATCAATGCAACCTGATGAATGGGAACCAATCCCCCGCAGGTTCAAACTATTCAAGCAATTTCAGAGGTAATGGTCACCCAGTAGGCACGTATGCAGCAGATCACATGCACAAACCCAATTCAAAACCAGCATGTGATTGTTCCAGTTAGAAAAGTGAAAGCCTGTCAAACACTGGCAGCTATAAAGCCATTTTCTGAATCGCTGTGCTGCTGTGTCTGTCTGTGTTTTCCTTTGTGATTCTCATGCATTTGTATCAGGGATCAGATAATGTTGCTGCTGGAGTGTTTTTTTCAAGTGATACGTCTTGAGGAATTGTCATCTGGGGCCACCTACGGGAGCCAGCAATAACAGAGAAAAGAGACAGAATTGATAATTACATATAATAGCAGCATGAGTGAAATATCACCTCAATGAACTTTCGTTGGTTTGCAAGACAAAGCGGCCCAGACTTAGTCAGGCATCCCATTAAATCATTTTAAAATATAGTCTCCCAAAAGCTTGCAGTTTTGCGTTTTGTGTGTAAAGTTGTGTTACCATTTTTCAAGCCCCATGTTAGCTGCCAAACTGCACGGGGGTAATATGGATATGTAGAACGCACAAGCAGAGAGCACAAGCTGTGCATCACTTCTGAGGAACCAGTTCTTGTTGTTCACAGCAGAAAGAAAAGGTAGAGCCATGCATCTCAGGACTGATGATAATTAGGAGGAAGTGGGGAAAAAAAAACACCAGACATTTGTCTTATCTGCCAGATTTGCCAAATAAAGACATTTCACACATAGATTACACACTGTTATTCATTTATGTGTTTGCTACTGTTCTGCCCCCTTTTGTTTTGCTACTTAGTAAATTTTATGTTTCACCTTCAGTCACTATGGCTTATGTTTCTGTTTGTGTACGTGTGAATACTGACACATTTATTGGATTGGGCGTCAGGATAAAATGCTGTTTTCAGCTGTGTTCCAACTATGCCATTAATATTACTTGGGGGTATGTGGAAATAATAATAAAAATATACTCTCACCCATTCTGTTTAGTCCAGAACAGTCAGTTATGTGATCAGTGACATCACGCCGTGATGTCACTTTTTTGCACTGATTATACTGAAATATGGCAGTGCTATTGATCTGTTATGTTATTGATCTCATATCTCTGTATATAAAACCCTGCATGAGTAGCGGTTTAAACATGATTGAGAGATTATGATGAGGCGTATGTTTTCCTTTCTGCCTTATCTTCCTTTGGAACCCGACGGCCCTTTTATCACTCACACTATAGAATGAATTACCTTGAATGCGCTATTCCTGTAATTGAGCCATTTATACTGTACTCTCCAAATCCCTGATAGATACCTAAGTGGTAAACGGTCGCATTTATGTAATAGACCGTTACTTATAGAGAGGAGAGATGGGAGCCCCAGATCCACATGGGGACAGCCTCAGTTGCTATATGAATCTCGGTTTTGATGTGGCCAGCCTTTGATGTCAGTTGTCTATGAAATACATGGAAATATGTGGAAGTGATATCTTGATTCTGACCTTTTTAATCTACGCCATATTTTTGCTTGCAAACACAGGTGTGACATTATGAATATGAACATCAAGTTATAGTTGTGCGGAAACCACATGCGTCCAAACTGCTTCAGGTTTACACACGGTGATCATGTAGGCATAAGGCATTAATTGATGACAAAGGACAACATGGTTAAATATGGAGATGAGACATTTCTGCCTGGCTGTGGAAAAATATCTATGTATATACTGTATATACACATAGATACATACAATTGGCTTGGGGCTGCCAAGGCTCATTAGACTCATGTGGTACATGTCTTAAACACTCGCTAATGGCTATTGGTTGCCCCAAGCCTTATCTTTATGTGTATCCTGGTTTCCTTCCTAAGTGTGTTGGACTCTCTCCCTCTGTCTCCTTGTTTCTGTCTTTCTACACTGTGGACTATCACTGAACAAAAATTATATATTATTTTTGTTTATTTATGTATACAGTATATGTTTATTTGCAGAATGGCAGTTTCTTCCATTTTTTTCTAGGCATGACTTGGATTTGGACTGAACTATGAAAGAAATTAGAGATGTTCTGTGGCTGTCTCGAGTGCACAGCGTAGCCTGATTTATACGTAGTTGCATGGCCGGTGTCGCTCAGAAAATACTGTAGATCTGCTATGTTCAGTGCTTGACACTGCATAGCCAAGATTAAATCAGGGGTAATGCTCAGCAAGAAAAGCTGTTGCAGTCTCTCGGATATATTTATATTTTATTTTATTTTTATTTATTTTGTCATTTGCACTCAGCCCTAGTGACAGTTGATTTAGTGCTTCAAATTGCCATTGTTTCACCCTGGCAATATTTTCTTTCTTGCAACATCTTTGACTTTACCAGTTGTTGATAGTGGAAATTGATCTTGGCTATCTTTATGTTCATGATCCACATTTTCATTTCACAATCTGCGCACTGCATCTACAGCCAACTCTAATATTTTGTTACCTTTTCCCCCTGTTTCTAAAACACATTTAACACATACTGTATGATGAAAGACATTTGAATGTGCCTTTCAGCAGGAAAAGTAATGTGTGAATTAATAGGTCTTCTTTTTAGGCAAGATCCTGTCCTGTCTGAAATGGGGATTGTCACATACAACACCAAAAATAACAAATAATTTGCCACACCATATACTTGAAGATGTCAACATGTTGGAAAAAACGCCCACTCCTTGGAGACAGCCATAATATAAGCAATGAAACCACAGTGTCAAATCTGAGAGCCAGCCATGACATTGACATCAATGTACAGAACTAGTCATCCTTTGATGTACCTAGCGAGCGAGCGCTGTGCGAAGGCTGGCCATGACCATGGCAGCCTTCCTGTCGGAGCTCGATACAAGCCACAGGGAAGCAGTCTCACTCACACAAATAAAAGGAGCCCCTCTGAGGACTGTGTATTATTGTGCATCGCAGATCTATGTGGCAAGTGAGTAAAAATCTCCCCAAAATAGCATGGTGCTCAACAGAGAAGGGGCGACAATGCGATTGGCTCAGGACATTGCCATGGGGCTTTGATGTATCTATTAAACACTGATGTGAGCATGGAATAGTAGGTTGGGAGAGGGCCACACACCATTCTACTGACCTGTTGTGTAATTGCTCAGAAAGGGAAAACTGCAGGTTGGGACTTTGCCTGGCAAACTGTAAAAAGAGGCACCAACAGGGTGGTTTACCGTCACAAGGGAACTTTGTGGATGTTTTCACTGAGAGAGGAAACTCTGATAACATGACTGTCAGGGGAGGCTGATAAGCAAGATAATGAGGAGTATTGCTGTACAAATGTGCAGGAAATTGAGTTTCCCCCCCCAGGTGATCCCTGCACCCACCAGATAAGGCCCCATTGAGGTGTTACAATAATGAGTGCAGGGGATTGTAATATTGACTGCAAAATACAGTATGTTCACTGAGCGCAGGGGTCTCTTCTGTTGTGTTCTTCTCTGTGATGGATTAGTGCTGAGATCTATTATTGAAAAGGCCAAGAATGAAGCATTGAAGCATGGAACTGCACTTCAGTGAGTAACGCCTGATTTATACTCGGTAGCACTGTTGTGTCGCACGTTGGAAATTGCTGATCTATTAAACTCCAATGCTGCAATGCACTGGCAGCTTGCACTTCAGCTGTATTTTATTTTATTTTATTTTTTATTTTTTGCGCGACACTGTTCAGCACACTGCTAATCTAAGTCAGGCTTTAATACTTAAGCCATTTCTTCATTTGCAAACACTTCAGAAGCTACATTATTAAGTATTACTGTATGTATTAAATGTTACAGAGTTGGCAGAAGTACTATTATGGATTAATCAAAATTCATAAGGGTGACTATAAGTGAAGACTAAGTGGTGTGTGTGAGAACATTGGAGTCATTAACCCATTAAAACTCAAGGCTGGTCACTAAGGTTATATGAAACACTTTGTTTTTCAAGTTTTCTTGCCAAGGACCACCACAATTACATATAATTTGGCTGTACTTTTGATTGTGTTACTTAGAATTTCTGTTGGTACATTAAACTCAAGTAGAAGTTGATTACAGCACCTCAACTTGTAACAGCGTTTTTCATTGCAATATTGATATTCTTACTCAAGTAAAAAAAATGTGAATACCGGAACATTTTTTCCCAGAACTGGAACTGGACTGTATCGATGTGAGCAAGGCCCTGCCGTACGATTTTGATTTCAATTGCGATTGGGGGGCAGCTGTTCTACCATGTTAAAAAACAGATGGCGGATCATTTCAAATCTCATCCCTCATGTCTCCTGGCAGATATCATTAAGGGGAGCGATCCCCCCCAACTCACTCTGACCTTTGTCGACGGCGGTCGACATGGCATGTGAAAATCTGAGATCAGGCGAGTGGCATTTTTCAAATCAGCGGAAAGGGAAGGTTAGGGCACTTATCTAGCCTGTCAATTACGGCACCACTCATTCACGTCCCTCAGCCGCACACACAAATCACGTGAAGCCGTGGAGGGAAACGCTCAACATGCCAGCCGTGCCATTTATTGCAACGGATCATTCTCAGACCTGATGCAGTCGTTGCAGAAAACTGCCCCTGGTTTTCCATTCCTCCCTCTAGTACACATATGTCAAACTCAAGGCCCCGGGGGCCAAATCAGGCCAGTGAATGAATTGTCTTCGGCCCGTGGAATGATATTGAATTAATATTAGAACTGGCCTTCTGGTATATTGCACACACCATGATGAGAAATTAATGCAACTACTTGTTTTACTTCCTCAAGTCAGTCTTATTTAGTTTTTCATTTTACTATGAAAGCAGCGCTTGGTGAGGATCATAGAACGTGAAACTGAGCTTTAACATATTTTGACCTGACACTATAGATTGTACAAAACGTTCACTCTGAAAGAACATATAATATTCAAAGATTTGGGCTGTGTTTGAACGTTTTTCCCCGAAAAATAACAGGTGTTCACTTAAAACAGTTTTTAATGCCAGCATTATAAACTGTTTTAAATTGAAAAATAACAGTTTCATCTTTACATTTATTTTGCTATTAAGGGACATCGATTTTTGAAGGAAAATAACTTTTTTACTGGGGGCGTCATCTCATCGTAAATCGGTGTTGAAACACAGACCGGTGTCTCCGGCCCTCGGTCGATTTTTATATTTTGGCCCACTCTGTATTTGGGTTTGACACCCCTGTTCTACTACATCCCCTGTTTTTATATTGACCACTGCTCACGGGAACGTGTCTGTGGCTCAAATGCTGTGATAAGGATCTCGGGCACAGCTTTGCGCACTCCGTGCGTCAGTGGGGTTAGGAATTGATTTTGGCCACTAAATTGGGTCATTTTTATCATGGGCTGCCATCAATATATAATTTAAAAGCGTGGCCGAGGCAGGCATCGGCGGGCCAATCGTAGGGGTTTTACAGGACCCTGGGGAGTGGGTTTCCTAGTGCTCTTTTTGAGTTAACGCATGCCACCGCGTGTAAAGAATCCACCACCTTGTGTGATTTACGCTTCCCCAAGGACCACTACCTTAGCCAACGCGTAGGCAATCACAGCCAGTTTTCCCCCACATTTGAATGTGCCGTGTTGGGTTTTCGCAAGACCCACACCAGCATAGACCACACAGTGTGTGTCTGCATTGTTTCATAATCATTATTCACATCCTGCTATATCTCCTTAGTGTCCTTGTCCTGAGAGAACAATGTGATTGCACATGATGAGGATGTGCTGAAGAATGCAAACGGTGTATAAAACCCTGAACGTGTGTGCTGCACACTGTGTCTGTCCGCCTCCAGTTTTTACACTATTACGGTTCAGTCGGTGTGTTTTTGTGAAGGCTACTGTAGCAGGATTGGTTGAAGAAAATTGTTACTGGAGCAAAACTATTACAATATTGCCTATTTTCCTTTTGTATGACAGGTAGTTTGTGGAAGCTAGCATACAGTACCTACAGTATTACAATCTCACCCCATCTTCTTTTCTTAGAAATCTCACCTATTTTCTTTTCCTTTCAATCTCACCGATTTCCTTCCCGCTGCTGTCTGACAGAAACCATGTATTTCCATTTTTCATCTTTTCCATATTATTCCTTAAGTCAATACCATTTTTTATACTTTGTAGTATAACAACACAGTGAAAAAGTAACAAAAATAGCCGACCAATACAAGCTTAACAATGACCTGCCCAAAATAGGGACACCATTTTTAAGGTACAAGTCTGAACTTGTGACTTAATCATTATTATTGGATCCATTGGAACACAGGTTATTTTTTAGTAAATGTTTTGGATGTACTTGAGGTTTCTGCCTGACAGCGATGATTTAGCCATTCCAGGCTGTTACACACAGGGGTCTGAGTAGTTCTGATGTTCTATATTTTACTTCTCTACTACATCTCGACAAAATTGTGCTTTCAGTCTTATACAACACGAGTTATGAGTTACTTTATATATTTTACAAAAAAAAATGAGAGACAGCAAGATTATTTTACGACCTAAAACTAGTTTACATCCGTTTTTAAAAAGGTTGCAACGGATGCTAACCTGGTTGCGACCTTTTTATAAGTCAGGGACCCCAACCTTTTTCCCAAACCGTCGCGACCGTCCCTTTTTAAAATAGTTGCGGCCTTTGAACCAAACGGTCACGACCGTTTTACAAACTGTCGCAAACATAACCTTAACCATAAACTTATTAAACCTATGCCTAATACTATCCTTAACCCCTGACCTTTTGTAAAAAGGTTGCGACTGTTTTTGGAATGTTGCGAGTGATTTAGAAAACAATCAAATGGAGCCTGCTGAATAATATGTATTTTTGCTTTTGATATTGTGTTCTGACGCCAAAACCTTCTCAAGTAATGCATATTTCTACTTTGCAGTATTGCTATTTTATTCATTTAAGTGCAACATTCTGTGCCATGTTTTTCATTTTGTATTTTACCCCATTGTATGCAATTAATTCTTCTCTCCTCCAACTTAATCTCTGCGTCCAAGAAATGAATTTAATCTTGCCTCCATCTCTTTGTTTCCAAAATAAATCTGAACAGGTCTTGAGCATGACCTTTCTTTTACATGTTAATCATTTGCATTTTCCTACCCCTTCTCTTTTTTTCGGCCGTGTGATATGGAGACACCCTGCGTGATCCATATTCAAATATTATGCAAATAAGGTGCACTAAATTTGCATGTGAAATTGAAGGTTTGAAGCCAGGTCACATGCATGCTGATCAGAGGGACAACCTCCATGGGGTAAGGGGAGATATTACAAATAAATGTGCCGGGTATTAAAAATGGACATCAAAGGGATGTTTTTTTTTATTGCATACAGCCAAACCACCGCCCCGCACCCTCCTGTAATGAATATGATATCACTTTCCCTATACCTCTGCTTGGGCTGCGGGGGAATAATTCCATTTCCTCCGTAATGCACATGGAATAAGAAGCATGATCTTTTAGTTGCTGTTGCAGCTCAGTGCCATCACCACACTTTAACCTGGCAACAGGTGTAGGTCTTTTGAATGTCATTGTGACTTACTGTGGCGTATACATTACTTCTTAACCATGTCAGATTTATGTGCATCGATATTATCCTGCAAATCAGATCAGTTTAGATTTATTGTCACTGCTCAGAGTATACAAATACTTTGATAATGAAATAAACTGTAGCGTCTGGCCAAAGTGCAATACAGTAATGCAGTAATGACAAAATTACATATTATTTTTAAATGTAAATGAGTGGACAGTATATGCAATATATGACAAATATTAAATAAGCAATGATATTTTACAGTAATATAAGAATAAAAAAAATACAAAAAAATAAATACAATTAGTTGATTGGTCCACTGATTTGCTAGATTGGCTCCAGACATACATTAGACACAGAGCGACATACAGAAAGAACCTCTTACAGATGGCTTGCCTCTTTCAAGAAATAGAAGTGTGAATGTCCCTCATGTACACAGGAAAAATGGAAAACAAGTCTAGTGGTGAATATGAGGACGGTGGGGGAGCCACAGTGTAGACAGGCTCCTGGGAAGCCCTATGGTTTTCTTCTCCCCTGCGTCATGGTGGCATACCAGCTGAGCCCTGCTCTTTACAGAAAGGTCCTAGTTTTTACTCCACCTGCTGAAGCAGAGGTAAGGAGGCACACAATCGATTGTTTCGGGCCAAATTGAGCCTGTGTAGAGCCGCAGGCAGCCACCTAGATAAAGCCGCTGACGCTGTCTGCAGTGTTTATCATCAGGTGGCCTTTTCTGTGTGTGTGTGCTGCGCTGCTATTCTGATGTGTTAAGTCATAATAGGGGAGCTGCCATTCCTTGGATGGGCTATCGATGAAATCACAGACAAAGGGGATTATGCTTCACGTTGGCCCATTATTGTGGACCCCCCATTCCAATTTCTTCTTGAGTGAGAGAGACCCCTTTTTTTCAGACGACTACCCTGCCTTTTTTGGCTGAAGGTCACACACTTAACAAGTGTGGGGGGTGTAAGTTATATCACATAAATGTATTTAATCGATTAAATACATTTATGTATTAATCGATTATTAAACTAAATCTGTTTGGGGATTCAAATAAAAGTTTGTGATTTTTCAGCATTAATTTTAAGGAAAATATAGCCAGTGTAAATATAGCTGGTGTCAAAACATTTACTTAAACATTTCTCAAATGCATGCCCTAATAAAAACCCAAATAAATAATTCCCTTCAGAATACTGTGATCAAACCCTGCTTTGAAGGTGGCTCTCTTTGTAAATTCTTTCCATTGATCCTTGTCATTATTCCACTCCATGGAGTACTACAGTATCTTATATACACTCAGGGCATGGGGGATAACAGCTGGCAAAGCCCTAAGCTATTGGTTACTGCAATAGGCTGACTTGCTGAAGGCTACAACCCGCCTAAAGTTATGGCTAAATGGGAGCAGACAGTGGAGCTGCCTTAGGCCAAACAGACTTTAAGAGTGCATACAAGTCCCCCATGCTGTACTATAAGTCTATCACCTAAAGCAGTCCACTTTTAACTGGCTGTTGCCAACTGTGGTCTGTTGGTGTAAAGTACATTTGAAATGCATATACTTTACTGGAGTAAAAATCAATCTCAAAATGTTTTTTATACATTTGAAAATATTTATGAAATAGGACATTCTGCAGAATGAGTGTGCTACTTTCTACTTTCGGTACTTGAAGTATTTTTATACTTATGAATATATAAGTATTTCTTGCACCACTCTTTCTCCTCTTCAAATGTACATTGAGTTCTGTTTTTAAAATATAGAAAGAACAATTCAACTAAGCACTTGCCACAGCAGTTCTATGACATCAGAAGCTGTAGCTAGACTTTCTTCTCTTATTGCTGTTGAAGACAAGCAACAATGCAAGACCAATTAGTTGCATTTCTGTAAGATTTCAGAGGTAAATTATACAGTAAAGGTACATAGCAATATGAGACAAGGATGGTGTATCAAATAAAGGATAAAATTCAGACCACTCTTTCAAGATAAATCTCTACTTTGCTCAATACCAACTATTTTCGAATAACAGAATGGTTTTCTCCTCATGACTGACACTACAATCATCTGCACCCCACTGATTTTATTACACAAATGAGATAAGGTGCAAGATTATATTGTAGAAGGGTCAAGATAAGAAGCTTAGATGAGTGATATTATATACATTGTAATCTGGGCTTGGCCTTAAACATTTTAACCTTGATGTCCCAATTTAGGGCATGACATTATGTTAAACATCACAGATAGTACAAGGACAGCACTCTCTGGTAGTGATGGCATTTGAACTTGAGGGTCTGCTTACTTTTTAAATTATTTATTCATAGTACAACGGCCAAATTGCAAATGCAGATGGATTTGTAATCCTGACTAATACACCATTAATTGGAATGGTCGCTGGAATTAATGACTGAATTGGGGAGGAAATGTGATAAACATTAATGGGGCTACTCTAAACAAATACATGTCAGAACAAAACATGGAACATAATGCAGTAACACACTGTTCTGGACTTGTAAGGCACAATGACTTCCTTTGTTTCCATTTTGTGCTGTAATGCTTTGATTCACTCTTGAGTTTAAACAATCTAAAGCCCAGCAAGGCTCTGCATGTCCGCTATAGGAGGAATAGCAATAGATTTTCAATGTTCTTTCCATGTGGTAGGGCGCCCTGCAGTGTGATTGACTAAATCAACTATCGTTGATTTGTTATTGGAACGAAACACATTCAATCATGTGGATCTTAGGATCCGCACGTGAACGGCTTGGCTCCAATGTTCCAATCTCAGGCTTAATGTGGCCACCATGTGATTCTGTTGTCCATGTTGTCAGTCACTTATGAGAGTTGTTCATGAACTTATGAGCTTGGCAATGTGCTGCTTTTGCTTGCTTTTGAATTGTATTCATGCTTTCAAGGTTTCTACCCCACAGAGACAATATAGCATTCTTATAGTAGAGTACATAAAACAGTATTCATGATTCAGGAAAATGGTTAAAATTGTAAAAGGCAGGAAAACGTCTGCATTTCCCAACAGACCTAGTTCAAAACCGTTTGTTGCACACATCCAATTCGTAGCTGGTGCTGGACACAAAGTGACATTTCAAATGAATAAAAGTCCACACACCAGCAACTTTTTGCAGCAGACCTAGAAATGTGTGGAAAAATGCACATGCTACCATCCCTCTGTAGGTCTTGATTGGTGGTGATTGCGTTTTCACTTTTGCGTATCTATATCTTATCTCATCAGGTCTATTCGGTTAAGAAATTGTGTTTAAAACAATCTTTGCAATGATTTGGAAGAGACAGCGGGAGAGCTTGAGGGAGAGCCTTTTTTCACCCATACAATAACTCAGACAGGGAGCGGGAAAGACTATTTCGCCCACACAATAACTCAGACAGGGGGAAAGAGAGGGCCTATTTCATGGCCACGCCATCCAGGCAAAAGACAAACTGATTGATTTGATTTGTTTGTACATCACAACTTCCCACACTTAATTGACTTTCGCACATGATTCCTTCATAGCTTTATTAATGTAAAGCTCAATGCTGGAGGCGTAGGATCTCATGGCAGTAAAAGCCATTCAGATATACAGTAGTCTTTCCCATCATCAGTGGCCCTGTGTGTTTCCGTCATGCCTCATACATCATGGCCCAGGACCACTCCTCCACACCACCATATAGTATATGTTCATCCGCTCCGTATGAGGGGGGATATTAAAACAAGAAAATCAGCCAGTTAATTCATCTCCCAGCTCGAAAGTCTCATTACGCCACTGATGAGTTTAAGTATTGCCTGAGGTGGAAAGGGCCCTGTTTATATCTCAGCAATCGCACACCTCCCCCACGCCAGTCCCCTCCACTCCCCTCCCCAGATGCAAAACAAAAGGCAGGCGGGCGCTACAGTTCCAATCAATACACAGAGCTCCCCCATTTAAACACTTCATGAATGCTGACTTATTTATAATGTGCTTCCCTCAAGTGTTGTTATGTTCCGTTTGTGTTTTTTATTCTTTATTTATTTATTTTTTATTTTATGGGGGCTTCGAAATGAAGACAGAGGTGTTTAGTCAGGGGGAATTGATCTGACCTTTGTCGTGGCGTGAAGGATATAAATCTCTCCGTATCGACTTTGTTAGTGTGATATAGAGACATTGGATCTCCCAATTTAGACAGTCACATCCACATAGCGTCACTACCGGCAGAAGGTCACACACCATGAGAACGCTCTTGTTTTAATAGACACTGATCATGTCGTGTGGAGATACAACATATAATGTCTCCATATTGGTAAAATGCTATATTAAATGAATGAATTGTTCAAAACGTTTTAGATCTATTGTGGGGTTGTCACAAAATGCTGAGGCATAAGCCTGTTATGAGAACCTCTGTTTTTAATTCACCGTAGGTCTTTTACAGGAGCTCATGGCTTGTAAACACTTAAAGTTACAGTACGGCCGCTACAAATTACCACCCACCCGAGGAGGGAACTTGGTAATCACAAAAGTTCCCTGGTTACATCGACAGGTTTTGGCCCATAAAAAACAAAAAAAACAACAACCCTATGCTGAGGCCCGTGAACCCAATTAATAGTGAACATGTTGCACACAGTGCCCCTAATTAAAAACACACCACTCAATTCCACCGTGTCACCAGCTATCTCCCCAGCTATCAATATATCGCCCCTGTGGGGTGGAAAACTTGTATGTCCACATTGTCCAGTGTGGTCACTTTTCAGGAAGTGCGTTTCCAATATATTTATTTTGTTGTTTTTTGTAAGCTCATGTTTAATACTTTTCATAATTAATAACTAATCGAATGTTTTTAGTAATCACACATTGTGAACATTGCACACCTCTCATTTGTTGTGGATTCGCTACTTTAGTGTGACACAAGGTTTTTTTTGCTGGATAGCAACAATATCTTGCTCATGTCATTTTGATTTTAGCTTGAAAATCAACACCAACACACCACCATCAAATAGACATGAAGCTCTCTGGCAGATTTTATGTTAATTTATTGATTTGAACAGTATATATATATATTTAAGCATCCAGGATCTATAGCTATAAATTGCCAGCTGGCAAGTCATGCCCACTTTGATTTCCTCCCCCAGCATGGAAATTGATTCCCATACTGCCTACAGTATAGTAGACAATTGAGCCACTACAGTGCAAGGCCATATTCAATATGTCATGTTAGCTAATGTAATGTTTCCATTGGCACACATTTATAATGTATGTGGCATTCTGTATCAGCTAGCCAGGTGTATTGTCACAGACCTTTCTTGCTTGAAACTGATTTATCACTTGGAAAAGTTGATGGTTTGGCCTTGCAAATTTGTCAAGCCTCGATGGCTAAAAGTTTCCCTGCATGCACTTTTTATACTTACAGTACATGACTGAACGTTTTTCCCCCCTCTCGCCTAATAGCAAATACCACATACCCGACTCTACCCAAATCATTCCCTCTGCAAACATCTTTAATGCCCTTAATTGCCTTGCCATTCCTTCCCGCATGACTATTGTGTGGGAAGCCCACATATGCAGTCATCTGCACTGGGAGATAAACCAGTACACTGAGGGTGTGTGCCCTGCCTTCTGACAGACACCTCTTCACTACAACTCTGGGCACTTCTAAACAGCCAATCAATGAGAACCTGGCTACCTTTTCAGTCCCTCTGATGAATACTACATTTCCATCTAAATTCCATCAATAATCAGGGGAAGGGACAGCCGCAATCGGCAAGATTGTGCCCGAGTTCACAGAGTAGCGCTCGGCGAGAGCGTGCAGGTTTGCTGTCTCAGTTGAAAAGCGGGCGTAAATCAAATGCAGAGAGCGATGGAGTGTCAACATTTCTCTTTTTGCGGAATCTGCTCCAAACTGCGGTGTCGTCTGGTCACCCAGATGGGACCAGTGTATCATTGATGGACAGGAATTCTAATTCTCGAAACACTACAGTAAGCACATAAGTGTAGTAAGTATAAGCACTGTTGAGTGCCAAACCATCAGACCCATAGGGCAGGCATCTATCTCCTCTTTCTGTAGCATGAGGCAGCTTGATGCACAAGTACACCTCCTGGACATGACGCTAGTATGTCACAGGGACTTACCCTAATCTTACCATTAATGCTGAGTGCTAAGCAGGGAAGCAGCGGATCCCATTTTTAGATGGCATCGACAGAGGATGGAGTCCTCAGGACACTGAGCTGGTAGTAAGCGCAAAGAGAGGATCTTAAAATGTCGGAAGAAAAAATAAAATCATTATTCACATACTCGCTGCTGGATAGTGTCCAGCTGTTTGGATACATTTTAATTGAACGTTTAGAATGCCCCCAGGACAAAAGGTCCTGTTGATAATTCTTATTACACCTGTACTTCACAGGGAGGTTTTATTGTTGTCTGTGCAGAGTGCTGAGTAATATGGGACTGGCTGTACAAGGGGTGTGTGGGGGGGTGCTCATATTTTCCAATATCTGCAGTGTGAGCAAAAATCCACCTACTAAAAGACAAACACTGAGCTTGAAGAGATTGCGTCCGCAGCGCACTGACCACTAAGCTACATCCGGTCTAAGGCGTGGAGAACAAAGCCACGCTTATATTCAGTTTCTGGGTTTGAGTCATGGCTACAACACACATTAGTGAAGAGAACCAAGAGCCCATCTGATCTGACGCACCCTGCAAATATGAAGAGATGGAAAAAAGAAAAGTCATTCTTCCCAGAACAAAAGTATTCATGACAATGGCTCATTGATTATCTGTGAGGAGGAGTGTTTTCTGCAAACAAAGCAAAGGAGGATAATGTGACACTAGAGACTGTAAGCTTTGACTATAACCATGTGAGGCAACTGGAAACGGCCAGTTGTGTAAGTACTGTAGTGTAAAATGTTCTCAAGTACAATGTCATTAAGTGCAGTTTATTCCTCACCCGGGTACTATAACAGTACTTTTACTGTTACTAATTCACTATATCAAATACCAAATATTGTATTTGTATTTTACTCCATCCAACTATTTAAGAACTTTCGTTTTGAGAACTTTACTAGTTGCTTTGCAGATTATTATTACAAAACATACATTAACCACAAGAATATTTCTACTTTTACTGAAGTAATTGAATGTGAATACTCCTTCCAACACTGGATAAAGCCCCCTCCTCCACTTTTCTTCATCAGCCAGAGGAAATGGAGGGAAGGAATCACTGTGTGGTTGAGTCATCCTCATCACACTCGCTTGTGTGTGCGCACGCATGCACGCACACGCACACACACACGCGCACACACACACGCACACACACACACACACACACACACACACACACACACACACACACACACACACACACACACACACACACACACACACACACACACACACACACACTCTCTCTCTCTCTCTCCTCCAGTCATGCACCAACGCACATTTGCAGACACTTAAGCTAAACATTACGATGCCATTGGAAATGTGCTCAACCATCCTGGTTCTAATTTGACCACGGAGGCTATTGTTATGTGATAAATTACACCATTAAAATAGCTTTAGGAACGCATTGTAGTTCATGAAGTGACCTCTCTCTCCCTATCTGTGCCGTTTTGTGCTGAAATGCATCGCAAGTAACAAGTGGAGCAATTTCCCCTGCACTATTAAAAGATAATACATGACTCCATATAATAAGGGCAAGTAAGAAACCGTGGGAGGGTACACTATATTAGGGTAAGTTGACCCATTTAGACCTGAGGCTGATTGTAGATGCTGATGCTGAACTTTTTTAATACCGTATGTCCCTCAAATATATAAATAGGAAAACATACTGTGTGTGTGTGTGTGTGTGTGTGTGTGTGTGTGTGTGTGTGTGTGTGTGTGTGTGTGTGTGTGTGTGTGTGTGTGTGTGTGTGTGTGTGTGTGTGTGTGTGTGTGTGTGTGTGTGTATATATATATATATATATATATATATATATATATATATATATATATATATACAGTAGATCTATGTATAGTAACAACAATGCATTGGTGTTTTCATTCCTGAGCTGTCATAATACATGAACATTGGGTAATTCTATAAGCTCACAATGCATGGCAGTGGGAAACCACAGATACAGCACAATGGAAAAAGGAGGGGGTGTGAGAACATTTCCCTGGTGGACTCCGGTGATTGAAGCGCATTGGGTTTTTGTGGTTCAAGTAGCTTACTCCCGGCTTAGGCAAAACACTTTTCCCCTTAATACTTGATACAATAGTGGCTGATTCTAGTCCCAAATTGACTCAGAACGAAAAAATCGTATTTCTTTTATCACAGGAGGGGGGAATTGCAAAATAAATCTCATTTTGTCCTCCTTGGCTGTCCTGTCGATTTAGCTGAAACAACCAATTGAGCTATTGTTTCAATTCCTCCATAATAATGTTTAAGCTCTAAGCATCACCAATATTTTAGGCAGTGTTCTAGGAGCAGCATTGGGAACTCCAATGCTTGAGTTTAAAAATGATTGGTCATGAGTCCATTAACATGGAGAGGGCTTTGTATAAACATGCTCATATTAAATTGAGCTCCTTCCTGGCCAAAATACTGTGAGATAAATGTGACAAAAAGAGCACCTTGAATCTACAGTATTTGCTCTTTGAAAATAGGCATTATACAAGTTCACGTGTCATGATGCAACACATTGTTTCCAATCAAACCTTAATCTATATTTCCGAAACACAACGCAAATTTGATACAGGTGGTCCCTGTCACAAAATATTTTCAGTTGGGAGTATGTGGGGACAATTAAATATTAATTTGTGGGTCCTTGACATTAAAAGGTTAGAGAATGATGTGGTTTCACACACTTACAAAAATAAGCAACTACAGTACCAATATTTACAAGCGACTTTGCAGAAAAACAAGCCCAAAGTTCCTTATAATAAGCACAACACGGCAACACTGCCTCTGTCTGACAGCTTCTATCTCACAGAGGGAGCTGTTGAGCTACAAATGGCAACAGTCAGTCAGCGACTGAATACTGAATGCACAAGGACAATAAGACACACACACACACACACACACACACACACACACACACACACACACACACACACACACACACACACACACACACACACACACACACACACACACACAATGAGAGAGAGAGAGAGAGAGAGAGAGAGAGAGAGAATAAAACAACCGAAGAAAGGCACAGTGGAAAAGGGAGCAGGTTAAGTCTGAACGAAAGCAGAGAGACGAGGGTCTTACAAACGAGGTAGCTCATTTACTGTATACCAGACTCCTGACCTTGAAACCATGGAAGGGACCATGTACTTTCAGATATATTATATAAGCTGTGGCTGTAGATAAAAGTGATTTGTCTCACTTTAATCCACTTACCCATCTATTCACAAATATGATTCCTGGAACGAAAGTTAGCAGTGACCTAACAACAGTGACCTACAAGAAATAGTACAACAAGGAACATAAACAAAAAGGTCAAGATCAGTATTTCCATAGTGATCTTCTAGCATCTAGCATATAAACATACTAAGTAGACGGACAATGCAATACAGTAAAAATAGGACAGGCAATATGCAGGCAAACTGGCAGGTTGTTTTGTAGAATTTCATACGTTTCATGCTATTTAGCAGCAATCTTTTTAAAGGGTAGCTTAATTGCATTTGGATTAAATTGATTTCAGTGAACTATGTATTACACACACACACACACACACACACACACACACACACACACACACACACACACACACACACACACACACACACACACACACACACACACACACACACACACACACACACACACACACACACACACACACACACACCCATTAAGCTCTTACAACGACAGGACAAAAATCAGTATAGGACTTGCGTAATAGAGAATAGCTGATCTACAAGCAGCTTATAGATTGTCTATATTTTGGCCTAATGTATAACTGTTTTGACAGGCCCAGAATAGGGATGGTCAGTCTTAGAAAAAATGTGCAAGTCCCACAGTGTGTGAACGTATTTGAAGTTGTGAATGGTCAGCCATGCCCCCCCCCATCTCTCTCTCACACTCTCCGTCTGTGCAACACATACTCATGTCCTCCCCCGAACCTCCAGACTGCATGCAATCTAGTCCACGTTGTGTGCATGTTTGACACATTTTAAGACTACTTTTCACCATGAGCATGTATTGCACAAAGACAAACACTTCCACAGCAATTTGTTTCGTAACCAATCTGAGGAGGTTCGATCTTTCTTTCTTTCTTTCTTTCTTTCTTTCTTTCTTTCTTTCTTTCTTTCTTTCTTTCTTTCTTCTTTCTTTCTTTCTTTCTTTCTTTCTTTCTTTCTTTCTTTCTTTCTTTCTTTCTTTCTTTCTTTCTTTCTTTCTTTCTTTCTTTCTTTCTTTCTTTCTTTCTTTCTTTCTTTCTTTCTTAGGAGCCTAGGATTTTTATTCCCTTACACTTACATTTTTTTTCCTTACACATCCATTTATAGATTGCAGCTTTCTTTTGGAAAGCAGCAATCTATAAATGGAAACAAACATCCCCCAAGTGGCAGTCTGTGGCTCATTCTGTCTTCCCAGAGTTGCAGCTTTATCCCTCCTGCTCTACGATGAATCACTGACAGAATTAGAACCAATAATGCCTCAAAGGCCTGCTCACTGTTCCCCCAACTCTATGTCCAGTCACACCCCAGTTGCCAATCATGTAGATTCTTGCCATCATTATTTTTCTGGTGCCAGATTTCTGGTCCTATTCCAATTTCAGTTGTTACACCAACGTCTTACACCACCGATTACTGATGTTTTGGTATCCAGTGATTTAAATGTATTCAGCCAGTTAAAATATCTTGGAATATAGTTTACAGCCTTATTCCAAGTATTGTGAGCTTGTTGACTGACCCATTTTGTAAAACAGTTTTAAGCGATTAAAGATTTCAGGAAAAGAAAATTAAAGGGTCTACATCTAAAAAAAAAAAACAACATTGTTGCCAATACTGATACTGCCAACAAAAGTCAAATAATTGTAGTTATATCTGCCAAGCTAATACACTATTATTTTGGCATCATTTTATAGTCCAGTAAAGTGTCAAAGCAGTGGCCGGTGGCATTTATATTAGAGAAGGATCACTGTGTTTCTGAGGAGATGCCAGGGGACAATATTGTGGCTTCTTTTTCTTTTGTCGTGGGGGCAGTTAGTTCCGAAGGATGTCATTGAAGACAGAGGTGAATGTTTACTTCAAAATATCCCCTTGCTTGGCCATCTGTTGCACTTGACACTCCACTCATTCAGCAGTCTGACCGCCATCAACCATTGGCACCCGCAAGTGTGCAGGCTGACGGACAAGCGCGTGCACATACTTGCGCGTGCGTGTAGACGGAAAACACGCACGCTTGGCTCCGCAGGAGACGGTCACTTGTCACCTGGCAGCGTCTTCCAGACAGCATGCACCTCGCCATGTTCCCTCCACTCATACCTTTTGTTGTTTTCGTGACACTAGGAACTTATGACAATAAGCATCAAAAGAATGCGTGTCTTGGCAAAGGGAAGTCACCATCTGCTTCGGGCTGGTGCTTGATGAGCAGTTAGCTGGTTGGCATATTGTCCAGGGAGTGGAAGTCATTCGTTCTCTCTCTCTCTCGCTCTCTCTCTCTTTCTCTCTCTCTCTCTCTCTCTCTTTCTCTCTCACTCTCTCCCTCCTCCCCCCCCCCCCCCCCCCCCCCTCTCTCTCTCTCTCTCCTTCTCTCTCTATTCCGTGGGGCATTGACCCATGCAGCTTACACGCGTATCGCCAGTGCACCGACCGCGCTGACGGCTGATTTCCACGGCACTCCCCCGGGGGAATTGTCATCACCTCGGGTCAGTGTCTAAACTTTCCCATGCATCAAAAATATATTGTAATTGACTCCATTTGTAATTCCTCCTGAGAATCTGGCACTGGGCTTCAGTTCTGATGCCTGCCAAAAGCAATAAAGTCTTACAGGCATGACTCCCATTGTAAATAGGACTGTCCCTCCCCGAGCGCGAGATACGCCATAGACTAGTTTGGCGGCGTCTGGCTGTGCTTTGTCTCTCTGGCTCCAGCCCATACTTGCAGTTATGGATTTTTAGTCTTTAAATTTTGGGCTCAGTGCCGCATCGTTTCTCTCCTGGGGGTTTTACTGCGAAAACTCCCAACTGCATGTGACCTAAATGATGTGATTGTTTCCAGTGTTTGGCTTTGCACTATATAGATGTCGTATTGTCTGTGTAAAGGAGGCAATCATGATGTACAGTGCAATGTACAGTATGGGGATCTTCCAGCATGTTGTGTAGCGGGAGGGAAGACAAGCGGCTCTCAGGAATTATTGTAAAGACCTTGCAATACAGTGTACCATTGTGTTCTGCTCTGACCATGATATATATTTTACGTTATGATACTATATATATATATATATATATATATATGTATATATATATATATATATGTATATATATATATATATATATATATATATATATATATATATATATATATATATATATATATATATATATATATATATATATATATATATATATATATATATATATATATATATATATATAATGACGTGTCCATAATATGGTATCATATGTTTGCCTTTTGTCACAGTGCTCTGTTAAATGGAACTCTTGTCATACAAACATTACATTATGTTGATTGTCTAATGCTGCCAATAGTAATGAGGACGTGATCCGCCAAGAGCACTGGAATCTATTTTCATTCACTCAGTGGGGATTTAAATATTTAAATGTTTACTGTTATCATATTTTAACCTTATGGTTTTGTTGTGGGTGCGGGGCTAAATCATCAGTAAATCAATCCTTAATTATTATAACACTTTTGTTAAGTGGGGGATTCGAGGAACTATCCTAAATTAAAAGAGTAAGTAGAGCAAAAGTAAAAAGGATTTAGCCTTTTATGTCCACACGATTAGCACAGCATTGATGGGGAACTGTAATTATGATTGGTTGTCTATGGTAGAGTGATTCGCTTGCTCCCTGTGTGAAATTAATTGAATTGTCTGCCAAAGATGTTTTTATTTTGTTTTCTGTTGCTCTTGTCTGTCATAATGTAGTTGCAGTAATGCTATTATTCTGCAGATTTCTTTCTTTCTTTCTTTTTCAAGATACAAGATAGATTAAGATGAAATGGCATATACATTTGATTCACTTCTGTGAGAAGCATTTGAATAACAACTATAATGTTCACCTCAAGCCAGGGAGCAATGTTGACAGTTGTAACATGAATTGGTTGGTAATCGCTCAGAAGCCTAGCATTCATGTTTCCATTCCCCATGTAGATTCTTCCTAAATCAATTTGCCTTAATTATGTAGCAATTTGGGGAAATTGTGAAGACCAATTTGAGTGCTTTGTCAGAGCATCTATATCACTTTCATTGCAGCAAGTGGAACCACTTTGATTAAGAAAGGCTTGGGTTTTGAGTGTTTATCCGTTATTCTACTCTTTACTTGAGCAACAGGATATGGCTGTGTTGTGGAGCTCTCAGATTCTGCCCCAACCCGCCCCTTCCCGACCCAATGTGTCAAAGTGAACTTACTCATGTAACTAGTTTGTCTATTTTTGTTGTCTATGAATTACTTTATACTTTGTATGACACATAACGTCCATCCATTTATTTAATTTAATTTTTCTACTTCACTAATTTAGTAAAACCAGTGATTATCTGGCAAACAATGACAGTAATTAGAACACAATGGAGAGACCCACGTCTTGTCGTGAACACAGACTATACACATTATCATTAGAGTATAGTAATTAAGTAATTAAACTTTTAAATTGATAAATACAATGCACAAGTACTTAGTATTGCCAAACGATACGATACAAATTCAAACCATACAATATTTGTTGTTCACATATTCATATACTTCAACAGATCTATCTTATTGGTACACACCTACAATACGTACGTAACAAAAAATCAGTGGTATCATTCCCACTGGTCAATAGACAACTCTGTGTCCAGCGTCACATGCATTAGGTCACGGTAAGGCGACACCTACTCAAGGTCACATCTCTCTTTAGACAGCCAGTTGTATATGCAGAGTTGAAGCAGGAGTTAATAAGCTGTGGGGCTGAGATGAATTGTGCTGAGCTCAAACAGGTCTTCACTGTTGGGGTCTCTGGAGCTTGAAACTCATTTTACATGTGATTGAAGGGCTGATGTTGCTGCAGTCACACTGCAGTGTGCGCGCGTGTGTGCGTGCGTGTGTGTGTGTGTGTGTGTGTGTGTGTGTGTGTGTGTGTGTGTGTGTGCGTGTGCGTGTGCGTGTGTGTGTGTGTGCGTGTGTGCTGTTGATGCAGTCGCACTCCTATGCATACATGCATGCGTGTACTATAATTGTATGCCCAGAATAGCGACACCTGGTTGTTATTACTTAATCAATTACAATAATTAACAAGAGCTTTGATTAGTAACATCCATTGGATCACACGTTCTCTTTTCCTTCCTGGAAAAAAAAATCCAGCAATCCACCATTCTGCTCTTGACTGCGGCTCACCAAGAGCTGGGTCAAATACAACACATTTCATTGTGGTAATGTGATTGACAAATCATACAACTTTGACTTTGAATTACCTTTAAATGTATTATAGTGTATATACTCTAGCTCCTTGTAGCAAGATTTCAGAACTACTCATTTTCTTTTGCATTAATGGCACCCAAGTTGACTGACTGATCTCTTGGTGTGTGGATATTAAGCACTTTATGACAGGTTAATTTTCTTTTGCATGCTGCCTCCCATATAACACACTTCACATGCCTGCGCTTCCCTGTCAGATGTCGTTTCACTCAGTAGCAGTACTAGCTGTCTACTGAAGATCCAATCTCACAGTATAGTATCTGCAATCTCA
Source organism: Benthosema pterotum (assembly GCA_039105355.1). Lineage (NCBI taxonomy): Eukaryota > Metazoa > Chordata > Actinopteri > Myctophiformes > Myctophidae > Benthosema > Benthosema pterotum. The sequence goes on along the minus strand of CM076984.1, from coordinate 25,995,479 downwards.
ACAGACATTAACCAAACATTAACCAAAACATATGGAACATATGGAAAAATCAGAGAGGAATTTAGTTTTTGCATTGTCTGTCCCTCGATCCCACTTGGACGCAAAGATGAAACTATTACTAGTTGTTGTTCCAAGGTCATGTTCATAAAATTGCTTCAGTGATAGCCTACAAAAAGCCATCTCCATTATACAATTATCGTCACTGTCTGGCAGAAACCTCCAAATTAGTTTATTTTCACGATTCAAATTCACAAACAGGAAAAGGAGTAACGTGGACCATCTTTGAAAGCAGTTGGTGGTCCAAGGTCATGCTCATAAAATTGCTTCAAAGTGACACAAAATGCCATCTCCGTTATACAATTATACCCTCTTGTCAGGCAGAAACCTCTTAATAGTTTATTTTCATGATTCAAATTCAAAAACAGGTAAAGGAGAAACATGGACCGTCATTAAAAGACTCTGTTCCCAATTATGACTGTTCCCAATTATACTGTAATTCTTGAGTCACGTTAAGATAACGCATGCAACATGGTCGATTGGATCTAGATATGAATGCATTCATGCCCTTCTTTTTTGGGTTTATGTGGCATTTGTCTTTGTTTGCACAAGGGTGTAGATTATTTAAAACTTCATCCCCTTTTTTGCTATGTTGGCGACAACGTTCAAAATAAATCTCAATTCCCCTTGTAACCTTTGGCGGAATGGCAAGAGCGCTTTGTGAAAGATTGGTATTACTTGTCCATGAATCAAAAAGAAAATGGGCTCCACTCATACAAATGACTGAATATAGCTCTGACATCTTCACATTACCGAAGATGATTTGGTATTGTGTGTTGCACATAGGGCTCTTTTTTATGACAAGCGAGGATTTGTGCATTTGTACGTGAAGAAAATGAGACAGAGCTTAATGAAATAGTTTTAGTCTGTCCCTCGCTTGTAGAATGAATGTGTCTCACGGGCCAGCGTTACAGGGAACTGTTATTATGTTGTAAATCTGGTAGATTCTGATCGCAGTTGAGGCTTTTCATGCCATCTTACTTTCTCTTTCCAAAGTCGGGCCTGTGGTCCGCCGGTCCCCAGCGGTCCCCATCAAGAGGATAGAACAAAATAAATGTACAGTATACAGTTATAGAGAAAATCCACCAACATTTTTTAAAATATTACAAATATAAATATTACATTGTAGTTTGAAAATGTGATGTGTTTATGTGTTGTAACATATTTATTTATTTTTATTTACCTTTTTCTTTTTTGGGGGGGGGGGGGGGGGGGGCCTATAAGACTTTAACTTCTTTACTTTTCATCGTGCTCTCTTCTCTCAGCTTACTTTTTTCCCCACAGTAGGCACTTACATCAAAGTCATTTCTAGTGTTTGCCAATGGTGTAGCTGAGAAGATAACCTAAACGAAAAAGAAAATGACATGATTTCCCTTGTGTGCCACGTTACCTGGAAACAAATTGCACTTACTTGTATCTGGCTTAGGAGTGTGGAAGCAGATATATATTTTTTCTTGTCCCGTTATAAGGCAACAGCAAGTTTTGCTGACAGAAGTCATTAGGATAATTTGACATGTTTCCGTCTTCTTTTGTTTTCCTTCTTTTTTTGATATATAGTCCTGCTCTCACTCTTTCTTCTTCATTCCTTGAAAAATGTGTATTCAGTAGATTGCCATGCTTTGTCCCCTGAAAACAACAACAAAACATATTTTTATTTGTGTGTGTTAATTCTCCTAATGATATCCCAAAAGACTCTAGCTTCATTCTGCGTTGGCCCTCTATAGAGACTATTAGAGGGATGGAGGCGGCTGGTTAGTGTTTATGTATGTATTTTTTTTAAAGAAAAAAAAACATCCAACTGACCCATAACAGTCCCTTACTTTTTAAAGAGACTTCAAAAGATAAATTTACATATTTTCTTCTGAAGCGGTTTTGTTGTTAGCGTTGCTGCTCACGGTGAGCCGCACTAAATCTCAGTCTGTCTTCCTCTCATTGGCTAATGGGCTCGTAAAGGAATGATAAACTTCCTCTTAAACCCATTTCCCCCTCTCCTAATTGTTCACCTGACAT
>CM076984.1:25865912-25988412 GCA_039105355.1 Benthosema pterotum | reverse complement strand
CTGGGGGACTCTAATGCGAGCATCCAAGCCCCTCACACCAACTTATGGCCTATCCCTGATTTCATCTCCTGACCAACCGCAGGCCTCTGCTCTGCAGCACAACCATCCGCAGGCTATATGGCCTCACTCCTCTGCTGCTCCGATAAGAGGTGCACGCTTTCACTTAAATCCAAAGCAGTTCGGGCTCTCGGTCTCAAATTGAATTAGCCCGTGCCCTTGCACTTTCTTTCCCTTTTTCCCGGGACGGCCTTTTAGAGAGAGGAAAAGGCAGCCTTGCTGTACATATCGGCCTGTGTGAGTTGGGATGACATCTATAGATTTATATTTGGTATCGGTGACGGTAATAAACTCTGTTTTTCAACAGCCTGAGGCGAGGAGGATGACTCGCCTCAATAAAGGCCTTCGGTTAAGCAGTCCCTTGTCTCTCCCTCTGTACTGCTCTCTGGCATTATTAAACAACGCAGGAATCAGTCAAGAGTAATTTATCAAGTGAGTAGGTGTTTCCAATATGCTCGGCCGCTCACACTTTAGATGGCGTTTAACCTCATTCTTGCTCTCTTTTGTCTATGCGCCTAAATCAGAGATTTATCGGAGCTTACTGTGCACTTTGTGGTGGCATAAGAGTAATAGCCTCCTTACATATTAACAAATCTGCTCCCATTCAAAGGAGGGCACTTAGATTTGTGTAATTAAAAAAGAATCCTGAAGCTCCCTGGCGGCTGCTCTGAGTCAAGGCAGGCGAGGATGCTATTCTGACCACACCCCACTCTCTAGCCTCTACCTCCTCTGATGTCAGTATCGATTCCCCAAGCCCCTTGGAGAACCGGAGGCTTGAGTGAGAGGAAATGGAGAAGTTGAGATATACTGCAGCAGGAATCTCCCCTCCCCACTGTCTGGAATTCCTCCCCAGAGAGGAGCACCCATGGGCCTGCATGGCCATGGCTGGAACACCCCTACCTCCTCCTGTTTGTTGGCACCAGGGGTGGATGTAACATTTCACAATTGGGGGGGCAAGAGAAAATGGTATGGGGGCAGCTTCAGCACCTGTGCGCGAAGCCGCCCCCATACCATTGAAGTCGCACCATTTTCGGTTACAGGATTTATATTAAGCAGTAAGCATCAATAATAACATCAGTTGTTGTTGAAGTTGCAACAGGCACAGAGAGTTTTCTGTTTTCAATGATGAAATGGTGTTGGTTTAGTGGTGCGACATTTGTAGTTAGTTAGTAGCAGTAGTAGTGTTTCAAATCATTTTAAATATAAGCACTTTAATTTGAAATATCTTGAGTTTTTTTTGCATGCCATCATGTTTGGTGGGGCAGACAGGGCATTTAGGGGGGCATTGCCCCCCCTATGCCTAGATCCGCCCCTGGTTGGTACCCTATACACTCCTCCCTACCACTCGAACCAAAGCGTCAGGCGCGAGCCATGAACACCCTAGTAGCAGATTGGCTGTTTTCTGAGAAGATAGAGCATTTAGTGTAGATGTCTAGGGTTTATCTAGGGTTTAAGTTGGATCAAGGATTTAGTCCAAATGTAATTTTTGCCTCTGTGTTTACTCATAGAGTAAATCTGCGGTGTTAGCCATTTAATCCCTATATACTTTGCTGTGTGCCAATTTTAAAATAGCACGCTTATTACTTATGATTATGTACAACAGCTTATTGTTCGACATTATGCTGTTGGGAAGACGTGCTGCAAGGTCACATGTTGTCGTTCTTCTGATGATTTCATTTTGCCCAACACTGAATTAAGTAACTTGGCACTGGCACTGTGCGATAGAAATGCTAATCTAAAACTCAAAATACTGTACGTGTTGCGAAGCCATGCGCAAAAACTTAAGAGTGAGGACATTTTGAATATCTTTTTTATTTTAACAACAATACAACTCATTACTTTTGTGGTCTGTGGGGTTAAAATGTCAACAAATGGGATCAAAAAGGTTGAAAAGTTGAGTTAGATGCATTACAGATGTACCGACGTATAGACAGACCGAGATGTTGTATAGATAGAAGCTAGAAAAAAATGTTGAACAATGGAAATAGTTGGTTTCTGCCCGGCAACAACATTACATTATGTTGTGTTTTTATCATCTACAGTTACTTGACCTGGCAAATGAAGACACGTTTGTGTTTTTTTTCCCTGTGGTACATGATAGGTATCAAAACAAGAAGAAAATCATGCATGCTTTTTTCCTTGAGCAGTTTTATTTTCTGCATTTGTAATGCTGATTATGTCACATTTTGGTCCTCTAGATACCTTTATTTATCCCATGGGGGACATCCAGTTGTCATGGCAGTACTGAAGTTACAGAAACGGAGATTTAACAAAGAGTAAAAATAGAGTGATACAATAACAGTGTAGTGCTTACAGGGATAACACAGGGACAAGAAAACCAAACACCAAAGGAGATTCGAGGTATTGTTATTGTTATCACAGTTATTGTAACAGTAGCATTAACACAATTTGTGGAAATACAGGACATGTTGTGTTTTTGTTCATGTCTATTATTCCAGAATTAATCGTATTGTATTTACCATGCGTTATCTGTTTTTAGCATCTGTCGCAAGCCCCCATAGGGCTCACATGGCAGACGTCATGTGTACATAAACAATTTATCTCCAGCTGTGTGGTTAAAGATGACGAGAGCAATTGTGAATAAAGGACACGATGTTAGACAAGACGATCCATTAGCAACCTGCTGTATGTAAGGTTAAAACTAGCCTAATTTGTATGAAATCTGTATTTGAAATGCACCAATAGGACAGAACTAGGGGTGTAACGGTACATTTTAACAGCATTACGATACGCATCACGATACATGGTTGACGGTACGTGGGCAATGTTGGGTCATTCTGGCAATATAAGATTCAATGATTTGAAATCGATATGCTAACTATTTAAAATGCATTGGCATTGTCTTAAACTACGTAATTAAACCATTGCTAAATTTAATGTAGTATTAATGCAATCAATTTTCTGCAAAGAAATCGGTTCATTACCGATTATTTGCATTGCAAAACAATACGATACATAGTCAACATTCTTTTCATTTCGATATACTTTGATTCTTGAAATTAAAAATATACAATAGTTAAAGACATACATTGAATAGGCATAATTATAGACATATGAAGTAAATGTATTTCAGGAGGAGTAGGCTGGATAGACGGTGTTGGACTTTTATTGTCAGCTTAGATTGTTTTCTTACTTATAAGAACCAATTACTGAATGTCAGGCTCCATGTTTTGTGCTATATACAGTATATAACACACTGGGGCACGTAGAGAGTCCACTGTTGCAGTGGTTGTCCAACATTTTATTTTCAAGGAATCCTGAATGTAGAAATAGACTACAGGTCTATTTGTTTCAATTTGTACCTTTGCACGTCATCCATTCTCAGTGGGTGACGCGTTCATATGACAAAGGATCGAGACACGTTATTGCACATCACCCAAGAGAAATAATGTGAAACAACCAGGGCTTTGGTACATGGGCTTCACCTTTTACTTTAATTCAAAGACTTCAGTCCAAGTTGAGGCAGACGTACCTTTTTAAAATTTGCCCAGGATTAAAGAGGGAATGCAGCTTAGGCTTACTTGAAGCATGACAGATGGAAGAACAACAGCAGCGGCAAAAAGGCATGCTTATGATGCCTGAGCAGCCCTGAAAACATTAAGGGTGACTGTGAATGAGGATGTCTACGGTGTCTGCATGCACACACACCCACAACCACAGGCACCGTGTGATACTTCTTTGGGACCCTCTTTCATATGGCAAAATCATTTGTGTTAATTGCTCCTATACTGGCCCATTTGTGCAGTCTGAGTTAAATTAAAACTAAGATTTTAATGTGCACAATAATGCTTGACGCTCCCCCCTTTGAGGGGTTTATTTAAAAAAAAGTACCCCAAATCAGTGGCTTTAATTAAACGTTAAATGTTTCATAATTAGCATGATGAAACTCTCTAAAACTCTAAATTCCATTTCAAACCCATGAAAAGCCAGATAATGAAACATTGCTCTTTTTACACATAGACATAGTCGAACCATATCACTCTAGGTGAAGAAATCTACCTCAAACTGCTGTGCAGCGATGAAAAAAAGGAAAAAAAGATAGAAGAAACTAACCAGATTAACACAGAAAGAAGAACTTGTGCGGAAAACACTTCATTTGTCTTTATTGATACATTTTTTTCCTCTTTCCATTACCGTAATGTATGCAAATGACCGAATGGGGTGTTTGTTCAGCAGTTTAGAGATCTCTATCTATCAGAAGTAATGGGAGCCCCACAAAGGCTCTGGGATTGAGGCACGAGCCCCCAGAGAGCATTATTTCACCACCGTAGAGACCACCCCCCCTCCTCCTCCTCCTCTCTCTCTCTGCGCTCCATGTGGCCCTGGGGCTGGTGCTGTGTGTGACGGAGTAGTTCAGCGTAGGGATCTCTGTATGCTGGCATGTTAATGGCGTAGCGGCGGCTCGTCGGGACGCCAAAGGGGGCTGGACCTTAGCCTTGATGGATGTGCCAGCCTGTCCAATACATCTCCCCTCGCCATGCTGGCCGCCATAACTCAAGACGCTGATATTTAGCTTAACCTTTCATCTGCTATATATGTGGGGGTGGATGGGCGATGTCATGGATAGCAAAGCGCTAGAAATCAGTGGGCATCAACCCACACTTTGCCAGAGAGGGTAGGGCTCTAGTAGTATGGTGGATGTCTGCTACAGTAGCTGCCTGGCAAAAACCTCTCCTGGCAAAAACCTCTCCTTTTTTGAGTCCGTCTACCACTCCTATAGACAGCTATGTGTGTGTCACTGCCTGGCTGTGAACAATTTAGGCATTTGGCAGAGAGGGAGTGAGTCTGTGGTTCTGATTGCAGTGGGCAGTGCATTCCATAGTTTTGGGGCCAGGAGGGAAAGGAGTTTGGATTTAGATATATAGTTTTATTATGAAACATGCAATGTAAACTCCAGATATGTTCACACATTAAAACGAAAGAAAAAAAGAAGATACAAATATTTCTTATTTCCATTAGTCTTAAGTTATGATTTAGTTTTCGTCTTAGTCTTTTGAAAATCATTTTTGTTAGTCTAGTCTTAGTCGACTAAATATCAAAAACCTTAGTCGGCTTAGTCTTTCGTGTTAGTCTTAGTCGACAAAAACAACACTGGTTGTCTTGGACATTAGGGCCTAGATTTTCGTCACCGCTAAACCGCTTATCCCTTAACTTCTTTGCCTTTTTAAACTATTAAAAAAACATTGTTCAATAGTTAAACTGGTCACAAAAAGAGAAAAAGCCAGTCAATGGAGATGCAAAAAGTAAAAAAAAAAAAAGAAAAAAAGTTGTTATTGGTGCTTCGAAGATCAAAAAGGGACTGGAACAGTGAAAAAAACAGGAAGGCAACAATCCGAGCTCTCAAAAGTTTAAAAACGAGGAGAGGGGATATAAAAACAAGGTATTTTATTAAAGAGTAAAAAAAAAGCCAACATGTTTCGACTCAAGGAGTCTTCCTCAGGGCTAGTGTGTTCAAGTTCACTACCTGTCAATAGGCATGTTGAATTATTCCAAAAAGGTTTTTCAAAATAGTAAAAAAAGGCAAATAAGTTAGGGGTAAGGGATTTAGCGTGTTGCGAAAATGGAGCCCTAGGTTTCCACCCGACAGAGCCGATATATATGTGCAGTGTTTTCACAGAGCGATGGCGAGCTACTTGCCATAGTTTCTGCCACATATTGACAAACTGGGGGCACTCGGCCATCATGCACGTTGCTTGACATTTACACCGACATGCCGAGGCATCTCCTGTAGCTACGGAGTGAATCTAGGTACATTATGGTCCTCCTGCGGAGGCTGTGGGACCTGGAGGCCCATCATGGCAGTACAAAGCCCCCCCCCCACACACACACACACACCAGCAGTGCCCGCCAGTTTTCTCCTACACTAACTTAGTCCACCCAGACAGGTCCAACCCACACACATCCATTCCTCTGGGGCCCCGGAGGCTCACTTGTAATACCACGCTCATGATTTGAACATCGACAGACACATTTATACAGGTAGCACCTTGTGTTGTTCTCCGAGACATCAACTTGATTTAGGTCATATGCTTCAAAAGAAAGGTGGGGCGGCTGCTATATATGTTATTGGATGGCCTATGCCAAAGTGCTGACTCCTCCGTTGCCTGTCTGCAGGCTAAACGCACATGCTGGCACTCAATTCTCCTTTATTGGCACATGACGCTTACATCTAAAAATGGTTGCGCTGCTCCAGAACGCCGTAAAAGAGGGTAAGCACACCACCGTTTTTATTTATGTATTTAGTTTTCTCCAGACATGTTAGTCCACTGCAGTACACACTCACATACCGGTACATGGATGAGGAGCATGCCCATTTATGTATCCGTCGCCATGATGAACTAAACCAGGACGAAATCACTTTCAGTATCCTTGTAAATTCAACACTAAAGGATTTTTTTTCTGTTTCAACCAAGGTTCATGTTTTAGGTTGTTGTCTCTCTCTCTCTCTCTCTCTCTCTCTCTCTCTCTCTCTCTCTCTCTCTCTCTCTCTCTCTCTCTCTCTCTCCTGCTGTCTCCTCCTCACTCCCTCGCCCCTCTATCTGGTCTAAGTGTTTTCTTCTCCTAATGAAATTCACTGTAAACTATGTGGCCAATTAATTGCAGCACAGATAAACCCTGGAGCCTTTTAATTACCCAGAAATTCACTGGAAACCCAAAGTAAATAAATTGTGGTGGTAAAAACAGACTTACACCCCTCCCCAACATGCGCACACACACAAATGTGTGCATGCACGCACACCATTAGTCGAGCTTTGTGACCACAATCTCCCACCACAGTGTGAGTTTCCAGGGTCCAGACACACGTTTTTGTCATGAAACGGTCAGCAAAAAAAAGATGCAGCCACCGGAAACAAGTCAACTTTCCATGCCCCACATTGTCACAGGAGACAGTATAAAGAATTTAATTAAACATGTTTTAATAGGTGGTCTATTCTGAACAAAACATCTGCCAAGAAATGTGGGTTGTAATTCTAATAATGATCACTGGGAGGGAGAAACAGGGAAACAAACAAAGAGGGGGACATTGAGTGAGTGCTTATGCATTATTCTGCTGTCTTTACCAAGGCTTGGTGTTCACAGGGAACTGGCACCCGGCGCAGCATGTTGGCTCTGATAGCGTTCTCTATATGCAAATTGGCTTGATTTTCTTGATCGGTGATTTGGAGGTAAATTGTTTGTGAGGGAGGGCTCAAAAGGATGTGGCCCGCGAAAGCAGCGTGGCTAGACCAACAAGTCACTCTGGGTGAAATGTTTACGGATGTAATTACGATCACGTTCGCCTAGCAGTATGTTTATTGCCTTTGACAATATGAAAAGAGCCATGAGGCCAAACTAAGTGGAGTTTTTAATTATTCGTGTTTGCAGACTTGATCTGACGGTGTCAAGTGTCAAGAAAATGTAATTGGCATTCAAGACATATTTATAAAACCCCTCTGTATGGGCTGTGGAGAAAATCAATGTAGCTGCTAGCATACTCCCTGTTATTCAAGACTTCACTCAGATCCATAACACCCACTTTGGTCTATTGTCAAGTTCAAAATAATTAACTTTGCAGATAAAGGAATTCATAGCTGTTTTATGAAAGTAAAGATCCCAAGGCATTCATTGAGAAAATGTCAATACACCACCCTGAAGTTAATTGTAAAGGCAACAGCAGACTTCAGTCATGATTTCTGTGCGTGTGTGTGTGTGTGTGTGTGTGTGTGTGTGTGTGTGTGTGTGTGTGTGTGTGTGTGTGTGTGTGTGTGTGTGTGTGTGTGTGTGTGTGTGTGTGTGTGTGTGTGTGTGTGTGTGTGTGTGTGTGTGTGTGTGTGTGCGTGCATGCATGCGGGTGAGTGGGTGGCTAAAAGCACTAGGCCAGCGGTCTGGGCCAGTCCTGATCGTTTTGCCCACTGCAGAATTGTTTATTTTTGTATAAACTACTCTTAATGAAGCGAAACCCATTTTCAGCATGTACTGTGAGTAAAATTGAGACATCATTTGTATCCTTGTTTTAGTGTTCATTTACAGCAAGAATCGTATGCCCAAAACACGTTTGGCAGTTAATTTTAACATGTTAAACATAAATACACTCACTCAAGTGTTGAATGTATGCAATATATCTCCCTTATTCTTTTTCTTGTTTTACTGAGTACTAAACAAATAATAGTGCTGATTTCTTGACTTGGCCTCAGTTGGGACTTCCCTTTGTTCAGAACAAAGTTTGAACTGCAGGCTCAAGCGATGTGTTCAGCTCTGATCAAAACCAGAGTGACAGACCCCCAACCCAAAAAAAGACTGTACTGCTTAGCGTCAACAGGAAATTCCCCCATCGCTTTCCCAGCGCCCCATGTCTGCTTGCCTTCACGGACAGAGGGTATAGCATCTCAATGCCCTGTTGTCATTATACGAGTGAATTCCCCAGAAGTTTCTCCAATCAGTATCTTGTTAGGCTAGTGACACTGGGACCAGCGAGGCAGCTCCATTAGCCAGTAGAGTTAGCGGGCTGACAGCCTGCCTGGCCTCTGACTCCCATGGGGCTGGAATGGGTGAAGCAAAAGTGTGTGTGTGTGTGTGTGCGTGCGTGCGTATGTGTGTGCACTGCTTGCTGCAGATGCCAGCAGACTGCTCAGGCTTCCTCCTGGATGAACTACTGTCCCATCTCGTTGACGGAGCCTCCACGCCCTGCCGGTTTTCGGAGTCGCAGTGCCAGGAGGTCTGCTGTAGGACTGTCTGTAAGCCCCGCTCACCTAACATGCCCCTCCGAACTCGACAGCTAACGTACGTTACCATGTCTCCGGGTTTGGGATGAGAATATAGCGTGGCTTTTAGGCATGCAGTAGTAGGATGCACGACGAATGTGCAGCTATCGCATTCAGAGCGGAAAACTACTTATCTGCGTCTCTCAGCCACTGCATAATACTGCCTGTGTACTGGCCCAGGTCCACTCCGATTATTTCTGCTCTGCAGAAACGCTGGGCGATGGACCCAGCGGCAGCGGCTTCAATCTGCACCTCATTACTTCCCCAAAAGGCCCGAGCTTAGCGCGGGGTAATAGACATAGGCCCAGACGCCCTCATTTGTCATGGGCTCCTGGGTTTGATGCAAAGCCCCCCCTTGAGCACTTGTTGCAGGGCCCTAATCCTGCAGCAGACACCCCAGCACACTCCTCCTCTGCTTATAGCCATGCCCGCTCTCTCTCTGCCGTCATGGCTCATGATTTCACTTTCATTTGATGTTTTAATGAAATCCCCGAGACTCCCGTCGAACGGCAACCCCATTGTTGGCAAATTATTCTATCAAAACACAGATTGGTGTTTGTCTGTAGGAATGCGAGCACCGGTGGGTTTACGGAGCGCTGCAGCGCCGCGCATGCGTCTGCAGTCGAAGGACGGCTGCACTGCGCGTAGTTTATTGGCATAGGTCGTGTCCCGTGAAAACGTACGTGTGGTAAATGGCACTTTGAATGGTGCTGCAGCATTTATGATTGTTGCTTTTGCATTATCCGTACTTCACGATTTAGACAATAACTCGGAGTAGGCAACAGTACCGCTAAAGCCGACGTGACAGAGGTTATTTACGAAATGACTTGCATGGGATGTACTTAATGCTGGTCGGTGATGTACAAAGGGGACATTTATACAACGGCTGACATTTATTCCTCTGCAGACCACGGTATATTAACCAGCGGCGCCATTTATTGTGCTTTATTGCAAATAAGTGCTACGGGGCAGCTCCCAAAGCACTGGGGAGAGCTCCTTGATGAAAAGGCTGGCGTATCATTAGCCAAAGTTGCCGTGTGTGCCAGATGAAAGCCTCTCTAAAATGTAAATCAAATTAATGCCCAAACACATCCTCCTCTCTCCCCATAGTAATGTTATTCTTTTCTTGCCAGCACTGTCGAGGGAATAGGGGCTTGTTCTGTTGCTCACTTGCAGGCGCTGCGCTGCATCGTAACTCACAGGTTTACAAACTAGTGGACGCTAGGGGGTGCCAGCGATGACAGTTGGAAAGGAGAGAACAATGCATCTATCAAACCTGTCGGATCAAGTGGAAACCTCATGCTGTTACTTCTCTCTCTCTCTCTCTCTCTCTCTCTCTCTCTCTCTCTCTCTCTCTCTCTCTCTCTCTCTCTCTCTCTCTCTCTCTCTCTCTCTCTAAATGTTGTGCATCACTTTCGCGCATTCACACTGATGGCAGTGGAAACCATGCATAATATACTGGGTGTATATATATTAGTTGTTGAAAATAACAAGTTAATTAGTTAAGTTAATTGTTGTTTTGTGATTGTTCTGATTTAAGATTTTTAACACAATTGACTCATGTGAACACTGACTCAACCCACTGAGCATTTTCTCATTGAAAAAAAAAAAAAGCGTAGTGTGCGGTTTCACGGAGACATGTAGCTGTGTGTCTCCCTGTAACCAGAGCCATAAAGAGTGTAACTTGAGAGATCTACGAGCAATGGGGCTTGCAGATCACCTAATTTGATAAATATTTAAGAAACAAACACTCTTATGCGGCCAAAACCTGTGGCTATTGAGGTGAGTCCTTGGAATAGGTGCTCTGTGTTAATTGGTAACACTCCTCCATGGTGAATATCCCTCCTGCTCCTCGACAGGACCCAGGGATCACTGTCTCTGCATGGCTCCAGGCCCTGATGTGCTGCTACCCCGTGCTCATGTATGTGGCTCTAAAACCATTAGCCCGATTTATTGACTGCATTCACACGCTCCGGAGCAATTAGGGGCTTCATTATGCAAATAAAGTGCTCTAATTGCCTCAAAGTTACTAATTGATTGTACGTATATTGTCGAGGTTACGTTTGACTCTCTGTGAAGGATTTGGCCTTCGCAATACCTTTGCCGGTCACCTTGTGCTACGGGTAAAAGTAATTACTGCAGGCGAATAAAAGAAGCATTGTCTTCCATTTTGCACGCCGCGAGTCGGTGTGCGGCGGGCTCTGCAAAACTCGAGGCACAAACGGAAGAAGTCGGAGCGAGGAGGAAAGAGATCTCTAATTAAAATGAATCTGTGACAGGCAGGAGCACTAACAGTTACAAACGGCAATCTGATGGTAATCAACGGGGGATTCGCCATTAATTGGCAAAATGAGGCTCATCAATCACACAGAGGGGGGAGCCCACACAGACAGTATCGCCCACTGCAGGGGAACAGCGTGGCATGCTTCTCAGGGACAGTGTCATGGAGAGAGAAAGAACTGTTTCTCCTCTTTTCTCTCTCTCTCGCTGTCCCTGCTCCATGCGGTATTCGATAGATGTCTCTCTGACTCATTCTGCCATTCTTTGTTTTTCTCCTCGCTTTATTTCAAAATAGAGATTGGTCAGTCAAAGCCCAAGTAGAATTACCTGGCACACTTTTGTTTTGTTTCTTTGTTTGTGATGCTATTCTCTACCAGTGACGCTAGAGAAGCTGAGAGACTTGTGTGACCTGATCATGATCTCTTGTTGTTCTGTCACTCAATACTACCGCATATAGGCTAGGATAGAACTGTAATTCTGTGTGGAAAATCAGTTTCAGCTTCTCCCACCTGATGGATACGAAGGTGCCAAAATCTATGAGAGACACAATGTTTACTCAAAGCTCACAACCTGTTTTTTAGCATGAGTTGAGAACATTGATAGCCGAGGGGATGGGATGGTATGTGTATCTGTTTGCCCTCTGATCTGTGTCAGTCTCGTAAATCAAAACACATCCAGAAATGCTCAAAATGGAATCATGGCAATACCTTTTGCCTTTAGGCCGTGAGTACTACTATTCTACATTCTGTCCTATATTAATATTATTGAGTGACATATGTGTTCATGTCCTGAACCTGTAGCAGTGCTATAACTGCTTCTTTGTGGCATTTGTATTAAACTCCAAGAATAGGGTGGAAAAAACAAAGCAATAACAGGGGCATGAGGCCCTGCTTCTCTCTACCGGTCTATAAATACACTGAGGCAATAATTGACTGCTCCATCAATAGTCCCAATCAATGAGCTGCTACTGTTCCCTGTGTTGCTCGATCTCTTCTGGCTAATCATTGAAAGCAAGCATTCTAAAAGCTCTGTATTGCTCTCTGCCCTACAGCGGGTGTGCATGTAGTTATTACCTTATGTAATCCACACAACACTCCTAACAGGCTGTCTCCCACGGCTAGAGCCTCACACACCTTGACACTGTGCCATAACTTTACCACAGCAATTCTCTCAAAGTGTGGTCCCCCAGTCAAAAGGAGGAACAGTATTTGCTGTTTTTGGATGATTTAAAATAGGTTTGCAGGGCCATATCTGCCGAAGCCGTTTCTGACCAATTCTGATATACAGAGGACCACAATGAAAATGGAGACAATAGGGCCTACAGGGCCGCATTGACCCAAAGCCTGCTAATAAAGTAACCAAAGAAACAATCTGTATTATTTTGAGACCATCTCGATACTGATTCGTACTATTTTTTTATGGCCGATATGGCCATTGGCCAATTCCAATTATGCTACAGATTAATCGTGCATCCCTAAAAAATCGAAATATAGAACAACTAGTTATTTTTTTTCTCTTATTCTCTTCCCCTGTCACAATATACTTTCAAGTTGAGATCGCTCAAAGCTGATTTACATTAGAATTCACGTTGTCCCGTTTCCCTTAACGTGGGACAGAATCATCTGCTCCTCCCAGTGTGCTCTCAGGACGGCAACATTATTTCACTGCTGCTTCATACAGTAGCTTTCTATTCAAGGCCTAATGCTCTGTGTTAAAACAGCAGTCACACTCCTTTGTTGTTGTTTTCCCCATTGATGGTTAACCTCCAATTAGGTCTGCCATGTAGCACTGGCAGGCACCAACAGCAGAGACGCCTAGCACTTTGGTTGTAATAGGTACCCAGACATTGACAGTCGCCTGTTCTGGGCATGTCACAATACTTGAGATAAACATTTCTGAAAATCCATTGGAGAAATGTATTCCGATATGTCGCTGTGACCTTGTGGAGTGTGTATTTTCGAGGTAAACAACCTTTTTTTTTTTTTTTTTTTTAATGGGGCTTAAGTCTCCCTTACGTTGCCTCCCTATTTGGTCCTCTTTTACCTCTCGCTCTTTCTTTCTCTCTCAAATGGACAATCTGTAGGCATGCAGGCACACACACACACACACACACACACCACACACACACACACACACACACACACACACACACACACACACACACACACACACACACACACACACACACGTACAAACACATGCGTGCACACGGGTTCACACACATACACGCACGTGCGTGACACACCGGGGAGTCTAAGCTCTGTCATTTAACAGGGAACAGAGATGTGTGAGACATGGTGGCTGCCTGAGCTGCAGCAGCTGACCTTGAATTGACTTTCTGTGAGGCAGACTTACTGTTGATCCCACGGCTTTGGGTCTTCCAGGGTTTGGGGTCTTCTTCCTGCCTCACGGCTTCCCATCCCTGTGCTCGGGAACATTGATAGAACCAGAGAGTCTGCTGTCTGCTTTTACCGGTACAGCACTAGGACTTTGAAGGACATGAAAAGGCGCGAAAGGCATTGGAAATTGTGTCTTGGTTGGGTACTGCCATGCCCTCCTTTTTTCAATTATTGCTCTCTACCGCGCGCCCTCATGTGAGCACGCACGCGCGCACACACACACACACACACACACACACACACACACACACACACACACATTGTATGCTCTTGCACACTGGAACATTTGTTGTAATTCAGAGTAGAGTCTTATCAAACAATACTCATTCGCTGTCTCTCTCTCTCTCTGCATTGTACAATCCATCTGTTACAAGTAAAAGTCAATAATCAAAGAAAATAATAATAATATAAAGTCATACAATATGACTTTTCCATCCCAGCAGTGATTGTAAATAGTTATGGTTGCATTCACATCCACACACATACAGTAAATACTATCGTAAAGATCACACATGCGGTCTTCACCAAACACACAACGATAATAATCTCCAGTGCACCGAGAGGCAAAATGCAGCATGGAAGGCGGTAATGGAAAATTGTTTGGACACAGCGCTTCTGTGGACACGTTGAGAAAATGATGCGGCAATAGCTCAGAGAGAGAGTGAGAGGTTTAAGCAATTTAAATGTCTAACTGTTTTTGCATTCAGTGGAGATCCAGCACTGTTTGGCTGTGCTGCCTTAGGCTTAGGTTGATCCAGTGGTCAAACTCTGAAACCTCTCCGCTCATGGTCCCCATGGCCAAAGTAAACTACATTTCAATTTGCATATGCTGTCTTTCTCTTCTCCTGCTGCTCAGAAACACACAGAACAAGATCTGTGCGTGTGTATGTGTGCGTTCGTGCGCACGCCCTACAGGTGTTTGCCCAACGTGAACTAACCAACCAGACATCAGTCCAAACAGTATATTTGATATGTACACAAATTGTTTGTGTACTATGTTGTAATTTGCATGAAAATGTATTGTTCCCGGTGGGTGAAATTTAGTTGTCATGAAACTTATGTAGTTGTGGGGAAAACAACTAAAGTCCTTTCAAACAGGCAACTATCACCTGGATCAACAACAGGTCCGTTGGCTCAAGAGAGACATGACAATGTAAGCATAAACAAAAAACTGTAAATAAGCTTGAGTTGTTTCTCCCTGGACTTCTCTCCGCATAGAAAAAAACACAAGCCTAGTATACGCACATTAAATGGAAATGGAAATACATCTCTCTCTGCACTAAATTAAGGAATTAACAAAATAAAAAGTATGGGAATATATCATATATATTTCCCATTCGTATACGTAAGTTGATATTGATATTCATGTTAACTAATATATATACAGATTAGTTAATGTGAAGTCTACATAAACTAAAACATATCAGTAAATAATCCGTATAGGCTGATTAAACTGAGTATACAAATCACAAAGTGCTATGTTTTTTGAAATGCTGTAAGTTTACATACATTGCTATCTAAGTCTACATGAGAAATGCCGATACATAAGTTGAGACGCCAGTAGGAGTCTAGAGAGGTGGAGTTAATTCGACTGTGTCATTCTACATAATGTTTGTAGAACTGAACAATCAGTGTACAGTGAATATATAATACATACCACAATGATACTCTGTATATAAATTCATTATTGTGCGATAGCAATGAACTTAACAATCTGAAGTGAGCAGTGCGTTGGAGTGCACAGCAATTGTTTCCAGTTTCATGTCAGGTAGCTGGCAGATTTAATAAACAGTGTTTACTGGTGTTTGTTGGTGTAGAAACAAATGGAAGACCCTTTTTCCAAAGCATTTTATAGCCTACGGTTCAACTGCTCCACTATCTGCTTCCGGAAGGGTTCACTATGCTCTGGCCTGTGCCCCGGCACCTCAACTGCACAAATTCATTGCATTGTCCTTGAATTATGTAGCAGTGTGGAAACTAATTACAATAAGGCTTGCATGTCAAGTGCAGGTTACTGCGCTAACGTTAGCATCAAATTGCATCATGCCTGCCGAGCTGCAGCAGGTAAACAGTAAACACAGGTATCTGTTAACAGGCATTTGAAAGCAGACGCTACAGTCCAAAGCCACTGTAACTTCGCTCAAACAAAAGGCTGCAAATTTTAGTATATCTATCTGTATATACAGCATATATACTCTATATACTATACAGTAATAAATATACAATCGCCACTTTGAAAAAAATATCTGGCGTACATGCTCAAAATGGGTCACGTTGGCTGTTTACACTATTATATTTTATTCTATTGTATTCTATTCTTTTTTCACAATAGACTGGGGGGCTGTAGCCAGAGGCTACGTCCTTTGACATTGAACAGTTTGGAAAGCCCTGTTAGCCCTGTATAGCAGTTTAGACAGTGCAAGGACAAAATGGCGGTCACTCACTGTGTGTGTGTGTGTGTGTGTGTGTGTGTGTGTGGGTGTGGGTGTGGGTGTGGGTGTGTGTGTGTGTGTGTGTGTGTGTGTGTGTGTGTGTGTGTGTGTGTGTGTGTGTGTGTGTGTGCGTGTGTGTGTGTGTGTGTGTGTGTGTGTGTGTGTGTGTGCGTGTGTGTGTGCGTGTGCGTGTGCGTGTGCGTGTGCGTGTGCGTGCGTGCGTGTGCCACACGTGTGAAGAGGTGAGGCTTTGTGTTTTTGGGAGTGTTGTGTGGGTATATGAGATAGCTGCGAGGCAGGGCAGAAATGATGGCTGTGAATGAGCCCTTTTCCAATGGAGTGATTAAAATGATGGAGGACAGTGGCATTCTCATCCATCTTATAGCAAGGTGACGAGGAACACTGAGAGTCTGCGTGCGTTCCAACGGCGTGCGTTGCCTGGCGTGCATTCACGTGTGTTTGCCTGGCGTGTTTGTTTCACAGATCTAGAGCAAGTTGTGAAATGGGATTGTCAGTGACACAGCTGTGGAGCATCGCCCACAGGAGGGCCATGTCTTTTAGGTGTACAGTACATCCACAAGGACAGTTTCTCTCTCTTCGCCTCACCCCTGGCGACCCCCAAGTCCACCATTAGGGGGAGGGGTCCAGTGGGTTGTAATCCAATGACTTCATGATGACCTATGACTTTTGTAGCTTGTAACTTGCCTGTTATATAAATATTGAAAGGTCTTACATATATTGCACATATTTTTAAAGCAATCGTTTGTATAATTGCTTCTGGCGGTCCCTGGAACAAAATATGTTGAGATGGTGATCCACGGCCAAATATATATATAATCTTTGTGGTCCTTGACATGAAAGGGATTGAGCACAGATGATAGGGCAATGTTCAGAAAGATTTTTTTCCCATCTTAATGGTTTAAGGGCCAAGGGTATCATGCTAATATCAACTTTTTCTCATTTTAACTATGACAAAGTTGTGATAACATTCGAAAATGCAAACATATGGCTATATAAAGCCGTTTCTATGCTGTATCGGGTCGGGGGACACTCTTCTGAAAAACCCCTCCCACCAGCTCGGAAAGGCCCGAGCCAAAACAGCGCGTCACCAGTAGAACACGCTGACGTCACACCTCTAGGAACACATAGGAACACATGTTAAAAACTCCTCGGAATTCCATTATTTTAGCGTCATGTTAATGAAGTAAATAAAAATCTTTTTTGGTTAGCATGACCAGGGACCGCTATACTATGCACTCGAGATTTTTTGTAAATAATCCGCCAGCCGTTTTTGCATTATCTACGGGGAAACACGGCTGTGCACGGCTCGCATTTCTACACAGGCTTGGGGGGCGTGTCTTTCTTGAGTCACTGTATCCAACCTCCAGGCTGGTTCCAGCGGGCCACGCTCGCTAGCCTGCCCATGAAGAGATTACGTCTCTTGGGCAGGCTAGTGAGGTTTACTCGGTGTCGGTATGGGGGGGAAATAGACAGAGTTGTGATATTGAGGGGGCAGAAAATAGTCTGGTTACGTGGTTCATGTACTTGCGCGAGCCCATAGACTCTAATGTATGTATGTAGTAACTTCTTCCTGTTCTCTCCCCAGCTAGTTATCTATATAACGTAATATAGGCTATAATATAAAAAATAGCTCTTTAATGTGAGCAAGGCGGGGAGTTATAATCAGTAATATTGTTATAACCAGAATTATTTCGACCAGATGTAAACCATATGGCATAATGACGGTCGTATTGCAGTATAAATAAAGCCTCTGTATAGCCTGGCTCAGCCCTGAATCAGCACCGTAAAAATACTACCTTATTTTTTCTTTGTGATTCAAGTAAATAATGAAGTGAGACGAGTGAAACAGAATGGCAGTCCGTTTCACTTCATTGAGGTATAGCCTCTGTATTCAACAATGAGAACAATCAACCATTATTATTGAGCGTCATTCGGAATCTGAATATTAGAAGAACATTAGCTCCGTCGGAACTCTGCTCCGTCCCTCCGCTCCCATCTCTAGTTCAACTTCTTAGATACAAGAAATAATAATCACACCGCTGCCGTGGGATCGTCCAGTAATAATACTAGTAATAATAACAGAAAATAACTTTAACGCCAAACACATGGGTTTGGTCATTGCATCCACTGCTGCTGGACTGCCGAACTGCTGATGTAGACTGCTGATGTAGCATTTTAGCTATCCCCCATATGCCAACACACATTTTCACTAAATATCCCCGGTAATTCACATCGATAATTAAAAATAATACTCTCTATGTTGGCCCGGGGGGCTAGAATTGTCCGCGTTGCCGGGAGAAGACCAAAAACAGTTTCAAAAAGGAAAAGAATAGATGCAATGATTCAGCCCGGTTGGAAGTCAAAGCTAGTTAGCTAGCTTCCTTGGGCTAATGCAACCAGCCCCGCAATGCCTGTGCTGGATAGCATAGCATAGCATAGTAGGCTATCCTACTACTATGCTATGCTATGCTACTGTGGATAACTTTAGCCGGAAGCTCAGCTGCACAACCTGCTCGTAGAAGTTGGCCGAGCGTACCACTGTATACGTCACGCAATGGCACGTTCGGCTGTTTTCCCGAAGCAACAGCTTTTCAGGGAAGCAGGGGGGGGCGCTCAACTTCTTTCTTCAACTCTGCCTATATATTGTATTTTTTCTGAAACGACTTTTTTTCTGGACATCTTTAGGGGGTCATTGATAGATATGCGTCATTAGTTTTTAAAGGAAATATCCGTGATACCTACTCTTTAAGGGCCAAGGAACGTGATCAAACTGGACTGTAATGAGTGTAATTGTCTGCTCTGCTCTGCAGCCTCTGCTTAATTACCTCAACGAGGAGAGAGGGCGGCCAGACGAGGGCTAGCCTGTGCAGGCTGTAACTGTGTGTGCGCGTGTGCCCTCTCATGCCAACACCTCCTCCTCCTCCCAGTGTGTGTGTGTGTGTGTGTGTGTGTGTGTGTGTGTGGGTGTGTGTGTGTGTGTGTGCGTGGGTGTGTTTTTAGCTTGTTGGTTTCTGGGAGTCAGGAGGTGACTGCTCCACTTTTCATTTGTCGCCGGGAGTCATGCGGGTCCTGCCATGATTAAACGAGACAGCGAGAGGACTGTTTAAAGGGGAAGGGACATCACCCTGTTCATTCCTAGCACTAGACCTTCACCAATCTGTCTCACTGTCTCTCTCTTTCTCTGTCTGCCTGTCTCTCTGTCTCGACCTACTGTAATCTCTATATCTATATCTGCCCATGTTAACCACACTCTTGCATGTTAAAGATAAAGCACTTGCAAAGCCATTAACTGGTCTTTTGTTACTGTGTTGATCCGCTCTTCTCTCGCGCACACGCACACACGCACGCACGCACGCACGCACGCACGCACACACACACACACACACACACACACACACACACTTCCCATCAGCTGCTCTAATCTCCTGTTCACCCTCAGTGTCGGCCATTCATCGTGTGCCTCCAGGACAGGCTTCATGTGCCCATCCCCACGCCCAGCAGACGAGACCACTCAACAATTAACCTCCAAGGCTGACCCCTAATATCTCTGACACCCCTCCCTCCCTCCTTCCCTCCCTCCCTCAGTATCCTTATCGGTCACTAATAGATTTCAAAGAGAGGACGGGAAAGAAAGAGTAGAGAGCAGGATTGAATTTCATCTATCCATCCACACCCCTGTCCACCCTCCCTGCCCCAAAACACCATTCCTTCTCGTCTCTTCTTCTTCTTCTCCTTCTCCTTCTTCTATCGAACATTGTGACTGTCTGTCTAATCAGAAACAGGGTACAGTCCCTATACAAGAACATATTGTTGTCTAGGGACTGTACAATTAATTTTTAGTCCAATTGCTGACACTGGTTGACGCACGGACTCCATCACTCCTTTTCCCGGGTGGACATTAGGCAAAAATGGGTGATCTAGCTATAAGCTTGTAGATTGTGTATTTTCAGCAAAGATATTTTTGGCGAAAACATCAGGCAGGGTCCTCAATCTTTTGGGCTGGGGACCCCTAATTACACAGCATACTAGCAGGTCTTGTGATGGGTGGATTCATAGATAAATTTTATCTTTATTGATTCCACAGGGGAATTATAATCACCCAGAGGCAGCATAGCACCGCTTACAGTTGCAGAAAGTACTGTTGGCAATACTGCAATACAAAGGCCAGGAATTACAAGGAAAGAAGTACAACTACAGTATGCAAAAGTATACACAGATATACAACTATCCCTCCCTATGCGCAAGGTTACAGTGTCCTCACAGCTACCAGTTCGAAACAGAAAGTGTGACAGTCAAACAGTGCAATAAGCCCCTGCTGGGGGGTCTCCGGTCAAATAAGTATAGGGGTTTAGCACAGTTAACCTGGCGTTCCTTCGCTTTATTCTCAGCCATATTTGTGCCCAGCTGAACCTCCTCCTCCCCCGCCGAGCTCTAATAGCTGAAACGCACTCGTCTGGAGCCGGTGTGACTCTGATGGGATTCCCCACCAGGTAGATTAGTCCCCTTGTTATTTAATGACACTTTGGCCATTACTGTGGAAGTTACAGCGGATTTAGCAGCTGTTCCCTACCTTACTTTGTTGTCATCCCACATAGAGCGTGCACGCGCCCCGCTGTGCCGAGGCACACAGGTCTGCAATCCTGCACTTCCCAGCTGTGCTCCCGTTTATACAATAGGACCCAAATGGCACCTCAAGTGACGTTGTGGTGTGAACGGCCTTAATCTGGGCCTCTTTCATTTTTTATTTTACAGATTTGTGAGCTGTTGGTTGAAAGACTTTGTAATTATGCTGCCGCATATTGCTCTTTTGTTGATTTCTGTGTGTGTTTGCATGCATGTATCCAGGCACACACACACACACACACACACACACACACACACACACACACACACACACACACACACACACACACACACACACACACACACACACACACACACACACACACACACACACACTCACATTTGCGTATACAGTATGCATTGGTGTGCATTTCTGTGCGCATTTGCGCTTGGCATGTGTTGGGATGAAGAAGGAGAAGCTGTGCGTTCAGATGAGATTGTAACCCTGGTCAGGTAATGATTCATAAAGTAAGCAGTGGGATTTATCCACTAATAGATCTCCTGGGAGATAACCTAATCCCCCAACAATATCTCCTTATCTTATTACATGTGAACTATGTACAGAAAGGGGCCGCTGTATCCACAAGTGAATACTAAGCCCTTTACTTATCGTTAAGCTTATTAGGTTTCATCTAAAACTGTATAGTAGAGGTTCCCTTCTGTATATACCACCAATAAGGCCCCCTTTGTGAGACCGGCTTTAAGTGTCGACCTCATTATACTATATATCTTAATGAACCACTTAAGACCTGTTATACTTCATAGAAAAACTTGGGCAAAACAGAATATCTACTTGTAAGTTTGCCTAGTTGTAGAGTTGTGAGCTTGTTTATGTTGTTGGCAGTGTTTGGGGTGGGGAAATTGGAAATGTTTGAGAAACAACATAATGTCCAAAACAATTTCTTTTCACAATTCAAATTATTCAAAAATAATTAAAAAATAGCAAAATGATCTCCATAAGCTTACATAAAGTTAATACTGTATATGGAGCTTTCTGCCCGACGGCAATGATGTTCAACTTTTCCCTATGACCTAATAAGCTGAAAGTGGTTAATAATCTGTATTTGCTTGTTTTTGAATCCCTGTGACGTGAAGGCATATATAATTCAAATAAGAATTGGCCCGACAGGTGTTGGAGAGCAGGCTCTGTATGGGAGATTTAGTGCGTTGCACACAGTAAAAAGCCAGGGCAGTAAATACAATGTGTAATCTATCCGCTGAGCGCTTTTGTCATCCAGGGAGATCACAAGAGGGGAGCTTGTCAGTGGCAAATGAAAGTCAGACTTCTCTTCAAGGTGCGGATTGGAGATTAGTAGTAATACTCTTCCCTATCTTTCCGTCCGCTTTCACAGAGATGATACGATTTGCAAAAAGATGAGGCCTCTCTCTCCCTCTCTCTCCCTCTCTCTCTCTCTCTCTCTCTCTCTCTCTCTCTCTCTCTCTCTCTCTCTCTCTCCCCCTCTTCTATCCATTACAACTGACTCTTCATTACTCACTTTACTCATCTGTTATCTTTCACGAACGCACACACTCGCATGCATGCACATTCTCTCTCTCTCTCTCTCTGTCTCTCTCTCTCCTGGCTGACTAAGCCTTACGGGGGTTGTTAACTCTTTCCAGGTTCTGTCTGTGTGTGTGAGAGAGAGAGCTGAGTGAGTGGGTGGGGATTCTCCACGGGC
Source organism: Benthosema pterotum (assembly GCA_039105355.1). Taxonomy (NCBI): domain Eukaryota; kingdom Metazoa; phylum Chordata; class Actinopteri; order Myctophiformes; family Myctophidae; genus Benthosema; species Benthosema pterotum. Next base: position 25,966,159 of record CM076984.1, on the reverse strand, counting down.
CTCCGTCTGCCCCTCTGTGACACCACGCATATTATCAGGGCTATCCCCCATTCCCCATGCTGAGTTCCTCATCCGCACACACGCACACACACACACACACGCACACACGCGCACACACACACACACACACACACACACACACACACACACACACACACACACACACACACACACACACACACACACACACACACGCACACACACACTCTCTGCATGCATGTCCCGTCCAATAGCTAATCATCGACACCTCCATATATGGTAACATTAATGACATCACACCTCATTATACTGTATGTCCACGCCTTGTGGCATCACAGCCCTATACTGTATATGGTCACACCTCATGGCCAGATGTATATCAACAACATTGACCTCATCTAACCCTGGATATGCATACATTGATAAGGCTGAACCATTACCTCCATACATGTACAATACATGGAGTCAGCCAGCAACTGACTTCAAAGCCTTAGAACACCATATATGGGGCTGACCTGTCCTGACGTTCCACATGTTGACCTTCTCCACCCGTCCTTCCTGTTCTGACATGTTGAACTGACCTCATCAAACCCTGTAGATACTAGACACGGACCATATATGACCAGTACATAGCACATTACAATACACAGGCTCACCCAGCAGTCTTCTGTCTGACATCACCCAGGTGGATGTGTGTACGCAACCCCTAAGCGCGTCTTACTAGGTTTTAGGTGAGCTTATAATCCGGTAGGTGAAAGTGACATTTTGATTTAAAGAAAAAATATATAACAAATGTAGGCTGAATGAAAAGTGTAAGCACCTCTAACAAAGCCCTTCATCTTTAGAACACAGTGATATTACTTACAGCGTACTATGCTGCTGTATAAATGAATATAATTGACTGCACTGAAGGTTGGTCACAGAAGGACGAAATGAAACCCACTCACACACTGGGGCATCCCTCACAGCCCGTTCCAAATCCCCACCAAATCCTCTCATTTTATCATTCCATTACTGCAAGGCTGTATACGGGAGACGGCGGAATCCACTAGAAACCAACGACTTGGTCGCTCCTACTTTCTTACACGGTAGAGTAGACTAGTGAGCATCTTGTTGCAGCCTGGTCTCCCTACTTGCTTACGGTTGTAACTACGTTGTAGTTCATCATAACATAATTGGCTGTATGCTCATACTCAAACTTGTCAAGTTTGGCCTATAGAATGTAAACAACTAAATACAAGACAAGTAGCCTACTTGTTTTTTAGACACTAGACACTACAGTAGGCCTATGTGATTTATTTATTGATTATCGAACATTATATAGCCAATCAGTAGGCCTATGTCTGTCAATGTTAATCAGGTAATGTTGCAAGTATTCATTGCAAAGTCTGAATGGAATCAAAAGTATAAATGAGTATGAAGTTACAATTACAACTCTACTACAGTCCCCAAACTACGGCCCAGGGGCCAAACATGGTTTATTATAAATTACACAGAATAAGTGCCTACATTGTAATTATACATTGTGGTAACGTAGAGTAGTTCTACTATCATGGTACAGCCGTGTTGATGTATGTATTGGCTAGCCACCTCTAATAGAGCTGAGCAGTCCTGCACCCTCATGACGTTGCCCCTGTTCCAGAAGATGATTCCCCATTTATTTTTCTCATAGACTTTTTGAAAATAATTTATAAAGACGATTACACCACACACAACGCCAACTCGGGTCGTGGCAATTCATGACAACACACACAATCTTTTGGGACAATTAAATCAATTCTAAGGATTTAATAAAACAAAACAAAAAGTGTTGTTGTATCCTGCTGTTTTTCTTCTTGATACTTAGATGTTGTTGTGTGTGTGTTGTCATGATTTGTCACGACCCGAGTTGTCTTTGTCTGTGGCATAATCGTCTTTATATAGATCATTTTCTAAAAGTCTGAGGAAAAAGAATGAGGATTAGTTTTCCGGAACATGGGCAACGTCATGAAAGGGACGGGACTGCTCAGCTCTATACTGCCCCTTTTCCTCCTCACTGCCTATCTCCTCCTCCAAAAGTATCAAACATGAAATCATACAATCACCTAAAAAGGAAAAAGTGATAACCAGCCCTGCCATATGAAATTTTCATATGGGTGCAATTCCTGTTGTTCTTTTGATGTCTGCCTTCTTTCTCGCCTATAAAACACACTTTCTCTCTAATTGTCCCTGCGTGTGGAGGGAGGGATTGAACCTCATTTGCCTTGTTCTCCGCTCAGCTGCTCAGTTTGTTGATTTATTTGGGCGCGGGGTGTGTGAGCGTGTTGCTCGATAGCCGTTCATGTGTTCACAGATCACTATCGTAACGGCGGGGGGAAGGGAGATGTCACAGTCAATTAGGTGGGTAATGAGATTCAGCAGATGAATTAAGGCGTTTTCCCTCTGATTTCCCTCTCTTCTGTCCATCATTAAGGCCTTCGGTAGCAATAAACGACGACAGCAGGACGTGTGGCAACACTTTGAAGCAGGAGGACCGCAAAGATGAAAATGGAATCACGTAGATCTGATTAGCAAGTAAAAACATCAAGATGGGGGGAAATGGAATGCAACAATGGATGTTCATTTGCCTGCCTCGCAAGAACAATAACAGTTGATGCACACTTACAAGAGCTAACACAATTGTAGATCAGTTTTTGTTGCTCAAGCAACAGTGCCGTCCAATGAGAATTCTATTCAACCTGGCATATCTCTTTTGGGGCATGTCGTTAATAATGTTGGAAAATAGCTACAAGCTCACAATCTAAATGTGTTTTGCTGCGGCCTGTTGTGAGCTTGTAGATCAGCATTTATTTGTGTTTTGCAAATGGTTTTCCCCCAGAATAGGATTGTTTGTGGATGGAGATGACCATTAAACGATCAGCAAGTTCATTTGAGAAAGCAATAGGCTCACGTGCAAATCACCGTCATCAAGCACTGGAAAGCCAGTGACCTCCTGGCATTATGTGGCCTCCCCATGGACCAGACCAGCAGCATTGGATAAGTGCAGGTTTCCATGATGCTTATTAACGGAGCGAGCGCACAGCCAGGCAGACTCCTATCTGTCTGGGCTGTGGATAAATGCTATATGCGTTCATTACAGCCCTGCAGGAGCCTCAGGTTTACTCTGAAAATGAAGCTTTGGAGCTGTGCCAGAAAGCGTGGCTCATCCCGTGCCTCCGACTCTCGTTTTCACGTTTTGCAGATAACGATGGGTTTTGGGTATTGACTCTCAAAAGCCTCTCTCATTTCAGCTCTTGTTTCATTACATGGCGACGCGCCGCGTTCAATAGGTCACCAGCGCAGAGTGTGATTCATGATTGTTCCCCACTGCTTGTTATTAGCGCAGCATCAAAGCTGGACTTGGTAAACACATTTGCATTTTAATGGCTGATATGGATTGTTCCGCTGTTCGATATCTACTCCCCCTCCACCCGCCACCCCAGTTTTTATCCACATACAGGTATCTCGAGAAGCAAAATGAATGATGCTCTTTATCCATTTAAAAACATCTACACCCACAGCACTTAGTGGCAAACAGAATGTGGAATTTCTAGTGGGATGTTTTCTTGTTTTCATTCTGTGATATTCTGTATATATATATTTTTTTGTTTTAATGATTAAGAAAGCGTTCAGTGCTTATTTGATTAATCAAAAATGTAAGCGGTACAATAATCAGTAGCTGCAGCCCTAAAGCCTCAAGATATGGCAGTGGCGGTGCTGTGCCATTCTTAACCCTTTCTGCCATGCACTGGATAACGGCAAGGAAAACTCCAGTTATGGTAATTAAGAAAATAAGTGGGTTAATGTGCCTGCACGGTGGCGGAGCTGCCGTTAATGTTAATGAAGAGAAAGGCTATACCACGGCACAGTGTCTCACAGCTCAAACCAGTGCTACCTCGCGGTGGCAAGAGATGTGAGCCATCAGCCAATAAGGGCGGATCGTTTGAAAAAAGAAGGATAGTTTGCCTTGTTCTCCCCGATGCCGCGTCGGCTTCCCCGGCTGCCACCTGCGGAGGTTGATGCCACCAATTTAGAAGAGTGTGCCTCCATTGGCTTGTAATCTGATGCAAATTAGAGTAAGAGACTCTGCAGAATGAATGCCACGTAGGCGTGCAGCGCAGGTAACCGGCAGCAGTCAGAACATATATATGTTGCTGTGTGTGTGTGTGTGCGAGGAGGTCGATTGCTATCAATACTTGTGTGTGCGTGTGTATGTTTCTGTGTGCACGCACGTGTGTGTGTGTGTGTGTGTGTGTGTGTGTGTGTGTGTGTGTGTGTGTGTGTGTGTGTTGGGGGGGGGGGGGGGATTCTGTGACGCATTCTGTGGCGCCTCTCCTAACTCTGCGTGTGCGTTCGTGTGTGCATGCGCATGTGTGTGCGCGTGTTTGGTGGGGGGTGTAATGCATGCATCAACTGTCATTGACTGTCATGCATTGACTGTCTCATACATATTTGTCTTTAATAATTTCGGAATAGCAATCTCCTCCTCCCCTTATGCTTATGTCAATCACTATGTTACCAACAGGGCGTGCTGTTTCACCAGTTATTTCAGACAGGACTGTTTATTTGTAAAATATATAATAATTACAAAAAAATAATGACTAATACCTTGGCTATATCACCATCCCTATGTTTCTGTGACTCATTGTGAGCTTGTAAACCCATTGTTTGAAGAATATATACAGTATATAGCTTTTTTAGATTCATGCATGCCTTGAATACTTAAAGATTCAATGACGCAGCTCGTTCTGCGCTAGGCTGATCGGCTATTATTTCCGCCATTGTGAGCTATTCAGAAAATACACTACTATAGACTATAAGGCCCCCGTAACCCCTCAACCATGGAGTTTAGGTGTTTAAAATGTTCTGTTTGTTTTAGATTATTACAAGTAAAACTTTACTTGCCCCCTGCCGAAAAGAAGAACTATCATCATGCGGTATACACAGCGTGTCATTTGCATAGGAGGTTTAGCCATCTGAGTTAGTCTCTTCCAGCAAATAACACTATCACTCTCAAGTGCCCAAAGCCAGAACTTCTACAAATATCTATTGAGTGCATAGTGTATAGAAGGAACCCACTTTGAGGTGTGAGACAAGAAATACAAGGTACAAAAAGAAAGAAAAAAATAACACAGCCTCTGTGTCTACGTATACTCCTCTGACATCACGCTTCACTCCCAGAGATGTGATAGTGATAAATTCCCACATTGCTCTTGATATTTCTCAGTCTTTCTCTGCAGAAAAGATAATGGTGAGTAAACGTTATATACAGTATAGTATAGTATAGTATAGTGTGTGTGTGTGTGTATATATATATATATATATATATATATATATATATATATATATATATATATATATATATATATATATATATATATATATATATATATATATATATATATATATATATATATATATATATACACACACACACACACACACACACACATACACACACTGTATATATATTCATCGTCGGTCTGCCAACCTGTCAAGTCAATAATACACTACAATCCCACCTTTCTATAAGAATAGCAAATATAATTGGCTGAAGAAAGTGTAGTTTAAATGCAGGGTGCTGTTGTCTTGTTGACGTTACTGACAGTGCTCTTGTCACTGCACAATATCAGCCAGGCTGGAGGAGGAGAGCAGGGCAAGAGGTGAAGCTGTAATTTATCTGTTTTCTTGTGTTTTCCTCTAAAACTGGATGTATGGCAATGTCTGTGTGTGTGTGTGTCTGTCTGTCTGTCTGTCTGTCTGTCTGTCTGTCTGTCTGTCTGTCTGTCTGTCTGTCTGTCTGTCTGTCTGTCTGTCTGTCTGTCTGTGTCTGCGTGCGTGCGCTTGTGCGTGTTCACTGCGCATTTGCAATTGTACTTGGACAGGGCCAAATGTCGCTGCAAGTGTAGTAAAATTAGGGAAATAATCATTGGAAGGCGGTTTCTGTGGTCTGCATACAAGATAGATTGTGTCCAAAAAAGATTTTTGGCAGCATGACATGTGAGGTCGTAGAGATTGGTCTTTTTTCTTGGAATGAAATGTCGATGTCCTCACAAGTATAGCAATTTTTTCTGTTTTCCTGAGTTTTCCTCTCCAAACTGTGTGCGTGCCGCCCTACGTGGTGCTCTTGTCGGTGGCCTGTCTCACTGGGGGAGAGCTGCGTTTAGTGGTGGCATTGATTTTATAAAAGGTTGCACAGCGGGGTGGCCAGGCAGGCCTGTCAACCCCAACGTCTCACCAAAGCACATCACACCATCAAGTTAATTGTGTCCTTGCTGTAATCCCAAACTGCTGGAAAAAATAAAAATAAAACACAAGCACAGACACAAAACATATGTCCTCAAAAAGCTCTGCCCCACACACACGCTTTCTTTTCTTTTGCTGATGATCAGTAGTAATTATAATTCCTAAATAATTCTAAATGTTCTGCCAACGTTTTTTCCCCTTCTTTCACATATTCAGTCACAGTACTTTTGTTGTTTTTTTCTCCAGAGGTGTATTGAAAGCAGCTGTCAAGTATGCAATGCTTTATGGTTACGTTCCAGCATTTCCATTTTGTTTTTGTTTCCCTGCGTCCCTGCACTCCCCGTTGCGAGGGAGAGGTACAAGTGATTTGAAATTAGGTAGTGACGGTGGGGAGGTGACAGCTGAGGGATGGGCAGCGGGGACGGGTGACAGACAGCCACAACTAGATTGACAGATTGATATACTTAGCCTGACAGATGGTTCTATATGAATATTCCAATGAAACAGTGTTTAAGAAAGAAATGAAGAAGAAAAGAAAAACAAGGCAGCGGGGGTGTGGATGGACGTCGGAGGGAGTGGAAGATAGAGGAGCGATGGAGGGTAGGAGTGAGCTAGGAGCTGGCAACCGTTGCGTTTTGAATTTCACAAGTTGCAGCACAAACACACATAGCCAGAGGCGATTCATCAAGGGTATATCAATGTCTTGTTCTTGTTCTTGTTCTTGCTGCTCCTCCTCCTCTTTGCCTTGCGCTTCTTCCTCTCCTCTCTTCATCTTCTTACGGGGATGGAAAACGGCGATAAGTTATCTAGGGCAGTGTGGAGATGTCGTTCTTCCTCCTTGGCCGTTCCATTGAGCAGTGAGCGCACAGCCCTAATGCTAACGAGGGTAATGCTAACTTTTTCAACAAGCCACTCCCTTGTTTTCTTTTATCTTCAGCCATCAATGTGCAGGAAAGACATAATGAGGAGATATGGAATGGTTCAGACACTCCAACTGTTTGGAGGGAGCAAAGAACCTTGAATCACTTAATGGGGAATTCCACCAATGTTCAACATTTTTCTGAGTGTACAAACATTTGTACCCTCTCAGAAGAAAAGGGACCTGGAACTATATTCATTAACATGGTGAAGTACTTCTTGATGATGTCATCAAGATTTTTTTAGACCTCCATTTCTAGGAAACACAGAATAGGGAAAACTTTTTATTATTTTCAAACAGCATCTCTAGGTATATTAATGACATAGTAAATGGGTGGAATGGCTCTTCAAACCCTCTCATCTTGCGTGCGACAGACCTGTACGCACTGTGACCTGTTTTGATTTGTGGCCAATGTTGGGTTCAAGATGTGTGCCTTTTCTTTTCTTCTTCTATGCCAAAGGAAGCTCTGTGTTGTGAAGGATGCACTGGCCAGTGCCTCTGCTTCAACTATCACTGCAGATGAAAGTCAATGCCTTCAACAAAAGAAAGACAAAAACACTTCAAACGAAATGAAGGGCCAGTGAGAAGCTGTCATTGTTCACTCCACATTGTGGAGCACTCTTGTGGGTCTTGTATAGAGCAGCAGCAGAAAGCAACAAAGTGCATCTACTCAAGCACTGTACCTGTACATTTTTCAACATATTTCTGCTTTACTGAAATATTTCCAGTTTTCTGAAATTTTACTTCAGCTCCAGTGCATCTCAGAGGCAAATATTGTAATTTTTACCTCCACGGAAATCATTTGAAAACATCAGTTGCTATAGTTACTTTTATAGAATTTGATTAATCAAAGTCTGATTTGATCTACAAGTAGATCTACAGACATTTATTTAGATACTGGGCTGCCTGCTGCGTGAGGACTCAGCAGGCAGCAGGCAGCTTGCTGCTTGTGCATGTTCTGCCGTAAACACTATCGATCGCGTCTGGCTCTTTGAGCGTTGTGCTGCTCTGCCATTGTTTGCACATGTGTTTCACATGCAGCTCGTCGTGTCTGCCTGTATACAACAGACAAATTATATGTGTGTGTCTACGCACGGTGCATAGGTACACATGTGCATCTTTTTCTGCATGCGTATGTGAGCTTGTATCTAGTGTGTGTGTGTGTGTGGGTGTGTGTGTGTGTGTGTGTGTGTGCAAGATGTGAGGAGGGACAGCTGGATTCACACATCTATTATGTCACAAACAAAATGAAGTGCGAGTGCCGGTTTTCTGCCTCTCATTAGGCACTAATCACTAACAAATCCACTTGCCTTCCAGCGTCTCCGTGTTACTGTATTCACCCTGTCAATTATGTCTTTTCTCCACCCCGCCCCCCCATTCCGTTCCTCTCTACGGTGGAGCACCCAGCACAGTATTATTTTCCTCTTTCATTTGGACTGCGAAGAGTCACACGAAGCTTACTTTAGTTGGCCTGCTGCTGAGCTGCATGACTTTCTCGCCGGTACATCGTTTCATCTTCTTACACTTGATTGCCAGATAATTATCAGTTAATTATTTAGAGCTTTTAAATTAATTTGCTAAAGATAGACTCCTAGCGCCTCCTCGTCGCCTATGGTGACGACGGCTCCATCCTCCTCCTCCTCCTCCTCTGTCCAGGAACTGCTCTGCCCCACCCATCTCCACCCGTCTGCATGCGTGTGAACGAGAACGCTCCAGTGTGTACCATGGCTGTAATCAATTAAACAAATGTTTAAATGTCAGACAAACTGGTTTCAAGCCTATAATCACAGTTTGTTTGCATTGATTGCAAATCATGAATCAAGTTATGAATGTTTATTCATGAAGTGTTCTTAGAGAACTCAAGCATACACACCTGGAGTAAATTGTAAACTAGTGCTATTATGAATTGTTCAAATGGAAGAGTCAGTTGTTAGTACAGTACCCTGTTGTGTGTGTGTGTGTGTGTGTGTGTGTGTGTGTGTGTGTGTGTGTGTGTGTGTGTGTGTGTGTGTGTGTGTGTGTGTGTGTGTGTGTGTGTGTGTGTGTGTGTGTGTGTGTGTGTGTGTGTGTGTGTGTGTGTACAGTGGTCAGACACCCTTATGCTCCATATCTCAATAATGAATGATCTGCTTAGTGAAACAGCAGATGTACTAGCTACAAGCTGTGAGCTTGCATATCGGTTATTTTCACACTTTACTTTAAATAACAATGCATACTGTACTGTATGGTTTAGAGTAGTGGTTTTCAACCACTGTCTCTTGGACCCAAAACTAAGGATTTTCAAGTTTGTGTCCACAATTTAGGAGCAATAAGTGCCAAAACGTTGGTCAAAATAACAATTCTTCTACATTTACTAATGCAGATTCTTCAAAATGAAGTAATTCAGATGTTTAAATAGAATTTTACTCTTGAGAGCGTAAATGGACCCGTAAGGGCCCATTTGATTTCATTTTACGATCTCAAGAGTTACAGATCTATAACGGTCCATTTTGTTACTAACTGTCCATAATTTAGCTGGGGACCACCTGCAATCATCTCAGGGACCACTGGTGGTCCCCGGACTACTGCTTGAAAAGCACTGGTTTAGACAAACAAGGTCTCTGACAGTTACGATATGAAAGCTAAATCCTTGCCATAGCTGGCCTGCTTTTGAACTCCATCTGGAGGTCCTTTGCTGCATGTTTTGCTTCTCTCTCTCTCTCTGTCTGTTAAAGCAGAAAAAATATTCATCTCACAACCAGCCAGCCACTACCTTTGTAGGCAGACTCCCTGTGCCCTGATTGGTTTCCCCAACAGTTTAGTGAATAGCGTCTTCGTTTGTTTCCTCTCGCCCCACTCTTTGGACACTTCATTAAGCCGAAAGTGTTCTGAACAAAGAAATGTGCTGTAAGTGGTCTTTTAATGGGATTCATTGGCTTAAAAGAATCGAAACACACCTCTCCTCTCTTCCTCTCCCCCACTGTGTGAGCATGCACAGTCATACACATGCATATATGCACGCACGCGCACACACACACACACACACACACACACACACACACACACACACACACACACACACACACACACACACACACACACACACACACACACACACACACACACACACACCAGTACCCACACACACTGAAGACTGAACCACAGGCTAAATAGGCTGACCTGCTGGCTGGGCTTGTGCTGTGGTAATGATAAGGCTATTGAATGGAGCTGTACTCTGTCGCGCTAGCCGCTGGGCCACTGGTCTGACTGAAGGAATCCAATCGATACACTCTAGCCCTCTCTCTTTCTCTCTCCCTCTCTCTCTCTCTCTCTCTCTCTCTCTCTCCCTCTCTCTCTCATCCATTCTGGATGCCATCCCTCTTTCCCACCACCTTTCTCTCTTTATCTACAAACACGTCGAGAGGTCCTGACCACCTTGCATATCCTGTGGACAATCAGCCTCACCCGACTGTGGGCGACCTGACTCAAGAAGTAGAACAGTCGTCCCATGATCCGTGGGTCAGAGGTTCGAATCCCGGCTCTTCCTCTACTCAGGGGCGTAGCTAGCAATTCTGGGCCCCCTGCAAAGCTTTTCCACATGGGCCCCCCTTTCCCGGCGGCGTCAAAGGGGAATTTCACCCATTTTCAACATTTTTTCTGAGAGCGTACAAATGCTCTCAGATGAACCCTAACGGGTTCATTTGGTTCCATTTGTACGCTCTCAGAAAAAAGAAGTGACTATAGAAATCCATTAACATGATGACATACATCTTGATGATGCCATCAAGATGTGTTTCATCATGTTTTTGTGGTTTTTCTTCAGACCTCCATTTCCAGGAAACACAGAATGGGGAAACGTTTTTATCATGTCCACCCAGCACCTCTACTAATGACATATTAGAATGTTGAAAATGGGTGGAATACCCCTTTAAAATGCTTCAATCGGGTGCACTTTGAGATCAAATATTTTTCATAATATAATCAATACAAATAAAACCTTATTAATGCAAGCTTTCAGTGGGCCCCCCTGACTTTGGGCCCCCCTACAATTGTCCCCCTTTTCCCCACGTGTCTACGCCCGTGCCTCTACTGTACATGTGGAAGTGTCCTTGGGCAAGACACGGAACCCCAAAATGCTCTCAGTGTGGTGGTAGATGCCTTGCATGGCTTTCACAGAAATCTGACCATGGATGTGTGCCTGACTGGGTGAATGTAAGGCACACATGCATTGATTTGGATTAATCCTGTCTGAACACATTTCCTCACCGTGGCTTGTTAGTGGTTCATATGCTTTAAATGTGATCGATGCAAATCTATTAATTTCCATATAGTGTTGAGACCTGCACCTGCTTTAGCCATCTTCAGTTCATGGTGCAGAATGTTGATGAGTCCATCAAAAGCCTGGAGGTTCTATTGACATTTAAAGCATCCCCGGGTGTCTGGAGACAAACATGAAAGGTGGCCCAGCGTGACTCCACTTACAAACAGCATTTAGATAACTGGATTATCGTCCTTTTCAGGAGGCACACGTTAGGAGACTAATATATGTTTGAGCGACACAACCCTACAACAAAGTGTACTGTATATTAGGCTGTAAAGGCTTTGATCATTCTGCAGACAAATACCATTTGCTTCTCAAAATACAATCTTATGACGGGTTTATGTCAAGCGATAAGACCAGATTATAATCATTATTATTTGTTTTACACACTGCCAACCTATATACTTGTTACTGGTGTTAAATGTTTTTATATACACGTTGTGAGGAGGGAACAAATTCATATCACTATAGGCTCAAACCAGAAGTATGATGATAAAAATATCAACAATTGTTACCCGTTTGATTTGCCAGATGCATATTGTCCAGCATTGTCACGACAAATGTAGGCTTTATATCGTATTTATATTTTTATACTAATCTGTGAAAGGAGATTTCTGTCTCTCTGTGTCCCTTTATTACTTATATGAACTTCTGTGTCAGGCATGCTGAAATATGGGTTGTGTTGTGGTGTCAGAACAGGCCAAATCCATATGTCGACCATGGGCATTGGGCACTTTAGGGGCCTGGGCAGAAGCCTTTTGTGGCTGTTCTGGACAACCGTAGGTTGGTGGGACAAACACTTGTGTTCGTGCATTAAAGTCGTGCACACCTACAGACAGACGTACAGAGATATGATGCATTTGTAGATGAATGCGAATCATCTCTGGTGGGTGAAATATGTCCCAAACTTCCTTTTCTGGACTCAAAATCAAAAACAGTAAAAGCGGTAGATACAGTATATAAGCTTGACACGGTGTGCTTCAGGTTGCGTTTCGAAATTGTAGAAGCTGCTGCCTTTGAATGCATTTGTGTGGCACTGTAGTGCGACCAGCAAGGTGTTAATTTACACAAAAAAAAACTCAGACTGGAGATACAAGGTTTCTGCCTGATGATAGCAACGATAATCCGTAAATGGGTTGCTAGGAAACATCTTCCAGCTGTGTCCAATCAAAAAGCAATTAACACTGTGATCAAGGAAGTCACAGCAGCCTGCATGAGAGAACTTCCAACGCACCAGAGAAGTTGCGTGTTATTTCTGGACACAATTTTCACCTGCTAATTTGTAGTATTTAATAATGATTAAGCATGCAAAAAACATGTTTGTTTGTTGCAATCTCTTTAACATATTAAAACCAGGAAGGCGCACATGTAATTTTAGATTGATTAAAGTATTACTTTGGCTATTCCCCCCAAAAAATTACAGGTAATATATGAGCTTGTAGATTTATGAAAAAATACAATTTTGTGGAAATCGTTACTACGTTATGAACAAATCTAACATGTGAAGCCGTAGTGTTTTTACCACTTCAATCAGCTGATTTTTGTTTCTATTTGTGACGTGTGTGCCATCACAATCTTAATCTTAGGGTGATTATTATTGATTTGGTTTAATTAAATGTTCAATGGATATGTATTAAATCAGGGTTGCTGATTGAACCCACCTGTAAATTGAAAATGTGCAATTCTGTTCATTGTGCATATGCATCACTTTTGTAACTTTACAAGAAATGGGGAAAAGGTGTGCATGTGATAGTATATACTGGTATACTGTATGTGTGTGTTTCTGGGGCAATGGGAGTTAATGTGTTTTCTTTAAAAATATATATGTGGAGCTGTTAGGAATGGTTGTCAGCATTCAAGAATAAATGTAGGCTACTCTATACAAACAGCACATATTATACAATGTATGTATGCAGTATATTAGACTTCATACACACACAGAGAGAAAAGATCTCTCATAGACAGTCTTGCATCAGCCAGGAAAAGTGAGTCCCTACATCTTGCACATTACACAGCAAGAAACTAGCTGAAAATATTTGCTGTGTCAGACAAAAACTCGCCATTTACAATAGTGTATCATGATATTGTCTCTGTTGGGTGTTAACCTCATATGCCCAGCAGTACTTTTCATATTTAAAAAGTTAAGGTAAAGGCTATGCACAAGCTCACATTTCGAGTTGTGTTTTGAGCTTGCAAATCTGCTACTTATGTTACCTTTGTGCGATCTTCTCTAGCTTTTCCCCAAAGTCTGCATAGTTTGGAAGTTTGAGTTGGGGTGCATATTCTAAGGAGGCACCGTGTAATTTATACTCTAGGCCTGGATGTTATTTAGCGATTAGATTATCTATTAGGTGGGGTGATATGGAGGGGGCTTGACCTTTCACGATGTGATGAGACTGAGCAGTGCTTGTAAACAGTAAGGATTTACATGTCATGTTCTCACCCGGTGGAGAATTACTGTACACAGGCCTGTGGAAAAATATACTATTGACACTATCCCAAGTATTAACAATTTGAATCGCAAATTCATATTTTTGCCTCACCCTCAAATTGTCTTGGTCTTGTTTCTGTCTCGCAGCTCTCCACTTCATTTGTTTCATGGTCTTGTCTTGTTCTCAGACTCGATTTGTCTTGCTATTGTTGCGATCTCGGAGCAAATGTCTCAGATATCTTCCGCCACCAAGACCACTCGAGACAAGACGATGCAAAGTAAATGTTCTATCCATTGTGTGGACAGAGGAGCCCATTCATTAATAGCTAAATTCCTTAAAACTAAAGAAAGCAAGGAATGTACAACAATTAACTCTCATATTTTACTTTCTCTAAGTAAGTAAGTAAGTAAGTAGCCTTGCCAGGCCATGATGTCATGAGGCCCGGCTGAGCCATTGAGGCCCATATAGGTCAGGAGCCTATCTCCTGTTTCTGTAGCGTGAGGCAGCTTGATGTACAAGTACACCCCCTGGACATGACGCTAGTATATCGCAGGGACTTACCCCCAATCCAACCCTTGATGCTGAGTGCCAAGCAGGGAGGCATTGGGTCCCATTTTTAGAGTCTTTGGTATGACCCGACCGGGAATCGAACCCCGACCTCCAGTCTCAGGGCGGACACTCTAACCACAAGGCCACTGAGCTGGTTTTTACTTTCTCTATTAACATCTAAAACATGGACTTTGGTTGAAAAAGAACTAAAGTTGTCCTGAAAGCACCAGCATCAGTCACAAAAAATCCTTGGTTTTGACTTGGTCTTGCCCCGCAGTTGTCTTGGTCTCGACCAATCTTGGTCAGCGCAGCACCACTCAGTTCAGACGGGTCTGATTTTTCTCTCTCTCTCCTCACTTCCTTTAACTTGTGACATTTATTTATTCTTCCCGTCCCATCATCCATGATTCAACAGGTCATTCCCGCGGACATAATCCCCTCATATGGAATTCTGCCACTCCCCCTTCCTCCATCAGACGTGGTCATTACACCCAGCAGGCCTGTCCTCATTGAGTTGTCCCAACAGCAGCTGAGGTGCTGCCATACGCCAAGAGCACTGAATTCTTAAGCAGGAGTGTGAGCCTCACTCTAACACACATAAATATTTCAAATGGGAGGCGAGCGGAAATAAATGGACGGGAAAATTGACACCAAATCTGCCTTTTAATTTTCCAAATGAAGGGGACAGCGGAGGTTGCGGAGCGGATGATGGAGAGACAGGCAGAAGGTCGTGACTCTTCTCGCAACACACTGTACAATAATGAATACGGCGGCGCTACCAAAATGTGCACTCAGATACAATCTCATGGGTTCGTCTGTAACTCAGAACTTGAAGCCATCATTTTAGCTTGTTAGTTATGCTTTAGCCTTTTCCTCAACCTCCACATTATTTTACAGTACAAACTGCAACATCCCTATTACTGAAGGAATTTTATTACAGGCATGAATTCAGCAATGTTTGTAAATGGTATTCTCAGACAGAATTGTAAAAAGAAAACATGGTTAATGCTTGAACCAGACCATCAACTCTCTGGTCGACCATCTCCTCCCATCTCTCAAGTATTCGAGTGAAATTTCAATTTTGGACTTTTACTTGTCTATTTGGGACTTTTACTTGTCTTGTATTGAGTATCTCTACCTTGCAGTATTGATTCTCTTGTATCAGTACTCTCTTGTATCCACCACCCCACCCACACTGTGCTGAAATGAAAGTGTTGCAAGCATGAATCTGGAAACAGGAAAAAGGACATAGCGTTATTATTATTCATTTGTTTTTTTTGTATTCTGGCATGTCTTGTTGAATTGTGCAATAAGCACACCAACAAAAAGATGTCTGTAAATAATGTTCTGTGTACGCTTGGACCAGACCATTCCCTCTCTGGTCGATCATCTCCACCTCTCTCTCATGTGGGGGTCACTGATCTGTTGCAGATCTCTGGAGATCTGGCCGTGTTCTGATTGCCTGGACGGCAACACAATGAGGTGTAATTACACGATGAGAACCATTCCCCAGTCCTTTTGGCAGAGTGCTGCAGGCAAACACACACACAAGACGACAGATTGAGGTTTGAGAGGACTCACAGACCGTGTGTGTGTGTGTGTGTGTGTGTGTGTGTGTGTGTGTGTGTGTGTGTGTGTGTGTGTGTGTGTGTGTGTGTGTGTGTGTGTGTGTGTGTGTGTGTGCGTGCGTGCGTGCGTGCATGTGTGTGTGTGTGTGTGTGTGCCTGCATTTGTGCATGGGTGTGTGTGAGAGAGTTTGTATAAAAGGGGGAAGGACAGCGCTACAGGACAGTTTATCCATGGCAAGCTGTTGATTTCCATTCAAGGTGCCGTTGTAATTACTTTGGAGAAATTCCAGCCCATTCTCAAAGAGTATTGTTTCGCCGTGGCATTCAATTTGGGACGGCTTTAATTATTTTCGCCCACGTGAAATGGACCTGACTTGGAATTTTCCTTTCATGGGGCAACGCACAAACAACAGGGCCTCTCTGGGGCTCCTCTGGACGTTGACTTTGAGAAAGTACGGGGCAGTTGCTCTCAACAGCTCGTTGGACTTGGAAAGTCGGTGTCAAAAAGTGCGCATGGTTTCACAGTGACACCTAAGGACCTTGGCGTTTAACTTAGCCCGGAAAACAAAAGCCCCGGGAGTGTTTTCAACGCGCTTTGGAATTGAAGTGGGCACCTTTTAAAGGTGTACCAATTTTTTCTGCAACTTCACCCTCATTACCTCCAATCCACCCACACCCCCATCGTCTATTCATTCTTTTCTACTCCATTTTCTCTCTCTCTCTCTAATCTCCACTGTACCTCAGTGTTTCTCCCCCCACCAGTGGGGTAAAGTACGTTTACTCAAACAATGTACTGTGCGAATGTGAGGTCTTTTTTACTTTACTGGAGTACTTTGCAATTTTGAGTACTTTTAGTACTCCACAACATACCAGAGGCAAATATTGTACTTTCAGTGAACAACTATCTAAAAGCTTTAGTTATTAGTCATTATTACTGTCATCATTGTTACAAAACACACATTACCCACTTTAGCCCTATACCAATTTCTACATTGTGAGTTTATACTTACAGTATACTGTTTTCAAAAGATTTGTATGCAGTTTGAAAATGTATTTTCAAACTGAAAAGTACTTTCTAGTTCCAGTACTTTAAAGTACATTTGATGCCTATACGTTTGGACGTTATTTGAGTGAAATTCTAATTTTGGACTTTTACTTGTCTTGTAACAGAGTATTTCTGCAGCAGTATTGCACTATTACCATTGATACTCTCAAGTATTTGTACTCTTCTATCAATACTCCCACTCCATCCAGCACATGATTTTCCAACTCCCAACCCTTATCTTCATACTGGCGTGCTGAAAGAAAAGTGTTGCAAGCATGAATCTGGAAACAGAAAAACGGACATGCCGCAATTATTATTCAGTTCTATTTTTCTAGCACGTCTTGTTTTTGTTGAATTGTGCAACAAGCACACCAACATGTTCTTAAAAAGATGGACTGAATCCCAGTGTACAAATGTTTTCCAGGGTTGCTTTATTTTTATTAATTTATTATTATTGTTTATTTAATTATTTCACTGTACTTAATTATATCATATAAACAACATTTCAATCCATTCCTAGTACTCTAACCCCCCATTCTGCTCTTCCATTTGTGTGTGAATAAATTAAAAATACAAGCAACAAATAAAAATGTGCGCATGCAGGCGTGTGTGCATGTGAGTGTGGCGTGCGTCTCTCTCTCTCTCTCTCTTCTACGGTGTGGGTGTTGTGTTGTATCCAGTCAGTGGGCAGCCGGGGTGTAATTTGGCCCAGAGGGCTGGCTAGCTGGCAGTGGGTGAAGGGGATAAAGGGAGCAGTTATGGTGCAAGGGGTCTGGAGCAAAGCAAGCTTAGTGTGAGGCCTTGGGTGGAGGGGCCAGCAGCCAGGCACATAGGAAAAGCATTAAATAAACATTAATGGAACTGGGTTAGAGGAGATTTATTAAGGGGGCTCTTTGGCCCCCACCGTTGAGCGCTATGCAGCGCTTTAATAACTCTCTGATGCACACAGGTAAACAAACTAGCTAATTTATTGCCACCCTCATTGGTGGCTGTCGCGGAAGCTATATTTTTTACGTAGTTTTTTGCGTGACTTTTTTTTTTTCATCAGTCGTGAGATTGAATGGGGCCGTATGCCCAAGAAGTCTAATTTGGATATGGTTTTGATGTTGGTTGGTGGTATGAATAATTAGTACCCTTAATTGAGGCTTACCCATGCTACCGCGACCTCTCTGACATGCCAAAAACACACAGATGAAAGAAAATGTAACTGATTAAGCAGCATTATCAGCACACTGTGGCATGAGAAAGAAGTTATTCTGTAAGTTGTACAAGGACATGGTTCAGGACAACGGAGGGTTTTTGGCAACGGCAGTGGATCTTAGAGAGAGGGAGAGTTTGTATTTATTTTCAGCAGATTTAACGAGTGCAACGCGGAGCCGTGTTGTCTTTGTAGTTCAGCAGTCGGACGTGATGCTGTCACATAATCACGATGTTGACTTGCTGGAGTCAAGCCTCGGTTTGATTCAGCGACTCGCTGCTGTCTCGACAGCCTGCTTGTGAACATTGTTTATCCCAGGGTCACAGAAAGCGAGGAGAAAAATCAACCACGGCAGTTCCTGACAGTCCCTCTGAACAGAGACGTGTAGAAACACACCAGAGACAGGTGCACATGCACACAGCAGCATGCAGTATTGCACTTTTAACCTAATGGTTATCCTGGGGTTCCTAAAATTAAATAATGAAAAATGTGCACTCCCCAAAAAGACCTGTGCTACTACCAGTGCTACTTTGAGCGTAGTATAACATCTAACCACCACGTAGCTCTACCTGTGTCCAAAGGCTAGTTCAGACCCCTCTGCGTCGACGTTGATATTGTCAACCAAAACTATGAAAAGAATGTCATGTGTTAATGTTAATATTTATTGAGGGAAACTAAATAAAAATAACAGCACCAACGTACCTACAATACATACCTACCTCCCTAGTGTATGCTATAGTATCTCTATGATGTCAGACTATTGTCAGTGCAAGGACCTGTGTGTGTGCATGTGTGTGCTTGTGTGTGTGCACGCCTGTGGGCCTCCTTTCAAATGACAGGTCTTTGATGTAGAAATGTGATGCAGTCACGTCTCAGGCCATTCTCCTGCACACACATCTTCTGCGTGGCAGAGTGGGATGTGTTGGTGTCAGAGAAAAAGGCCAGCCCGCCTCGTTGCATACACACATCGACCACCGCGCACTAATGCAAAATAGAGATTCACAAATGTTTTTGGCTCAAGACCCAAAAGAGAAAGCCTCACCGGAACCACACAAGGCTATTAAAAGTAGCTGATCTACAAGTTCACAATGCATTGCAACGTGCTGAGGTGTGAGCTTGTAGTTCTGTCTTCACACAGTACGTTATAAAATATACTGTATATTTAAGCATACAGTAACTCTGACCCCCAAAAATAGGTTCTTGACCGATACTACTTGGAACATGACTTGCCAGCCACCTGGGCACGCCGGCGGCATCACAGACTCATTTATGGCACGCACGGTGCTCCGGATGTGGAAAGACTGTTAACAAGGCTCCTCCATGCCAACTTTCAATGATGCCAATAACGCTGCGCCCCCGGGCTCAGGTGCCAAAAACCAAGGTTAACATTGATTTGTCGTCTCATCGATGTTATGCCTTGGGTTGTTTTTTTGGCATGAACCTGTCCGTTTGCAAGATCCTGGGACTTCAGCTTGACAGATTACCATCATTAATATTCATGATTCGTGATTCATATATTTTACTTTTTTACCTGTACAGTATGTATTTCTTCTTTTGTAGTCAGCGTTGCATTGTGACTGCTCGGGTATCATGGAGTGGGGGCGTTTTGAATGTGAATGCATTAAGTGAGTTTGGATGCAGCGCCGAGCTCATTATTACAGCTGAAGGACATCTTGTCATATGACACAGCTGACAGGAGACAGCTGGTGATTGGGAGTAAGATCTCTTTACAAGCATTAGTTTAGCAGAACCTTGCGTACTGAAACAAGTAAAAAAAAAGTACAACTCAGAGAATTTAACTCAGTCAGGAGTTTTTTTGTGGTTATATCAGCGGGTGAAAAGAAAATCACATAATTATTGGCAACATTTTTCCTCTTAGTCTTCCATCCATCCGCCCTTCTGGGCGCACGGCTATTCAAACGGAATAACTTAATTATCAGCGAACGGGGGAGAGTGGGAGGGAGGTGAAGGAGGGGAAGCGATATGAAGACAGACCGACAGAAGGAGAGGGAGGAAGAAAAGGCACAGATTGACGGAGAGATAGAGCCGGAGCCGGGGAAGGAGGAAGGACGGATGAGCCCGTCGTCCATGCGGTCCGATCCGGTGGGCCAGTGTGTGGGCTTTGCTAAAAGTGTGGCTGTGGCATTGTTGCTGAGGTCGGGTAAACACCGACCTGCTGGGAGATAATCCAGGCAGCCTAGCCTCCTGGTGGCTATTTCATTCCTTCTCAGCTGGACCTACTGTATTAGAGGCTGGCACACATGCATGTATACTGCTGCACACACCACATACAATGCCACACACACACACACACACACACACACACACACACACACACACACACACACACACACACACACACACACACACACACACACACACACACACACATACTAACACACACAGAGCACAGTATAATTGGGTTGAGTGGAAGCTTTATTTGCGTCCCCTTAACCAAATCCTATTTACACAGGATTCTGATGTTTCCGTGGCCCAGAGAGGTTTATAAAGGCACTTACGGATGCAGAACGATGCACTAGTCTTCATTTCATAGCCTGGCTACTTTGACACTGCCAAGAAGCACACCCCCTTGCATGTGCACGCATGTATGCACACACGCACGCACCCATGCAGCTATACACAGGGGTGGTGTTGATGCTTTGCATATACTGACAGCAGGGAGATATTGGTTAATTAGATTGAGTGACAGTTTGGAAACTACAGCATGAAAACGTTAACACGAGATGGGTCACACATCCCTGCCATTGGTGAGGATCATCAGCAAACATACAGTACCTTAATAGTCCTACTGTTTGATCGGGTCATAATGCTTTGTTTTGCTAGCTGTTGTCAATATCACAGGATTGTGCAACGCGCCCATGAACATCCATTCAATTTGTTTCTTTCAATCGCCTGTATGTCCTATTCCTTATCCCAGATGGCATTCTTGTTCAAAACATCATAGTCTGTATTCCACGGCTCATAGCAGTGCCAGTGTGACTCCATGGAGACTGCCATCTTACTCAATGGTAAACAATAGATGGATGAGGCACATGCTATCGTAAACACCGGGGCGACGCACCGAGTCTATCCGATCGAGAGTGCTCCTCGGTCGGGCAGGCCCGGCATGTGGCCCCCTTGCCGAACGCAGCGAGATGTGGTGCTAGATAGGTTATGCCGCGAACATCCAAATCTAGCCGATAAAACTGCATTTTCATGAAGGGGCCAAGGATTTCGGTCACACAGCTTTTGATAAGCATGAGAAAAGCAAAGAGCACGTCAACATAGTTGAAACAATGGATCGTGTGTGTGTGTGTGTGTGTGTGCGCGCACGCGTGCGAGAGAGAGAGAACCCATGTGGACTTGTCCATAGCTGGAAGCCTGAAAGAGGAACTCCACCAAAAAGGGGAATTCCACCCATTTCCAACATGTTACTATTCCATTAATATACACCTGATGTGTTGTGTGCTTCCCCCATTCTGTCTCCTAGAAATGGAGGGCTGAAAAAATCATTAACATGGTGAAACATCTTTTACCATTTTAATATTTTTTCTTTTAGGACCTTTTTTCGGAGTGTGTACAAATGGAATGGGTCCATTTGGACCTGGGTGGCGATACGGCTCCACTGAGTACCAGAACAAAATAGTTATATAGATATGTATTGTGATACATATCTATCATGGAATTGCTGGCAATTGCAGGCCACCACTGTGTGTGTGTGTGTGTGTGTGTGTGTGTGTGTGTGTGTGTGTGTGTGTGTGTGTGTGTGTGTGTGTGTGTGTGTGTGTGTGTGTGTGTGTGTGTGTGTGTGTGTGTGTGTGTGTGTGTGTGTGTGTTTGTGTGAAACCCTGCTGGGTGTGGTAGTACAGTAGGTCGTGAAGAGACCACGAGCCACATGCCACATGTCAATAGCCATCCAGCAGGTTGTGCCGTTCAGTAAATTACAGTGCGACACGAGATGGAGTGGAGGGTTCAAGAAAACCTGACCCCCACCGTTGTTGAGACAAACAATAGAACAATGATGGCAATCAGCTTATTCCAACAACCATCTGTGTCGTGCCGCCGACTACAGAACACTTTTTCATTACTCCTGGGAGCTCTGCGGCTATTAGCCCAGCATGCCGCTGACTGCAGAGTGAGAGTTTATTGTAATGGCACATTAGTCCCTCACCGCCCACTTCTGTTCCCTGTCCGGCTTTTTCTGTGTTTCGCCGACCTTGATGATGTTTTTTTGTTTCTTTTCCTTCTCCTTTTTTCATTATAAAAAAAGATTCAGAAGTTGCTGCAGGTGGTTTTCCTTTGGCAGATGAATGTGTTGGTACGGGCGTCATATTGGGTCACTGACACCAGCAGCGATTACTGTATACCGTATATATATATATGTGTGTGTGTGTGTGTGTGTGTGTGTGTGTGTGTGTGTAGCAGAGAACAAAGTGTCTTCTCCTTGACTCTCTTCCTCCTCCTCACGGTTTTTGCAAGCATGCGAGGGAGCAGTATGAGAAGCTGTCCACCATGCACAAGAACATGCAGAAACTCTACGAGAACCTGGGCAGCTTCTACGCCTTTGACCCACACACCATCAGCGTGGAGGACTTCTTCGGTGACCTGGCAAACTTCCGCACCCTCTTCATGGTGAGTACTTTTGCTTGTTGTTGCTTAAGAAAGGGCAGAAACCTCCTATCTCTGTAGTGCTGCTCAGGGGCGGATGTAACATTTCCCATTTTGGGGGGCAGGAGAAAATGGTATGGTTGCGGGTTCATCGCTGAAACCGCACTCATACCATTTTCAGTTACAGGACTTTATTAGTCAAGTAAGCATCAATAATAACATCAGTTGTTGTTGAAGTTGCAACAGACACGCAGCATGCATAAAGCTAAAGGTCTGACTCAGAGTTTTCTGTTTTCAATGTTGAAGTTGGAACTTGATAGTTACCATGTAAGAAAGGTGGAACTGTACTGTAAAGTAAAGTGTGCTCTGTTTTCATTATATTACGTTCTACTTTCACTGTAAATGTAGATTCGAAACATCCACTATTGGCGGTAATGGGGGAGGATTATAATTTACCTGCAATTTATCTTCATGTTACCTTGTAACTACCAGGTAATTAATAGTTAAATACTTATAAGTAGCTGGAAATTACCCAGTAGTTACATGGTAGTTATCAGGGAAAATACTTAGTAATTACTTAGTAATTACTAACTGGTTGTTACCATGTAATTACCAGATAATACCAGGCTATTACATATTATTACGAGGTAATTACCTGCCAATTACTGTACCATAATTGGAAGGGCTACCGAAATATCTTTTGTTGTTTTGCATGTCATCATGTTTGGTGGGGCAGTCAGGGCATTTAGAGGGGCATTGCCCCCCATGCCCATGCCTAGATCCGCCCTTGGAGATGCTTGATCACACGCCCTGACACGAAAGCATCAAAACCACCACATCCACAAGTAGCAGATCTACAAGCTCGACACGTGTCGCATCACATAGCTTGTAGCTTGTAGATCTGCTGCGTTTGAATTTGAATTCCTGAACGTTTTGGACATATGAGGTTTCCCCCCCGACAGAAGGAGAAAGTCACGTGTACAGTGCCCACATATATACTCTTCACAAACATAAACACTGCATGCACCCACCTATACCATTCAACCCGCCCACACAGATGCGTCCTCACGTGTGTGTGTGTGTGTGTGTGTGTGTGTGTGTGTGTGTGTGTGTGTGTGTGTGTGTGTGTGTGTGTGTGTGTGTGCTGTGCACATGCAAAGTCACAAAGCTCCTTGGAAGTGTAACACTGTGTACTGTTACGTTCAACCAGGGCCGGCCCTGGCTTTTCAATAGCTCAAGGCGTGATGTGTAGATAGATGTTCCCCCAGCGTCACCCCTCCCCATGTGTGGGTGCACCACTGGGGTCTCCCGACGCTTCCATTGTACTTCCATTCCATCCTTCCATTAATGCCCTGATTTATACAAGAATTTATATTATATTTATAGTGATTTGTATAGTGAACTATATGCTCACCATGTAATTTCTCCTTGCCAGATTATCACACAAAAACAAATACGAAACATCTTCAAATTACAACATATGTCATTTTATTTTGTTGACTAGGCTTTCTCAAATGGGGTAATAGTAGGATTTAAAATTAGCTACAAAATCTAAGCTGTGAGCCTGTAGATCAGGAATACTGTAGACATTAACATCACACCAACATAACGGGCCAACATAGTTACAGAAAAGGTAGTGTGCAAAATTAACAAATAAACAACAAAAAAACACTGTCCAAACGAGTCTCTGAAACTTTACAACAAAATCTATGAAAATGTGTAACCTGCAACACAATGTCGTGGGGGTGTCCCTGCCTCACCTGTCTCCTAGCTAAGGGGTCCTAAATAAGAGACCTTGAAAACCGATAAGCCTGAACACACAAATCCGATCTGATCAACTTGCACATAGCAGTGGGTGCACAGTGAGCCCTAAAAACACATTTGAGAAGCAAAATAGATTTGCCTTCCATCTGAACAAAGCCAGCCTGTCTACGGTGAGCGACGACAAGCTCTCGGCCCGAGTCCTCAGCCACTAAGAGACCCATAAAGCGCTCTTTAATTTGTGGTGTCTCTCCGTGTGTGTGTGTGTGTGTGTGTGTGTGTGTGTGTGTGTGTGTGTGTGTGTGTGTGTGTGTGTGTGTGTGTGTGTGTGTGTGTGTGTGTGTGTGTGTGTGTGTGTGTGTGTGTGTGTGTGTGTGTGTGTGTGTCCATAACTCCATGCTATTTCTGTGTTATCAATACTTTGGTGACCTTTTGTAAGTGAAGCTTCTCCAATCCTTCTATGGCAGCGGTAGTCAGCCTGTTGCTATAGAGCCCTCTCTCTCCTGTGGCTCCCAGTTGAAGTAGAAGAGTTTTTTTGTTTGTTTGTTTTCTACATTTTAATCATACTTTATTGTTGTAGTAGGCATAAAGTTATGCATACATTCTCCTATATTGGTATTTGTAAAGAAGTGTTGCTCCTATACAGCAGATATTAAAGGAAAACAAAGAATGGACATATTTTGTTTGCTTTCCCCACCAACGATTCTAGCTTTACTGGCTCTGCTTGATCTGCTTTGCCAGAATAAAAAATAAATTACTATAATATTTTCTAAATAAAAAAAATACATAGCCTAAATAAATAAAATAACACTCATCTTTAGCATGTTATATTACCCCATACTTTCTCTGGACAATCCATGCAGGCATTGTATGGCACAATAAAGTATTTCTTTTATCACTTTTGGGAATCCTATAAGAGTGGACACTGATTAAAATAATCTTTTCTTGACATCTCCTCCTCTCTGCCTGTCATCACATCCATTGCTGCTGTGTGTGTAGTTAGATCCGCATTCCATTGAATATCACACTTGTTTACTTGTGCCTGATCTTCCAAGAGGTCATGTCATCTCAGAGTATGGACTAGAAAAGGGTCTACTGATGTTAAAATGACCCCAAATGAAAAAAGGTTAATGTAAAATATAACCTTTAACCTCTTAATCAGAGCTTTTAACCAACTACTGACTCCCAGTAAAGGTTCACTCAAGGATTCCACACCCAACACGAACTGTGATGGTTATATCACGGTTTTACAACGTATTTTACATTCAGGTTGTGTGGGTGTGTGGGTTCAGGAAGAAAAAAAACAAAAAAAAAAAAAAACATTCTAATATGTCAACTCTACAGTTGAACAAAAATCACTTATCTACAGTATTTCACCTGTGTGGGCTTTGACGTGAACCACGAGCACAGCATATAGTGTTCAGAAACACAAAATACCAAACGGTGGCATTTTACACTTTACATCCTCAGCAGTGATGTCAAACATAAGCATGAAATGAAAACAGAGGTGCTGTGAGTCTGTAGATTGGCAATTTCTGTCTAAGAGGTGGAAGCAGAAAAGGCACACTACTGTATGTAGCCTACAGAGTGAACAGCGCTGGTGCCTCCATGTAGGCTACATAGGCCATTGCCTAGGGTAGCAGTTAGTAGAGGCGGCACAAACTTTCATGCCAATGTGACTCAGTTTATACCCGTGCCAGATCCCGTGCGCTCCCCCACGCCTCCTCCTCCGCTGCACACATCATCAATGCTGGTAGTCATGAAGGTTGCATCCGTGGGATGCGGCCTACGGCGCAGAATTCCTAAGCGCCGCCACTGGGAGCGAAAGATCGAGTTCACTAAGTATTGATAGTTTAAGTGGTTAAAGCTCTGAAATTACACTTTTAACATGATTCGAACAATGATGATAGTGCTGTCAAACCGGTCTATGAATCATTGAGACCTTTAAATATCGCATTAAGACCCACCTTTAGGCTTTGGCTTTTAATTCTGTTGGAGAGTTTCTTTGCTTTTGTTTGGTTTTGTTAAGTGTATTTATTTGCTGTTTTAGCTTTTAACTTTCTGCACAGCACGTTGTATACTCTGAGTTGGGAAAGGTGCCTATATAAATAAAGTGCATTCGAATAGATTGGATATCAATGAAAACGATTCATCTGACACTCCCGAGGGCAGACATTAGTCTGACGCACCAATTTGAGTGCAATTTGAGTTAAATGATTATAGGGTTAGAGGTACCCTAACCGGACCTCCACTGCTGTGCTACGTCACATCATTTGGAGACACGCCCACCCCAGAAGGTTGACTCCCACTTCTAGGCCAACGTGGCTAACAAATTAGTTCAGACCTTCCGTATTTTTACTTTACTTTTTGAAAGTATACTAACTTGTACTACAGTTGTATTTGAACCAAATTGAATTTAAATTGTTATTTTGAAACCACTTAAGTTGTACTCATTATACTTGAAGTCGCACATTAGATCTTCTAAAACACATTTTAAATGTATTTTCTAACCCTTTCAACTACTTTTGAATATATTGCTAATGTAGTTGAACTGTGATAATCATTAATATATTTTTAATTATCAATTAAAGTATACCTTATCAAAAATATAGTTCAACTTGTTCTGAATATATAGCTTGTGTACTTGAAATGGGATTATTATGAATAATTGTGTTTTTTAATTATTTCAAGTACACCTTGCCAAAAATGCATGCCATTTAGGTGAACTTGTTCTCAATATGTATGCTAAAGTGTTTCAGATTGGATGATTATAAATATATTTATAATTATTTCAATTAAAGTATATCTTACAAAAATTCATGTTCAGGAGGGATATCAAGGGACTCGATATGCATACATTTCTAATGTAGTTCAAATACAATAATTACAAATATATTCTTAATTATTGTAATTATAGTACATCTTACAAAAAATGCACGTTCAGGTGAACTTGTTATTAATATATTGCTAATGTACTAAGAATATAATAATCACAAGAATATTTCTTGATTATTACAATTAAAGTACGTCTTACAATTAATGCATGTTCAGGGTAACTTGTTATGAATGTGTTGATAAGGTGCTGAAAATATGATAATTGAATATGTATTTGTAATTATACCTGTATGCATTTAAGTTAGACAGAGTTATTATAGTGTGTGAATAGTGAATAGTGTGTCTGAATTAAACTCCTCACCCCCAGGCGGTGGCTGCAAAAATAATCTGTATTTAGTCAATCATGCCTGAGGGTACAATAAAATAAAATATACTGTAATGTGCATTAACAAGCTCAACAGGCAATTTCACACAAACAAACCTGACTGAAATCACCTGCTGCAGGCAGCAGTGCGGTTAGACCAGGGTCTTCTCCTTGACTCCCCTCTCCCAATAACCAAGCAGGGTCCCACTCCCATGGGCTCTGCAGAGATTGGCTGTCCCCGTTTAATTAGTGCACCTGTACACACAGATGTATGTAGCTCGCAATGTGCACTAACTCGGAGCAGCCTGACTAGTTAGACTAATTGCCTGACAGGCCAATTATGCAAAACACATACTTTTCTAAGTGGTTATTATCGCTAAACTTAGCCTCATTTCATAATTTAACTTATGCTGTACGTCAATGTGTTACCATTTCCATTTGTGGTACACGTCAAGGTGGAACCAATGCGATAACAGGTATAGTCGGCTGCAATGTTGAGTGGACAGAGATGGTGGGCTACGTCATCTGTTCAAGTTTTGTTTTTAGGTAGATGATCATTCAATCGATTGTTACTATTTATCCTTATGGCACGCAGATTGTAAATGGCTGATCTACCTGACAAATAGCCTACGGCAAGCAGCCTCACCTATTTGTAGCTCTCGTTTATTTGACTCATAGTTGGCACATTGACTGTATCAGTTTAATTTTACACACAGGTGGTAGATTACATACACGCAGGTGGTAGATTACATAAAGATATATCAAGGTGTGCTATGAGTCAGTGTAGGTCTTGCATTAGATATGTGACGCACAGAGTTAATGGGATCGCGTTGTTACAGTACGTGTGACATGTGTCATAAGTACGGCAGTGTACAGTATGTTCTGATATTGAACCGTGTGCTTGTGCTGTGAGTCATACTTGTCATGTCAAGTTCTCTCAAATTGTACTTGGCAATGGATGCCCGTTGCCTTCATAATATATTTCGTGCCAGGGTCGCCCCGTGCTCAACGGTTTTAAAATGTTTCAAAATTTTTCAAAACATTCAAAAAGCGATCTACAGTGTAATTGTGACACATTGCGAGCTCATCTGCAGAAAAGCATCATGGTATTTTCAAATTACGATACACAATTACACATAGGCCAGGTTTAAACTGATTAGGATTGCCGGGGGAGCGATGGACCTATATACCACCTACAGTATGCTTTTATAACGGCGTTAGGTGATTGCCAAGGCTTTCTGTTGAGCTGCTGGGCATCCATGTTGAGCCTTACAATTCTCTCCAGGATATACTGTACTGTAGGTCTGAAATTGGGTGAAATGCAAGTCCTACAGTATTTCAGTGTGTATTGTCTCTACAGAGGTCAGGCAAGAGCAGTACAACACACCCTCACCCATACACCCACAGTATGTGGATAATGCTAGCGGGCTGGGGTGGAAAGTAACAAAGTACAGTCAGCACATTTTTTGTTTTACTTTTACAAAACAGAGTATTTCAAATTCACAGTACTTTTATTCTATTCCATAATGTCTCAGAGGCAAATATTGTTGTTTTTACTCCTCTGCTTGCTGCACTGTTGAAAACTATAGTTACTAGTTAACTTTCTAGGTTGTTATTCTTTTTACAAAATACTGTATCAGAATAATCACAACAGTCCTACTGTATACATTACATCTATTTGGAAATAAGCGAATATAGTTCTGCTTTTTTCAAAATACTTTTATACATTTTGAAAACTTGTGCAATGGGATTTTCTGCATATTGAGTATGTTCTACTTTTGGCACATTTATTTATTTATTTATTTTTTACCAATACAGCTGTACTTTCACTCAAGTACAATTTTAAATTCCAGACTTTTACTTGTAACATTGAACATTTTTTACATTGTGATATTGATATATTTACTTAAGTAAAAAAAAATCAGTAGTTCCTCCCCCACTTCAAAACACGTCCACGACTTCAAACAGAAGCTCTCGTTTCATCTCCCAGCTCCGTCCAAATGGGAAGTGGTGATAGCACAGCGGGAGCACCACCAGCACCTCCCATGTTAACCTCTGGAAAAGCTATACCACGCTACTGCACTGCATTAAACGTAGACACTCACTGGAACTGTCTTCTCGCATACTATCAGCACTGATGAAGACATTTCTCAATGCAGACTGTGTGTGTGCGTGTGCGTGTGCGTGTGCGTGCGTGCGCGCAGTTTACATACAGACCTACTATATTGGCCAACTAGATCTGCTATCGTTTCAAGACTTTTGGATTAAAAGGGTGCCTATAATGATGAAATAAACATGGCAGGCTCAAAGATGAGCCTCCATGTGTTCCGTGTATAACCTGACATTTTCTGCATGTCGCTTAGTGTGTGCATGTGTATTAAGTCAAGTTATAAATTCTGTGTGTTGACTTTTAAAGATACATCCTGAATACATCAAGTGTACTTTAACAACTCTCATTCAAATACCTAGGTAAATACCACAACATAATTCCCCTTTAAGGGGCCTTGCAAAAGGGGAGCGATAAAAACAGAAAGTCCAATATTAGATTTTCTACTTTAGCTATTCAAGCTCATAGCGCGTCACTTCGCGCTACAAAGCCAGATTTGATTGGCCTCCTGGGTTAGAGAAGCACGTTAAACATTTATTCAAGTATTGCTGTTCTTTTTCATCCCCCAAGCCTCTCCAGTCAGTCCCCCCCGGCGGCAGCGCCCCAGAATCCAGCACACCGTCAGAGCCATGACACGCCGGTCCAAGAGCCAGTCCTCTCACTAGTCTTCACAAGCCATTAGCATGAACGGCGACATCCCCCTGTCTGTGTTCGTTCCGTTTCCCTCCCCGTGTCTCTTGTCAAACAGCTCTGCATTTCCAAAACCCCCAACTTTTCAGTGCCCTTTGATCAAAGTGTGACAGCGCCGCTACGACACGATGTCACTCCCACAAGGGTTCCGGCGTTGCATATATTGCTAAGAGAGGCATCCACCTCGCGTGAAAATAAATTATTCTCTCAAGCAAATAGCTGGGCATGAATATTTTATCACTGATTTAAACTTTGCTTGCCAAGACTAAGGGGGGAAGGAGTTGTGCAGCAGGCTGAAGGAATTGTTGTGTGTGGTTGGAAATAGGGCTGAGAGTTGTATGGATTTATTCACAAACAGTCCATGAATCCATGACTGACCACATTCCTCTGCTATTCTCAGTTATATTCATACCTTTCCACACTGTGCTGCTGACGAAGGGCTAATGCAACCTGCTAACACAACACAGCCAATCCTTTAGTCGTTGCACATTGTTTTACTTTTCTTATACCGTGTGTAAAACTAAATCCGTTGAGCGGGCTCCAGTGTAGCATAACCAGAGACTATTCTTCTAGGTCGGATGCTCAGGCTCTGCAGAGGCCTATCAGAGAGGGTTTTTTTTGCTCAGTGTTTAGCACATCACAATGCCCCGAATAAACTACTGCTTTATTTCTTTATACACTAGAACTGGAACTCCAAATGCTCTCACTGGCTATGGCAAGACTTTAAGTCGCCCGTTCTGAGTTAATCATTAAGACAGACCCAGACAGACGCACACACTTATTAGAGGAGTAGAGACGCAGCCAATTACAATGCCTAACATCTCCAAGCTCAAAATATAATGCATAAGCTAGATTAGTTCTTGGTTTAGTTCCAGGGGTAAGTAAATAAGATAAATCGTAAGAAGTGGTTAATTGTACATTACTGTATGCAGCACTGTATGTGGTCAAACATTTGAGTTTGAGTTGTTTTACTCGCCAAACTGCATGCTGTACTCACCCCATGTTGTGTTGTGTTATGTTGTGTTGCACTAGCATAACTTGTTCACACTGCACACAGTAGCTGCGATATTAAAGAGTTCCTTTGGGATAGATTCCACCCTTTAAATTGCTTTTACTAAAAAGCTAAGGCTTAATGCATCCGACCGACATGAAGCATTTGAGCAAATGCATTGACAGACAGTGCTCATTGAGCAGAATGTAACTGATAAGAGAATCCATTAGGTCTGTTCTCTCTCTCACACACGCGCGCACGCATGCATGCACGCATGCACACTTCTCTCCAAACTCTGCTCTTTTTCTGCAGGCCCAATGGAACAGTATTTGAATTTAATGCTGCCACTGTATTTTGAGATCGGGTTGCTTGTGAGTATATGTAATCCTGACCTGGAGTGCCAGGCGACTGAGTGCCTGTGTGTGTGTGTGCGTGTGCGGGTGCGTGTGTGTGTGGTTGAGATGGGATCTTCCCTTTAATGACTTATCAAAGTACAGCAGATGGGCTTGTGTGAGCAGAGCAGTCTTCTCTGTTAATTGAGTGATTTTCTAATAAGACCAACAGACCCTGGTCTGCTCAGACGGAGTTGGATGGCGGAGCATCCTAGAGATCAGAGTGATTATATTGCTGATTCTGTGTGTGTGCATGTGTGTGCGCATGTGTCCGTGATCCCAAAGCATATTAATCTTCCCCTACCTCCTACTGTAATAATGCTGATCAGGATGAGGTCCGCCGCTTAATGACGCCACACCAACCGTGCCGCACACATTCCCAGCGAATCACAGTCCTGTGACCTCAGTGTTTGCACACACCAGGGCGAATACGCCATCAGAAGTGTTGGCTCAGCCTCGGAGGTCACCTTTCATTATGGGACACACTTTGCCACACAAGGCCAGATGAACCTACTCCGTATACCAACTCGCAGCCATTTTTCTGTTTGCTTGTTTGTTTGAGTGCGGATTTCATTGCATTGCACAGCAGGGCTAATAAACCCATCCGCCATTTTAAAACACCCGCAGTGCCGTGGTGTTTGTAAAATTCATGTGATATAGCAGCAACTCCCTCTGTGCCAGGCACACTGGTGGAACCGGAGCGGTTGGAAACACTCATCGCTCCCCCCACCGCGCTGGCAAACATGTATGCATGGGAGGGGAGCCATGCTCGGGGAGATATATTGTGCTGTGCAGGGTCAGGGAAGAACAGCGAGCGCACGCAGCTCATGAATTATTGAAAGTCAGGGCCTGGAAAAAGTCAGCCCTGCACTGGTCGATGGGACTCGTGGGTTGCACGGTGTTCCATTTTCCAGCCAGGCTGCTTAGATGGAGAGCCCATAAGTCCCCACGCCGGACACACTGGAGGCCAGGCAGGTATACTGTAGGACGCACTACATCTGCTCTGGTCTCTCAGCTCTAGCAGCCTGGAAGAAAGAACCATCCTTCACCTGTAGCTGCCTTGGTTCATCGCCCGCTAGCGCCGTCAGCTGCCCGCCGGAGCATGACGCACAAAGAATGCCCTTTTATTATAACCTCCACTTCTTCTGATCGCCGTTGTATGTTCTGACAAAGCCTGAGCACTTTGTTTTGGTGGGGAATTTGTCATAATTAAGGTACCAAGCAGAAGAGGCGGATTTTACTCTGAAATACACACTCCATATATCTCCAGTAGGATATTCAAGATTATGTTGATATGACCACCCCGTTTCAAAAGCGCCAGCACTCGCCCAGCAGTCTTCCATCACTCATATGGATGCATGTGTACGTCTTCACCCACAGGGCGTCTTTCTGGGACCTTGCTTTGAATATGCTCTTATCAAAACCATTTCAACTTTTATCATTATCATCATATTCTAGATATTGAGCTTTGTCCATATGGACATATTTCCCTTGTCCCCCTGCAACCCTACTGGAGTAGTGGTTATTACTGAAGGTTGTTATGTCTTTATTTAATGGTTTAATGTTCATCCCTCTTTTAATCTGCTGTTTTTGGATTATTTCATTTGTCAACACAATTATCCCATCTAATTTGCCTTAGTGCATTGATTGCCAGCCATTACTAAACACTAAACAAATTAGCTTCTGAGTTTGTACCTGCTTATGGCCCTTCCTGTTTCTGGTCATGATTTTATGACTGGCAGAATTACTGTTTTGGGAGATGGGAAATGGTGTAGATCTCTGTTGATTACATGACTATGGAGATAGTGCATACAGAATTGTGTGATGTATGGATAAAATATGAACGAGTAATCTACAGAAATGTGTTTTGGCCAAAGTGGCCTCAAGGTGGCGCCATAATAGGCACAGTGATTCGTCATTGGCCTTTAGCAGCCGTAGCCGGTGGGCCATCAGTCGCGTTCGCAAAATGATTTTTGCTCCTTCTGCATTTTTGACCAAATCCTCAGAGTTTATGTGGCATCTAAAATACCATCTGTTTTGTTATGTGTTTTTCAGTGACATGCCATACTTTGATTCAGGCCTTTTAGTCCCCAAATGACTCTTCAAGACCCCCTTTGAACTCATGTAGAGCAGCCCGAGTTGAACCGGTGATGTCAAGGAGATGCTAGCTCAACTCTTTCATCTATCAGACATGATTATTTTTTCTCTCATTAAAGATACATAAATCCAATCTACAGAACTGTACATACCACCGTGTTATGTTTTAAGACAGATGAGAAGCTCTCAACAAGTCAGCTCCCAGAACATATTGTGCTTTTACCAAAAGCCCTATGCTCCTCTGTGTGGAACAGATGATTCTTGATTAAGAAAGGTGGAAAAGAATCTGTGCTTTCTATAGGCCTGCCTTAAAGGACATGGCGTATTGTGCTTTGATCTTGAGGAGGATCCACCTGTGTTTAAGGGCGCAGCATGGATTTTTCTTTTCCTTTTTTCCCTCTCCCTCCGTCAGCCCATTGTTGTCAGACAACCTTGTTGCTGTTTTTCTCTCCTTGAGGGCAACCTATTTTATTGTCCTCTCCACTCTGGACGAGTTTGAAATCCGGTTCCCTCTCTGCAACGATTCCTTCGCAATACCCGTCCCTTGAGGATTGTTTATCTCTTGTAAAGCCCTCCTCCAACACAACAGTGCTGGCAAGAAAACAGGGGCCAGATATAATCACCCGCGCTGCCAAAGGCAATGGAGTATGTCAAAGAGAATTGGAAGGAGAGAATAAAGAAATATATAATTATTACATATGGGAACACTGACAACATTATGTGTTGCCATGGTAATTAACAGTGGCGTATGTTTGATCAGGGGGCGAAGATAATTAATGTTGCGTAATCATGTTTACAGTGAGAATTGCTTGTGTGTTTTATAGAAAGTTTTTTTTTTTTTTGCCGGCAGGACTTTATTTGTAATGTGCATAATTTATCTTGCGAGTTTATTTACACTCCGGATGACAGCAATGGCGTCATCAGTGGTGTAAAGTAATGAAGTAGCGTATGTGCTTAATCAAAGAATAAGGAGAATTATACCCTAGGCATTTTTTTTTTTACTTTTGATAACGTGTAAATTAAAAAACAAACTACAATTATACAGTATATAGCAGACCTTAGGCTGGCTCTGCAGTATGCAGATGTGATGGAATGACAACACTACATGGAACTAACATTTCATAGAACAGCTGTCCTCCATCTTGGATTTTTCTCCTCAATTGAAACTGCGCAGCAGCACCCGGGCGGTCAAGGTTGCGTGGTCAGTTGCTCTCATTTTTGGAAACGGGGAAAGATCGAAGATGGATGACATATTCCGAGACAAACACTTTGCTTATAAACAAAAGTATGGACCTACAGGTTAAAAACACATCTCTCTGTATCTACGAAGGCAGGGGATTTCAGTCTCATGGAGTATGAAACTCGTATAGATTGAAAATGTCAGACTCGACAAATATTAACGATTGTCGAAATCTTGGCTAACCATCAACATTCACCAGAACGCAGGAAATGACTCATACTTTGCATTTGATCGTTATTTAACCAGTAAAAGCACATTGATACAAAGTCTCTTTTACAACTGTATAAGAATACTGTGAAATACGTACCATATGCTAGTACTTTATATTCTGCCATATATTGCTACCAAAATGAATGGAACTCTGTCAGAGGAAGAGGACAACGATCAATTTGATCCATGGTTTGATGCGGCTTAGCACTCTTAAACAATGTGTGAAAAACGCATTAGTTAACAGCTTCATTATGGATAGGGAGGGGTTGTGGGGGGTTGGGGGGGGGTGGGGGTTGGTTGGGCTCAGCTTAGACAATGCATCAGCTCTTATCCACTCAAATTCCAACAGCCTATCATTATGGAAAGTGGCAGAGAGCACTCAGTAGCCTAGCATAGCGAAGCGCTGCATGCCACCATGAGCGTGTGAGCGTGACCTTGGTATGACATTAAAAGGTCGGTTTGATGCACAAATTGTTCACCACTTGCTTATGATACCAACACATCTTGATAGTCCTGGTGGTTGCTCAGCAGAACATATCACCCACAATTATTACAATACACACACCCTCAATTATTACGCATGCCCGTGCACACACTTTAAGCTTCATGACATGGTTTATACTTCCATAGCTTTCCCTTTAAGCTTCATGACTGCCCTTCCCCGTCATAGGGGAAGGGCAGTGTTTTTCAACAGGTGTGTCCGGGGACCACCAGTGGTGCTTGAGAGGGTTCCAGATGGTCCCCAGGCTAAATAATGGAAAGTTTTTAACCAGATCCCCTTGCGGTTCCATTTGGTTCCATTTTACACTCTCAAGAGTTAAAATATTCACCATGTGAATTAGTCTAACAAGTCTAACAATTATAGTATGTAGAAGATTGATGGTCATTTTGATCTGTATGTTTGCCGTTCTTTTTTTCCCCCAAAATCCAGCCTGGTATTGTTGGCAAGAGCAAAAGAAATCTTAGTTTTCATGTCTGTAGGGCTAAAATGTCCTCAAATGGTGGTCCATGGCTCAAATGCTGACTAAATAGTGGGCCCTGGTATAAAAAAAAGGTTGAAAACCACTGCCCTGTGAGCTTGAATATCGTCAATATCCCCCTGTTACCGTTTCTTTCACTTTCCCTCTCTATTAACGTCTTGCTCCATCACCTGCTGCTGATCTCCCCCACTACCACCATGTAGTCTGTCTGTATCTCTCTCTCTCTCTTCCTCTCCCTCTTTTCTCTCTCCTCTTCCCCTCTTCCTCCCGCCTCCGTCCTTGTCATGCGAACAAGGGCACGGTGACAACGAGGGCGTGTGTCCTTGGACATGGAAGCAAAGCTCTGCTATTGACTGGCATGATGAGCCGTTCTTCCCCTGCTGCCATCCCCACGCTCCCTGTAATCCTCCTGTCTTAGCAGCCAACACGACACATGCGTCAGGACCACAGGGGCATGGAGACGGGGGGCCCACTGTCGCCACTTATTATATCAGAGCGTCGAGGAGCCTTCACTCGCTCGCTGGCGTACGCACGCGCACACGTCGCACATCGACTGGCACGCGCGCGCGTGTGTGTGTGTGTGTGTGTGCACATCAGACATGGTGGACACGGAGGGAGGAGAGGAAGCTCATGCAACATGCAAGGCAACCAAACAAAGACCTGTGTGTATGCCTGTGTGAGAATGCACACGCTTGCATACACACACACTCGCACACTCGCACACGCGCACACACACGTGCGCACGAACACATGAGGACGTGTCCTGTCAAGGGCTGCACCACAGGTCCCTGTGCTGGATCTAAAGGTCACAGGGTGCTATTTGGTGCCTCTCCTGAAACAAATTAAGCTTTTCAGAGGGTGAATCTGTGTCTAAAACCATATTTTTAATCCTTTAAGTTTATATATATATATATATATATATATATATATATATATATATATATATATATATATATATATATATATATATATATATATATATATATATATATTTCCCATTTGCATTCCTATACGATTTTGGAACAAATCCTATTGGATATTAAGAAAATCATATTGGATTTTCTTATAAGATTCCTATAAAATGCTATAGGATTCTTATAGGAATGCTGTAGACTTTATTTTTTTGACTAGGGTCTGTCTCTCTCTCTCGCTGTGTCTCACTCATCCTCAGAGACTGACACTGGTTGACAGCTCCTCCTCATATTTTTCAAAGGAAAATACATCAACTCCCATCGCTCCATATGCTGTCAGGAAGAAACCACTTAACTTGGGAGATGAAAAATACATGTTTTTCAGGAATTTCAGCAAACTATTATATTAAGGAAAACAAAGCAACGCTGCCACTTCAACGTTGGCATTGTGACTTTATATATATATATAGAGTTATTTCTATGAGAGGGGTTGAGGTGGTGGACTTGGTTAATGGTTTCGGTATTTTGAAACAGCACACAGACATAAAAGGTGTTCAATAGCATAGATTTATGCAAAGAAAAAGAAGGGGGAAAAAAAGAAAACCCCAAAAATTGAGTTATGTGGTTTCCTCCCTACAGCAATGAATACAGCGCCTATGTAACACACACATTATACTGTGGCACATTGATCTATTATTGACTGGAGTGTGTTGTTCTGAACCTTGAAAGCAGAATGGCTGCTGGAAGAATAATATTACCATGTAAGAAACTATTTAAAAATGTGCGCACGCATGCACACATACACACACAGACGCACACACGCACACGCACGCACGCACACACACACACACACACGCACGCACGCACGCACGCACGCACACACACACACACACACACACACACACACACACACACACACACACACACACACACACACAGAGCAGCAGGCTCCACACAAGGCACACGATGCATATAGTTTATTCCACCAGCTCAGCTTTTAACCATCAAACTCGCTGCCCTGATGAATGGGGGAAAGGAATCTGCTGATGGCTTCCTTCTTCCTGTGCGACCACCACGCGTCGCACTGACGATCAGACTTCCATTGTGATTCTGAGCGTGTGTGTGCGTGTGTGTGTGCGTGTGTCTCTCCAGGATGCGGTGAAGGAGAACCTGAAGAAGAGAGAAATGGAGGAGAAGATCAAGAGAGCCAAGCTGGCGAAGGAGAAAGCGGAGCGCGAGAAGCAGGAGCGGCAGCAGAAGAAGAAGCAGCTGATTGACATGAACAAAGGTACGTCGCCACGGTAACGGAGGGGGGGGGGGGGTGATCGGGGAGGTAGAGATGGGTGGTATTTGCCGGGTGGTGGCAGTGCAGTCATCTCTGCAGCTGGTGTGGGTGCTGGAATGCTGCACTGCACTTCTCCCCACATGGCAGCAGGTCCTGCGTGACTCGGCCCCAAACAATAGGCAGATTAGCGTTGCTGTCGGGCGAAGAAACCTCGTAAATATAGGCATTTTCTCTGTGTATTAACGATAACTGCACTTTGCCGCGCAACAGTGCTGCACAAAGGCAGCGAAACACTAGCCTATCTACAGGATTTGTCCCACGTATCTGCTAAAGTGGTTTTGGCCTTTTATAATACATGTTTTAACCAATGAGCTAAATAATAATCCATTGGACAACAGGTTATCTCAACTTCCTGAAAAGTTAGTTTTAGTCTCTGTCGGGGTGAAAAGCTTGTGTTTCCAAAACTGTAACATTTCATATTCAAAACGAGCAAAAGTAGCAGATTGACAAGCTTGCATATCTGATGCTTTCTGTGCTTTTGTGTAACATTCTGGCAGCATTGTGTGGGGGCGTTAATTTGAGATTTTGGAAAAAACATTGAGATTTCTACCCAACAGCAATGGAATACAGTACAGCGATTCTACCCAACCAACATCGCCCTATTGCCTCTTGTATTATGATGTGCATTTGACTTTTTTATTTATTCTGCCCTCCTTGGCAGAGATAAGCCACCAACCCACCACACACACACACACACACACACACACACACACACACACACACACACACACACACACACACACACACACACACACACACACACACACACACACACGTGTGTGCACGCACAGACACACACACACTCACCCACACACACACACAAACTCACGGCAACAACATCCACATGCAGGCATTAGCCCTGGTGCGTCTTAGAAATTCTGCTGAGGCAAATGTTGCTGCTGCCATGCATGCAGCGCTGCTGCTGCTACTGCAGCCACAGGAAGTAGAGCTAAATCAACACAGAGGGACTTCTGTTGAGACCTCCAGCGCCCCCCATGCCGCCCCCCTCTCCTCCCACTTCCCTCCCCTTCCCCGCCATAATACAGCCCCCACACAGGGAGATGTAGGTCACATGTAAAGACAGCCATCTGAGGTTGACTGCTTTTGTGGAGCAGTGGTAGCTTTGCTTGACAGATCATACCGCCGTCCATCCCCAACAGGACGTTTCCTTCTCCTTCTCTCTCCCCCTTCGTCGTCTTTGTTCACCTGCAATTAATGCCGCGAGAGGAATTTTAGACATTTCCAACTCGCCTGTTTGAGTTAGTCTGAACTGAAGCGTGTATGCGTGCGCATGTCTGTCTGCGCGCGTGCAACTGTCTGTCTGGCTTTTTGTTTTGTTTTTCAAATCATTGGAATAACTGCGTTCTCCTCTGGTGGTGGCAGTAAAACCCCCAGTATTGATCAGTGTAAGCTGCAGTTATTCAGACATGACAAATTAGCCGGAGAGAGTCCGACTCAGCGGGCTGTGTCCTGTTACATGCGAGGGCACTGAGAACGGAGCGATCCGAGAGCCTTAAGGGAGTTTCGAGGGGCCAGCCAGTCAGTGTGTTTTTTTTGTCCACTTCCATGACAAACAGAACGAGGATTTCCACAACCCACCAGCTTCTAAATGTCAGGCGGCAGCCGAGGACCTCTCCGGGTTGCTCCCACCATATTGGGAAATGTGACAAGACACTCTTCAGCGCACCACAAACTCTCTAAGATAATTGATGCGTGCAAGTTCTCTCTCTCTCTCTCTCTCTCTCTCTCTCTCTCTCTCTCTCTCCCTCTCTCTCTCTCTCTCTCTCTCTCTCTCTCTCTCTCTCTCTCTCTCTCTCTCTCTGTGTCCCTCCTGAGCGGTGACCTCTTTGAAAGCTTCACTTTTAATAATCCAGCATGGCTGAGCTGAAGAAAAGCTGCATGTCCCCCTCTTTTCCCTTCTCTTTCTGGCTAACCAGATGGAGAGAGGGGTGTGTAGAGAAGTAGGTGTTATATTAAATATTTCTGCCAGAGCAGATCTTGATCTCGGTGTGTCTGAATGCCATAATAAGCCTTCTTCACATGAATAAAATATGAGGATGACACGGGAGCGAGGTTGCCTGGAGCCTAGGAGATAGAGGAGGTGGTCCTACACCCCCCGTCCGCCCGTCCTTCCGTCACCACAACAGGGCCCGCTCTTCTGCCGTGACTGCCATGACCTTGGGAGGTTTTTCTCTGTACACTTTCCGAGGCGGCTTGAAGGCGACTTGTTTCACCTTTCCTTAAAGAGGCCCTCGGATCCAACTACTGCGGCGACTGTACGATTCATCAAACATTTATTCATTTTTTCTTCGTCTTTTTGTGGCACCGGGAAATATAGCGAGAGAGAACAACAACAACAAAAAAGAAAAAAACAGGCTGCTGTGAAAGCTGTTTAACTGTTAAGAAAACGTGGAACCTATGGATGGAAAGCTGAACATCAGCCAAGCTGCAGGTCATGGAGGCTAGAGAAGCTGCGGGTGTGTTTGTGTTACTGTTCTGCGTGTCTCCAGTGTAGCGCTGCCTGCTTCCCTTTGTTGGTTGGATCACATCAGTGCTGGAAAGAGTTGTCACGTGTTTCACCCGTACTTGAGTAACGGTTTATCAATACAGCAATGTAGAAATTCTATGTTGAGTAAAAGTATATGGTTGAATTTGTGAGTGTGTGTTGAAATAATATAAATAATAAGGGTAATAATAATATTAAGGGTAATAATAATATTAAGGGTAATAATAATAATCAAAAGTAATTTGTAAATACAACAAGAAAAGTATTCACAGTAAAAGTACATTGCTTTCCTCTGAGATGTACTGTAGTGTGGTAGGAGTAAAAAGGTATTGAAAATTGTGAATACAAATCTAAGACAAAAAAATATCTCAACATTGTACTGAAGTAATGTACTTTAGTACATGTACTTAGTTTGTACCACTGGTTGGAAGTGGAACACGGTGTATTTTCTTGTTACACAGTGCATCATCTTCCCTTGGTCTTTGCATTGCCTCTCCATTCTCTCCCCTTCCAGTTGACAGCCTTGGGTGAGAGAGAGCCTTGGCTCTCCTCTCTCGTAACCAACTGGGAACATTGACAGCTAGTGCTGCTGAAAGATTCTATATGTACTTCAAGACACACTAGAGAAGTTAGGACTTTTTTCACATCAATATTTCATGGTTGGCATCAGCCATCCAAAAGGCTGATGAAAATAAGGCAGCTAGTCATAGCAGTGCCGAGACATTCATTTCATTATTTTTTCACGATTTATTAATCTAATCAAACTATTCCCCCACATCCATTCTGCAAAAGACGGTGGTTTTGTGGCAGTGGAAAGGCAGAAATTTATC
The DNA here is from genome assembly GCA_039105355.1 of Benthosema pterotum. Classification (NCBI taxonomy): domain Eukaryota; kingdom Metazoa; phylum Chordata; class Actinopteri; order Myctophiformes; family Myctophidae; genus Benthosema; species Benthosema pterotum. The sequence goes on along the minus strand of CM076984.1, from coordinate 25,924,038 downwards.
TCTGGTTTATTATTTCTAATCTAAACCAGGTCTTTAACACCTAAGCTGCAGAGAATAACAGTATATTGATTAGTGCTGGCCTGAATGTGTTGTGTCAACAAATCCTTTAACACTGGCAGATGGTGCAAACATATGGGCCCTTATATTGTGTGAATTATATCCTTTGAAAATATGTTTTGTCTTACCAGTGTGTTTAGATGCAATTTTACAGCGTGTATTTTAGTGAAGGTCTCTAGGTTTTAAGTAATTTCATAAATTGAGACCTAATCCGCTTCACATGCAAATGATTAACAATGAAATGCATATTTAATGAGTTTAATTCATTTAGCTTTCACCGTGATGGCGATATGGTGGAGGAGGGAGGGAGGGAGTGAGGGGTTGGACAGTCGTGGGGGGGTTGGTGGACAAATGCTTTCAGGAAACGGTGGATAAAAAAAGTCCTGCTTCCCAGCCGCTGAAACTTGAGAACGTGCTCCTCCACAAGTTCAGTGACACGTGCTTCTACATCAGCGCCCATGACTGATGTGAGGAGACAAGTGTGCTGCTAAATCTGTTTTTCCTTGTGAAGTATTAGAAACACTAATATGGGAAATTGCTTATGAAATCATTAGCCGGTCGCTGCCATTTGTTTTAATTTGCTCTAAGTGGATTCTGCACATTCTCGTGGACTGACCAGATGTTCAACATTCGCTAAATTGCTTCACTCGGCTAGAAAAGTGACGGGTGAACACTGTAGAACAGGCCCCGGGACCCGCAAACTAATCCTTCTGTCTCTATAAAGCGGGCCCGTCTTTATGTTTGCGACACATAATGTAATGTCACAAAGAGGGTGTTAAATAGTGTGTGCGGTTGGGCGAGCGCGTCGTCGTAAACCGTGACTTTCTCCAAGGCAGTTCTGATGCGGGCGGGTGGTCCCAGCCACCCAACCCTCCCCACTCTATGCTATCACACTCAGCTAGCTTCAGCAGGGTCAATGCCCTCGTCTGGGGCAGAGTGTCTGCCCCCTCAACGTCAAACACACTCAAGTCTGCTAAGCTTTGAACAGAGATGGAAAGCACACAGGCCAATCTGACAGCTATGTGACTGGGCATTAACCACTTTCAACCTGATGTCCCTATTTTGGTCATGCCATTGTCTAAAAAAGGAAAGAGAGTAACATGTCTCAAGACCTTGATAGGCATGAACACAAAGTGTTTGCACAAAGTGTGTTCTTTTCTCAATACACCATCAGGTGAACCCGAACATAAGCACATACGCTGGGCTGCCTGCCCTGCATTGTAAGTGTTCAGGCTTACTGACTGATCTTGGAACAACTTTCCAATCCATCCAGGAACTTTATTGATGTAATATCATACTCTTGCCTTTCCATCACTTTTACTTCAAGGCCGTTTCTGGTCTAAGAACCGGAATGCTTGATCCCAAAAGCAACCCAACCGTTTAAGCAAAGGCAAACAGCTCAAGCAGGTTGTATTAAAACTGACACGCGGGGTGGCTCTGCCAGAATGCTGTTTTCCTGATTCCCTTTTAGCTGCAAGTGATCATTCTTCGCTATGTGAGCCCACTGAGCCAGTTCAGTCTATTTTTGCGAGAGCTTTGCAGACACAAGGAGATTGCGGGCCTATTGCCTTGCACTACAGGATTGTATGTATTTGGAACACATTTGTATTGCAATTATTAACAGTATATTACTGTACATATTGAAAATATATTTTTCTTTGTGATTATTGTCCATGTTCCCATCTTCTTTAGCTCCGATCGTGAAGAGTTAAAGGGATTTTATTATTGTCTGTGGGCATCTGATATACAACGTAGGTTTTTTAGAAAACAGGGTTTAAAAGGTGTTTGTAGAATTGGCTTCAGGTCTTCATGGGTCAGAGGAAAGTGCAGTTCCAATCATCCTTGTCTTTTCAACGTGACAAGGACCATGATCGCTGGCTCTCCTTTTCCAAATGTGCCTCTTCTTTTCCCTCTCCTGCTGCTGAAAGTCATCTATTTTTCCATTTCTTTGGCTGTTCAGCGAGGCCTTCTAGAATTAACCTCTATGAGGCTCTCTACTGAGAGCAACCTGCATGTCAACAATGATGTCCTCCAAACTTCTATTTATGCCTCTTCCTTGTCAACCTCTCGCACTCTGTTGGCTGTCGACACAGAAGTACAGTAGCGCACTTCATGTTGAGGGTCAAACAAGAATGCAGTACTTTTGCTGGTTTCTTGTAATCATGGATTATAGTTCTCAGTTGTCACAACTGATTTCAGTCCTTTGGATTTAGCATGCAGCAGTCATTTTGGAGTCTTCTTTGGAACTATGTCGCACACTTAAAATCCACAAGCTCACAACACAAAGCACAATGTCTCGTACTGTAAGTTCCGTTTGAGTTATTGTAAGATAAAAACGTATTGGTCAAACTAGCAAAAGAATGCAATAGAATGCATGTTCAGAAGCATCTTGCATGAGACATGAATGGTCTCGGAAATTTAAAAGCAGATGTCACAGCCACAATCTGCGTTTTCTTCTGCCAATCGGCTTATAAAACAGATTTCATAAAGTTAAATGATGTATATTTTTTAGGGGACTACAGTAAGTACTAGCTACAAATTGCACACTGGGACAAAATGTCAGTGGTGAGGTTTTATTTCGTTTTTTTTTTTTTTTTTTTTGCCATGGCTACTCCTTTCCTAATCCCGTGCTTTACCTGCTTACCCTTTCAAAATGTTGTATTAGTATACACTTTTATTTTTACCCGTAGCTCTATCTACTTTATGCGTTTGTCATGTGTTTTTCAAAACTGCTGTATTGCCATAAACAACCGAATTCCCCCCTCCGGGATCAATATAAAGCTCTATCTATAAAAATGCATACATTCCATCTCACAGCCAGATATAGTGTGGGTGACACTTGTGTTGTGTCAGTAACGTCAGCATAGGTGACGACTTGTTAACAATAGTTTACACGGCACCACATCCAGTGTTGCCATGTCCTCTTAATATGAGTGGATCAGGGCTTGTTTTTCTGTAAAGTTGCTTCTATGGTGGTGGATGGCTTTGAACTTGTTTGTGCTTGTGCCCTAATGTTGTTTAGGACATTGTGACTCATTGTGAGCTTGGAGGTTGGCCAATTTCAAGTATCTCTAGCCTATTCTTCATTCTAGCAAATAGGGGAAGGCCATCAATGTTATGCTTTGACCTTATTTGCTGACATGCAGGCACACACACACACACACACACACACACACACACACACACACACACACACACACACACACACACACACACACACACACACACACACACACACACACTTGAACTCATCACTGACTGGATGTCATTTACACATTGTATGTTGGCGGTCTGTGCTCCTGTGTCCACTGTCCATACTCAGAAATAGAACTCTGCTAAGAAAGTCTGCTTCGATGCACCCTCTTGACACCTCTATAGTGCGTCTACTGCCGTTAAAAAAACACAATAGGTGTGTTTCCTGATGTGAGCCTCTGACAAACACGTTCTATGTGCCAGGCCCTTTAAGTCAAAGAAACACAGCCCACCGCAGGGTGTACGTGTGGCTGCATATCCCACTGCACTCGTCCTTCTGACTGTGTTTGTGTTTTTTGCAACGCTTTTCACACAACAGTACATTTCGGCTTCAGTGTTCAACAGAGAACGGCTCGCTGTTCCTAAATGCAGATTGTGCAAATGCAAGTGCATGTTAGCATGACATGCTAGGGTGGGAGGGAGTAGTGAGACGCCGGCACGTCGTGCTCATGGCTGGCTATGGAGCTCTCCGACTGGGAGAGCCCTGTCAAGAGTGGCAGGGCTAGGAGAGGATGATTGATGGCTAGTGGGCGACAGTGACAGCCATCCGCCGGGCCGGCGTGTGTATACCTGCACCGCGGCCCCATGCCGGATAGGTGATTATGGAGAAGGGCTGACAGGCAGGCTGTACGCACGGTTGGAAAGGTCGCCTCGAACTTTCGCTCAGTGTCCCCACGGCGCTACAGACACTGGAGAACAATATACAGCAGGTGGGTGAGATATATACTGGCGCTACTTTATTATTGTAGGGCCGGAGATTAAATAAAGAATAGTGTTTTGCAGTGACACTGACTCTTCGGCGGCATAGCCTATGAACGCCATGTGTGATGAGGAACATGACGAGCAAGTACAGACTTTTACATAAAGGGTGAAATCATGTCTCGTCCGATTTAAAAAGGGCCGCAACGCCGGTTAGGTTTCGGTCAGGTTCGGTTAGGTTTAGGTGTAGGTTTTACTGGGGTTAAGGGCTAGGGTTAGGGTTATATTAAGTTGCTACCAATAAAAAAAAAAGGTCACGACCATATAAAATGGTTGCAACCCTTTTTTATCGATCGCAACTAGGCGGTTTGGGTAAAACATCTCTCATGGGTTGTTGGCTGATTTACCACTGTTTCAGGGTTGTGCTACTCGCCTCGTGAAAACTCTGAAACTCTGAAACAGCGGTGAATCAGACAACAACCCACTCCCTTTCATGGTAAATTCCTTACGTTTCCGATCTCTAAAACCTTCATAAAAGGGTAGCGACCACGGTCGCAAAATGATCTCACTGTATCTCGTATTCTAAACAACAGTGGTGGAATAGGTCATATTTCTACATTGTAATACCTTTTCTACTTTTTCTACTAAAGTGATTGCTTTTTTCACTAGGCCTACTGCCGATGACGGGAGAGTAAAAAGAAGGATCGCTCACCACATTTGCATATGGATGATCCCCGTCACTTGAGAACTTTTATTTACACCAGCCTGACAAGAAAATGCATAAATTTGCTTTTTTTTCCTTACCCCTTTCTTTTCTTTACTATGTATTTCATTCCAAAGCCAGAGGGATTGTGGGGGTTCAGGAGGAAGCACCAGGCATGTGCTGACATGTGTGCCAGCCCAGCTCAGGACGTTTCTGTCTCATTACCTTGAAAGACAGAAACAAGGGCACCCAGCTTTATCTGCTGTAGTACATCAATTCTAATAAATAACGGCATATTAGATTGTGCTCTATCTCCTCTCGGAATCTGAATCAGCCTCAAGGCACGGTGGCACACAGAGAATTATGACTGACTACATCTCAGCTCTTAGACCTCTGATGATTGCGAGCAATAGAAGAGAGAGAGAGGGGGGGGTCTTTGCCAAACAATTCACATGCAAGTATTAAATCCATCCGATTTACTGTGAAATGACTTTTTGTTAGTGAAGGTGATACAATAAGCTAGTCCATTATCTTCCCAGATTACACCATTTCCAATACATTTTCATAAATAAACGTCAGCACAATCTGCAACAAAAAAGGGAGAACAATCCGCCCGTATTGGAAGCCTTTGATTATTCTATGATAAATATTTCATTGGCAATTAAAGATAACCCCAGGGGAATAGTCTCCCCACACTTTTCCCGTCATCATCTTTGCATAATGTATCAAATTGTCACATAAGGTTTCCTATTTAGCGGCGACCCGTTTTGTATTGAGAGAGAGAGAGAGACAAAGGAGCCCTAATTAGAGTGCAACTTAAAGTCCTAATCACTTTGAGTCTGTTTAACTTAAATTGGTATCTCCCTAAGGTCACAGTGGAAGACGCATCAGAGACTTCATCTGTACAGTGCACTCTCTCTCTCTCTCACCCCCCCCCCCCCCCCCCACACACACACACTATATGTTCTCTATAGCCTCTCTCTTTGGTAAATGTTGTGCTTCCCCTCATTGAACTCAGCAGAAGCTCGCGTTGTGCTCATTAATTTGTGGGTGGTCCAAGCCTCTGATCATTTCCTCTCTCGTAGATCTGGACCTCGCCAGTCACTTTGCACAGTCAATCAAACATAATTACTCCCCGCTACAAAGACCCATCAAATCTCATTGTCAAATCCACTTAGCCCTCCCCAGACGACGCTACAGCGGCCGCCTTACCACCGGCACGAGCGATATCCGCGCTCCTGCAGTTTTTTTTTTTTCCCAGAGATGCTATCTCAATCCCGGAAAAAAGCAGATTCTTTTTGCCGTTTTGCTCGTCAAATGTACACGCAACGGCGAGAGGGAGAGAGGCAGGAGGTAGATGTCAGACTGTCTGCGGGGGGCTGAGGGGGTATCACTCAAAGCCTTTGTGACAACCCTCCTCCCACACATCCAGCGTGCGTTCCACAGAGCAGTGGCACTGTGCGCTATATGGGCTGTCAACAGTGCTGTAAAGTAATTAAGTGCATTTACTCAAGTACTTGCAGTAAGCACAACGTTGAGGCAGTTCTTCACTTGAGTATTCCCAGTTTCCAGTAATTTTACGTCTACTCAACGACATTCAGAGGCATACTGTATGTTGTACCATACTTTTACTCCACTACATTTATTTGCAAACTTTAGTTACTAGTTAGTATGTGGATTTCAATTATTATGACTAAATATACAGTAATCACTTTGGCCCTGTGTACATTTTGGTCATTTGAAAATTCCGTAGCTAATCGTACCTGAGCTTATATAGCTTATAGAGGTTGTTTGCAAAAGATGTTTATACATTAAAAACTGTAATACTGGAGTAATACATTTAGTATTTCTAGTGCATTTTGATGACAACCCTTTTGTCCCTTTACTCTCCTTTTACTCTACATTTTCAATTATGAACTTTGACTAAATACTCCACAGAGTATTTCTATATTGCAGTATTGATACTTAGGTAAAACCTGAGTGCTTTTTTCCCACCACTGCTGTCAACCTGACCCCAATGGCAGCCGGAGAACCCCCCACCATCATACCTACACACACATCCACACACACACGCTGCCTGCTTGCCCTGCTTGGCTATGTGACACGCGTGACCCCCATGTGGTCCTCGGAAAAGTGTGTCAGCCCAACATCTGTCAGTGCAGGGCTGGGGCCTTCCCTGGCGAGTCGCTGGTGTTACTGGGCAAACAAGCAGCAGCAGCAGTGGCTGGATGCTGATTGCAATATGGTTCAGAAAGAAGAGCATGGGGAGCCCTGCAGAGGGTAGAAGTAGCCCTAAACGGTGGAGGAAGGGGGTGGGGTGTGTGTGTGTGTGTGTGTGTGTGTGTGTGAGGGGGAGACGGACGTCTATTGTAAGCGCCTTACTCCCCCCCCCCCCCCTCCATTTCCAGCATCCCCCCTCCCCTCACTGTCGTTTCTCACTTGGGGGCCTGGCAGCATCCATCCAGATGGACGGTTTATTTTTGTTTTGGTTTGTTTACTTATTAATGCATCATCCAGCTATTCGGGGGGCTCACGCGGGGAGCTCATCGCCGCCGCCGCGGAATGCAAATTGCCACGGCGGCTAATCCACTTTCATCTCCGCCTCGCAGACGTCCGACGTCTTCTATCTCCCCGCTCTTCCCCTCTCGGTCTCCCGCGGACTCGCTCGCGCCATCATCATCGCTCTTCTTGCTTTCCGCTCCCGGGGACTCGATATACTGCCATGCCAGAGACAACACACCTTCACACACACACACAACAACCCCCCACAAAGCCCCCCGATCTACTCCTTGTTCAGGAACCTCTCTTCTCTCTCTCTCTCTCTCTCTCTCTCTCTCTCTCTCTCTCTCTCTCTCTCTCTCTCTCTCTCTGTACCATCACTTGACCTCCGAGCCCCTCCACTCGGACCCTCCACCTCACCCCCCCCACCATTCGGCGCCACGCTGGGTCTCATGGAAAGACGAGAGGAGTGGTTGCACGGCCATTCTCCCTGGAATGGGGGGATGTGGGAGCTTCCCTAATTACATTAAGGAGGACATGAGTGGGTTTGCACATCAAGCTGTTACACTAAAACAGTCCCAAACAATCGACAGGGAGATCCATCTTTTTTATTAGGCGTTATTAGAGGCCTCGTGCCTTTCTCCCTCTCCCTTATCCACGTTGATGTTGGCCGTTTGCTTGTCTTATTTTATTAGTGGGCTGGACGGCTCTTCTGCTGGTGCCTCTGGTTTACCCTTCCACTTTGTTGCCGTCATTTCGTCTTTTTTCCAACTTTGAGAAAATCAATCCTTTGCAGCCATAGGTCCGGTGTCGTACCAAATTCCTTAGCTGACATGTGGTGCTGACTGTCCTAATGCTGGCGCTGCAGCAACAGCATAAAGCTCTTAAGTCCTACAGTATCGGAATAGTGAAAACAACCAATCTATGCAACCTTCCAACCTACCAACAGGTTATTGTTTTTTGTCAAAGAAGATAATAATTCAGTCATATGTGCTTTTGAACCAAATTGAAACAAACCGTAAACATGACAAAAATGATTTCCTTGCTCATGTTTATCAATTGCCACTGCATCTTCAGATGGGGAAAGAAAAAGATAAAATGGGTGTTTATGTTTTACGATCATCATGAATGGTGCGATTCTGTGTTATTGACACCACCAGCTTGCACTCCAATGCTAATGTGAGTTGAATTATGACTTGATCTTTCAAAATTACGCCAACGGCGGGAACATAACAAGTTCATGAATATAAATGGCAGTACTTGTATGTCATGGTAGTTTAAAGTGTGGCACATTTCAGAGTTCCCAAAAACTGAATTTGCATGATGTTGTTTGCTCTATACGTATTGTACTCTTCAGTAGTGGTTCTCAGCCTTTTCAGGAATCCCCACCACCATACTTACAAGCCCTTTTAGTCTGACTTGGGTCAATGGATGAAATAATATTGTGGAAATCTGAATTATCTACAAGCTTCCATAACGCAGATTTTTTTCCAAATGAATCAAAATCAAAGTCGTCAGATTAGTCTCTCACGTCACCGCAGTGAAATTAGTTCTCCGCTTTTGACCCATCTCTTGGAGCGGTGAGCTACAGCTTGCGTCACGCTCGGGAATCATTAGTTGATTTGACCCCCAATCCAACCCTTTGATGCTGAGTGCCAAGCAGGGGTCCCATTTTTACAGTCTTTGGTATGACCGGCCGAGAATCGAACCCCGGCCTCCCAGTTTCAGGGCGGACACTCTAACCACAAGCCCACTCTCTGGTCTTGCTATACTGACCTCCGCTGGGCGACGGGCCACATATTGAAAACCACAGTCCTACTGGGCTAGGCACCCACATGACAGACGCAGGAAATTAATTCAACTTGTGGTGTCTTCGGTTTCATCTCCACTGTCTCTGGTTGTCCTTGGGAGTATTTTATTTCTACAAATAAGTGGCAGTTTCCGTCACCCTCTATTAGATGTAAAATGCTTACTGCAGTTTTTAGGCAAAAGTTCATCATTTCCAGTGGCCACTGGCTCTACCATTTCTCCAGGTAGCATGGCATAATCATGCAACGTCATTGGTGATTGGTGAAGATTTTCTAAACATGGCAAAAATATATACAGTATACTGTATAGTGTAATCCTGGTTCTGTTGTTGTTTTGGTGTTGAATTAATGTAGGCCTATGTTGTGTAATAATCAAACAAATCTATGTACAAACGTTTTCGAAAAATTATATTTGAGTAAAAGTACAACATTCAGCTCTTATAGAGTACTGTATTGTAGATGTACTGGAGTCGAAGTAAGAGTTTCATTTTTATTTTATTTTTTAATGTCCCTAAGGTCACAGTGGTATATTCATTGTCTCTCCTCTTTATTTTTCTCTCACATAGTCTTTCACTTAGTTTCTCTCTCTTGTGTGCACACACAGCACACGCATGCATGCATGCATGCATGCATGCACGCAAACACACACACACACGCACACACGCACGCACGCACACACACACACACACACACACACACACACACACACACACACACACACACGGATGCACATTCTGTGGCCTGTCTGGAGAGTTTCTCAGGTCACTGTGTCAGGGTTGACTGGCTGGACTGCAGGGAGGATGGTGGGCATATCTAACAGGTGCACGACGGCTACTGTCCTCTGGGGCATGTGTGTGTTCTCTGTGTGATGCACTGTCCAGGGCAGCAATGCTCCCTGTCTGTCCAGAGCCTCAGGGGGGTAGGACCGCTCACAACAAGCCACTAGGTCGGACACACAGTGAATAACGCCACTGTCCTGATGTAAAATACTTACTCTTACTGCCATTGTTGGATATCTACGGCAATTAATAGCAATTAATAAATGTTATGTTTCATACCATTGGCAACGATCAAGTCATAATACGACTCACATTAGCATTGGATTGCTAGCTGGTATAGTGTCAATAACACAGGGTCACAACTCACAACATTATGAACTTCGTGCCCATAAACACCCATTCTATCGGTTTCTTTCAATCGCCTGTATGTCCTCCTATTCCTTGATCCTTTGTACAACACAAGGTCCACACGGCCGGGAGCCGGCACTATGGTGGCTTCAATACACTCTTTCAGGAGGGCCTGATCTCCAGGAGTCCAAGGGGAGGACATTCCAGATAGACTAGCTCTGAATGTAAAGGTCCAAACACCTTTTTTTCTTAATCTTGGAGAACATTTGTCTGAAGGTGCTTTGGTAGATCAAGATCGAATAAGACGGACATAGCGGGTGGGGCCAGCTGCCAGACCAGAGATATGGCCTTAAACAGTCTGGCCAATTGAGACTAGGAAGGGAATGGAAGGGAATAGCTATTGCCTGTCCACCTGGCCATAAGAGTGGTCTCTTCCACTCATTCCTCCCAACCCACCTCTCTCTCACCCTGCCAGCCTTTGTTTCACGGCTAATGCTCCAGGTTAATTGCACAGGTGACTTTCTGTGGGGGAACAGATGGGCTCAAATGTGTTCAAAAACAATCCACAGCAGCAGGAAATATAGGACTTGTTGTTCGAAAAGCATGCATGCGCACGTCGCGCGCACAGCCTCTCTCTCTCTCTCTCTCTCTCTCTCTCTCTCTCTCTCTCTCTCTCTCACACACACACACACACACACACACACACACACACACACACACACACACACACACACACACACAAAGAAACACACACACAAAGAATGAGAGACAGTTTTTCTCCTCTGCACCGTCATGGCGGGTGGGGGGTAATCTCGAGCACAGCTCCTCCCCTCAAAGTGGTTTCAACTCATCAAGCCCAGGGCCTGGAAGCTCTCATTAGATCTCATTACGGTCGCAAATTAGAGTCGGGAATCGTCCACTGGAAGGCGAGCAGGCGGCATATAATAGACATCTCTTCGATATCCACTTTCTCTCTGGTTAAACTGTTAAACACTGTTTCGGTTGTAGGAGGGGCTCTCCTCCGTTCTGTGCAATTAGAAAAGAATGCGTTGCTGCAGCAACGGCTCAAGATGCCGCATGGTATGACCATCATGCAAAGGCTGTCGTCTTTTTGTTTTGTATGAATGCATGCTTTTCCGCAAAGATTTCCAAATGTCACAGTTAACCATGTACGCAGTGGTCTTTACAAGTACAAGTCTGTGTCAAGTCTGTTTCATGGCAAAGTATTGCCATGAAAATATACTTCAAGTGCCAAAACTCATTATGCAGAATGTCCAATTTCACAGTGCTCAGCATTTGAGCCATGGACCACTAATGGGTATAGTTCATGGGTAAATTAACTATTCAGGTTTTGCAATCATTGAACGAAATAATTTAACCAAATTGGTTTAATTTCAAGACCTCAAATTAAAGGATCTATAAGGTTCCATTTTGGTTACCAACTTTCCATTATTTAAGTAGGGACCACCTGGTACCCTCTGAAGGAACACTGGTTGAAAACTGCTGATGTAGGCCTATGCTTTGAAATAATAATTCCATTCCACAATGTTACTAAGGTTGCAGCAGAGTAACTGTAAAATATTTGATATTTGTCTCCGAGTATTGGAGTAGAAGTATTACAAAATGGCCTTAAATAACAAATAATAAATAATATAGAAAAAAGAAAATAGCTAAGCTCACAAAGCATTGTATGTTGTACATTTTTGTTATAACAAATAGTATTATTGAAGTAAATAAATAAATAAATGTGAGCATTTTCTTTTTATGTGGTCTATAATGAGACCATAGAACGTGGCTAACTTTCTGCTGTTCTGCTCCTGGCCCTCCCGCGGTGCGACAAGCCGCCCATCTCATTATGTATGGGATGCACGTACTGTCCTCGGTGGCGGCGCGTGCCACGGACACACATCAGACACCAGGCCTTAGAATTCTGAGCATTTCTTTGTCTCTCGTTTTCCCCCAAGTATCCTACGAGGGCCTAGCAGCATGTGAGCCATCAGAAATTGAGTTCTCAATCGATCCGGTGTGTTTTTTCTCCGGTGCACAACACGGAGGAGATGACAGATAGCAAATTGAATTTATGAACAGGCTCTGTTGACACTGCTGCATAATTATAGGGATGCCAGGCCTTCGGTGTTTAAAGAGGGAGCGTGGTGGTGCATCTAGATGGAGACGAGGACCACTCTCTATCTCTGCTTCAGGCAGAGCCTCCATGGAGCTGCTGTTATGTGACAGACACATCTTCAGGAATATGAAACATTGCACTAAGGCTTAGTTTATACTTAGTTGCTCACCAGGGTCACGTACCAATCTGCAACGAAATTGTCTACATTGTAGATTGTTTATTTTCCAGACCATGGGCTTAACTTGTCCTTGATTGAACAATGTGGTCGAAATGCATTAGTGTGCTTGGACAGGCTAGGGCCCTCCCAACACCAGATCCTTTTTTTTAGTGGCCATGAGCACAGGTTACACTGTTTACACCAACTTTAGACACATACACGCACATCTCTCTCTCTCTCTCTCTCTCTCTCTCTCTCTCTCTCTCTCTCTCTCTCTCTCTCTCTCTCTCACTCACTCACTCACTCACTCACTCACTCACTCACTCACTCACTCACTCACTCACTCACTCACTCACTCACTCACTCACTCACTCACTCACTCACTCACTCACTCTCACACACACACACACACACACACACACACACACACACACACACACACACACACACACACACACACTACTAGGCTATAAACTCACTGGTCCTGGCATTGCTAGACTTCTGTTCTTTGGCATTGGTCATGGAGAGCCGGTATACTTTTATAAATAAATAATGCACATGTATCAATAACAAGGTATGCAGCCTTGCGGTGAGCCTGAGCTTGTGTGCGGATGCTTACTTCCACGCATGCACACAGGCACGCGCGCACACACACACACACACACACACACACATGTGCGCACTTACATACACAAACACATGCACCCCCCAGCCCCACCTCCCCCACCCACACACACACATGCACAAACTTCCTTGCATACTGCAGTCTATGTTGAGGAAATAATTAAATGTCAGTAAGCTCAGGTCGTCACGTATCTGTGAGGGAGCTTTATGACGACCTGATGTGTCTCTCTCTCTCTCTCTCTATCTATGACCTACTCCTCCACATGCACCAACCTCAGCCTCAATAGGCCCTTTCCACTGGCTTTCCTTCCCTTTATCTGCATCTCTCTCCCTCTCTCTCTCTCTCTCTCTCTCTCTCTCTCTCCACCCTCGCGCTGCTTTCTTCCTCAGGATTGACATTTATCTTTGCCCCCCCACTCTCATGTCCTCTCCTCTGCTCTCCTCTCTTCTCATCTTGTCTCGTTTCAACTCGTCTCCTCTCATCTTGTCTCTCTTGTCTCCTCCCCTCTCCTGTCCTCTCATCACCTTGCCCTTGCTCTCCTCATGACTCATCTCCTCTCCTCATCATCTCGCCTCTCATCTCACCTCCTTTCCTTTCCTCTGCTGTGTCCTCTCCTCTCCTCCAGGGGCGGATGTAACATTTCCCAATTGGGGGGGCAGGAGAAAATGGTATGGGGGCGGCTTCATCGCCCATGTCGCTTTGTGCCACGGGCGATAAAGCCACACCCATTCCATTTTCAGTTATAAGACTTTTATTAGGCAAGTAAAACATCAATAATAACACCAGTTGTTGTTGAAGTTGCAACAGTCACACAGCATGCATAAAGCTAAAGGTCTGACTCAGAGAGTTTTCTGTTTTCAATGATGAAATGCTGTTGGTTTAGTGGAGCCACACCTGTAGTTAGTTAGTAGCAGTAGTGTTTCAAATCATTTTAAATGTAGGCATTTTAATTTCAAATATCTTAGGTTGTTTTGCATGCTATCACGTTTGGTGGGGCAGTCAGGGCATTTAGGGGGGCATTGCCGCCCCATGCCCATGCCTATATCCGCCCTGCTCTCCTCTCATCTGCTCCCACTGAGCACAAGTCTCTAAAAAAGGTCTAAAAGTGAAAGTTTTTAAGAGGTCTAGTCTTAGATTAGATGTTGATTAGATGTCTGATCTAAGATATACGTTGATTAGCTGTCTAATCAATGTCTAATCTAAGATTAGACCTCTAAAACAGTGGTTTTCATTCTTTTCATACTAGGGCCCACTATTTATTCAGAATTTGAGCCATGGACCACCATTTGATGACACACAGACCCACAGACCCCAAAACTAAAGATTTATTTTGCTTTTGTCCACAATACCAGGGTGGATTTGGGAAACAAAACAGTCTAACATACAGATCAAAATTAATCTAAAAATTAACAATTTCTACATTCTCTAGTTGTGTAGACTTGGGCTAATTTACATGATGAATATTTTAACTCTTGAGTTAAAACAAACAAACTCTCCATTTGGTTTCATGTTTATGCTCTCAAAGAGTTAAATCTGGTTAACCAACTCTCCATCATTTAGGCTGGGGACCACCTGGAACCCTCTCAAGGATCACAGGTGGTCCCCAGACCGCTCTAAATGACTTTCACTTTTAGACCCTTTTTAGACATTTTTGTAGATCTGTGCTCTGTGGGTTGGCTGTGTCCACCATCACAATCACATAGTGTTTTTTTTCACTATTTTTATTTCATTTTAAAGGTGGAATAGAAGCTAATCTGATGCGTGTGAGAGATTTTCTTTTCTCTTTTTTTTCGTGCCAGTCCTGCTGAGAGCGCATCCCCTTGTTATCCCTCCCTAATTAGAAAATGTAATAGTGCCGACGTAAATATATTAGAGAGAGAGCCAGATCCCTCTAGGGCTCACTGTTACACTTGGCACAGCCTCAGGGTTCAGGTACCAGCTGATCTGATCGCCAGCAACAAGGTGGCAGGAGAGAGGAGAGATGAGGGGATTGAAGGGATGAAAGGGGAGACATGGAACAAATGTGCCCCTCTCTCCTCTCTCTCTGTCTCTGTCTCTCTCTCTCCCTCTCTCTCTCTCCTCTCTCACTCTCTCCCTGGGGCGGATCTAGGCATGGGCATGGGGGGGGGGGAATTCCCCCCTAAATGCCCAGTCTGCCCCACCAAACACAATGGCATGCAAGACAACAAGATATTTCAAATTAAAGTGCTTATATTTAAAATGATGAGAAACACTACTACTGCTACTGACTAACTACAGCTGTGGCACCACTAAACCAACAGTATTTCATCATTCAAAACAGAAAACTCTGAGTCAGACTTTTAACTCTATGCATGCTGCGTGCCTGTTGAACAACAACTTCAACAACAACTGATGTTTGATGCCTACTTGCCCAATAAAAGTCCTGTAACCAAAAATGGTATGGGTGCGACTTCATCGCCCGTGGCACAAAGCGCCACAGGCGATGAAGCCGCACCCTTACCATTATAAACCCTCTATCACACAGATCTATGTTTTTTGTGTGTGTCACTACGCCCTAAAGATAGTTCCATGTGTGAGTGTGTACAGTACTTAATATTCACCAAAACCAGAGCACAACTCCCACCATGAGACTCTGGCAATCAATTAACACAGGTGCAACCACTATATTAATGGCAAATATTCGGTAAAGCACAAGTTCCAGAATTGTGAACTGTCCTATTTAACCAATTATTAAAGTCTGGGGACATTAATTTATAAGGTTCACGTGGATAAAGGGTTAGCTGTTTTAACAAAAAAATAAAATCCTAAAAGTGAAAAAAGAAAACGCATTATAGCCATGTTCCCCTCTCCCGCTCACTTTAATAAGATCATTAAAGGACCCAGGGGCTGTCTGTGGAGGTGCCCGTGCCAAGGTGTTTCATCACTGGAGGGTTTGTCAATGTCTCGGGTCTTAGCCCATCTTAACCCATTTAGAAGGCAATTTCCTGTGAGCGCGGGGGATCTTGCCTCTTGAGGAAGATCTCGGGGCGTAAAAGGTTAGCTTTTCTGTAATTCCCCGGCACACAATCCAACACTCCTCCTAATGAGAAGCAGATGAATATTTGCCCTAGGTTTAACGGCTCAAAAATAAGGCAACGATGAACTGCAGAAATGAGTCGGAGAAAAAAAAAACTCCTTCTGAAGTGGTAGATTTTTGGTAATGAGGTAAGTGTGCCAGAAGTGTTAAAGGTGTACTGTAAGTACACGCACATGATCTTAGTTTTTATTCAATACCCTCAAAAAAATGTAAATCACATGCATGTGAAAGCTGTGGAGTAATTTATTATGTCATATGTCTGAGTCTAGACAGAGCACTCAAACAATGGACCATTTTCTTCACCATACATTAAAGTAATAGAAATCTAAAGCTCATAAGAAATTCCATTAAATTATTAGTGAAAATAGCAAGGTGAAATTAGCTTGTAAATGTGCAGTTTTCACTAGTTTGGGCTGAAAAGTTTGGGGATCACTAGTCTTAAGACTAGAGGAAATACAAATTTATGATGTATGACTCCAACTTTGGGCAAAGGTACAGCCTGAATATATATATATATATATATATATATATATATATATATATATATATATATATATATATATATATATATATATATATATATATATATATATATATATATTTTATATATATACATTTTGAAAATACATTCTGTGGCCGACTGGCAGATGTGCACATGAAATAATATGATGCCGGTCCAGCAGTTTGCAACACTAGCCACAAACATCCACTCTTATTCCTGCAAAGCAACAGCATAAAAAGTACATTCATTCACCACCCTCTGTGCATTAGACGTAGGATTTGTAGTCTAGCAGTTAGACGCTAAAAGGCCCACAGGCTTCAGGCCTTGTCGCTGCAGATTGCCTCGGTGCAGAGCAGAGGTCTGGCCTGCTTGAGTCGCTGCTGGGGCCCGGTAGGACATAGTTAATGGAGCACTGGCAGGTGACTGGGGAGTATGTTTCCCCTTTTAGTCATTTTGCTTCTTTGTGTCTGCAATCCTCCCCTGAACCCTAGTCTAGGAAGGCTCCTCTAGTCCTGGTCATTACAGATGATGAATTGTGCTACAGTTAAGCTAGAAGTAGGACAAATTGATCAAAGTGTCAGGTGCCCCCTGTGATGTCTAGGTCTCCAAGAAGAACGCAGTGAGGAAGGAGCTTGTCACAAAGTTTCCCGTGCCAAGGTGGTTGCAGAATGAATGTTTACCTGCCACTTACGCCGTTCTGCTTTGTGTCAGACGTACAATATGTCCTTGTTAGCCTACATAACGAGAAGGAGAGGGCTAATGATCCCAGGAGCTGATACTGTTATAGTAGCTGCCATTTTGCCGCCTTGCTCTTCGGGGGCCAAGGCAGGTGAACGCCATACCACCCCCTTTTAAACCAATGAGCTGGGCTATCAGAGGTGTATAGCACTGCAATTTGAGATAAGCACTTACTTGGCTCTGCTTTGGTTCTGTTCCCGATAAAACTGGTCTAATTAAGCTTGATTTAATCGGGATTGCTTTTAAGCACAGCCACACGGCTGAAACGGATACTTTGATTTCAAAGTAGCCCTTGGGAAGGAGTTGAGAAAGAAAGGGATGGAATGAGATACAGTTTTCAAGAAGAAGAATTAGCGCACGTGCTGTATACAGATGAAGAGTTGTTGTTTTGTTGAATTTGCATGAAAAGTTCTATTCTTGGTTCTTACTGTCTTTTGTCTCCTCGCTATTGTAAATGATTGCAGGTTGGGTGGCTTTGTTGCTTGGGGTAAAAAAAAAACAGTACACACACACACACACACGCACACACACACACAAGCACACACACACACACGCACACACACACACACACACACACACACACACACACACACACACACACACACACACGCACGCACACAAGCACACACACCGACAGATTCTCTGCGGTAATGTCGAAATATGTGGCATTTCCTCAAATTAATTATGTACTAGTCTGTGTCAACGTGTTGTGTTCATGAATTCAATTTTCCTGACTGTCATCTCTCTTTGAGCATGTGCACGAAACAAGAGATTGATCGTCCCGGCTCTCGGGGAGAGTACTGGGTGGTGAAAGCAGTCATCTTCTCCAGTCTTTTCCAAACACCACAGCTCAACCAGCGCCGTGAGCAGAATAAGAGAGAGAGAGAGAGCCACTAGGGCCCCAATGGTAAACATTGGGGGAAGCGCTAGTTCACTCATGCATGCAACAGGATTGATGGCCAAGTCTCCAGCTCTGCAATAAGTCATCCTAATGATCCCAGTTTAAAATAATGTCTGTGCCCCGTACCCAATGATAAAGAGACTGCCCCACTGACTCATTAGTATTGGGGGGCGGCGGGGGTAAAGATAGACGACCCAGATATAGGACCTAAAGCTTATTTCACAGCCCCTTTTCTTTTCTTTTTTCCCCCATTGAGCGATATGCTGCACGTGCGCGGCGTCAGCCTGCATGGCACACGGTGCGCAGTGCCGCATCATCATACTCTCGCAGCACTTTTCGTGGAACTCCACTCTCTCTCTACTGCTGTACTACAATAGCTCTCTCTGGTGTGCCCACAGCGGCGTCCACCTCTCCGGCTGCGTGGCTCCAGTGGAGTAGTGGGCAAATAGGGGCGGAATGTATTATTATTTTTTCCTCTCTCGTGCCGGTGTCACTGATGGAACAGTGACGGAGTGCGCGGGTATCGAGCGGCTCCACACTAAATCTTGGTAAAGAGCACTTAGCTCCCCTGTGTTAGCCACAGAAAGAGCATCTGTCAGTGGCCATCAGCGGATGCTTTCATCCCGCCGCTCCTCTGCGTATCTTCCCTCCACCCTGTAAAGGGGTTGGGGGTGGGTTGGGCCCTTAATGCTGCCGATGTACTCCTTTAACCGCATGAACAGACCCTGGTGTCCTTATACCAGAGTGAAACATTCAGCTAAAAAACAAACTGGCTGATCTAAAAGCTCACGGCGGGGGAAAGGCTCCCGCCTGGGCACAAGCAGGTAGCGCCACACTCGATTTAACCACTTTATATGTTGGCTGTTGGGAAAATAGCAGAACTACACGCTCGCATGGTGTTTGAATATGATGTAAAATATGTTTGGAAAAGTTTGGGGGGAAAAAT
The DNA here is from genome assembly GCA_039105355.1 of Benthosema pterotum. NCBI lineage: Eukaryota > Metazoa > Chordata > Actinopteri > Myctophiformes > Myctophidae > Benthosema > Benthosema pterotum. Next base: position 25,904,841 of record CM076984.1, on the reverse strand, counting down.
ACTTTTCTCTTCTGGGGCATAGAGTGTTATTTTAACCAACTTTTTTTTTTGGTTCTCTGTGTTCCCCCTGCAGAGGGTGATGAAACCGGCGTGATGGACAGCTTGATGGAAGCCCTGCAGTCTGGAGCAGCCTTCCGCGATCGGCGAAAACGGACCCCACGTAACGGTAAGATAGCCCAGACACCTGTCCTGTCCTCACACCTGCTGTCACAGACACAGTCACCTGGCTGCCGTCACCCTCCCTCTGGGACCGCTATCTATCTACTGGTACGGTATCTCTGCCTGGCCGAATGCACAGGGAAATGCTCACTGTTCATTGATCCATTTGTACCTCTTGAGAAATGGAACACATTTGCTTATATTTGTGTATATACTGTATATACCCTATATATACTGTGTACTCTCAAAGTGAATGATATGAATTCTCAGCCGATTTAATTTTCAACAATATGAGCATAACCCAGTCATACAGGGGCCACATTGTACCTATGTGTCTTAAGGGATATGTTGCATATGACATACTTTTGGCCACGTGTCTGTGTGTGACTGTGTATCACTCCGTATATCTATCCTGTAGCTAGCTCTGGGCTTTGATGATTCATTCACAATGCACCCCCCCCCCCCTCTCTCTCTCAATGGACACACACACACACACACACACACACACACACACACACACACACACACACACACACACACACACACACACACACACACACACACACACACACACACACACACACTGTATACAGGACAGCAGCACATGAACCGTGCTTTCATTAGTGAGCCATTGTCCCTTTCCCATTCACACAGCTCTCATTACAAAATTAATACAGCCACAGTGTCCATGAACCACTTTATTTAAAAAAAAGAAAAAAGAGGTTTTATTACAATTGTATATTGGAAAGTGCCCCCCTTATAATGACATGTCCAAAGCAGTAATGCCAGGCTTAATGTGGATAATATTAAGCCATGAAGGTACTTGGAAGTCACCTGGCAGAAGTGGCAGGAGCACCTCATCAGATGATGACAGTGTCGCCGTCGGCATATAATCAGTGACAGCGATAGACCACAGTGAGAGGAGAAGGATCAAAGCAGTTCCAGTCTCTGCTCTGTTTGAAATGAGGGATGGGAGTTATTTCAGGGAAAAAAGAAAATATATTCTACCTGAAGCAAAACAGCAAAATATTGTATATGAAGTTATACAACCCTATCCCCATTCACTGATCATCTGAGCATGTCTCAACCGAATCTGTTTAGCATTGTGTTTACTCTCTCAAGCTGTCGACTTCGGCATGCGTAGCTCTCCCGGATTTGGCAGGCTCCACTCTTCACGTACTGCAAAATCACAGTGAGCCGTGTATAAAAGAGTTCCAATTAAACTCAGGATTTCACATGCAGTGCATTCATCACAATTAACAACTGTGCCATTCTTCACTCTATAAAGTCGAAGCATTTGCATTGCTGGCAAGTCTGCCAGCTTTGCCAGGCGACAGGTGTACATTGTCTATAAATTCTAAGCATATATTCCTCCGCTCCGGCATAGGAAGGCTCACCGCTGTTGACTTAGCCACACAGCACATCGCCGAGATATATGCTGCCCGTTTCTCAGGCGCTGTTAGGCTGTGGCAGGAATCCAGGGAGCTGTAGAGGATTGGAAATGACACATGTAGACATTTTGTTGTTTTACAGTACAGCCACTCATATAATAACATTGGTTGCTGCTCGCTCATGTGACAGTATGAAGACTCATAACCAGCGAGCTAGCAAGCAGCTACTGTCACACAAGTGCAAGTCCCACCTATATACTGTATGCTAGCATCTGCTAGGACAGAGTATTTGTGACACCGTGTCTCTCCGATCTCTCATCGCTGGGTCTACCACCAGCCTCCTTTCATGTGTGTGTGTGTGCGTGAGTGTGTGTGCATGTGTGTGTGTGTGCGTGCATGCATGTGTGCGTGCGTGCGTGTGTGTGTGAGAAGCAGAGAGCATTCCGTTCGGGAGAATGAAAGGGTGAGTGAATAAGACGTGCCTAATGAAACAGTTGCTTCATGTTTGTGTCAAACACGAGTCGCTCTGCTGATGCTGGTGTGGTGGATCAACTCTCTAGACAGTTCTCTGGCTATAACTATGGGAACATACCGTATCCTCGCTGGCAGGTGGAAACCACGTACCTCCAGAACTGTTAACTTTTTTTGGATAATATAAGAAGTACCTGCTATCCAATGTGGTTATTATTCAGTCAGACACTTTCATTGGTTCAACATTTCTAAAACAATATAGGGTATATAAAATCAATGTAAGTTTGGAGGTGCAAGGTTTCTTCCAGACAACGACGATATGCGTGTATCCTTTCTGACTGCCATGCTCGCTAAACTCCCTCGCTTATCAGAGATTCTATGCAATTTCAGACCAACCGTGGACTGTCTCTGATTTTACACTGTAAGTGGCTTCATGCTGCATAGCTACTGTATATGGAGTTGCCGTACAAGCCGAGCTATAGCTAAAATCTCTACACTTTCAGAGGTTTAATTAACATGCAGATGAACAATTAATTTTTCATTTTCAAAATGACTCGTCTGAAAGTAAACGGAAACGCACAGTTCCACAGCACATTAGTGATTATACAGTAATGACTGTTATTAGATTCCCAAAGGCCTTTAGACACAACCACTTTCAGCAACATTCTGAGGACTAAATTGTTCCCACTTTACTGTTCGTCAGTAAACCTTGTGCCGCGTATGTCACTTTTGGACAGCGTAACGGTCTGATAATGTCATAACAACATGCAATCCACAAAAACAATCTACGGTGTATTTTCTTTCAACATCTGTGTTATTCCTCATCAACAGTGTCATGTACAAATGACACCGAAAACACATTTGATTCAGTCACTACCGGTACCTCTGACTTCATTACCAGTATATTATGCCAACAGAGTGTGTGTGTGTGTGTGTGCGATGCCCCAGCAAGCTCAGACTGTGCCGGGGCTTTTCATGTGCCAACACTTTTGGGAGTGGATAATTGGTGCCATCTAAAAAAAATATTAATTTCTGATGTCTCTCTCTCTTTCCATGTTTCATTTTTTCCCTTTTTCCAACATCTTTCTTTTCTTTCTTTCTTTCTTTCTTTCTTTCTTTCTTTCTTTCTTTTTCTTTCTTTCTTTCTTTCTTTCTTTCTTTCTTTCTTTCTTTCTTTCTTTCTTTCTTTCTTTCTTTCTTTCTTTCTTTCTTTTTCTTTATTTACCCCCCCCATCCCTTGTTGCAGGTGATCAAAGCCCCTCCAGTCCGTCCTCTCGCTACCCGGGTGCTAACTATGGTAACAGGACTCTAGGTGTGTTTATTCAACTCTCTACTCCATCTCCTGTCTCCTGCTAACCCAGCATGGACCCAGTCTATAGTCTATAGTATCCCCTTCACCCTCCATTTGCTCCTCTCCTCTTGCTGTCGTGACTCATGTCTTCTGTTCCACTCTAAACACCAACCTCATGCTGAGCTGCTCTACAGAGTCCCACAATGCTGCACCTTACTGCTGCTCAGGCCTCCTTTTCACTGCCGGAGAATCGGTTCAGTTCTTTTGGTTTTTGGTCCAAGAGCCAGAGCTCCAAACATTAAACTTCCCCTGTTGATTATATTTCGAAGACAATAATTTATGGTGCCATAATAAATTATGGTATAATTAATTTAGTACAAATTAATTAATTTTGCAAATTAAGGATTAGACTCGACATTATAAACAATATTTATTAATATACCTATTGATGCTATAAACCAGAGATTTGAATCCTTTTTAGTCAGGGACCACCATTCTGACTAAGAGCAACCTGGGGATCACCACTATTGTGTCTTTAATATAGGTATTAATTTATGTTCCAATTTTGGATATCTGGCTCCTGGGCTAAACACTGGTTCTGAACTGAACCCGGTTCCCAGCTGGGGGGAAAGGTTTTTTCCCCCAGCTGGCACACTATGAATGTGTGCCGGTGAAATTGGCCTTTAGTTTAGCTATATTCAGGCATTTAATCACATAGCGGAGCTCCCATATAATGTACTTTTCTCATGATGAGGCTGCGTTATCTCCGTAGAGCAGCTCCAGTGCACATCTAACTGCCTAACGTCCTTCCTGTGCTGGCGATGGGCGCTGATAGAGCATGATGTGACTTGTCATCCCGGTCCTGTTGGTGTGTGTGTGTGTGTGTGTGTGTGTGTGTGTGTGTGTGTGTGTGTGTGTGTGTGTGTGTGTGTGCGTGTAGGAAGCGCTGTGTTCAGGTCTGTAGGCCTCCACTCCCCCTCCCCTCTCCTCCCTCCTGTTGCACACACTCACTCTTCCTCTCCGGCCCTGGTATTCGTCTGGTAAATGTCAAGGCGTTGTGCAACAGCACCCCAGAAATACTCCCTTCTAATGGATTCTTGCCTTTCTGTGCCCTGGCCTACTTTGAAACAACTGTGGCTGAAATTGATTTATGTGTTCGCTTCAACAGATTGCATCTCCGCATGGAGTATGTGTTGCAACCGGTGTCTGCCCTTGTTTTTCCTCCCATGTTTGTGTATGTATAGACTGTCCATATGTTTGTGAAATACAGTATGTGTGCGCGTGCATGCATTTTTTTTCCTGTTTCTTTTAAGTGAGAGCGTGTGAATACTGTGAAATGTGATCATCAAACAAAAGCAATGTTTTTTTTTTATTTCATTACGCATATTACTTATTCATTCTGCAAGATAACTGGTGGTGATTTCTTTTTTTGTTTTGTTTTCATTTGTTTGCCTTTTCCTATCATTCCGTACAAATGTGTGAGTACAAAAGACAGCCTCAAATCTTAATCACACAGCTTTTAGCAAACATCTCTTTTAAAGATATTATGCCATCTGTCTGCACAGCCGCTGTACTGTATGTGCGGTACATTCATATGGTGCAGAAAGACTTGGACGTGAACTGTTGTGGGACTACAATGAAACACAATGTGTTGTGGAAGCCTTCATTGTTTTGTTTTCCTGAACGTGTTGCCTTAACTGCTGCTTTTGTTGCGAACGCACGGCATGCGTGTCTGCATTATGCTGAAGTTTGGACACGCGAGAATCCTGTGGGTTTGCTGATGACACATCAACAGCTAGACAGAATATCTTCATAAGTGGCCTCCCACAAGCGCACACATTTGTCTCCAAAGCACCACAGTCACAGCATTAGCATGCCAATAGAATGCAGTGCATTATGAATGTTGTCAGGTGTTTGGTAATGGAGCCCCTATATACAGTATGATAAACAGCTAGACACGGTGCTTCTGTGCGATGATGAGAGGAGAACATCCTCTTGACATCTAAATGGAATTGGAAAGTGAGTTTAGTTAGAAAAATTAGACTCATCTTGTTGATGAATATTAAAAAAAATCCTAGAATTTGCCCAAAACATGGGGAGATTCACATATTAATTTAAAATAAAAAAAAGGATATCTTGCAAATGTCAGAGTCATTGAAATGAGTCTTCGAGTTGTCAGTTGGTGGAGATATGGTCAACTGAGATGTTTTAGTTTCTGGGTCAGTATGATGGTTCTAATATTTGTTTTCTTGTCAGCACAACCTTTCATATTCTTTGCTTGTAGAGTGAATTATGTTTAGAATCAGGGCCTGAGGGAAAAATGCAGACTCGATCCCCAGCTATAGAGAAGCCTCTCTAAGCAGTACTGTTTCACCCAGTGCACAGACTCTGCTTGCGCCTGCTTGTCATGTCTGTTGTAATCTCATGCTTTAAAGCTTGATTAACCTCCTGTCATCCTCAAACGCGCCGCGCGCCACTAGAGAGACTCTCGCCGAGTCACACAAGAGCCTCGGCTCACGTCGGAGGAGTTCATTTAAAACCCCAGAGTGGCGTTCTTGGTGGCCCTTTGGGTTAAACTGTACTCCAGTGTACTTCCTCGACAGTTCCGTGGCTTAGCACAATTCTGGGTGCCGCCAATCACGATTACACCCCCAATTCCAGAAGCATTTCCTATTTCCTTGTCTCTATTTTTCCTCTCAAGTGGAAGCGTAACCCAGGAGGCTAAAGTCATGCTTTATGCAATTACGCCAGCCAGTCCTAATTCTACCGACGGAAAGCGGATGGATTGATGGGGACGAGTTGGAGCCAGCGTTCTGCCGCTGCAAATAGACGATGTGTGCTGTGTGTGGGAATCAAATTGGTTTGATGGTGGTATACATTACAGAAGCCTGTTTTCCAGACAGAGACAGTATGTGCTTTTCAAAACGGAGCTTTTGCTCGAACATATATATATTAGAAGGTCCAAAAACAGCTCGCCCAGTCCCCCTCGCCGCTGTTCCCATTCTGAGCTGCTGTACTACCTCGTGTATCTGGCAGGAGGATTGCTAGGGAGAGAGCAGCAGCCTCTCGTGCATCCTGGCACATCGATTTTCGGTCAACGATGAAAGCCACAGAATCAGTGGGCCTCTCATGCTGGGGGGCATCCCAAAAGACACATCAATCACATTTCAAAAGGGATCCGGGCCAACCTTATTTATTTACAGCCTTTTCAAAGTCATTAAGATCCCAAAGCAGGCCTCCACGCACAGTTTGGCCATCTGCCCTGTTCTCCTCTCCCATTTCAGTCACACAGGTCTGTCCATCAAACAGTACGTCGTACCGCCTCACACCTGCACTTATACTCCAAGGACTCTCTCTGTAATTGGTCGGCGAGGGATCATCTTAGCCTCCGTTAAAAGACAAAAAAGTAGATGCTGTGATATAATGCATGTCCGGGTTGCAAGATTTGGGAACAGCCTCCCCCCGAGCCGCACAGTTAATTCAGCCGGTCAGGCCCAGAGAGTGGGCGCCCTGTATGTTTAATGAAGATTAAATTACCTATTTTCTCCCATGAAAGTTTAATGACAGAGAGAGAGGGATGAATGTAGGAAGAGGCAAAAATGAAAAAAACAGAGTGAAGTGGCACACGGAGGAGATCGAGCCTCGACAAAGATGAAGGGTTTTCCTCCCCTTATTCTTTTATTATCTCCTGCATGCCCAATCCCATAATAAATGATCCCTTAATACCTTTTACTTATTACCTCTGTGTTTGTTATCCGTGACGTGACCCTGGACTAGACGGCGGCGCTGCATAGTGCTCCTCCGCCTGGGAGCCGCCACCACCACAGCTCTCCTTATCCTGCGTATGATCTGGAGAGGAAAGAGAGAGGAAAAAAATAATTCACACGTTTGTTTCAAATTATATCACAGGATGCGATAGCGATCGCAAATCCCTCAGCAATTAATTTGCACACACACGTGTGTTCCCACGTACATCCTCAGCGCTTTATCTTTCCCTCTTCGTTGTCTGTCTGGCTCTCATCCTGTGTGTGTGTGCGTGCGTGCGTGTGTGCGCGCGCGTGTGTGTGTGTGTGTGTGTGTGTGTGTGTGTGTGTGTGTGTGTGTGTGTGTGTGTGTGTGTGTGTGTGTGTGTGTGTGTGTGTGTCTTGCTATACAGTGTGTTCTCCAACTTAATGGCTGAAGCCCTTTTGCTACCAGAAGCTCAGGGCCGCCACTTCAGGGTGTTGATAGATGTTATTCATCGCACCAGGCCCAAGGGGCGCTCCTGGAGGAAGTGGAGCTAACGTGATTTGGGGGCGAGGGGACCCAGAGGGTGTTTGCTGCTTCTAGCTATATGGCTCAGTAGATGTGAGATATCAATGTGGGGGAGGGAGGGGGGGGTTGTGGTGCCGCCTGAAACCTATCACCTGTTCCACGTAGATAAGAATATTTATCAACAGCCAAAAGGAAAAAAAGGCAAGTGTTGTAGGGCGTGGAGGAGCTATGGGGTTCAGGATGTTTTTTTTAATGTCCAAGGGCGTACCCGTCGCTACAGTATGTGTCCCTCCCATAGCACCATCCTCCTTCCCCCAGCACCTTTCAGGCCCGGTCATTTCTCATCCCCAGCACAAAAACTGGATGAGGGTTTTATGTACCGTTTGAGCACCCATAGCGCATAACCGATCTGTCGTTTGCCTTCACCAGGAGAGGACAGTAAAATAAGCAGAGTGTGACATGGATTCATTTTTAGAGGATAAATCACAGCCCCGATAAACGGCCGTCTGTGTCTGTGGGAGTGGACAACAGAGGTCCTCCTGCTCGTCACCTTTTCTGGACTGGTTCCAAAATGCCAAAAAAGGGACGCCTGATGGCATTTTTGAGGAAAGTTACTCAAGGTGTTGTTTCTCTATGATTTTGATTAATCCAATTCTGGTCACTTGTATCACTTGGCATACGGCGGAAATGGATTCACCACGTCAAAATTATGGAGAATCAAATTAAACACGATTTACAAATGATAGTCATTTACAGTTTTATAGTGATTAATTATGCTAATTACTCAATATATGACAAAACAGTGTGTCATATCACTCAGCATACGACAGAAATGAATTTAGCACATCAAAATCATACAGAAACAACACAAGCATACTGAAAATAGCCGATCTGCTAATCTAGGTCACGACATGACGCAACTCTGACATGCATGAGATGTGTGAAGCACTAACCACCGAAGGGTCGAGACGGTTTTAGCGTTGTCCCTGCGGTTGTGGTATGTCCTGTCGCATGTTGATGCCAATTGACGTACAGCGTCCCTAGTGATTCAATGAATTGGAATTCAATGGACCAAACCACACCAAAGGGGCAAGACGCTTTTAGCATTAACTCCTTGCAACCGTTTGGCCCCAAGGAGTTGCATGGTGATCCTGTGCTGCGGTATAGGGCTCATAAAGAAGAGCATGCATGGCGCTAAAATGTCTCTAATGTGATGTCACTGTTCGTCAAAGGATAGCAACCGTGTTATTTTTTCACATGGTGCCAATAACACAGTGACGTTTTTATTAAGGAAGTTTCATTCAGATTCAGGAACCTTACATATGTCATTATTGTTGTACGTGTCAAGAGGGAAACTTGAGAGAATAGTACTTCTAGTAGTAGTAGTACTATGTTGCTTCATGACACATTGAAAATATTCTCGGGATAACATTCACCAGAAATGGCAGATCTACAGTACAAGTAAGCTTGTAGTTTGGTTAATTTTGTCAAGGAGGTTTGGTTGTCCTACTGAGAGGTTTTAAGTGGTTAAACTGAAGCAATATTGATTAATATTATCAAAGTATTCTGCAGCATTCCTGCACTTGCGTCATGACACCTTACTGTAGTTCCCACTTCGAGAACCAGAAACTATGCTAGTAAGCCTATACTGTACTGTACGTTGTCACAGGTCAATGACGCTTGTCGAAAAAAATCTCCCCTAGGTTATTCCCTGTCCCCCAGCGATCGAATTCTACAGTCCTGGTGTTTTTGTTTTTTTCCCCAGACTATACATCTATATATGCTCTGACTACAACAGTAAATGTGAAACAAAAGTTCATACTTCTCTGCTTCAATAATAATATCCTGTCTGTGATTCTGTGTTATTTTGCTTGGTGTTTTTTTCTTTTTTGTCTCCTCACCCACTTTCTAAATGTCATTGGCTTTGAAGTAGGTGGGCAGTTGTGAAAGGTCACCCTAAGTGTAAATTGTCAATACTGGATCAATTTGGCTGGGAAAATATTCTTCAGAGGCCCAGTAATGGGCGGTTTTATCTTATTTCTACCCTGGGCACATTCACACAATACGAGCCATATCGTTCATTCTTTGATGAATTCCTAATAGTCCTATAAGTCTCTGGGCTTAAAGCCAAAGGAATGCCTTTGTAAACCAAATATGAGGGAGGCGCTGGAAATCAACCGTCCCCAAGGCTGAGAAATGGCCCTCATAATATTCCAATGGAATCTCACCCTGGCCATCAAGCCGGGCTTCTGAAGGATGGGCAACTTGCATCAGTTGAATTAAACCTTATTTATGGCCTATTAGGCCTACAGAGGGGCCAAGCGATGATCAGCAGGCAGCGCGAATAAAGCCCAGTGGAATAGGATGTAGTTATGTGTTCCGCTGCACTGACAAGCCATGCCTCAGACTAATGATGGTCACCTTTATCATTCTGTTGTTGTGCTGGTTTCTTCTTTTTATCCCTTTCTAAAAATGCACTGATTGTTGCCGTAAAGAAACGCTGTCCAGGCCGTGCCGAGTGTCAGGCGGTACGTGTCTGTGATCTGTCACCCACAACGATGTGGAATTAATATTTTAGTTTCCCATTTTCCTGGCTTTATGTGTGTAATAAGGAGGTATGGCTAAGTGGAGGCAGGATGGCAGGCCGGCCAATGAGTGATAACGCTGATTCCAAGTGAGGCTATTACTATACTTATGAGGGCAAAATATGAGAAATAGCCATGTGAGGACAATAATCTTGCCCAAAGACAAATGGATGTTCCATGGTTAAAAATATGTGTCATATTGCTACTGTATATTCATATAGCACTGGCGGAGGTCCCAGGACCGAAACGTTTTAATTTCACCGTGAGCACTGGGCACTTTATGAGCATGTTAAAATAAAATATATGATTTGTCCTTAATTATTATTATACAGTGAGCAAGTCTTTTTTCTGTCAGCTTAACTTTATTAGATATAGTAAATAGCTACTGGTATATACTGACAGGAAATGAAAAGAGAGAGCAAGAGATGGGGAGTGACATAGCGGTAAAGCAACGGTTGTGGGGACTCAAACCCCCAGACCAATTTCGGGCTAGGTGTCCGGACCACTATGCCAGAGGTCCAGGCTAGTGTTTATAAAGTTGTCGTGCTATAATGTGGATGTCATGTACTCACAAATTTAATTGGAAATGTGCGCGCAATTGAGTGTAAAAAGGCTGTGGCATATTTCAATTATGGAGGCTGAATGTTGTTGAACATTCTGTGTAATACGGGCGGCTGTGGCTCAGGAGGTAGAGCAGGTCGGCCAATGATCCAGTGGTCGGCGGTTCGATTCCCGGCTCCTCCAGTCTACATGTCGAAGTGTCCTTGGGCAAGACACTGAACCCCACCTTGCCTCCAGTGGTTACCACCACTGGTGTATGAATGTGGGAAGTGGGGACGCTGGCATTGACTGTTCGACGTTCTACTTCCCAATGTATGAATGAATGGACCATTGTAAGTGCTTTGAGTATACACGCTGTGCATAGAAAAGCGCTATAAAAATGCAATCCATTAATACAGTATTTTAGAGGTTATCATTAATGAATGTATATTTTTAGTTATTCTCTGTCATTTAGAGACCTTGGATTTTTAATTCACACCTAATTGCATCGCAGCATAGGTGATTTTAGTGCAATTTCTTTGTCGCCAAGTGTTAATTAACTGAAATACCACATTTTGTGTGTGTGAGAGACACTACCGAGGTGACATTGAGTAATAGTAATTTCAGTTTGCTAATTTCGAGATGACCTGCAAGGTTAACACACGCATTTATTCTTTATTTTGTGTGACATGATACAGTATTTGAATCGAGAACACCGCCATGGCAACCACAACATAGACATAAAGTTGTACATGATGTCATTCTCAGTAATTGGAGTACCTGGACACATACTTCACTGCAGGGTGCAGGGCAATGTTGATTTTGAAAACAATTTACTGACAGAGACTACATAAAAGCTATGCTACGATGACTAAAACTAGACTAGAATAAATAAAACCTAGACATGGTAGGGAGGGATTAACAGAGAAGTGATCCAGTGGAACTAAAATAGAGGTCATTTTATGCAAATAGCAGATCTACAAGCTCACAAGTTTGTAGCTTGACTATTTTCTTGATTAAGTCTATAATACAATGTGATGTAGACTTCAAAGCTTGGTATGTATTTTGAGCATACATTCTGCAATTATCTTGTGTAGGAAACTCTGAACACAGTTAATTATATTATAGGTAATATTATCACCATGGCAATGATTTTGTATTAATAATATGCAATGCACTGATTAATATACATATATATAGAGTATATACGGTATATATGACAAGTGTGATGATTGACATCTACAGTGCAGCTAATATTGTCAGTGTAATGCAATTGTCTAAATGAAAATGAAGCTGGCATTTTGGTCAAAAGACTATGGCTGAAACTAAATCAAAGCGTGAGTGCTACCAGGGAGATTTGGACGATGGGCTGTATCACAGATATGAATCAAATATTTATGAGCCACGGTAGGACCATAAACAGTGAGATTGACACTCTTAACTGAGTCGATGCAGTAAAGTAAAAGCCCACCCCATCTGGCTCGCCGAGCAATTAGCAATGAACGCTAAAGATAATGTGTGAATACTGTGCCTCATCCACACCAGCTACAATATGCTTCAGAGGATGATATAGTATCAGTATGTGATAGTATATCGTTGCTGTCGGGCAGAAAGCTCTTATCTCCCATGTTTTAACTTGTCGTGTTTTGGGCCTATACTTGTATCATGCTACAGCAGTGGTTTTCAACCAGTGGTCCGGGGACCACCAGTGGTCCTTGAGAAGGTTCCAGGTGGTCCCCAGCTAAATGGAGAGTTGGTTAACCAGATGTAACTTTGGGAGCGTAAAAAATGATGCCAAATTTGGACCCTTGCGGGTCCATTTGGTTTCATGTTTACACTCTCAACAGTTAAAATATTCATCGTGTGAATTAGCCAAAGTCTACATAACTAGAGAATGTAGAAGATTAATGGTAAATTTCATCTGTATGTTTGACTGTTTTGTTTTCCAAATCCAGCCTGGTATTGTGGACAAGTAAAATAAATCTTTATTTTTTTTGTGTCTGTGGGGCTAAAATGTCTGTATCTAAAATGCTGAATAAATATTGGGCCCTGGTATCAAAAAGGTTGAAAACGACTGTGCTACAGCATCACACAAAAGCATTGAAAGTTACAGTTTGGGACATATGAGCTTTCCCACCCGATGGAGATGATGTGTGACTTCAGGGATTAACAAAGATCCCTAGCTGCTCTAGTGAACGATAAGGGAAGATCCAGCATCTTTAGCCATCAAATAGATGAATGAACATGTGTATATAATGTATATATATCCACACAGCTCATAATACACAATCTGGACCTCTATTATTCATGTAAGGAATGCGTTGACTGATAAAGGACGTTGTCCAAGGTCACTTATCAGAGTAATTCTGTGTGTTTGTGTATGTGTTTGTGTGATGTATGTGTGAGCACATTTTTAATGCATTTACACAGGCTGAGGCTATAGTGCAGCCAACTTCACAAAACAGACAAGTAAGAAAAACATTATTCTAAACTTAATCTTAGCATTAGCATTAGATTCTGTTTACAAACAGTGTTTGTACACACTAATGTTACCTCTATAACCTTTAAACCCTAATCTTAAACCCACCTAAACCTAAATGTTGAAATATAGTGTATATACAGTACCTAAAGTGTTGCCAGTGAAAAAACTGTAATACAGACTACACGTAGAGACTACACGTCTATACAGAGCATGTTCACGGTTACAATTAACAATCCCTCTGGCAGTTGGTTTGGGTTGTGCTCAACAGAAGGGTCCGTTTACTGACAGAGGAACTGGGAGGTACTGTATGTGGAGTAGTGAAGCTAAAGAATTCCCGCGGTGTGATCATGCGTCATGCTAACACACTCACAGAAAGAATGGAAGGAGCTCAGTGCAGCATTGTGTCCTTCCCTATGGGTAGAACAAGGACACTTGAGTCCATTAGGAGAAAAGCTGGTGAAAATGAGTCAATAGGAGCGTTGTAGGAGGATGGGCCGACATAAAAATGAGACAACTCATAGAGACTGGGGAGAGTCATAGCGTTTCGAACAAATACAGAAGAATACAAGCCCACAGACGCAGCTTGATTGGATTTGTCTGTCTGGAAAAGAATATCGTCTCTGCCCTAGTGTAAACCTCATCATATGAATAATTAGAATCCTGAGCAGTAACACGTTTTGGAGAGCTTGCGGATCTGATTTCCTTTGCTTTTGCGTGCCGCTATAGTGGTGATTTACAAAGTCAGCCACACAAACGCGTCAAACTGAGTGGCGCGCAAGTATAGACTGGATTGTTGGTATGTTAAACATAGGCACATAGTGAGTGACAGGAGTACAGGTGGGTGTGCATAGGGACACAGGGAGATAAGAGGACTCTGCCTGACAGCGATGATTATATACTGTACTGGGCTCAAGTGGTTAAATGAAGGCATAGCAGGACCAAGAGAAAACCCTGATGACCCTCTTCTGTTCTGATGCATCATGCTCTCTCTCTCTCTCTCTCTCTCTCTCTCTCTCTCTCTCTCTCTCTCTCTCTCTCTCTCTCTCTCTCTCTCTCTCTCTCTCTCTCTCTCTCTCTCTCTCTCTCTCTCTCTCTCTCTCTCTGGTCTTTTTTCGCCACTCTGAGGGGAATTGTCCACGCCATCACAGAGGCTCTTGGACTGCACTCTGCAGGCACTCCTCCTCCAGTGGAGCGTGGTGATGGCTGGCTGCCTGACACGGCTCTATCATCACTAATGCTGACTGATGCCCACTTATTTATTTATTCATGCATTTGTTTATTTGCGGTTTTTTACTTATTGATGGGAACCTCAAGCATGCGATGGCACACCAGATCCCCATTTGCTCATACTGCATGAGCAGATGAAACAAGTGTGTGTGTGTGTGTGTGTGTGTGTGTGTGTGTGTGTGTGTGTGTGTGTGTGTGTGTGTGTGTGTGTGTGTGTGTGTGTGTGTGTGTGTGTGTGTGTGTGTGTGTGTGTGTGTGTGTGTGACACTGTTAGTCAATGTGTTTAGAGGGTGGAGGGTTAAAGTGTGTAACATTTACGTACAAGGGATGGATCTGCCAGGACGGAGTGCGTAGAGAGTTCACCGTTCAATATTTAGAATCCTTCAGTGAAGGATACAGACAGTAGTGCAGTTACTTATGAAGTACTGTAATTAGTTTAGATGGGGAAGCTACCTTACTTGACTATTTGTATTTTTGCATGACTTTGACTTATCTGCATGTCTTGTTGTTTCAAGATTTTTTTTGTATTGCTTTTCAAAGCAAAGCAATGCAAATATAGGCAGTAACGTACCTGAACGTGAACAACTTTCCGAGAACAACTTTCCTCGGAATGTCTGTACACCTTCCAAGGAAAAAGACGAGAGAAGAGCATTTCAACTATCTACGTTTCACCACCAGATATTGTACTTTTGCCTCCACTATCAACACATACAACTTAGCATCTATTCCACTGCTTTAACTCAAGTACAAGTTAATCAATATTCACTTGCAACTGTGTAAATTAAAGGTATATATATCCAGTACAGGAGTTGAGCACTTTGCCCACTGCTGGAATCCAGCTGTCTGAAATAGCCGTGCTTTTCTGGTAATGGAAATGTGATATGGCCCATTTAGTTACTTAGCACTAATCCTACTGGTTTAGCTGCTCTGCTATTTCTTTTCTTTTTTACTCCCTGCCTCTCTCTTTTTCACCTTACCAGTGCTTTTTCTTTTGAATTTGATTTGCTTGTGTGTGTGTGTGTGTGTGTGTGTGTGTGTGTGTGTGTGTGTGTGTGTGTGTGTGTGTGTGTGTGTGTGTGTGTGTGTGTGTGTGTGTGTGTGTGTGTGTGTGTGCATGTGCGTGCATGTGCGTGTGTGTGTGTGTGCATGTGCGTGCGTGCGTGCGTGCATGTGCGTGCGTGCGTGCGTGCGCGTGCTTGTGCGTACACGCGTGCATGCATTTGCGTGTTTGTGGTGAGCTCTGGGCTGGGTTAAATTCCTCCACCTTCCAATGTGTATTGTATATAAGGTCTGTGTTCCACCACATTACCTACTTAGCTTAGGTTCCAGTTCTCAGGTTCTCAGGTCACCAGCGCCTTCCCACGAGGATTTTAAACTGCACCGTGCTGTTTAATGTCCCAGCAGCCTTCCCTACGCCTGACGCTTTCTGTCCAATGTGAACAAGCGCACTGACCAGGAGGTGAAATATGATCACTGCTCGTTTGTTTACTTGTTTGTTTACGTCGCTCAACTAAGTGTGTGGGACCTCTCTGTGCGCAACTTTAACTAAGATGTCCCCTTTGCCCGTTGGATGATGCAATTAGCAGGGTAATGAATGCAACTCTAATTGTTGTTTATTCTTACAATGACATATTTGCTGTTGTAAGCTACTGGGAGAACGGCCATGCTTAATTACCCACGAGTGTATAATTTGGAGATCGTTAGCCCTCAAAGGCAGCATCCTTGGCCAGAGGTCTGCATGCCGGGGGACTCTGTGTAATGGTTCAACCAAGGTCTTCTAGATGAAAGCTGCTGATAGATTATCACTCCCTAGTCATTCCAGCCTTCATTCATGCAGATGCTTAATGCTTCATGAGGGGCAGATACAGAGATACAAGCTCCCATTCTGTTTCAAAGGACCTCACCGACATGAAGAAGCAAAGCATTTTCAGAGCTGCTACAAAAAGCTATAAGTATGCTGAACTGGTTTCAACTTCAGATATAAAGATACAAATGTACCGTCTGTTATTTTTTTTTTTTACCTGCCAGTGTGAATGTATTCAATGCAGCATCACACACAAGGATCACTCCAGTTTATCTCTGCTGTCTGGCAGAAACCATAACCATGTCCAAAATATGAACTTTTCAGGAAAAACATGTTTTTAAATAAATCAACACAATACTAGAACACTAAACCTGCTACAATAGGTTTTAGTCAGAATCTTTGTAAAACACGCTCCCAGACATGAAGGGTGTTCAATAGCACTGACTTATTAAAGGAGATGAAAATAGTTCAACAGGAGACTTGCGCGTCCAACATCAATGTTATCTGACATCACTTAGTTGCGCTGTAGGATGCAGCACACTCAAAATGGCAGATCTACAAACATTTGGGTGTTTGACGCACCCAGGGCACGCACATCTACGTGCTTGATCATCCTTATTCATTCAGTGCACCGCCTGTTATCAGTTACTGCACACTGTGAAGAGTGAAAGAGACGGAAGAAATATTGTGGCAACTCTGAGGATTGTATATGCCCGTATGTGTTAGTGTGTTTGCACGTAGGAGTGCAGCAGTTAATATATTTAAGCGATTTACTCAATTATGCAAAATATATCATTACATTCTCGCATACAAAAATAGCTTTAAGGAAAAAGTTATAGAAACAAGCTCACAGCCTGACATGTACCATAGTGAGATTGTACACCGTCGTATGACTATGTGGACATAATTGAATTAATTTACCGGTACTATGTTTTTACTTTACCACTTTCCTTATTTGATATTTCCACATCTTAATACTGTATAATGCTATGTTATTTTTATTCCATCTCCGAGTCAGATGTTGTTCTTTTACAACTCTCTAATTACTTAAAATGAGTATTTTTTTCCCATTTGTGGTTTGTTATTCGAGTGAAGTAATATTTCTAAGATGCCAACTCCCTTCCCAGCAGGAGGAGTTGTTTGGCATATTGTTATTGTGTGGCAGAAACCTTGTATCTTCACTGCTAGAGTGTATATTTTCTGGGGTAAATGATTACACTACTTGAACTTCACTGTAATTTGAAAGAGTACAAGCTCTGAAGTCAGAACACTTGTAGTAAACACCATCGTAGGTTGTAGGGCAGCTATATTTCCATTGTTTGATTTATACTAATAATAACAATAACAGGAAAGGAACACTTTTTTTGGACATACAATGTTTTCTCCCGACAGCAGCGATATGGGGAGTTGGGAACTAGCCCACCCCCAGCGGAGTCTGGGGTTTTTATTTGGATACATCCAAAACTGTTTTTTGGCGTTCCAAGATAGGAAAATACACAAGAAGAGAAACAGTAAAGCTTGGTATTCATGAATTCCGCAAATTACAATGTTACTCCCCTAAGAGATATCTAATATGTCAGGTTTAAAATTAGACGGAGTGCCAAAGTACAGAGTAGAGCCAACAACTAGCTCTTTCTAGGGAGCCAGGAGTAAAAGGGTGTCTGTCCCTGGCCAGGGACTGGTGGTTAATGTGTGTGTTCCGTGTGTGCGTATATTGTGTTCATGCTTGCATGTGCAAACAGGGGCGCCTGCTCATGTTTATGCAGTGTGTGTGTGTGCGTGTGCGTGTGCGTGTGCGTGTGCGTGTGCGTGTGTGTGTGTGTGCGCGCGTGCACAGGTACATACATACGTGTTTAGACTTGGGAATTGTGTATGTGTGTGGGGGGGTACGCATGTGTGCACACTTGCATGGGGGACTTGGGAATTGTGTGTGTGTGGTGTGTGTGTGTTGTGTGTGTGTGTGTGTGTGTGTGTGTGTGTGTGTGTGTGTGTGTGTGTGTGTGTGTGTGTGCGTGCGCGTGCGCGTGTGCGTATATACACAAGATTTGCATAAACACAATAAACATACAGCATTCATGCATATCATATACTGTATATTGGTGCAGGTCTGCATGCAGGAATCCTGCATTCTGCTGCATGGTGAGTGAGGGTCTCTGGAAGGAACGATTGACAATCAGGGAAGATGTGTGTGTGTGTGTGTGGGGGGGGGGGGGGGGGGGGGGGGGGGGGGGGGGGGGGGGTCCATTAGTAGTGGGAAGGCAGCAGAGCTTGCTGAGTAACCCCTGTGCCCCCAGGGCCTCTACTCTGGTCCGCTAAGTAAAGCATGAGGCTGGCTGGCTGTGCTGCTGCTGCTGCTGCTGGGCACTGTGCTGCATTACCTCAACTGTTTTCTCCTCCTTCCTGTCTCTGCAGCAACATGACTTAGTTCCTCCTGCCTGTGACTTAGGTCACTGTGGCCCCAGGGCAGCTTGTGGCAGATGGGGAGCTGTGTGGTGTTCGGCGGAACGTACACGCATGCATGCACACGCTCACCAAGCGTATGTGTGCATGTGTGTGTGTGTGTGTGTGGCAGTGAGCAAAAAAATATTAATTTAATGTCCAGCTTCATAAAGGAAACTTGCAGTGCGGCACAAAGTTTCGCGATGATGTAAGCTTGTATTATCTGCTACAGTGTAAGCAGCGTACGTACAGTAGGCCTATATGAAATGTGCATTCAAGTGCCGAAAGGATTGCGACGCCTGGCTGCTATGATGTTTATGCACTGGAGCCTATAGGCTGTGCTGGCCATGGCCAGCAGTTGACATGGTGTAGTGGGTTAATGTGTGAGGGCTGTGCACTGGAGCCTATAGGCTGTCCAGGCTGCATGGCCAGCAGTTGACATGGTGTAGTGGGTTAATGTGTGAGGGCTTTGCACTGGAGCCTATAGGCTGTCCAGGCTGCATGGCCAGCAGTTGACATGGTGTAGTGGGTTAATGTGTGAGGGCTGTGCACTGGAGCCTATAGGCTGTCCAGGCTGCATGGCCAGCAGTTGACATGGTGTAGTGGGTTAATGTGTGAGGGCTGTGCACTGGAGCCTATAGGCTGTCCAGGCTGCATGGCCAGCAGTTGACATGGTGTAGTGGGTTAATGTGTGAGGGCTGTGCACTGGAGCCTATAGGCTGTCCAGGCTGCATGGCCAGCAGTTGACATGGCCTCTAAAGTCACACAGCGTGATTCACAGAGGGAGGGCTTTACAAGAGGACAGCCAGGTCAGCATGAAAGTAAAGCACAGACATGTGATCTTAAATCACAGCTCGCTCTCCCCCCATATGAACTATGACAGCGGTTCCCAACGTGGGGTCCGGGGGAACCCCAGGGGTCCATGAGGGGTTCCAAGGAGTTCCAGCTAAATGATAATTCACAACCAAATGGGTATGTAACTGAGAGTATAAAAATGGAAGCAGGGGGACCCTAAACAGGCCACTCCGTATGATTTATACACAGGTTAAACTAATTTTGATTTTCCAATATAAATTGTGGGTCCCAGAGATAGAAATGCCATTTAATGAGTCTGGGGGTCCTTGATATTTTCTGATGTCGGCCCCTAATCCTTGGTACCGGTACATCACTTCAAATGGTGGTCTACAGGTAAAAAAAAGCAATTTGAGCATTCTTAACATCACTGTTCTGTCACACACACACACACACACACACACACACACACACACACACACACACACACACACACACACACACACACACACACACACACACACACACACACACACACATCATCGTTTTCATATTTTCCCTCAGCAATTGTATTGATTATTCTTTTTAACCACTTAAAATTCCCTCAAGGCTCTGTACTGTTTGTTGTTATTGCAGCAAAAGCTTTGGCCGGAACTGCTTGGGTTTAGTTGTTTAATTTTTCCAAAAAACACATATGAAAAGTAAAGAGTTATATCACTGTATCGATCAGCAGTTTCATACAACACATGGCAGTACACACACACACACACGCACGCACACACAGAGCACACACAGCACACACATAACACAGGCATGGCCTACAGTCAGTACAGTATACATACTGTATATTGTATATTGGCATACATACATTGATTGTAAACCCTCGGTGTGCTACGTTTCTATTAGTGTGAGAGCATGTAAAAACGTGCCTGCGGTCCCCCTGCATTGTTAAAGTGTCTCACAAGCCACGGCTCTCTCCTCACTTCTGATGCTGTCATTAATATGTTTACAGTGGCGGTAACGGTCTGTCTGAGGAATTGATTTTTCTTTTGGCAATTGTAAAAGTTTTATGACAGTCGATGCGGCTCAGGGAGCATGCAGCAGCCCTCTCATTATTTAACTGGAGCTGCCCGCTTTGCTGAATAGATGGTTCCTGCTTATAAACTCTGAATAATTGAATAGAGGAATCAGTCAATGAGAGAGAGGGGGGGGGCAGGGTCCTCCTGATCGTTTGATGGCTGAGATGACAGGCTTTGTGATGAGGAGGAGAGAGCTGGCACACACTGAATTAGCCTGTGTGTCACATCGTCGTTGTCGGGTAAAAACCTTATACTGTAGTAAGTCCACTTACAGAAGGTATAGGGTGAGCAAAGAATTTGATATTTCAATATGTCGCGATTCTTACTGTCACAATATCAATATGGAGTTGCCAGGTTCAAACTTGTTGTTTTTTTATGTCAGAAGGACTGAGTTGACTGTTATCTGTCTGCATTGTGCGTGATTGAACCTCTCGTGATGAATACTGTTTTAAAATGTTCTAGTTGATTGAAGTTTTCATAGTCCATATTGTTTAGAATTGTTTTAAAAAGTTAAATTATAATAAAAGCAAAGTCATTTGTGCGTCAAAAACATTATGATGTATCATATCAAATTGCAACATGATTAAGAATCGCAATATAAATCGATTTGGCACCCTAAATATTAATATCGTTAGGTAAGTAAATCGCCCCGTCTGATGCTCTATGTTGAGCAATCTTATGTGACCGTGCCCAAATGTGCTGACCTCATCGCAACTAATGCTTGAATGAATGTCTCATTCATTTCCAACATGCTGCCTGATGACAGCAAAGATATTCTGTCATTTCTCTCTCACACAGGCTCACCTTTTCTCCCCCTGTATCCTCCCTCCCTCCCACCCTCCCCTCCTCAATATCCCATCCCTCCTTCCTCCCTTATCAACCTTGGCCTCGCCCCATTGGTC
This sequence comes from Benthosema pterotum, assembly GCA_039105355.1. Classification (NCBI taxonomy): domain Eukaryota; kingdom Metazoa; phylum Chordata; class Actinopteri; order Myctophiformes; family Myctophidae; genus Benthosema; species Benthosema pterotum. The sequence goes on along the minus strand of CM076984.1, from coordinate 25,883,425 downwards.
GCTTCTTCCTCCTCTGACCAGCTCCTCTTTTTCTTTTCCTATACTCCGTGCACCCCCCACCCCCACCACCCCCCCTCTCTCCCACATCCTGTCTCCATCCATCCCGATGACCCCGTGTCACTCCAGGCAGAGTTATTACTCTTGGATTGGAACACGGAGGCTCGGTGGCGCCGTAGCGCTCCCTTCACTCTCTCTCCTTCTCTCTCTCTATCTCTCTCTCTCTCTCGCTACGCCATGCAGCATTATCCATTTATGGAGTCATCCTCCTCTTGTGGTGGAGAGAGCCCATCTTCCTATAGCCCTGCACTAATGATATGGGCCTCGGCGACCCCGATGCATTTGCACTGTAATACAAGACATTCTCATTAGGGCCAAGGATTGCTGCTCTCTCATGTCCATTACATTAATTGCTACACATCTCTTGCCTGTCACCCCCCCCCCCCCCCCCCCCCCCCCACGGTGCGCACGTATACGCTGTTCTCTGGTTACAACTCTGGCATTCTCCTGCCCCTGCTGGTGCGTTAACCGGTGCCAGTCAATCACTCTGCCCTGTCGGGGTGATGGGGTGTAATTGAAAACGGCGGCAATGAATTGAGAAATGTCGCCTTTTCTTTTCCCATCTTTTTCTTTTTTTTCATTATTATTATAAAAACACATCAGGAGGATAATTCCTCCCTGTTTTTCTGTGTCGTATACAGCATCTGCATACCCATGAATGAAGGCATCTTAAAAAAAGACATAATGTTTTCAGATCGGAAGTAAATTAGAGCCGAGTGGCCTTCCACCCGTTGCACCATCTCTGTGTTGTCAGTCATCTCTCCTCATAATAGGGAAGCAGGCCGCCACCATAATTGCTTTGATGGTCCAGCTTGAACAAATCACTTCTGGGCATAAAAAGAGGCCTTGGAGATGACAGCCAGAGAGAAAAGGTGGGAATGAATTAAAGCACTTTGCGTTCCGCTGGGGCATGTGGCCCAGATTTTTTCGTCAAAGGGAAAAAAATATATATAGAGAAAGAAGAGAGTGAGTGAAAGGGGTGGAGCGGTGGGGGTGGGTGGGTGCGGGGGCTTTGCTTTAGGAATAAATGTAGCAATAAAAGCAACGATACACGTCCACCCTCCATCACGCCAAAATGGAGAGGGCTTATTCAGAGGAGAGACAATGGCATTGACATAGTTAACTGGCAGGTGGAGAAAGGAGGACGTCAGTGGAAATAATCTGATTTTGAACGGGGCTCCCGTTCTATGGGAGTACCTCTGGTCAGCCCCTTTTGTCGGGAGAACAAAAGTTTTCGCCCCGAGGAAGGGAAGCTTTGAATGTCGGAGGCTATAGCAGGGTGAATGGGCCATGGTGGATGTCCCAGGGCGCTCTCTGTGCCTCTGACTCTGTGGCATGTAGGCAGGCCTCAGACAGACACTATAGACTGGCTCCATTCAAGCTTCTGGTGGGCTCTGACAGTGACAGAGTCGGCCTCCTCCCCCTCCTTTATGTCCAACAGCCCTGAACCAATGGCACACAGCTCCACAGAACTCGGACACCAGGGCTCATACTCTTTATAATAGATACATAATGTTGCTGTCGGGCAGAAAGCTCCATTCTCCAGAAACCTCTTTTCTTTTTGTAGATACCCTAACGATCACAACGATCAAAGTAATGCCCATCATGTGCAGCTCAGAAAACAGAAAATACAGCCATGGATGTCACACAAAAGTACAGTTTTTAGCAGTTCTGCCAGCTTGACACAGAGTGAAACAGCTGCACCCTTGTGATCTTGTAGATCTGGTACTTTTGCCGTGTTTGCGTCCTGAAAATGAACATTTTGGACATACGAGGTTTCCCCCCCGAACCGACAGAGACGCTCAGAGCACTGCTAGTGCAGTGCTCACATCTGTGTAGAGACAGTGTAGGTCATAATGCATCACAGTCACATCGCGCTGTGAGCGTGTAGCTCTGGCATTTTCTGTTTCAAAGTCCCATTTTGTTGTGTCTGTTTGTTGTCATTTGTTCTGTAAAAAACTATAAAGGAGGACAATTTAGTTTGAACCCCCCACTGTATTCCTTGTTGATGGGGTGGAACATTCATCATGACTCCCTGTAAATCTGGCTTTATTTTTGAAACTGAACACACACTTCTTGTTGTGTTCCATTCTCACGTCAAGGAATGGAATGGATTGACTTACAGCATGTTGTACTGCAGGTGGTGGTGTGAGGGAGGGAGAGGGACGCCTTTTATTTAAAATGTGGCTGTCACTACACAGGAGGGCCGTGTGAACTGCCCCCCCGCCCCCCCCCCACGCTAGTGTTGCCTACTTGGTGCATTTGGCGCTATATTTAACTTTTTTTCCAGGCCCCCCTAGCGCCAAAATTAGTGAAAAACTCCTGGCGGTAAGTCTAGAGATAAAACCCTAATTTTTCAGCATTTTTCCTCCTATGATCCTCCTTCCTTCCTAGAAAGGACCATTGGTAACCAAATGGGCCCTTATAGATCTGTAACTCTTGAGATTGTAAAATGAAACCAGATTTCCGCTCTCAAGAGTTAAATTATATCTAAACATCTGAATGAGATAATAAACATCTGAATGAAGAATTGTTATTTTGACCAACATTTTGCCAGTTTTGTTATATTAGTCCGAGGGACTAAACTCAACATCAAATTGTGGTCCGTGGCTAAAATGCAGAATAAATAGTGGGCCCTGGTATGGAAATGGTTGAAAACCACTGATTGTAGTGCATTTTGGAAGTGCCACTAGTCCATTTGGATTTTGGCAGTTGGCAACACTGCCCCACGTGCGCACGCACACACAGACCCCTGACTTCCAACCTCTAGCCCCCCTCCAAAATAAGTCTCTGTGTCTTTCCCTAGACAGAAACAGACACGCCCCTCTTTAGTTCCACCCGGAGTCTGTATATATGTCCTGAACTACCCGTCTCTAAGGTCAAGCCACCTACCCAGCTGCCCTTCCCCCACCAGCCTCTCGTGCGTATCACTATTGTGTGTGGGGGAACCGCATATCACTATTGTGTGTGGCTGACAGTGCATTACAATTCCTGTGAAATTGCAGGTGCAGTTCAGTTGGAGAGAGGGGCAAATGGAACCGGTGGTCCATATAAATGCACAGAAAGTTCACTGATACTATTGAGCAGATATGTCTAGGACTTCACGGGAACGGTGGAAGTAGGATTAATTCAACTGAATAGTAAGAATGTCTTGTATTTGTGTTTGGACTGACAAAAAGCCTCCTGTAAAAGCCCCAAGATGATGAAAGTGATAATGTTTTCCGTACAGAAATATGACATTTTGACGGGAGTCGACTTCAAGGCTCCCCATCCTCCGCTTTCACGGATGTCTTTTATGTTCGGTTCGACTATGTCGTCTGCATCTGGCTATAAGGATGATTGGTGCTTATAATTGCTTTTCATGTAATGATTTTGCGGCTTTATTGTCGACAAGAGCACCGTTTTCCTTGCCAGTTTGAGTTAAGGACAGTCTCATCTGAGACACATACCTAAAGAGAGCTTGAATGGATCCTCTCACAACAAAGGCCAAGTGTTATCGTTGGCCCGTAGCTAATTAAAGAATTGTTTCTCGACAAGGAGTCAAGGACAGTGTGCTGGTTCTGTCTCCATGAACCTAGCTCTGTGTTTCTTAGAGAACTGTCTGAGGCATTACTTTGTCTTCTAGCCCTCTCTCCATTCATAATTAAATCCCCTCTTTCATAATTCATATGTGATATGACATTATTTTGCCGTGGCTAAACAGACGTTGTCACGGTCCCAGTGCACAGACATGCCTGTGGTGTGCAGGCGTTCGAGCATACAGTACGTGTGTGTGTGTGTGTGTGCATGAGGATATAGTACTAACTTCACTGGCAAAATAATGAAATAAGATTATTTTTTGCTGTGTGTGTGTGTGTGTGTGTGTGTGTGTGTGTGTGTGTGTGTGTGTGTGTGTGTGTGTGTGTGTGTGTGTGTGTGTGTGTGTGTGTGTGTGTGTGTGCGTGCGTGCGTGCGTGCGTGCGTGCGTGCGTGCGTGCGTGTGTGCGCGCGCAAGCCTGCGTGTGTGTGTAGCTAAATAAAAAATCAGGAATTTTGTTATTTGTGTAATGTGTACACATGTATGCATGTATTTATTATGAAGAAGGCTGCGCTGGGAGATTCACAGGACATACAGCAAGGGGAGGAGCAGCACATTTATTTTACTAACACGCACACTTAAGCTCATTTACACATGACAAACTAGCATATTCTGACATGACTCCCATTGAAAAAGCGAGGCGGCCATCAAACACAGGCAGAAACAGGCAGAATATCAAGGTGTTTGATATGTGTGTATTTGGCCTCTTAGTATAGTAACCATGGTGCAGAAAATCTACCCAAAATAGCAGATCCCTGTGATCAGCGCTGCAGGATTGTTTATAACCTTTAATAGTATATCCAAGCGACTTTTCCAGGCAAGTTGAGAACACTGGTGTGTGTGTGTGTGTGTGTGTGTGTGTGTGTGTGTGTGTGTGTGTGTGTGTGTGTGTGTGTGTGTGTGTGTGTGTGTGTGTGTGTGTGTGTGTGTGTGTGTGTGTGTGTGTGTGTGTGTGTGTGTGTGTGTGTGTGTGTGTGTGTGTGTGTGTGTGTGTGCATTCTAGCATGCGTGGCGGATTGTGTGTGCTGGCTGCACTGGCTCTGTGTTCCCCCATTGCAATATATAGCCTAAATTAATATGCTCAGACAAAAAATAAAGACATTTTCCCAATGGGTCTGAAAGGCTAAATCTCATCTAATGGTGATCCATGGCTCGAATGCTGAATAAATAAATGATGGACCTTGATATGAAAAGGATTGAAAGTCACTGCTATATTATATGTCCAAGATGAAGTCACCTCCGGAGCCTGAATAGTCACATGAATTGTAGCGACTAATGAGAAACCTTTGAACATTCTTACGTCAGGAGATCACACTTACACAAAATCTTGGTATTTTGTTCTTCCTGTGACGTCTGCTCCTGTTCAGTCGTCTCTGCTGATGCCAGGTCAGATTTAACATTTCTCAAGGAAGATGTCTGCCAATTAAAATTGGGCAGCCTGCTCTGTGATGGTGTGGAGGTAGACAGGTAGGAAGAAGCAGGAAGGAAGACTAATCTCGCAGGCAAGAAGTGTGATCCTATTCTATGATAGGTATTTCAAATGACAGGTGAGAATTACGTGTCAAATTATTAAAACTTGCAGTGGTAGTACTGTACTACATTTTTGGATTATTAACAGTTGACTTCAGGACTACAGTATATTCCAACCTCTGCACTGTAGGGGAGATGTCAATATGTACAATAAGTCTTTGAAATGCAGCAGTAAAATTCATCAAAAAGAACAAAATTGTAAAACATATTTAGATGTAGGCTATAGATTTCTGGTGCGTTCCACCTCTGGCTGGGATTGTTATTTTATATTTAAAGGACAATGAGTCAACTAAGTAACTCACCATTCCTTTGTTGTCTGGAGGGTTTCGGCCTATGTCTTGTTAATGCCCAGAGGGCATAAAACCAGAGGGCGTAAAACATAAGACAGAGATGTACTTCACATGCACAATGTTCAACTAGTTTTATCTATGTGTCCATATATAGTAATTTAAGCAATACTACCCGAGAGAGTGTGGTTTAACGTGATTTGATGCACACCTGCGGTGCCACAGGAACTCGCCCACAGGGAGAGTTCCAGAGATATTGCAGAAGTGAGTTTATAGTAAGTTTTATGATCTCAATTATACACAGAAAACCCAAAGTTTTACCATTAGGTGGATGTTCGCTGGTCTACAGTTTTTTGTGGGGTTTGGGAGGTTTTTGAGCTGCAATGAAAACAGGTGAAACAGTGAAAACAGTGACATCTACTCTCAAATCCTGTTGACATATGACACTTTTAGCCTTTGGGCTGAAGCCATGCCTGAAGAAGGTCATAAGGCTGAAACGTGCACGGCGCCTGACTCTTTAACTGTTTAATACCCCTCCACCCCTGCCGATCACATCATTTCCTGATGTTAACCCTTTAGTTACACATCTCTAAAATATGTGTGAAAAAAAATGTATACAACTGCTGTTTGTGATTTTTTTGTTTTTCAGATCAATCAATCAATTCCTTAATGCATATAAGTGGCACTCTGGACCTCTACAGGCCGGCAAAATGGCTACCAAAGAGTTAAATGTTGATCAAATGCTTCCAATGCTAATCAAAGTGACGGCTCATTGCGCTCCCGCTGTTAGTCACATTAGGAGTGATCTCACTTTCCGTTGTCGTCAACCACCTCAGGGACGTTTTGGGTACTGGCGACTTTCAAGATGGCGCCTGGTGTACCTGAAGATAGGCCCAGAATAAACAGTATGTGGGACCACTGATTTAATTGTCTCCAGTTGTCCCGGGCCATGTATAACCATATACTCTCTTCAGTAGATTGCATACTGTAGGTTCGCTTTGTCTTCAGCAGTCAGCCTTCAATATTGCAAAACACAGATATAGTGTGGCTCTAATAATAGCATCGGCTAAAAGTTCCATTGGCTTAAAACCAATGTTGTTGTTTTTTTCTGACCTTTGCATCTTCTAAAGGGGAAAGTAAGTTCAAACATAGTTTAAGTGCTCACAGCACTGCACCGAATACACAGATATAAAGATTGAGATTGGATGTGCATTTCTGTGGCAGCCATGAGCAATGTGTCTGCCTGCCTTGGGGCAGCAGAGACTGAAAGACGGGAGGGAGGAACTATAAAGGAGCGGAAAGCGATAGAAGAAGGCAAGTGCATGGGCATGGAGCAACGCAGAAAGGTTAATGGTTGCAAGAGAGGGAGAGATGGTTACCAATGCAGTGTAGCCGTGGGGCAGAAAACAGAAGCAGAAGATGTGTAAACTCTGAATGCATTTTGAGCTTGTAGATCTAATATGTGTGTGTGTGTGTGTGTGTGTGTGTGTGTGTGTGTGTGTGTGTGTGTGTGTGTGTGTGTGTGTGTGTGTGTGTGTGTGTGTGTGTGTGTGTGTGTGTGTGTGTGTGTGTGTGTGTGTGTTGCCCTTGTTTGGCAGAAAAATCCTATCTCCATATTTTAGCCTTTGGTGTTTTTTATGTAAATTAACGCTGTACTTGACTGACACAAGAGTGCTCAAAATCTGCTTAAAACTAGTAGTTTTGCTACTTTTGCAATAGACCTTGCAGTAAGCTCCGCCCTCTCCCCAGTCTCCACCCAAGGGTAGGACACTTTCCAGACGGGCTCATTCATTCCTATGTAAATATAATGGACATTGCACATTAAATACTGGATCATTTTTGGAAGCAGTCCTTCGAAATGTCTTCCAAATCCCACAACAATGCCTGCTGTAGGCAGTGGAAAAATATATGTGTGACATTTTTTTAACAATGTTTTATTACATAGGAAAGTCTTTGGTGAAGAGGTTTGTCTTGTAACATGTTACGCTTAGCTGTGATTGGACCATAGCAATTTGGGGAGGGGCTTACTGAAAGGTCTATTTGTTTGAGTCCTGGAATGTAACAATTTTGGACATAGGACTTTTCCACCAGACAGCCATAGACAGTGTATACAGCCTGACCAGCAGAGCCAAGCAACGCTATGATGAGTTCATTCATTCCTCTGCAGATATATCCTCATTTTTCGGATAGTATCTTTTCTTCTCTCATATTTTTTGGGGGGAGCCTTTGCAATCCTTTTCTGAAGCCTAGATTGATCACAAATATCACACAGGATGTGTCCAGGCTTTGCGGCGTGGATTTTAAACGGGAATGTCTGGGGCCTTTGAACTGTCAAGAATACAGGGGCAAGTCAAGTATTCCTTTGAAAAGGGCTGAGCTTATGCACTCTATTTTTATTTTATTTCGTTTCTCACAGTGCACTCTTGTCCCGTCCTTTGTTCACAGAAGTAGGGCAAGTCAGGGAGGAAAGAAAAGATGGTACAGTGCAGTTACAAGCAATTCGCCGGAAAACTAACTGGTCTGAAACGAAAGCAGCCGAGCAGAGCAAGCATCTTTTCATCGTAATACACCCTTTCCACTAACGACTTTCCTCCCCATCTATATCATATCCAAAAGTACACTACATCATTAACATAACCCCTTGGAGTACATGTAGGTCAGAGTGTCTCCCAATTAATTGAATGTGGCACCTTACTCTTTTTTGGGTCAGTTCATCTGCATGGGGGGGCCGGGGTTTGGGAAGGGAGAGGTTATGAAGTGTTCATGATTCAGATGCAAATGGCGCAGTTATCAGCAGCCAGGACTTGATGAATAATGGGACGTACCAAACGTGCGGCCCTGCGAGAGGAAATGAAAGAGCGCCTCTTTTCTGCTCCGCTGATTTCATTATAGACACTATTATTGGCTTAGAATGGCAACATCTATTATCAAGAGTTAAAATATGACCGCCCCCCCTTCCCCCCTCGGTTTGGGAACGTCTTTTTATTAATGTCAAAGCTCATCAAATAAGTATCGTCGACCCAGATATAGGTCGCCAGACGTGGAGAGTGGGTGCTTCCTTCCAGGTAAACATGACTGTGGTGCAGGGTTAGAGTTTTTATGAAGACGCCTCTCAGTCCTTGAGAAGAGGCTGTATCTTCGCTGGATAAGAAGCACAACTATAGTGTTGTGATTTGTTTTGACACAACCCTCCACCTGTTCAATGAGAATCAACTTTCAGTGTCACTGGAGGTTGTTATCGTTCCTGCAACAAGGCCATCAGACTGTGGGTGTTATGTGTATATTGTCCCTGAGAAGGACGGCCAGTATCTGAGTCTAGGGTTTTTACTGCTAATCATCCTTCAGCATCGCATTAGTATGCCTCTGTGCAAAGGGCACTGGTTGATCTCCTGTGCTTTCCCATTCTGACAGTTTTGCTCCGGTCTGAATAGCGAATAGGAATATACGTTGTATCTACAGTATAATAATAAGGGTAATAATAATAATAGCAGTAGTAATATAGTAGATTTTTTGTTTTCTGATGCCAATCTGCCTCATGGCAGCTCTCTCTAATAAATTAGCCAAATAGACTGGAGATACCAGAAAACAAACAGACACTAGTTTGTTCAAGCAGTGTGTGGATTGTCATTCCTCAGAATGGACATATCCAAGAGGGGTGTCTATGTAGAATATAACTTTGACACCGGTCCTTGCAGGCTGGATGCATTTTTTTCTTCTGAAAACGGATAGAAAAACACTATAAATCATAAAAACACAGCAGTGTGCAGGACCATAACGCTTAGGGAGCCTGTGTTCAAATTATAAAAAAAAAAAAAGAAAGGGAAAAAAAACAAGGCAAAGTTCCAGATCTACAAGTACCATGTGTTGCTTTTTTTTTTGCCAAATTCTTATTATAAAATTATGTATGAACTGTAGTGAAAAGTAGAACATTTGGAGCTAGGCAGCCTAAGAATAGAGTTCTGCCCAGGGCAGAGGGTGCAAAGGATGGCAGGAGGAATGTCTGTGAGTAAGGCTCAGTGACAGAATGCCACTACTGGATCCAACCTCTTGGGACATGTTTCTCTGCCTCAGCTAACACTAGCCTCTGCATTCCCTAGTCCCTCCTGAATTCCTCAATTCTTGACTCTGTCATGTTCTGATTTTCAGGTGTTTCATCGTTCTAGAATAACCAGACACGCCAAACAAGGTCACAGGAGTGATGGGGCGGATGGGAGACAGTATGTCTCTTAGCCTGTCTCTTTTGGGTAGAAAAACTACCATCCAAAACTGTTACTTTCTTCAAGTTCAAAAATGGCAAAAGTAGCAGATCTATAAGCTTGAAAAATGTCGATTCACTTCGTGTTTCAAAGATTTTTGGACTTGCTACTTTTTATGCTTTTCTGTGTAGTATGATCAAGTAGGTCTCGAACCCACAGCCATCCATCAGAACGGCATGTATGCTAACTGCAGGAAGGATATAATGTGTGCTGGGCTAGCCCAATTTCAAAGAGGGCTAGACCATACAGTAACTTGTGCATTCCATCCACAGGATGCAACATACATGTCATCATAGGATAGCTGCGAAGTGTAATTCTCATGCATTGGAAACGATGTATAAATTACTCCATTCTTTCCAGGGCTGAACATGTTCAAAATAGACAAACAAGAAAACAATAAAGGTGAATCTGGGTCAGCGGCGGCTCTGCCTTCATCCCAAATGACTTTCTCGCTACACCCCAAACGCGCTTTGTTACCATACACAGCCAATCTAATCCTACTGTAAATTACCCTGCGAAGATTGCTATCTGTCTTGCAAAAATGGAGTAAAGCCTGCAAGGTGGCAGAGGAACAAAGTGGATAACAATATCTTCACCAGCCACAGCACAGGGCAAACACTTTTATTGGCTCGCCAGGGTGTGTTGTGAAGTTAAGCAAATTGGTTCTGCTTTCACTGAATTGTGGTGTTGCCGAGGTACCTTTGTATAAGGGGTTTATATGCAGCCTGTTGGCAGCCATGTCAACACATTCTTTACCGAAAATATCTGGCTTGTGGTGATTTTACGTGTGTTTGCATTCCTCTGTGCGTGCGTGCGTGCGTGCGTGCGTGTGTGTGTGCGCCTGCTCGCTCAGGCTCAATTCTCTGGGCCTTTCACCTCGCTGAAGCTTAGCCTTAATCTTCATTCAACGGCATCCCTGGAAAAAAAAACAGACAGGAGCGATAAGCACCACGTTCTATACACACAAGCCTTTACTTAATCATTTGTTTTGACATGTTTTCCTCTTTTTAATGTTATTTGGATGGCAGATCAGGCATTAGGATTTTGTTTTTTTGTTTTTTTCGACCAAGAGGATGAAAGAAATTAAATAATTTCAGAGCAAATGTTTATTTTATAGGTTTTGAGAATTCCCTTTTTAGTTGTGTTGTATCCCAGAGTCTAGCACGGCTGCTGTCATGTTATATATTATGTTGTTTGTACACTAGTTGGATAGCCTTTCGCAAGATAGAACAATCCACGGTCTATGCTGCCTCGCAACGCCACGGTGTAACATGTCATTCATCTATTAAGAATCGTTAAGGCTAATTCAGACTTAATCACACAGCCATATCAGAAATTGACAGAAATTATTCAGACTATGGCTATATCATTGCCAACACGAACCTTGCAGTGCAGCCCGGTGGTGTGTGGAAGTGTTTCGCTTGGCCATCCGCTTGTTTTTTTCCAGCATCTCCACTGGTGAAGGCGTAGCTAATTGATTGGCAGGAGAAAGGCAGTGCAATCACAACACGCTCTCTGGCTGAGCAAATAATGTACGATGAATGAGCCTATATCCTGATGTAGTGGATAGATTCTCAATCTTATTTTCACGTTTATCTCTAGGACCTGTGAAAATCCTCACATTTTTTGAAATTGTGAGTAAAAACTGAAGTCAAATGGAGTGGACCCGTACCACTCATATACTGTAGGTCCACTACATTACAGACCCTTGTAAACCCTTAATGGTGGTCCCTATGGGTCCAACATTGAGAAACAATGATATACTGTAAGTTAGGTTTAGATGTGCCCTGTATATGTGCATGGACATGTGTGTGCAGGGCATGTACTGTGTGTGTGTGTGTGTGTGTGTGTGTGTGTGTGTGTGTGTGTGTGTGTGTGTGTGTGTGTGTGTGTGTGTGCGTGTGCGCGTGTGTATGTGTTCAATTAACTGGTCAATCTATCAGTCTCAGCAAGTAATGCATGTGCTGGTGTGCCACAGTGTCATTTCTTATTCCATTTGATGACACCTCCCAATCCAATTTCCTTTTTTTCCCCTTTCCTTTCCTTTTTTTTTACCCTTTCCCTTTTCCGAGTGTTGCCATTGGCAGTAAATTTGCTACACTCCTGGCACTGGTCCCTGTTCGGCTCTCTTCCTCTGTCATTTACTGTCAGTCCCCGGGGACCTTCAGGCACATTCGCTCCCCTTATACACATGTACACACACAGACACGCACACACACACCGCCTCGTCTCCTCCGCGGGTCCCATATGTAGTGCCGGTGATTGGATGAATAAGTTGTGCCATCCCATATGGTGGGCTGTCCCGCCGTATCGGATCAGTGCAGTGAATGAAGGAGCCTGCGAGTCACCACCGGTTTGTTCTGCCGCACTTGTCGCGTACTCTCAACCTCCCCCTCCACCCCCTCCATCCTGCCACCCAACAGACGTGTGCCTTTTTAACTCACCCCCTCTGTCAGTCACTGTCTCTCTCCCTCAGTCCCTTCCTAACTTCTATCTCCCGGACATCCTTGTTGTGGACCCCCCCCCCCCATCTCTGATTCAATTTATTCTCTTGTCCAAATCCTTGGTGCTGGGTGAAGCATCGATTTAACGGTTAGGGAGAAGGTGCAGCTCTTATCTAACAAACGGAAAACAAATATTTTCAGGTGGGTTAACAAATTTCACCCAATCAGGAGAGAGTAATCAATTATTAGCTTGGGTTTTATTGTGTTCCAGTTGCAGGGTCATTTCTTTGTGTTGTCTCCTTCAGTTTCTCCTTCAGTTTCTCCTGTCTCCTGCAGTTTTTCTTATGCATTCCTTGCAGAAAGAAATGCTAGGCTAATGTTTGTGAGCAGCTAATGTTGGCTAATACAACAAGATGGAGCATACGCAGTAGTATGTTCCATGACCACCCCCCCCCCAGTAATTGCAGAGGGATTAAAATGTAAAACCCTGTTCACTTGCATTGAACTCATCTTCCCAGAAGCCCTTGCATGCCAGTGGATATCCCGATTTCCGGGTTATGTCATCATACCGTGTCAGCCTCGGCACAATGTCTACACACCAAATTCAGATTTTCATCAAATGTAAATGTGAATTAAACATGTAAAACAAACAGCAGGTTTAGCGGATTATAGCAGAATACGCAGAGAAGCTGATGAGCGTTTTGGACCCAGTGTGAGGTTTCGATATTGTGCTGGGAGGGAGAATGTAAATCAGTGCATATCCAACAGGTAGGCGGCTACGCGCATCAGTATGTGCACGCATACACACACACACACACACACACACACACACACACACACACACACACACACACACACACACACACACACACACACACACACACACACCACACACACACACGCACACACACACACACACACACACACACACACTCAGCAGCAGCACAGAGATAAAATTACCCCTCACCTTTTGAGAGATCCACCCGCTGTTCACTCCTGGCTTCCAATAATAATGTGTGATAGAGAGAGAGCCTTTTCATGTTTGGCTATTTCCCCTTCTCTCTCTTCTTCTTCTTTCTCTCTCTCTCTCTCTCTCTCTCTCCCTCCCTCCCTCTCTCAACATTCTCTAGTTTTCTTGCCTTTATTTATGGTCCTTTCTTCTTCAGTATTATTTCTCTGAAAGGGAAAAATCAATATCCTCTCCTGTGCTGTGGGAGTGGTAAACACTGGCAATAAGTGTAGAGCACTATTTCTGTTCACATTGCCCTCTCTCTCTCTCTCTCTCTCTCTCTCTCTCTCTCTCTCTCTCTCTCTCTCTCTCTCTCTCTCTCTCTCTCTCTCTCTCTCCCCTCTTTCTCCCTTCTTTCACTCACTCCCTCACTCACCCTGTGCGCATGCTTCCGTGCATGCGTGTTTGTCCGCGCGTGCTCGCCTGCCCTTAATGATCTACTTCAGTCATGTCACAGGGCTAAAGAAGCCGCCGGGCAGCTCCGAGTGTCTCACACAGCTGTCAGGAGCTAATCACGGCCGCAGAGCGACGGCAGTTGCTCGCGATCGCGGCCGGAACTGTCTCTGAATTACTGCTCTCATAGCTGGTCGCCGCCGCGCCCATCATTAGCCATGTCATTTACACACAGAGCGCTGCGAGGGAAGGCTGCCGACTCCCTGGCACGAGCCCAGCGGAGTCCTTCTCAGACCCGAGCAAGGTCACCCCTCCCCTCCTCTTCCAAGGCTTGGCCTCCGGGTGGAGTCTTGAAAACAGGGGCGGATCTAGGCATGGGCATGCCCAGTCTGCCCCACCAAACGCGATGGCATGCAAAACAACCCGAGATATTTCAAATTAAAGTGCCTATATTTAAAATGATCTGAAACACTACTACTGCTACTAACTAACTACAGTTGTGGCACCAATAAACCAACAGCATTTCATCATTGAAAACAGAAAACTCTCTGAGTCAGACCTTTAGCTTTATGCATGCTGCGTGTCTGTTGCAACTTCAACAACAACTGATGTTATTATTGATGCTTAATTGCCTAATAAAAGTCCTGTAACCAAAAATGGTATATATGGGGGCGGCTTCATCGCCCGTGTCTCTTTGCGCCACGGGCGATGAACCCGCACCCATACCATTTTCTCCTGCCCCCCCCCCCCAATTGGGAAATGTTACATCCGCCCCTGCTTGAAAATAGTCTGTGTGTGTGTGTGTGTGTGTGTGTGTGTGTGTGTGTGTGTGTGTGTGTGTGTGTGTGTGTGTGTGTGTGTGTGTGTGTGTGTGTGTGTGTGTGTCATTGCATGTTCAGGGGGTGAGAGCTATTAGTCCAAGATCTGGCCTAGGGCACCAGATGCCAGCCCCGGAGGCAGTGTGGAGTTATTCTAGGAAGACCCCCGTCGCTGCCTGTCCTGCCACCCAGCCGCGTACGCCATCAACCGATGAATTAATTGCCGAGGAGAGTCAAAACAAGCCCTCGTGTCTCGTGTCTTAAGTTGCGTAACTGCAGCGCCGTGTTTTCCCCCCTTTGAGCTCCCCGCCGTCACCTCACACACACCCCTGCTCCGCTGCTCGACTGACGACGGCGAAGGGGAGTAGCGTAGGTGACGCCGCGTACGGCGAACATGACACCCTCTACAAAAGGCTCAAAGTTTGATAACGGTTCTGCTTCGCCGCGTTTTAATTCCTTTCGCTCGTGTGTGTGCGCGTGTGTGTGTGTGTGACTCGTCATGCGGCACGCACATCGGAGAGAGAGAGGGCAATAACGGGCGCGTCTGCGGAGCAGATAACAGCGCGGATATGGGAATTAGCCAAATCCATGCAAAGCTACATGAGGACGCACAGGGACCGAGAGTGGATGAGGTTTTACCTTGCCAACGTCGTGGCATTTCTCCACCAGCGACGTTGCTCTGGGTGTAATGCGGTTTTAATTCGGCTCGGAGGAACATCTGCTGCAGATTGGAAAACATAGTTGCTGTTCAGTGTCGGCCCGGCAAATGACCTTGCCTCTATTTTTACACTGCCATGGTGCGATAATGATGCCTTAGTCAGTTGATGGTGACGGGCCCTTATTTACATCAGATGCACAACATGTGGATTTGCCTTAGAAGTGTTTGACAGTGAATAGCCGTGGGGAGTCTGAGAAGGCGGCCTGTGTGTGTGTGTGTGTGTGTGTGTGTGTGTGTGTGTGTGTGTGTGTGTGTGTGTGTGTGTGTGTGTGTGTGTGTGTGTGTGTGTGCGTGTGCGTGTGTGTGTGCGTGTGCGTGTTTGCACGGGTGGGCAGGAGAGCGTGTGGTGTTTTGTGTCGATTGAGTGCATGGATGGCATTTGCTCTGCCGTTTCATGAACCTGGACACATAATGAGCATATCGTTTCTGTCGTATGTCCTAAACCAGTGGTTTTCAACCATTTTGATCCCAGGCCCCACTATTTATTCAGGATTTCAGCCACAGACCACCATTTGATGACATTTTCACCCCACAGATCCAAAACTAAAACAGGCACATTTAGACCAAAATTGTGTAGGCTTTTTAATTACCAGCAAGTTGTACTAATTCTTGAGAGCGTAAACATGAAACCAAATGGGCCCGCAAGGGTCCATTTGGTTTCATTTTACGCTCTCAAGAGTTAGATCTGGTTCATCATTTAGCTGGGAACCACCTAGAATCCTCTCACGGACCACTGGTGGTCCCTGGACCACTGGTTGATAACCTCTGTCCTAAACTGTTCAGGATTCAAATTGAAAAGCACAAAAAGTAGCAGATCCGCAAGTGTGAAATGTGACAATTCACAACTGTACACTGCTATAGTTGCTGTTTTTTGTGTTGGTGGTTGGTGTGTTATCAAGTAGGGCGCTAATTTGCAAAGGGGGAAAAAATATGGAGATAGGAGGATTTGTGCCCGGCGACAGCGACAACATACAGTACAGTGTGACTTTCTTTGTGTCCATATGTATGTATAATGCATGTGTGCGTGTGATTCTCGGCCATGTGTGTCGCTGGGGGCCACCGAGGAGGGGCATGTTAACCAGAGGACCAGCCGGCCCACCAGATGTTCCAATCCCCACTAGACTTGTCACAAGTAGACCTTTACTTCTTCCTACACAGCACACACACACACACACACACACACACGGCTAGAGGAGACTACTGTCTCGTACACTAACACGATTTGAAAAGCAGTAGGCGTGTTGTTGACAGAGCAGCATAATAAAGAGCTAAAATAATAATAATAATCATAAATGTCATCACAGAGGGCGACAGTATGCTGTAGTTCCAACATGCATGATGCCACCGAGCGGCAAGATAGAAGCCACTGTACAAAATGATTAAATGCAATTATGTGATGTCTCCAAATATGGTCTCTTTACAGCATTTTAGAGGCTTTCAAACGCAGGCGTGGAATCGTCTTTGTCACGCAGCATGCATGCTGTGTGACTGATAAATTGCTCCTCGAAATTCATTGCAATGTGATCCACATGTACAGTCATACACTGCAGCATGTCACGTTTTAACACTAGCGTCCCTGTTCTCGGGTGAAAAATAACCTGCATATTTGTATCACACAGAGACCCCCCAGCATGAGGAACACCCGGAATGTATAGGAGTTGGAATTTAAACATTGTGAAAATAGTTGATCTGCAAACAGGCGGTGCCTCACAACGCAGCTTGCAAACACAATTCCCCAAAACGATGTCTCCGGGTCTGTGATACGCAGGCTGAGAACCATTACTGTAGTAGTACAGTGGTTTTCAATCAGTGGTCCATGGACCACCAGTGGTACCTGAGAGGATTATATGAGGGACAGTTGATAAGCAAAAGGACCCTTATAGATCTGTAAATCTTGCGAGCATAAAATGCAACTAAATGAATGAACCCTTACGGGTCTATTTGGTTTCATATTACACTCTCAATAGTTAAATTATGTTTAAACATTGAATTATTATTGTTTTCTAGAATCTACACAATTATAAAATTTTGACCAACGTGTTGCCAGTTAAAAACTTGAAAATCCCCGGTTTTGAACCCGAGAGACTAAACTCAACACCAAATGGTGGTCTGTGGCTAAAACACGGAATAAATAGCAGGCCCTGGTGTGAAAACCTCTACTGTAGTATATGACAGCAGAAAGAGACCATAGGAGAGGTTTCTGCCCGACCAGCGGTGCTATGAAAGCGCCAGGATTGGTGCGCCACGGAAAACTTGAGTTTTTTCGAGTGGGCTCTGATCCAGAAGAGGTTGTGAACCTCCGGAATGTTCCCTCATTACGCTGGTGTTGCTATCTTTTTCCACACACCGGCAGCAGGACTTAAAGGCACTTCTCCCAATGTCAATGGCTTTATTTACCTCACCTGTGCGCCAAGTGCTCAGAAA
>CM076984.1:25848412-25860912 GCA_039105355.1 Benthosema pterotum | reverse complement strand
GGGGTGGGAGGGGTTGTTGCTGCCCTGCAGAAGGAGAAGGAACAGAAATCTTCTTCCTTGATGAATTAGTGAGAGGCGGCAAATTAATTTTTCATCCTCACGAAACCCATTGTCGCCCGACTTGTCTGGTCTTAGGGGACACGGCAGTTCAAACAGTTCAGCTCTCCTTCCTTAGGTGGCCAGGGATTCCATGCTTCCACATCCACATGCACACACATGCACATGCACTGTACATGCTACTGTGCCAGTGGTGGGTTGTAGCGTGTAGCTATGATAGACAGTGACTGTCAGACACGGGTAAGGAAGATGAATGCATTTTGTCTTAGCTCGGCATCGGGCTGCGACTGAGCGAATCACTCATGGCAGCGTCTACAGCGGCATTTTGGAAAGTGAACGAATTACCACCCGTCAATCACAAAGTTTTCCGCTTCCCCACATTTTATTTTTTCTTATTTCACCTCTTGCGCGATATAGTATATGTATGTACATTGTACTGTATATAAAAAGCACAAATAAAATCAATCCGGTAATCCCTTTTAAAGGTAATAGAGGCAAATTTAGTGTGTACAAACACTGTATTTGTAAACAGATTTGTTTAAAAACAGAATCTTACTCCACCTCACCTCCACTCTATTGGCTCATTATGAAACTGCTGGAGACTGCCTTGCTGAGATTGGGTAAAACGCTGTCTCACCCCACACAACCCCCCTCCCTCTCAGACATTAGCACCGCCTGTCCTGAGCCCGACCAATGTTTTGTTTACACGATTTGTTGACATTAACATCGTCTGCAGGACGAAGCAAGTGCATGTCGGCAGAGAAACAGCTGCAGCCTCGAAGTAGAAGCAATGTAGAGGGGAAAAATGCAATAATATATAACAATGAAATATATCTGTATATCGATCGATATTTTGATTTTTGGCACAAAAAAAGTTGCCTCTATTACCTGTAAGGCAGTTGTTGCTATACGGTATATAGCAACACAAGTTTTTCCACAAAACCTGATTTAGAAAGCATTTTTAGAACCAGCCCCAGGTCTAAATGGGTTGTTTACAGCCTAGTCTGCGCCCCCGATCAGCCGATCTACAAGATCACAGCACGTTGCCAAACATGCAGTATGACAGGAGGGGGGAAGAAATGAATCAAAGCCACCTGTACCGCACTTGTAACGCTGTTAGCTCCACTGGCGGAACGCGAGGCTTAGCAAAGCGTGGCCCATCATCAGACGGCTCGGGGTGTGTTGTGTGTACATGAGGGAGCATCTCACTCCGTATGAATGATTCATAGCAAAAGAGAGAGGTCTGGCGGAAAGCCCACCCAGGCGTACAGCGGGGAGAAGAGAGAGGGAGCGTCTTCAGTGATGGGGCCCCGATGGTGTGATGGTTGCATGTGGGGCTCACCTTCTGTGATCTCCACCTTGGGTCTTTCATCGTTTCTGCTGAGACGCACAGGGACGCGTAGGGAGAGAATATAAATAAAAAGAAAGGGTTGCAACTCGCTGCAGGGGGGTGGGTGGGGGAAGGAGGGGATTAATAAATAAATAAGACACAACAAGATGTTTTATTTACCTCGCTGAGGCAGCAGCAAAGAAGGGTCTCAGAGAGTTGTGAAAGCTATGTGGAGGGATGAGAGAGAGGGGGGAGGGTTTGGTTGTTGTCAGTGTCTAGATCTTAATGCTTGAAGTTTGGGTGTAAGCTCAGCTCACAGAGCTGGAGGTTCTCTCAGACAACTGTTTACTGAAGCGGGCCTGGAGTGACAAAATAAACAGTGTGTAAACTGTGTGCAGCCACAACGTGTTTAATATTCTGAATGTTTTATCACTTGGGATCAAATGGATTGTATAATGAGTCTGTATAGTTTTAAGTAAGCTCTGTTTACAATCTATTTTTGACTATGACTGCATTATATGGATCGCAAGCGTTGCAGTATTGCATCCTTGGTAAGCATACCGCATGTGCTTGCACGCCGTAACGTAATGCACTTAGATAAACCGTGTATTCGTGAAATCCGTGCCACCCTTAAAATTGTACATTGGATTTTCAAGGAAGGGTCAGTTCTCTGCACTTTTCAGGGTCAAATAAACACTCACAGCTGTGCTGTGTAATGGCAGCCACTGCAGTGCTATTGCAGGATAATTGAATCCTGGACCGCTGTGTGTGTGTACTTTAGACCAGCGCTGATTGACAGACCTGCGGTCTGTTGGTCAGAAAGCCCTCTCCTTAACCATGTGATCAGTTGTTGACACCGCGCTCCCCGTGGCGGCCCTCCGCACGTGTTTGTGTAGTTGTTATTGCTTACAGGTAGAAGGGTTGGTGCGAATCCCTTTAGCATGGTACCATGGATGTTTATTTACATAAACCCCCATCCCGACGTGAATGCAGGCATTTTTTAGAAGCCCCTACAGGCCTACAATGTCAATATTTTGGGAACCTATACAAGGTTTTCTTTTTATCAGGTTTTATCGCAAGACCCAAGAGGGATGGTGTGTGTGTGTGTGTGTGTGTGTGTGTGTGTGTGTGTGTGTGTGTGTGTGTGTGTGTGTGTGTGTGTGTGTGTGTGTGTGTGTGTGTGTGTGTGTGTGTGTGTGTGTGTGTGTGTGTGTGTGTGTGTGTGGCGTTGTGCGTGCGTGCGTGCGTGCGTGCGTGCTTTCACATGTTGGCAGAAGTAGTAAGTGTCTTTGTAAGGGCACTGTGCTATGCGCGTGAGTGCTATGCAAGCGCACATGTGTACGTGTGTGTGTGTGTGCGCGCGTGTGTGTATATGTCATTTTGAGTGCACTGTGAAGGTGTCATAATGGAGCGCGTAGCCCCCGTAAGGCTGTCAGACAGTGAGAGATGCAGTGCCTCTAAAGGCCAGGCATTCTAGGCCTCTCCTGTCTATTATAAGCCCCGCGACACTCATCAGGGCTGCTGCCGCGTACCCCCACGTCTCTCACATACAGTAACGGCACACTGGAGCCACCTCTTCCAGCTAAGAAGGGACCCCATGCTTATAAACCTCACATACCCTTGTCTTCCGCTCTGACACAATAAACGGAAAGCGCCGGTAATGAGGCGACGAGGCTTTGTCAGGGCAGCCATTTTGTTTCTGCACAGAGACATGAAGGGGAGGAAAACAGGAGGACAATCAAAGCACCTTATTCCATTCCTCCATGTTATGCCACAGCCGTTTGCTGTATTCCCTGGAGCCTGGAGCCTGGCACTATACACTACACTTGTTGTATGGTCTTCTTCTTGGCCTTATCTGCAGTTTTATTTGATCTTGACTGGGATCAACACCACTCGGAATTCTTATTCTATAACACCAGTCGGGTGCACAGCTGTGGTGCAATGATTGACTGCATCCCTCCCAGAGAAATAAACACTAGAGTATTATAATTAGGGAGAGTAGCAACACTCCCATTGACTCCCAATGCTACGGCTGAACAGAGACGCCTAGTGGCTGTAAAAGCACACGTGACGACGACTATCAGAACTAACATAGCTAACATAATTCCAAACAAACCACTCTTGCCACTTGCATTGACAGCAGGACTCCAGTCCAGGCACGAAGCGCGAGGCGCGAGATCAAAGCATGTCGTGACTCTCCCTAATTATAGTGCTCTAGTAAACACTAAACGAAGTGTCTCTAAGTGCAACCAATACAGTAAGTAAACCTTGGTCCCTCTGGTATTCCGATTGGCTGGTTTAGGTGATGACGTAATGACGATGTGAGCAAGAAACCGCTATAACTAATGTCATGCCTATTAGCCTGCTCCACTCACCCACGAGTTGGCCATGGCCTACTTGTGCGCAGCACGCAGGTTTGCACTCTACCAAGTGCTGATCTAGTTCTAGGAATTATAATTAGTGGGGTTGTCTGAAGGGCAGCCACACTATTGTTATTGTGAAGCGTTTTGTCTGGAATATTACTTTACCTTGTTATATATTACTTATTAATTATTACCTTCATTTAAAGCAATATATTATATTACAATATTACTGTCTGAGCAAGTGTAATATATTATATTACTATTACATATTACTTTGAAAAAAAACCCTTTTACAAAAATACAGTAAAGTTAAATATTTAGTGTCACTATTAATCAATATTGCGTAGGCGAGTGGCTACAATAAAGCAAGCGCACTTGGCTTTCTGCCAAATCCATATGAAATCAACTTGAAAAAATTGTCACTCCTGAATGAATAATTTGATGACAAATGATAGAAAATAACTAATTATTTAACTTCTGCAGTTGTCAAGATAATTTCACAAGAGCATTTTCAACGAGACAGATGACAGAAAGTAATATTGAAAGTAATGCAGTAATGCAGAAAGAAAAGTATATAATATAGATTGTTTTTGTTAAGTAATATATTTATATTACAAGTTACTGCATTTTGTTAATATATTATGTAATATATTAAGTTACGTAGTGAACATGTCCCAACACTGATTGTGAAGCGTTTTCTCTGTAACATATAAATCATTCGAATGGCTGAGAAAGGAACGTGATGTCATGTCATGTATTCTAGTTGTAGAATGTCTTTCATTCATCATTAGTAGTGAACCATCAGTTGTCCATTTAAACTTCAGCAAGATGAAAGCATTGCAGCAGTCTGGTATGTCTGCAACGCACAGATATGAATCAGTTACAACGCTGCTCATAAGGCAGCTCACTTATGATTGAAATAGTTATATATTTACTTGAAGGTCACCTTTATAATGTAGTATAAGCTCATTTATAAAGCATTATAATACATTTATAATGCATAATAAGACTTGTTATAAATGTCCATAACAATATATAACTCCTCATAACTACATTTATAACGTTTATAACATTACGGTCAGTCATAATGTATCATGATGGTCAAAGGAACAACACATTATAACTACTATCACTTAGACAGTTATAAAGGCACATATATACTGTAAATGATGTACTGCATCAAAATGCATTATGACCATGTGTTTATTAAATGAAATAATGTCTTATAAACGACAATAAATGCTATAGGATCGCTTTGGGACCTTTAAGTAAAGTTCATGTTCATGTCTGTAGTTTATATTACGACTATTAATGATGCATGGATATCTGCCCACTTTACTTAAAGTTCCCAAAGCCATCGTACAGCATGTTATTGATGTTTATAAGACATTATTTCATGTAATGAACACATGGTCATAATGCATTGTGAGGCAGTACATCCTTTCTATATGTGCCTTTATAGCTGACTAAGTGATAGTAGTTATAATGTGCTGTTCCTTTGACCTTAATAATGCATTATGACTAACAGTTATAAATTATAAATGTAGTTATGAGGAGTTATATATGGTTATGGACATTTATCGTATAATCGTTTATAGTCTTATAATGCTTTATAAATATATTATAATGCATTATAAATGAGCTTACAATGCATTATAAAGGTGACCTTCAAGTAAAGTGTTAACATTATGTTCCTTGTTAACTACCTGGTCCAAGCCACAGACCACCATTTGAGCGACACTTTAGCCCCACTAGACCCCAAAACTAAAGATTTCTTTTGCTTTTGTCCACAATACCAGGCTGGATTTGAGAAACAAAACAGACAAACGTAAGCTACAGATCAAAATGACCATTAATCTTTTAGCTGTGTTGACTTGGAATGATTCAGACAATGAATATTTTAACTCTTGAGAGCGTAATCGTTGCGGGTCTATTTGGTTTTGTTTACACTCTCAAGAGTTATGTCTGTTAACCAACTTTTCATCTGGTTAACCAACTTAGCTGGGCACCACCTGGAACCCTCTCAAGGACCACTGGTGGTCCCGGACCACTGGTTGAAAACCACTGGTCTAACAGATTCTGAGATCACTGCCGTCACAGATGTGGACTGACACATACAGATCTCTCCATATATGGGCATAAAAGGGAGAAGTATTGGCAGACAACAGTGCTCTCATTGTTGCCTGGCCCCAGCCCTGAATCACCACCTTAAAAAAATACTACCTATTTTTTCTCCTGTGTGAATCAAAGTGATAATTCAGACTGAGTGGCAGGAAAACTCTCTTTGGTCATATCAGTCGGATCGGCAGTGCAACATACAGTACTGTAGGTGTTAGCAGCCCAAACCAGTATTTGCATTAAGCTTGATTAGTAAACACCTAAACACATTGTGTTTAGGTGTTTTACCGTAGGAGGTGGTCTCATTTCTAGCACTACGAGCCGCAGCCCTTTCCACAGGCCAGGGGTGGTATATAAACAGCTTGTTAGAGCTGCACCCTCGGCCCGCTCGCATGATTAATGACTACTAATGTTGGAACCCCAACGCCGCCACCACACACCCACCCACCCGTTTTTCCACTTGTTGTGTCCTGCATACATTATGCGGGTGTCACTACTCACACACGGTGGTGGGGTGGGGTAGGGGTAGGGGTGGGAGGAGTTCAGAGAAAGGGATTTATGAGGACACGGCTCCTCCCCTGATAACACCTTAGAATGATGACACTGCCTCCACCTCCGCACGCACGCACATGCACGCACACACACACGCACGCACGCATGCACACGCACGCACGCACGCACACACACAACGCGCTAGGTTGAATGGAGGCCGGCAGCATTGTAGCCCTATATAAGCCACAGTGCCGCTAACGACAGATTGAGACGTGTCCCTATCGCGCCCATCTGTAACAGTCGGGCCAGGCGACGCCTGAAACAGATCGCCCTGATGCCAGCCACATCAAATCTTCAGTTTGGCAGGCAAATGGAATAAAACAATCTGTATCGATCTCCCGCCTCCTCCCTCCCCGCGTATCAACACAATCCATCTGTGTTTATCAGCCTATCTGGCTTCCTATCTTTTGTTGTCTGCGGCGAGGACGTTCTCCTCTCTTTTCTTCTGTCTCCTTTATTTTCCTCCATTCCCCCCTCTGTGTGTGCGTGTGCGTGTCGCGTCTGTGTGTTTGTTTGGCCGATCCATCAGCCTATTTACCTTATCATGCTGCCAAACCATCCATTTACGCTCCCATCTGTCTGTCAAACTATATCTTAGCATCCATTTGTCTAACTATCTCTCCTTCCACTCATTCGCCTGTCAATCACGTGCGGGTTGCCTTGGCAGAGGCAGGTTCTCCTCCTCTGGCTAATGTTGTCTTGTGACCTCCTGGAATCAGCAGACCGCAGTGTAAAGTAATTAGACTCACTATCAACTCTTCAGAATGGCTGCTGCTGTATTGGAGACATAATTTCCCCACCACACCATTACATCAGTAGCCATGCTAACCACTATGTACCGTGTCCACCGCTGATGTCTTCATACCTCTGGGGGCCAATACACACAGAAGGTCGCTCGCTTTTTTCCCTCTACACCAGGGGTTTTCAACAGGTGGTCCGGGGTCCACCAGTGGTCCCTGAGAGTGTTCCAGGTGATCCCCAGGCTAAATGATGGAAAGTTTGTTCACCAAATGTAACTCTTTGAGAGCGTAAACATGAAACCAAATGGAGCCTTGAAGGTCCAATTGGTTTCATGTTTACACTCAAGAGTTAAAATCACTATTTGAATTAGCCCACTACACAACTAGAGAATGTAGCAGATTATTAGTCATTTTGATCTGTATGTTTGACTGCTTTGTTTTCTCTGGAATCCAGCCTGGAATTGTGGACAAAACCAAAAAAATCTTTAGTTTTGGGGTCTGTGGAGCTAAAATGTCATCATGGTCGTCCGTGACTCAAATTCTGAATAAATAGTGGGCCCTGGTATGAAAAACAATCCCTCATCTAAAAAAAGCAAGCTGTACAAGCTCACATTGTGTTACAACTGGTTGTGAGCTTGTAGATTCGATTTTTGCTGTAGTGTTATGGTTATTACACACTGGCGAAAAAGCGAAACGATTTTTTTTGCACAAATATTTCGCTTTTTTAAAAACATATTGGAGTCAATGTAAGCTTTTTCCACATAGTCGCAGACGAATAATACCCGCTGAACAATGAGAATGCAGCCTAACCTGCATCTGCATCAATCTGCAAACTATGGATCTTATGCCATAATATTTCATAAGGTAGGCAGTTGGTAGGCAGTTTGTCTGTGCATACAGGACTATACACTACTTTCTCTGGGACTGCAGGGGGTCTGGAGCGACACGCGCTTCTACTTCAGGGATTTTCAACAGGTGGTCCGGGGACCACCAGTGGTTCTTGAGAGAGTTCCCGGTGGTCCCCAGGTAAACAGCAGGGCGAAATCCAAAAGCGACCTCGCCCGCGGGCGCCCGTTTCAAAAGCGGGCGCCCGCTTTCACAAAAACGGGCGCCCGGTTTCACAAAAACGGGCGCCCGTTTCAAAAGGTTATGGTTAGGGTTAGGTTAGGTTTAGGCATAGGTTTACTGAGGTTAAGTTTAGGGTTAGAGTTAGGTTTAGGCATAACTAGTTTGTGAAAACGGGCGCCCGCTTTTGAAAACGGGCGCCGCTTTTGAAAACGGGCGCCCGTTTTTGTGAAATGGGCGCCCGTTTTTGTGAAACGGGGCGCCCGTTTTTGTGAAAGCGGGCGCCGCTTTTGAAACCGGGCGCCCGCGGGCGAGGTCGCTTTTGGATTTCGCTGGCTCTCCAGGTAAATGATGGAAAGTTGGTTAACCAGATGAAACTCTTTAAGCTCGTAAAAATGAAAGCAAATGGACCCTTGCAGGTCCATTTGGTTTCATGTTTACATTCTCAAGAGTTCATAATGTGAATTATGAATGTGAATTATCTCAAATATTCATAATGTGAATTAGCCCAAGTCTA
The DNA here is from genome assembly GCA_039105355.1 of Benthosema pterotum. Taxonomy (NCBI): domain Eukaryota; kingdom Metazoa; phylum Chordata; class Actinopteri; order Myctophiformes; family Myctophidae; genus Benthosema; species Benthosema pterotum. The sequence continues at coordinate 25,852,170 of CM076984.1, read as the reverse complement.
CACTAGAGAATGTAGAAGAATGGTCATAGAATGGCCTGGTATTGTGGACAAAAGCAAAAGAAATCTTCAGTTTTAGAGTCTGTGGAGCAAATGTCCTCGATTGGTGGTCCGTGGCTCAAATGCTGAATAAATAGTGGGCCCTGGTATGAAAATGGTTGAAAACCACTGATCTACCTAATAGGCTATAGACAAAAGAGCACGGCACCTAGATTAGGCTAATCTGTATAGCGATTATGATCAGCTAGATTATATGGCATGATCAACTTAATTAATTAAGAACTCAATCATGGGCATCTCCGGTCATGACTCATGATACAAAAAACTTTTATGACCAACATTTCGGTTCCTGTGTGTGTCCTTCATGGTATGAAGAAAATATATCAATGACAACACAGCAGGGAGGAGAGCAGTAGAAGGAGGAGAGGAGGAGAGGAAAGGCGAATTTAATCGTTTTATTCGAGTCGCATTTAGATATGTACAGGCAGCCACGACTAAATTCGCCGGCAAATATAACACCTTTTTTTGGTCGCTTTTTCAAGTCGCTCCGCTTTTTCGCCAATGTGTAACAACCATTAGAATGAATGTTTGAGCTATGATTGCAAAGACCGAATCAGCTGCTGGCAAAACAGTTGCCTGTCAGCAGATTGGTCTGGAATAGCTCAATTGTAAACCCATTTCCTACCCTAGAAAATTGGGTTGGCCAATCAGGACACAGCATTCAAATTCATTCAAATTTTCTGAAGTAGGAAATGTTTTTACAATTGAGCTATTCGAGACCAATCTGCTGACAGGCATTTTTTTTTGCCAGCAACTGATTCGGTCTGGCTTTAGCCAGGCTAGTAATGTCTGTGTGTGCGTGCGTCTCACATGTTCGCGTTGCATTTAGCATGCTGACCGTGTCTCTAGTGAAGATGCTTCAAGTGAAGGCTTGTTTTGTGTGTACTCTGCTCTGATAGAGCTCTGATGGCGTATCTACCATCTCACATGCTGAAGCAGGTCAGTGCCTCCTCCTCTCGGTCCACTTCAGACCAGGCCTCAGTGGAGCGGTCCAGACGCTGCTGTCCGTGCAGTCAGGGGGAGCGGCCTCCCCGCCGAGGCCCAATCAGTCTTGTAGGATCAGCGGCTGGCCTCCCCCCCAGGCGCCTGCGGGGCCTGGGCCTGATGGATTACCCGCTCTCCTGGCTCTAGCCGATCTGAGACCCGCCCGGGCCTCTGCCATGCGCAGACCCCATCTGTGTTCTCCCATGGCTTGTAGTAGCCACAGGCTTAAGTTGTTCACAAACCCCCATCTACGGCCTACTGTGCATGCTGAAACGGCTAATGGAGTCAGTAGGTTACTTATACTTTACAGTTAATGTGGCATCAGTGTTGCTATAAAGAATGGGGCGGGGTAAGAGTAAAGCAGTGAACATGGAACATGATTCCAGTGCACTGGCTTATAGAGTTCATGCTTCCTATCACTGTTGCCTGGAGAATTATCATACAAATTGGCTGCAGATCCAAAAGCTCACAACCTTTTTGTGATGCAATGCGTTGAGATGTGAGCTGTAGATATTTTTATCTACAGCTCACATATTTTTCATGATTCAAACTTTTATTGCTTTTCAAGTTGTTGTTTTTTAACACACAAAACAAAAAAGACAAAGTAAATGAGACAAAAATAAATTAAACATGCACTGCACTTCACTACTAGAACTAAAGAAGATGGAACAATCCAGACAATACTGTACATTACAACATTAAATGACATCACAAAACAAAAAACAAACAGGAAATAAAATACTGAACCTCGGTCAGTATCAATTTACACAGAAACAAAGGAGGGAAATACAAAGAATTATGTTTCTGCTATTTTTGGAAAAAATCCTGGGTGAATATTTTTAACTCGAGGTCCCGGACCTGAATATTTTGAGATGGGGGGGGGGGGGGTCTGCAGCAATAAATAGGAATCTGGGTCCTTGACTGACATTGAAAGCACCACTGACAGCAACATGAGCTTGTTCAGAAATTCTCTTTTTTAGAGCCGGCCTCGGGTGTTGATGGGTTAAGTAAATTCATTATTGAGTCAAAGTTCAGTGGGCGATCTCAAAGAAGAGGCAGATGCGGGGAAGAATTTCCGCGCTCCAGGAGAATATGTGTGGGTTTCTCTTTATGGTTGCATTGGTGATAAAGCCTCACATCCTGAATCTGCACTCATGCTGAGAGGAATGATCATGAATGAAAGTTTTGCCTTGGGCAGCGATCGATCAGCGTTTTCAACCGGCTGCTTCATTGGGGGTGCTGTGTGTGTGTGTGTGTGTGTGTGTGTGTGTGTGTGTGTGTGTGTGTGTGTGTGTGTGTGTGTGTGTGTGTGTGTGTGTGTGTGTGTGTGTGTGTGTGTGTGTGTGTGTGTGTGTGCGTGCGTGTGCCTGCGTCTGCCATGCACGTCAGGAAAATAAAAAGTCGTACACATTGTACTTCTGTGGCTGCGAAACGCCAAGTCCAGCGGAGATATTGCACTGTATTGTTGAAAGTGGGATTTCTGAAAGACGAGGGTCCCAATGAGAAATCAGTGCTACCAGCAGTGTTGTCAGGCTTGTTGTTTACAATGAAAAGGCGGAATGCAAGCAAGATTTCCAGAGGAGATGGGATGGGGGGGGGGTCAAAATGTCCACATATTCACACAAACACACACATGCACGTGCACACACGCAGCAACGCAGTCTTTTCTTCTCCCCTGCTGTTATGTTCCCGGTACAAAGCTGTCAAAGCTTCCCCACCGAGGGAGATGAACCTACTACTTTTCTCCTGTCCTAAAAATAAGCATTTGTTTATGGACATGTGTAGTGATTTCCTGCTCTCTTTGTGCCATATTCCGTGCCAAGCTGTCAGGAGATATTACTCTCTGAGCCAGCTCCTTTTTCAGGCGGGTGGGCATGGGGGGCATGTGTGTGTGTGTGTGTGTGTGTGTGTGTGTGTGTGTGTGTGTGTGTGTGTGTGTGTGTGTGTGTGTGTGTGTGTGTGTGTGTGTGTGTGTGTGTGTGTGTGTGTGTGTGTGTGTGTGTGTGTGTGTGTGTGTGTTGTGTGTGTGTGCGCGCGCCAGTGCATGCTTGTATCTGGTTGTGTGATAAAGCATGGGAAGAGAGTGCACATATGCATGTGCATGTTGGGGGCTGACTAAATGGAAGGAGAGCAAGTGGGTGCTTAGCGTGAGGGAGACAAATCACCTGAAGGAGAGGAAGCACTAGAAGAAGTGTATTGCCAGCCTTGCCTTTTTGATTTGGTTTTGCTTTTAGCTCTTTGTGAATACCGTTGATATTGGGGCTAGAAACCTTAGAAACCATATTCCACCGTTGTGTGTTTTTCCCTCAATTGAACACCCAGAAAAGCAAAAACGTCTGCGATTCTGAGGCTACACAAAAGCATGAAATTAGCAGATCCGCAAGGTCAAAGCACACCGCAAAGGGACATGTTTTTTTTTCTCCACCCGACAGAGATGGTTGAATAAGATTCCACTAATCCATAGAGGGAGATTGGTTGACTGCAGTTGTCTGGGTTCGGTGCTGCTCCTATTTCCAAACATTCAAGTCACAGGCTTTCAGAATGTAGAAGAAATCTGATGAAGATGGATTGCTGTGATTTAAAAAAAAAAAAAGAAAAAAAAAAAGAAATCTGTTTTGTGTATGTGTCTGACTGTGTGTGAAGTTAACATTACTCTAAGAGCCCTCCAGGTTATAATATTCAAATATGTCTTCCGTGTTTCTGTGGATGAGCCATAC
>CM076984.1:25728412-25843412 GCA_039105355.1 Benthosema pterotum | reverse complement strand
CAACACGCACAGGGATCCCTCGGAAGTATCCGGTGGCGAGCCCAGCATTTTTCTCCTTTTTTTTTTGTGTTGTTGATGAATGACTGGCAGCTTTTCCTTCTCGCTCGGATCACAGGGCTCCCTGATGATGTAGTTCCTGTCTAATTAGCCCAAGACGACGGCAACACAAAAGCCATTATGCATTTTAATCTCTTTTGGGGAATGCGAGCTAGCAAGACGCACACTACTGGGGCCCCTATATCGCTCTATCATAACATGGGATGACATCTCACTGGAGGCTCTCCAGCCAATAGGGTTGAGGTTGGAGTTGAAAGTAGCGGCTTGTATGCATGGAACCCAGTGTGGGGCTGGGCTCTCCTCCTACTATTAGTCTTGTCTTATTCAGAGTCTCTCCCCTGTGGTGGGATCATCATGACAGACACAGGGAACGTTTGGCGTGGTGTGTGTTGTGTGTGTGTGTGTGTGTGTGTGTGTGTGTGCGTGTGCGTGTGCGTGTGTGTGTGTGTGTGTGTGTGTGTGTGTGTGTGTGTGTGTGCGTGCGTGCGTGCGTGCGTGATAGAGAAGTAGAAAGATAGGGAAGGACAGACACTGCATGCAATTTGTGTCAGCGAGTGTGCTACTTGAACTCAAGTAAATGTGCATATATTCACACATGCGTGTGCACACACACACACAAACACCTCCTTCGTATTTTGGTGGGCTACTTCATACCTCTCCCCACGTGGAAAGATGGCATCTCGAGGAAGAGGAGGCGCAAAGGCGTGACTGCAACTCCAGCGGTAGTAGACGTAGTTGTTATCACTGCTGTAGACACCAGAGAAGTTGTGTGTGTGTGTGTGTGTGTGTGCGTGTGCGTGTGCGTGTGTGCGTGTGAGCCTTTTATGCACCTGAAGATAGGTAGAGGAAAGTCTTTACAAGAGGTAAATGGCTCGGCGCTCAAGTATCCTCTGATGGGAGGTGCATTTTGCTAGCAATTTTTCCCTTCCCACAATCCAGAATCTTTGACGATACAGTACAGTAGCTTTCCGATGTATTCGGTCTGTTAAGCAAGATGCAATTACCCCTGACGGTTGCCTTTTTACCATTCTGACATACCTTGAATCGCATTGTTCCTTTTGAGTCTCAACAAACGGTTTACGCTGCTTGTGCTCTTTCCCATTTACATGGCATGCAAAATAGCATCCTCTTCTCCTCCATGCAAAACAAACTGACAGTCTACTACCAGACGGTGGAAGACAATTTGTTTCCAATGAATTCTTATTTTTTTGTGTGGGTTTTGTTCGTTTCGGGTATATTCGATCTTCCTCTCTCCGTCTTCTGACAAGGAGTTTGACACGGTTCCACAGATAAATATTGTGAAAATAGACAACAGCTCTAAAATCTCTACTGGTCCATTAGTCGACTAATTGATCAAAGCAGTCTCAACCACCAAACTCTGTTGTTGATTACTGCATGGGAAATTGGGTCACACCCGTTAATTCAAACATCACGATGCGAGGACCAGTGTACTAGAGTGCAATATGTACATATACAGTATATACAATTTTGAGGTACATTGCTTGAGTATTTCCAATATCTAATATTATACTTTTAGTCTAACCTACTTAATCTCATATTCAAATATTGTACTTTTATTGCTAGTTAGTGTGTGGATTTCGATTAATACAGAACATACATTAACCAGTTCAGACATACATGTTGATTTGAATAAATCCTATTTTCTATACTTGTATACTTTTGTAAATTGAAATGGGTCATTTTCAATAATCACTACTTTTACTTTTGGTCCTCAAGTACATTTTGATTTTGAATACTTGTGTACTTTTAGTCAAGTACATTTTGATTTCCAGACCTTTACCTGTAACAAAAGCGTGAGTTCTTTTTCCACCACTGACAACACCACTGACAGTGACGACATAGCTATAGCACCACTCCTTCTTCTGCCCTTATTATTTTTGTCTCGTTCTGTGTGTTTTTCCTGGTGTGCAACGGGATGTGGTGTGGTATGGAGAAAGAGGCCAGAGCCGGGCGGAGCAGAACCAATTCTGGAGGCGGACTGCATGAACAAGTGGTTGAGGATACAATGTCAAACCCAACCGTTGGAGGACAATACTCCATGTTCTGTTCTGCTGTCCTCAAAGTTTTTCTGTCCTCCTGTCCCTCGTCGTCTCTCTCACCCTCCCTACATGTCTTCTCCCGGGTACCATCTGCATAGTCGCTTTACTTTTCACCCAAAGTATACTCTCCTCTCCTTTCCTTCCCCTAGCCGGTGGTAGGAGTCCTCGCAGATTGTTGTGAGAGTGTCGGGATGTGTGTGCGTGCGTGCCCGTGCGTGTGTGTGTGTGACTGTGCCTGCCCGGCTGGACGTGCACGTGCCCAACAGCCATCCCAGTCACTCTCAGCTCATTACCTGACGTGATGGATGGAGCTGGCAGCATTAAACAACGGCCGTCCCGGGACGCCTTGGCACCCTGCAGCTGGCATTGAGTAATGGGCAACGGTGGCGGTGGGGGAGGAGCGACGCACGCTATCAGAAAGAAGTACCAGGGAGTCTTTGCGTGGGCATGCCTGCGGTTATCTCCATGGCTATACGCTTCCTGGTTCTAACCCCCCTCCCCCTCCACTCCACTCCCCACCTGCCACCTGGCTGCCACAGGCGGCTGCCACAGGCTGTTCTGGTACTGGTGGGCAGCCACGGTTGGATGGATGGCACAGGGAGGGAGGCAGTATGTATGTATGGCTCTGTTCTGGAACAGGAAGGAGCCTGCTTGGGGGTGGCGGAGGGAGGGAGGTGGGGGGGGGGGGGGGGGGGTGATGGAGATGGTTTGCCGGTCGGAAGCGAACCTGGAGATTTTCCTGGAACAAGTTGCAGGCTGACCAGTGAAATGTCTGAAAAATGCAGCCCAACTCAGAGCGTGTCTGAGGTTTTTCCACTCCTTTTTGTTTTTTTTTTTTGTTTGTTTGTGCGCATTGCTCACACAATCCTTAACCTATCTCTGTTTCGTACACTGTTCTCTCTTCCCTTTGTCCTACAAAGCTTTTGTTTTCTACAGTATCTGACCTGTGTGTGCGTGTGTGTGTGTGTGTGCGTGTGTGTGTGTGTGTGTGTGTGTGTGTGTGTGTGTGTGTGTGTGTGTGTGTGTGTGTGTGTGTGTGTGTGTGTGTGTGTGTGTGTGTGTGTGTGTGTGTGTGTGTGTGTGTGTGTGTGTGTGTGTGTGAGTGTGTGTGTGTGTGTGTGTGTCCACATTCGCCTCTTCCTCATTTATCTCTGATGTGAGAATAAGATGTGCAGCCTCTTGAGCCGAGGCTGGGCCGCGTCGCAGGAGCTCAGTGGACTTACTCTATGACACCTGTTCCCCGGCAGCCCCTTGTGTTCCTCCTCCCCCCTCAGCCGCTCTCTCATAAATCACTCTGCATTCTCCTCACGTCGTTCCGTTCCGTCTGTCCGTGTTGAGAGTTCCTCCTTCGCCGTCGTCCAACAATCTCTCCTGTTCCTCAGCAGGGGCAGATGTAACATTTCCCAATTGGGGGGCAAGAGAAAATGGTTTGGGGGCAGCTTCATTGCCGCACACATACCTTTTTCGGTTTCAGGACTTATATTAGGCAAGTAAAGCATCAGTTGTTGGTGAAGTTGCAACAGACACGCAGCATGCATAAAGCTAAAGGTCTGACTCAGAGTTTTCTGTTTTCAATGATGAAATTCTGTTGGTTTAGTGGTGCCACAGCTGTAGTTAGTAGCATTAGTAGTGTTTCAAATCATTTTAAATATAAGCACTTTAATTTAAAATATCTTGGGTTGTTTTGCATGCCATTGTGTTTGGCGGGGGGGGGGGGGGGGGGGGGGGGGCATTGCCCCCCCCATGCCCATGCCTAGATCTGCCCCTGTTCCTCATCCGCCACGCGGCAGAGCTTTATTCGCCTGACTTGTGCCCCTGACGTGTGCTTTCTGTGTGTTTTCTTTGCAGACAACCGCCGTGCGGTCCTGGAGAGGTCTCGCTCACGACACAACCCCGCCCGATGATCAGCCGCTCCAACCACAGGACGCTAGACAAGTGCCAAAGAGGCCTGCGAGGAGAGATGGGGGAGAGGGAGGGGGACCCTGAAGACAAGACTACCTACCACTCATTGTGGCAGGCACACACACACACACACACACACACACACACACACACACACACGCAGACATCCACACATATCTTACAAGTGTGCACACCCGTGTGTGCAGACTATGTACTTAACAAACACGAAGGAGATGTATGACCACATGTACTAGACGCAGACGCACGCAGCCATGATTTTTGCAACACGAGGCCTAAAGAAAAGGCACATAGAAAAGAGAGGGTCAAATGTGTAAAAAAAAAAAGAAAAAAAAAAAGGTAAAAACCTTGGTGTGAAAATGGACCCAAAATGGACCCTCTGTGTTAAATTAACACCAAGGATTTTACCCTGCATAGGACATTTAACATACAGTTTGTCTGACGCCTTGCATATTTATTCACTACTTTACCACAGCTTTACATGTATGAGACCCATCTAAAGCTTGGGACGTTTTATAGGCAGATCTTATTATTTTATTTTATTTTTTATTTTCGGTTTTATTCTTCTTCTTTTTGGATTGAAGGGTTTTGATTGCTTGGAAATTACTTGTGGTTCTTGCTGTGTAACTTGCCACCCAGGGCCCATCTAGTGCAACTCCTCCTTTAATGCGGGGAATGCGACAGATTGGATGCATTTCTGCTTGACACAAAACACGCGTTAGCATTTGTAAGGAAAAAAAACAGTAGACGTTCCGCCAAGAGGGACTGCACCATATTGTCCGTTTATCAGCCACAAAGACTTCCACTAACAACAACATACAGGACATCTAACAGCGCTTTTCCCTGGCAAACCCACATCCACACTTCAGCTCCTGTCAGCGCAGATGTCCTATATGCCACGACGTGAGTCCAAATTAGATATTTCATTATCGTACATACAGCATCGCCACAAAAGACACAAGCTCCATGCCTTCCATTGTATACACTAGAAGAGTTATAGCGACTGAAATCTCCACATGAAAGTGATGAATTTTATTTATTGATTTTTCTTTTGTTTGTTTTGTTTCTTTCTTTCTTTTCTCCTTTGCTAAAGCCTCAGGGTACTGCTGAGATCTCAGCACCTCGTTTGCCCTTCATGCAGAAAGCTGCAGACCTTGGCAGACACGTGATGAATCTGAGACCCATCTTTTGTTATTTAGTTTTTAGTTTTGTTTTCTCAGAAATGAATGGCCTATTTTATACTTAGTCGTGACAGTGTCGTACAAAAGGAGTGAAGATAGAGTAGTTAATTTAGACTTTGTTAGGAAAAAAAAACAAGTTAATGGGTGTAAGGCTTGTGTACTTAAAGCTATACCATGTAACTGCCATGTCGAGCCTGATATTCACAACCGGTCCCTCACACAAGTGCTGACATTTTTACCACTGGGCTAATGGATGGAGCCTGCCTGTTTGCTCAGGGGAGACATTTTATTTTGACCTTCGGCCAAAAATACTTGTCAATCAGTATAATCACCACTATATACTGGTCAAAACAGACCACAAGATAAACATTATCTCAGTAAAATACCAGATAAAACAAATACTATCTCACCAGTTCTATTCTTCTATCTTCTATTCTATACTCCCTTATTGGACATTTTTTTCCACTGAAACAAAGTTACATAGTGTAGCTTTAATTCACGAGAGCTACCATTTTAAGGCCAACCTCTAGCATACATGCAGTACAGTAGGTTTGCAGCGAGTTTAGTTTGCTACATTTGGAATGGTGATAGAAAGCGTAGTGAGAGTAGCGTAGGGACAGTGCTGTGATTTGTACCAGGCCGTTATCATCACTGATGGGGTGTCCTCAGCCGTTTGGGTTTCATCAGATTCATAAAGCTTATAAGAACAGTGGTTCTGAGTTATATGAAATATTAAAGTACAGAAGTACAGCAGTGCTTGCAGTACAGCAAGATGAACTCGTACAGAAGAGGGAGGTTGAGACTTGTCATGAATGAAGTCAAATAACAACTTGAACTCAACGTACTGCTGTGCCACGTTGCTTCAAACGTTAGTTGTCATGCTCTTGTGATATGCCAAATATAGGTAATAGTTTACCTCTTCTATCTATGAAATAATGGATGGAATAATCTCAGTCAAAGCTTGTAAGCCCACTGTACATGACACAGTTTGGCTGTAATTCCTGATAGTAAAGTATTTTCAATGATCACAGTGGAGCCTTACTTCCCATGTCTATCATAAAGGTGCTGAGTATTTGGGGAGTATGTTTTCAGTTGGCAGAACCAGGCTTCACAGAGTTAGAGTTAGACTGTAGCTGTCACAGGGAAATATGGGATAGTCCCTCACAGGTTTTCTCTTCATTATGACAGATTAAATGTGTTAAAATGAAATCAGTGCTTAAATCAGTGCTTTCACACCCACTGGTGTAATTGCAAAAGGACTTTGGGGTCACGGCTAAGTGCATCACAGCTGTCTCACTAACACTTTACAGCACACACCTGCCTGGAGTCTGCACTGCACTGTTGAATCAAATGCACTGGAGATAGCATGTGCATGTGGTCAAGTGCGATAATGTAAATTACACTATGCCGTTATAAGGACCCATTGTATACCCCCACTCCCATTGATATAATCATGCTTAAGTTATGCTTACACTCTAGAGTATATCTAAATACTAAGCAGATGCTGGCTTAAAAACAGACAATTCATCAGTGTATAGCCAGTGTAGTGGTGTGAGGGGCAAAGTGGACAAGGTGTTGAGTCTGTCTTAGCAAGTGAGTCTCCACATGTAATACAATTCCCCACTGTTAATGGCATAAGTTACCCTTTTATCATACCATCAATATTACAGCGACCAAGGGTCGCGTGTGTGTGTGTGGGGGGGGCGTGCGTGCGGGCGTGTGGGGGGGTGTCTGTGCACCACTGTGTGCATTGGAAAAGGGTTGTCACACGTCCCAATAACCACAGCAGGCAACACATGTAACCTTTTATAGGTCACGCAATGTGTCGACTGATAAGAAAAGAAATATAAAAGAAATGCATTTTCACATATCGTCTTGTCTTGAAGGTGCATCTGAGACACTCCAGAGCGCTTGCATGCATAGGAAGAACACAAGGTCTAATCAAGGGAAGAATAATGCAGAAATAACACTAGTGGAATCTTAAAAATAAAATCAGCTCCTGAAATCTAATTTATTCTTCCTCGCATGGCCATGTTGCTTGTCCAAAACCTCTGCTCTCCAAGCACAAAACAACACGACGCGACACCACACACACGCACGCACGCACGCACGCACGCACGCACGCACGCACACACCCACACACACACACACACACACACACACACACTTAGGCTATACCGTACCACCACTATACCACCATGCCATTTGATTAAAAAAATCACCTCATGTTTTCATACTCAACTTGCAGCCGTGACAGGAGAACTATTCCAAGCATTTTGTATTAAACGTTTTCTATACTTAATTCAAATAATTAGGTGGACAATTTGTTCTTTCATTGCACTGTAATCAAACAAGTTTCGTTATTTTTTTCCCCCGCCATGTGCCAACTGTTAAGGTTTTATTAAAACATGAAACTGTTACCGACTGGATATCCATCTGATGTTATTTTTTTCTAGTGTATGTTATTTGTTTTGTATATCAAAAGGGAGTACATCTCCGGTGGATTTTTTTTCTTTTTCTTTTCTTTTGTCAAATCAAATTATGGTTGAAGATTGTGCATAGGTAAGACAGAAAAGAGATCTAACTTGATTTTGTTATTGTTTATGAAACTGTCATAGTTACTTACAGTGGAACGTGCATAAAGAACAGAGATTGTGATGTGATTGATTACATATTATAGTTGTTCATCACAAATATTCCTAAACCTACTGTATATTTCATATGCGGTTGTGTGACAACTATTGGTAATTGATTTGGAATGCAACAAATCTTTGTAACAACTGCATTGTGTCATTTAAAAGGCTCCAGCCAATGTCCTCTGCTTCTCTCCTGCATTGGTATTGCTATAACCTCTTCCTGTTTGAATGAATGAAGGAAGGAAGAAGCGAACAGAAATACTGCAATATGATACTTATGTTCCAATGAATCCTGCTGCATTCTGGCGGCTGAAAAATGAACACTTCAGACATTTTATCTCTGAAATGTTGAAGGGGAAATTCTTCAATAGCTATACCTGTAAATGTTTGTACCCATGTGATTTTTGTTTGTTCTCTTTTTAGGGTGGTCGCAGTCTGTGTTCTGTGTCCATGCAAAGGCTAGCAACAGTTGCAGGTGAATTTATGGCCAGTGCCTGTGAACTGACCCACCATAGTGTTAAGCAGGACCTTACCCATTCCATTGTCTTTTAGCTACTAACCTGTCAGCAAAGTGTATGACTTGTGTTCATTGTATTTATGTGAATGAGGAGGCAGGGTATTCTTTTTCCGGTGCATGTGCCGGCACGCAACAAAGTATAAATCACCCTGTAAAGGTGCCATTTTTGGTGGTGATGTGTTTGATCGCTCAAGGTGCTTTACCCTAATGGAAAGCCCAAGATATCATAGTTTCATAATAAGGTTATAGGTTATGACTTTGCCACTAACAGAGTGAAGTATGTGCAAAGCCTTTACTTTTGAAAACTAGTTCCCATGCTGCAACATTTCCATTTTGTTTCCTATTTTATTAGTGCTTGCTATTGTGATTTGTGAGAATTAAAAAAAAAACATTTAAGGACTGAATCCAGAGGTGATCAGTCCAACCATGAGGTTTTAAGCTGCCATAACCCTGCCTACCTTCTTTGTTGTCATTGAATACATTTTATTATCTTAAACAAAAACATTTATATTTGTAACATCTTTAAGTTTATTTTTATCCTTAACAAAACGGGAAAAAACAATTGGTTATGCACACTGTCCCTGCAGTATGTAATGGAGTATCATACTAAATAATAACCACTTTGTTATATAAACTGATTTTCCGAAAGCATGTGTCTCTCCATTTATTGGCAAATGGCTCAGCATTATGCATCCACGGACGACTCTGCCGTATAAAAATCATTCTTTATTGACTCCTGTTTACTGCACCATTCCTTTGTGCGAGGGAATAGTGCCCTATTATTTTGTCAAATAGTCCGGTATCAAATCACCTCTCCTGTTTGCTTTGTGGCAGGGTAGAGGATACCTGCCCTGTGCTGACTTATGGACAGGGATTGCACTGAGCTCTAGGTGTTAGGACATGATGAATGGGTCTGCTCCAACATAGAAAAGCAACATATTTGGTCCTTGGCGTCCCCAGTCCTTTATCTTGCACAGTGTCAAAGGCAAAGTGATAACGCTGTCATGTCCAACAGTAGCTTAGGGAAATTACCATCAAGTCAGGGAAACGTCCTAGAAAAAAATAATACTTTTTTATCCCTCTACAGACTCGACCATAAATTTAAAGTGTGAGTAGGAGCAGCGAGATGGCACAGACATTTGATTATTTGCCAGGGGAGTGATGCTCTCTGACTTCCAATCATTCAGTCACATGTGTTTACTGTATCCTGTGCATATACACACCTGTATGTTTTGGTAGCCTGGCCATACAGACAACCAGTTGAAGAAAAGTCATACCAGACCAGACCAAAAATGATACATAAACAAAATGCCATGGATGTAAGAGGGTTCATCTTTGTGACATATTTGAGATCATTTTGATCTATTTATCATAGATTCTATTGCTAGTTTGACTGTTTCACATGTTATTTAATCTTAATATAACAAATAACTGGATTCGAAATAGGCTATCTCAATTGTAAATGTAGGCTATTATCGGTGCATGGCATGCTTCCATTAGAAAACCTTATGCTGGCTTCTATGGAATCCAAAAAGGAATGAAATCAGTCCTGGTGCCAGGGAACATAATCCATGTGCATATGTGCACGTGTGTGTGTGTGTGTCTGTGCGCGCGCATGTGCGTGCGTGTGTGTGCGTAATTGCGAGTGAAAGATAGTGAGAGGGAGAGACAGATGGATACTTTATACGTATGATAAAAGTACCATTGCCATGATATTACTTCATTGTAGACTGGCTTGATGCTTCATTGAGTGCATCTGTAACGTAGCCTGGAAACCAGATAAAGCTGCCACAGGAAAAAAACAAATCTAGTCTGGCCGGTGGCCATGCAAGGCTCGGTGTGACCCAGTGTGAATGCAATTGGCCTAGCTGTTCCCTGTCCAGACTCATGTATTCCTCTCAGCTAGGCTGTTTGGGTCCCCTGTGTGTGTGCGTGCGTCAAATGGAAGAGCTGTTGCTGTCCTAACCTCCCTGCACACACTGGTCCAATGGAATGTGTTGTGTCCCCCTTGTGTGCCATGTCCCACTTCCCTGCTGTTGGCCTGACATCATCAAACAAGGACTGATATCTGGGGATGTAACCTCTGACCAGGGGGCCTCTTTGTCTCTCCCCAGTGCACACACAAGCAGGACAACTATCCCCTTGCTGCCACCCACCCCCTGCTACTCGTGTCATCTTTAACCCTAAACCTAACCCCATAACTACTATCCCCAACTCCTAAGCCTAACCCCTAAATCATTGGTTTACAACCTTTTTTGATACCAGGGCCCACTATTTATTCAGCATTTGAGCCACAGACCATCATTTGATGACATCTTCACCCCACGGCCCCAAAACTAAAGATTTCCCTTGGTTAATTGTCCACAATTCCAGGCTGGATTTTCACAAACAAAACAGTCAACATACAGTAAATCAAAATGACCATTCTTCTACATTCTCTAATTGTGTAGACCTCTTCAGAGGTGCTAATTTTTATGAATATTTTAACTCTTGTGTAAACATGAAACCAAATGGACCCGCAACGGCCCATGTGGTTTCATGTTTACACTCTCAAAAGTTACATCTGGTTAACCAATTTTTCATCTGGTTAAACAAACTTAGCTGGAGCCCTCTCAAGGACCACTGGTTGAAAACCAATGCCCTGAATGCCTGATACTCCAACCTGAATCCTTTTGTGCGTAGCTCTAAAAATCATTGTGTGAACAACTTTTCTTGCACGCACATGAACACACACACATGCACACGGTGGCCCATTAGGTGGCTGCTGGGAACGGGAGTGATCTTCTCTGCGTCTCTTCCGCTCCCAATATGCAGTCAGACAGATGGAGATTCATCTCTCAATGAGCTGTGATCTGTGTTTAGAGATGTGTGCTCCACAACACAAATCTAATTAGTTTCATTGTTGATCTTGGGAGGTTGATTTGTAGCAGGGCTGAAAGTAAACACGCCGAAGGAGGCCAACCTAGTTCTGTAGAGACAAGACAACCGACCTGCAGCTAAGAAAGAGCCCTTCCCCCTACAGCTCATCTTCCGTAGTATTTCCAGGTGATTCAGAGAGATTATTCTCCTGTGTTATATTTGTCTGCTGTGGTGTAATTGTGGTCTGCAGGCAGGGCTGAGAGATCTGTCTTATGGCGTACGGCGTGTTGCTGGAGCTGGAAATTAGATGAGAAAAGTACGCCTTTATAATGAGCTTAGAGGTACGGTGCCATACACGCTGATGCTATTTATTTTTCTTTTTTTTTTTTTTTCATTTCCTTTCAGGCTTCACACACCAGTAGGTAAAGCCATTTTTTTCGTGTGACGGTGGCTGAACATAGTTGATCTACAGGCTCACAACAATGTGACATGCAGTATAATATGAGCTTGTAGATCAGTGATTTTCAGCATGCTAGCCCAGCGCACGATGGCATAAATTAGGCATAAGTAGCCTTGTCGGAGTGTGAGAGAGATGAGCCCACACAGGTTCTGCTGTTCTCCCTCTCTTTTATCTTTGTCTTTCTGCTCTCTCTCCCTCCCTCAGCTCTCTCTGGATACACATGTGTGCCTCTATTGTGCAGGCTGACAGATCAGCTGTCAGCTGTGGTAAAACATAATTATGTTACATTTTGCATTCGCAGCTACTTGAGGATGTACGCAAACATTATGAAGAATGAAGAACAAAGGCGAGAGGAGCGGCTCCCTCCTTACCTGAGCTAATTCTGTCTTGAGTGCAAATCTCACTCGCGCTTAAATATTATACCAGGGTTTTGTATATACGTGTGTGTGTGTGTGTGTGTGTGTGTGTGTGTGTGTGTGTGTGTGTGTGTGTGTGTGTGTGTGTGTGTGTGTGTGTGTGTGTGTGTGTGTGTGTGTGTGTGTGTGTGTGTGTGTGTATGTTTAGGGCAAGTGGGTGAATCTGGTTGAGTTTTCTGTCCCTTTTGTGTAAAGTATGCAGGTGTGTGCTCTAAAAGGCTCAATGCCAAAGCCACTGGAAGAGCAAGCATGAAGACACTCAACACTTGTGCAGAAAAGGACTTGACGGATGTCAACTTATGATAATAACTTACTGTACTGTACTAATACATGATTAGTCATGTATGTTTAGGGAAACACGTGTGTGTGTGTGTGTGTGTGTGTGTGTGTGTGTTTGTGTGCGCGCGTGTGCGTGCGTGCGTGCGTACGTGCGTACGTACGTGCACCTGCCTGCCTGCGTGCCTGCCTGCCTGCCTTGGCTGAGTGGCTCGAACTAACACAAGGTTGCCAGTTCACACCCGTGCTGCTGAAGAGTTCTTGCCAAAGTGTCCTTGAGCAAGACACTGAACTCCCGAAATTGCTCCCAATGTGCTGGTTGGTGCCTTGCATGGTTTCTGCTGCTATTTTGTATGAATGCCCAGAATGGGTTAATTGGTGAATGTAATGCATGCATTGCATTCATGTAAAGCATACCTTGGATAAAGGCACTATATAGAAAAAATGCACCTTACCAAGCATGCGGGCTATTTTCTAAGGATAGTAGCCAACTGGTAACAACCTAATGCTGTGCTTCCCTCGGAAGTGGACAAATCAAAACACTGATCGCGCTCCATGTTTATAGATTGTATAGGCCTACTTATTGGGCAAAAAGATTAAAAAGGCGGATAAAACAATTAAAACACAACTCGTCTAAGTCGTTCTTGGGAGGGATGTCTGTTCTACATGCCTTGGGAATAAAACTGTTAACAGATTTGTTAACAGATTCACCTAATGTGTTCATCATGCACACACGTGCACACACGTGCACACACGTGCACACACACACACACACACACACACACACACACACACACACACACACACACACACACACACACACACACACACACACACACACACACACACACACACACACACACACACACGTGCACGTACAATATTGGTTCTTCATGGGTTTTGTAGAGCAGCACCATTGCCATACATTGTTATTTAAAGATTCCATAATAGTTTGTCTTCATAGTTTAGGCCCCATATGTGCCAGTTGACAAAGTTGTAGCATATCATTAACTACGGATCCCTCTTTTGCCTAGCCGATCTACAAACGCGTGGCAGCGTTGTGAGCTAGCAGATTAGATATTTATGCTATTCATTATTGGCTGATAAAATTGTGGTTTATTATTAGTTTTTGTGTGTGTTTTTGGGTGGAGGGGGCTGTGTTTATCGTACACCTCTAATGGTTGCCTAAATTAAAATTCACCACACATAGGTTATCTAATGATTACGAGCCAAACAACCACTTCTAGTGCCATATAGCACCGTTCTTGTTCAGTGCTTTACTCTGTGATCCACAGCAGACAGACAGATGGTCTCTTGTCTCCTGTCTGCCCTGGAGGCACTAGAACTCAGAACTTGTTATTGGGCCGGCCCTGTGCGCTTGCTCCCACTACACACGTTACTGCCTAACAGATCAATAGGACTTTTCACTACAATTCGTTTTAAAATGGTGCTGTAGGCAGCAGATACTTTCCTCCTGCATCAGTATTCTTGGAATGTTCAGGCCGCAATGCATATTTTTGCATTCGAATGGGAGTGGAAAGGTTACCCCTGATGCTGTCGGACATTGAGTGATGGTGATATTAACCTGTCACAGGAAACAACCATCGTACCCGCGGAACGGACGTCACCGCTTGTCTGCGGGTATTGATCACCTTCCGTATGTCACGCATATTCATTCATTCATTTATTCATCCATCCATTCAAGCTTTATTTGAGGTTCACACAGAGCCAGAGGGATCATTGAGGGTGGCCCTGGCTTACAGTGCATGCTGAGATTACACGGTGGAAAATATGAACATGCAAGGTCATCCAATTAAACCAGTTAAAATTGTTACCCTGGTGGTAATTACATCCACTTATCCTCAAACATAATGAGTCAAAGCAGACATCTAATGGATGATTATAAAGCACATAACTAAATCATTCAACATGATACGTTTTAGTAGTAGGCCTATAGAGCAACTACAGCAACTGTGTCCTCTTTCGTAAATGTCATCTTTGGTATAGGTTCAAACCTGACCGATATAAATTATATCAGTCTGGCCTCTCTAGCTTTGTCTCCAAAACTATATCATGACCTTTGTTTTTTTCCTTTTTTAGATTACCATTTTGGTGTTGATTTGGAGTTTATGTCATAGACACTAACCAACTCCCATGTCTTTTTGCCATTTCACCTTTATTATTTGACCACACCCCGTCACCCATTTCCCCAATCAACATCCAGCCCGCCATCACCCGCCAGCCAACCCCTGTATCCAGGAGACATGGCTCACAGCTGGGAAGGATTCACCCTGAGAAGATTTCGGTCTGTCAAAAAACATTCACGTCTAGTCTCCTCAGCCCCCCCCCCACACACACACACACACATTCTCCACATCTCCCATCACTCCTTCCCTGCACCCTGGCACCCATCACTCCCTGGTCTCCTCTCCTACCATGCTTCTCTTGCCATTTGATTCAGATGACTGAATCAGCCTCCCTCGTCCTTTGTCTGAGGCTTCACTTTGCCTGGCAGATGGACAAGAGGGGAGGAGTGTGCACGTGTTTGGAATGTGTGTGTGCGTGCGTGATTGCGTGTGTGCGTGTGTGCGTGCACGCAGGAGTTGAAAAGGGGAGCAGGTGAGTCTTGAAACTTTTCCTGGAGGTAAAAAAATGTCTCAACTGCAATGAAGTGAGGAGACTTTTATCTGTCTAACTTGCGTGAGGTCTTGCCTTCCAGGGCATTGAGTGACAAGCCTATAGTTAAAAGAGAGCCGAGATCAGAACGTGAGGTCGACAGAATGAGTTTACCTCTCACTCAGTCAATAACACACAGCGGTAGCGGCATGATGAATATCAACCCTTCATATCAAACTTGCATGATGCACCAGCTGCTAAGATAGCAGCCTTATAAAGGTGCAATATTTTGATAGTGACAAGGTCTGAAAATAGTGTGTGCTTCAGGTGTCATCGAGATGCTATACTACCAACCAAAGTTCACTGGTGATGTGATATTATTTCAGCTATTTCTACCAATGTTTGCCAGCCAATGTTTGCCAGCTAATAACTTCATACTGTAGTGACACAATCATTTTAACCACAAACTATGCACTTTGGATCTTCAAAAATAGCTTGCAGCGTGTCACTTTGTGCACATTGTGATTGTTAGCAAACTTTGTTTTAACTCAAATTTAGCTGAAGGTTTGATAACATTTTCAGAAGAAGTTTTGTAAGGGACCCACGAGCATCCTATTGGACTGGCTCTATCACTGTATGGGAACTGACAGAAAGTCCACTGCTTGTCTGTTTTCTTGTGGAGGTGCCAATATAAGCATATTTGGACTAATATTTTTTCTGTAAAGTTGCTTGTGAAGATGGCTATTGTAGTTGGTTGCTTTATCTGTTTTTTATCTGGTTGCTTTATCAGTGGACTTGGTCCCTTCTTGTTAAGGGACCAAGCAGTCCACGCAGTGTCTTTTTTTTCCTTCTCCGCCTCCTTCATCTCCTTCTGCCAAAATATCTGTTCTGGCTGAACCGTGCAGTTGTTTTTTGCGAAAATTAGTAATCTGGTAGATGGTAATGCCAATCTGGTAGATGGTAATGCCAGTGGTCACGAGCGAAGCTCGTGCACCACTGGTCAAATAGTGGCGCTATAGTACTCAACTGAAATTGCAAACTTTGAGCACTCATAACTCATGAACCGCTTGACTCTCAGAAATGTAACTTATATTCACTTATGTGTCTCCTTATGCCAAACAACTTTCGTATTCTGACTTTTGACCTCTGACCTTTAGATGAACCACCATCTTGAATTATGAAAATTGCTTTTTTGTGAAAATTCTTCTATTGCCCCTAATCTACACATGCAACGTAATCTGTTTATGAGATTTTACAGTTTGGTAGAGGGGGATGGCAAATAGCACTAAAACCAGTCTTACTCCAATTGCTCAAATGGGGGCGCTATAGCAATTCTTTGAAACTGAAACATTTGAACAAGCATAATTCAGGCCTTGTTTGGCTAAAAATCATGTTACTTGTTTTTACATGTTCCTTGACTCATGTGGAACACATCTGCCACTTTGACTGGTAAACTACACCCCCAGAGTGTCCGCCAAAAATACTGTCCTCACTTTGCTTCTACATTACTAAATGCATGTTCAGGTACCACATAGTCTACTATAATAGGACTTTAAGACTCTTGTTTGTGGAAATTCGTCTTCTTAATAAACACATGCATGGCACTTCACAATTAAAAAAAAATACCCTTTCACAAGCTATTTTTCTTAATTTCAGGCTACCATTTTCCATTGCTCATTGTGGATATTGTGGTATCAAGCAAGACTGCTTGATGCCATCTTATTGTTTGATTCAATACTAACAACAAACAACATGCAGTGTGGCAATATAAATGGCTCAATTGTAAAACAAATGACTCCCAACCAAAAGGTCCTTAGTTCATTTCACAAGGCCAGTCTTCCTGCTTTTATGGCTTAGTGTACATATAATGCTATTTGCATATATTCCCACACTGCTCGGTGCCTTCTTATTATTTGATTCATCACAACCAGAAACAGTGCTGCAGAGCGCAATATGAATGGCTCAATTGTAGAGCAAATGACTCCCAACCAAAACGTCCTGAGTTCAACTCCAAGGACTGACACCTGCAAATAATGTATTTTTAGGTATAACACATGTCTTCTATGGCCAAAGATTATGGATATTGTTTCTGCCATATTTAGCAGTATGAAACATGCTTATACCTGGATTTTTTTTCTCTCTGGCAACACTGGAGAAAATACATTGTGCCAGAATGTGTGAGAGGAATAAGCATGTGTAACCTGCTTATTTCTCCTGTGGGTTCAAGTCCCACTGCTGACAATACAAAGTGAGAGTCTCCAAGAACCCTGCCGTGCTCCCACAATTACATGATGTATTTCTTCCATGTTTTTATGGTTTATTTGTGCATATTTAAGGGACCAAGCAGTCTACTGAATGTGTGTGTTGTTTCCAGTAGATCTTGTGTCCGTTGGATAGCCTCATTGGTAAAGTGCCTGACTTTGAACTGAGAGGTCCTGAGTTCAAATCCCGGCACTTAAACACCTAGTAATATGAATCAATCATGCACAATGTCATGTGGTCTTATATTCCTACTTCTAAGTTCATGTTTCTATGGCTTATTTGTGCTTGTCATACTGCCATACTGTTAACAACAATAAAGGAAATTATTCAGTCTGGATAGCTCAGTCAGTAGAGCGCCAGACTTCGGAACAGAAGATCGTAGTTTCAAGTCTGGCAACAATGCAATGTGTGAGTCAGTCAGGGCAGGGTTCAAAAACCCTGCCCTGCACCCACAATTACCTGATGTATTTCTCAAGTTCAGGCTCCCATGTTTCTATGGCTTATTTGTGCGTATTGTTCTGACTCCTCATTGCTGCTTGCTGGTCCCGTCTTATCACTGCTTGCAGTTATATTTTTTCTTGTTTTTGGAGGGGGAGTGCATACTCACAGCTCTCAACACTCACGCACTGAGCGTGTGACACACTCTTCAGAGTGTTTGCACACGCACACACGCCACACATGCGTTATCACACGCACGTCAAAATAACTCGCCAAAGTCATTTTTTGCCCCTGGCAGCTTTCTAGAGTTTGCTAAGGGCGTAGGTAGACCCCTGCAGTGCTCTATCACATTTACGCCACAAGAGGGCAATGCACTCCAGTGAGAAGTAGGTTACAGCCTATACTGCTACTGTCAGTCAATGAGGAAGTCAGTACATAGCCGCATTGTATTAACTCTGATGGATGGACAGATATTCGTGTCGTGTCTCAATATAAGTGTAGTGTAAATCTGTCTTTTGCAGGTGAGATATAAGAACTGGGTTGATCTAGACATTTAAAACAGTATATTGTATGAGATGGGCATATGATTAGTGTGGGAAAGATGGCCATATGTGACCACAATAATATGTACTGCATGTTCTGCTTCATGGTATTCTGGTGGGTTAGCTCAGCTAATGCTAACTGAAGGTCAGCATGTGTCTCTCTGATGTTATGAATATAATATTCCCAACTCACTGTGATGGTAATATGCCATATTAGAGAAATGGTACTATTTGACTAGGACTGTGATTTTGCATGAAAACCGAATTGGTGATGATTTATGTGGATTATGTAGTTGTACAGTCCAGTTATGTCCAGTTAGTCATCCAGTCAGTCAGTCGACATAAGTACAGTGCATTCCCGTTGTATTGAGAGGGATTGCTGGACAGAAATTTGTGTCTCAATATGTGTGTGTAAGTCTCTTTTGCAGAACTGTCCCACACAACTGTAAACACAAAACCAAACCACACTGATATGGACTCCTTGCTTTATTGAAGTGTGTGATAAATGCATTTATTGTGAAATATTAGTAAAAAGTGTTTTTAGGGGGGGAGCCCAAAATTTTTCGTTTAGTCCTTTAGTCTGTTTAGTACTTTTTCTGATTTTGGTTTAGTCACCTTAGAGCTGTCATGGACATGTATAGGCATACGTTTTTCTACACGTTTGTAACAGGCTGTTGTTTATTTAGAATGACAGGGAAGAAGAAACAGAAGAGCCTTCTTTCCTTCTGGGAAAAGGCTCAGAAACCAAAGGCAGGGGGGGGCAGATAATGTGATGATGGAAGAAATTGCTACCACATCAGTAGAGATGGCAGAGAAGACTTTGGCTGAGCCAATAGTGAATGAGAGAGAAGATGAGAGAACGGAAGAAGAAGAAGAAGAAAGAGTAGAGGTGCCTGAAGCAGAAGGTGGAGTGCCAGAAGAGGGGGCAGGTGATGATGATGATGGTGCTGAGGTCAGGGTGGCTAAGAAAAGGTCTCTAGCTGGGGCTGCCACTTATAGATGTTCGGCTACCAAGAAATACAACACCCAACATCGCTCATAAACACACACACACACACACACACTCTGTTATTGTTGTTGTAAAGTAAAGTAGTGGTGTAGCTCTTTTGATACCATCAGTTTTTCAACTAAGGTCACTAACATCTGTATTTTTGTTCTCTTCTTAGTAAGTGACACAAAGCTATTCATCTGCACTGGTCTTGTTATGCCCATTTTCTCACTTTGAATTAAACAGTTTGCTAAATGTTATGTCATGAATTGTAACGTTGTAGATTACCAGTAATAACCGGCCGATGGGCCGGTTCGGTGGTGCCCCCCCCCCCCCCCCCCCCACCCCCCCCCCCCCCCCCCCCTCCACCCACCAAATCTCACACTCCCAACAAACTTCAAAGGTTGAGAGCCCTGCATACTTATTTGGGCACAATAAAGGCCTGCTGACACGCCCACTTTATTTAGATTGTCGTGTAGTTGCAGGTTGTTTTGTGGGCTTGTTTCTAAAATGTTTCCTTGTTTAGGCCTGTTCCTGTAATGTTTTAAACCTGTAATTCTGCTCAAACATTGGACCCCCCCATCTATTTGTGCACAAGTATCCCCATCTGAAAAATGTATTTTTGTCACGTTTTTATTTATACAGGATATGCCAAAAAATATATATATAAAAAAAAATATGTGATCTGTAATGAATTCTGTATTTGATATCTGCTATTCTCAAGTAGCTTGAGGTATCGCCATAGATACTCTATTTATAAAGATGGCCATACTCCCATTGGCGCCACTATATAAATGACATGGACTACAAAGCCTACAGATGGTCTCCTATAAGTAGTAATGGTTTCGATCAGAGCCCCCTATCTGTCGTATGTGAAACTGCAGATTACAAAGAGACTCTTCCTGACTCCTAACAAATCTCGCGAGAGTTGGGCGGTGGGATAAAGAATAATTTATAACAAAGTGAAATTTCTTCTGTTCTGTTTAGCTAATAGAAGCCATTTTACTATGAATATGCTGTAAATATAATATGCCTTTTGATGATCGGGTCCAGTATTTAGTTCAGTGTCCATGGAGTTAAGGAATGGATCATAAGTTGTGTTCACGTTCATTCTACCATTGGAAATGAATAGACTCCAACATACTTCCCGTCTCCTAATATTGTACCCGCCCCCTCCTTCTAGAGTCAGGAAGCAACGTGACTATGACCCTCTTGCCATTGGCCTCTTGGGTATCGCCTTACGGCTTTATCACTCTATGCCTTACGGTAGTAGGCATCCCTTCAGGCAATGGGATGGCATAGTGCGAGGGACGGTTTACGCTGAGCTCCATACACACGTGTCGCTTGGAATGTTTGTTTACAATTCGTTTCTCAACTCTGCAATTTTACTCCTATGTGGCTTCTCTCTACCATATAATGTGTTCAGATATATATTATTCTAACGTAGATCAAACCCAGTAATACAACGCCTGGATGCCAGAATGGGATTAAAAACGGAGTATTTCTGACTCTAATCAAGACACCTGTGACTGTTGACGACTATTCCGAAATGTGATAAAACAGGTCAGTTTAACTTCTATCGGCTTTTATTGATGTGATAACGCAGTGGTTTTCAACCTTCATACCAGCGCCCACTATTTACTCGGAATTTAAGCCACGGACCACCATTTGATGACCCCCCCCCCCAAAAAAAAAAAAAAAAAAGAAAGAAAAGAAAGAGAGAGAGAAAAAACCTAAAGATTTCTTTTGCTTTTGGCCACAATTCCAGGCTTTTTTTTTTTTTTTTTTTTTTTTTTAAGAAACAAAACAAGCAAGGGTCCATTTGGTTTCATGTTTACGCTCTCAAGAGTCACATCTGGTTAACCAACTTTCCATCATTTAGCCTGGGGACCACCTGGAACTCTCTCAAGGACCACTGGTGGTCCCCAGACCACTGGTTGAAAGTGCCTGTGATAATGGATATTATGGAACTTTTATGCACAAAGGGGACACTTTTCCGATTTCTGGCATGTTTTGGTATGGCTATATAATGACCACAGATGTGGTCTTAAAGTCTGACAAATATATTTTTCAATTCACCCCCTTCGGGTTGACAGCCGTCAGACAGGTGTGCAGGCAATGCTGCTAGCTAGCTAGCTAGCAGGGAGGAAAGAAGACACCCACCCACAAACAACCACAGTATGACAACACAGACATACCGTGGCAGAAATCTTGAAAAATAATTGAATAGGATTGAAGTACAGGCTAAAGCTAATCAATTGGCTTGACTTTAAACACTCCTCACATGGATTCCTTCAGTATATGGGCATTGAGCCATATACAGTAATTATCTGCAACTTTCCATGTATGGATCATGGATGGATCCATATTACCAGATTCCACAGATGGAGCCATTCCAGAATGGACTCGCCCATCTGCTTTATGGTATTTATGTATTCATTCATTCATTTATTTATGTTTAATTGAGTAGCCTGCAAGGACTCTTAAAATTGTGACCGACATGTACTGTACACCACTGCAGATCTCTGCTCTGCATATGGAAGTTTGAGAATTGACATCTGCATTAATGTTACAATGCCTGCAGGTTCCCACGATTATTAAGATGGCTAGTTGAACTTGAATGCCTGTCTCAAAGAAAGACAAGAAAGGTTATGCTCTGGATTCAAAATAATGGAGTGAAATTACAGTTGTGCTGAAGAACTGACTGTTGCACTGTTTGATTCAAATCCGAATTTCTTTCTGATTCATAAGCTGCGTTGTGGTGGTGAATTATTTCGGATTACCATTTTGTTTCTTTTAAAATTGTGTTTCATTTTGGATATTGTTTGGTTTATTGCAATATGTGTGATGAAATGGGATTGATGGAATCTGTGGTTATTTATGTTCATTTGGTTGTTTTTCATTTTTGACATAGCACCAGTGCCTGTTACCCTTTCACATTGGCACCCTTACCATACTGGAAGAATGCGCTTGAGCAGAAAGAAAGCAATAGATTTTGTACTTTGAACCTCATATTTTGCATCATTAAATTGGAGAAAGACAGAAAGTTGTCCGTAGTGTTACCAATCCACTTATCTAAACAGCTGTGGGCTTGTTCTTCTGTAAAGATGCTTGTAAATATTTTTTTAGCTTGTCTCTAATGTGTAGTTGCTTAGGTTTGTTCCCTGATTTATGTTTAATCCAGTCAAACTATTTTTAAATACTTTTTATTTATCAAAATAGGTGATCCCCCCCAATGCTTGTAGGTCCCTTGGGCTATACTCTATGGCTCTGGTTACAGGGAAACACATCTATATGAAAAAACAATGTTTTTCAATGACAAAATGCTCAGTCGGTTGACTCAGTATGCACATGCGTTATTTGCTTTAAAAACTTTAATCAGATTAATCATCAGAATGAATTGATGCCCTTAACTTGCTATTTTCAACAGCCTTACTCCTTACTATTATTACAATTGTATGGGCCTAACTAAGAAGGACTTACAAAATGGCTGATTCACTGTATACTCCGGACATGCACTACATTACTGTACCACTCTAAACTCATTCTCTATGACTATATGCCGGGGAGATGCATGCAGGGCCCAGGAATAGAAGGATTGATGGATAAAGAAAGGACAGGAGAGAGCTTAGTAATTGAGTAAGTACCCTTCTGAATGTGCAGGCCTGAATAAAAATACCTTTCTTTTTTCTTTCTTACAAAAGCCTTTCTTAAGATCATCTCACTCAAAAGTACATAAAAGCTCTTTTCAAAGTTTTTCTGTGTTCTTTGCCCTCAGCTGAAAACAGTCCCTGCGGAGAATGCAGAAATGCACAAACACTCATGCACTCACTCCCTCTGAAAGAGGAGGATGAAAGGCTTGACCACAAGAATACAAACTCGCACACACTTACGTAGGCTACATTCTTTCTGAAACGGTGCACACATACACATGAAGCACACATGCACGCACACACGGCACACACATTCATAAAAAAATAAAGAGGACATTCCATTCAGGTCCTCTATAATATTTTAACCCTAGCATCTTAACCCCATGTTATTAATAACGCTCTAGTTGAAACATAACAGTACTCGTTGGACGCTGAAAGGCTCAGAGTGTGCAAGCAAGCAAACAAACATGCAAGCAAAGTAGGCTTTTATCTCTGACTCCCCAAGCAAAAATTACCCAGCCCGCTGGCTGGTGGAATGGCCAGCAGAGATAAAAAGGAGATGGAGACCCATTACTTTATTCGGGAGAGGCTTTCATCACTCATCTTATGAAACAGAGAAGTACATACTTTAGGGAGAGCAGATGATACAGGAGACGGATGGAGCAGTGAAACTGGGAAACATATAGGCTGGTGAGATGCGTTTGCTGAACGGCAAATCTTTTACGCGCAGGCCCGGTTAAATGGAGATAATTCACAGAGGAGAAATTCACACGGGAGCCATTGATCTGCTCTCCTTGCAGGTGCACTGGAGATGTATATTTTTGGCTCCAAAATAAGGTTTACCTCATATGACCAGAATACAGTCAGTTGTTGGCCATTTTCCAACATTCTGCTAGTATACATGTCATGCATATCAGCACTGTCAGCTTCTTAATCGCATGTTAGTCACTATATCGGGGTTAACATTCGGTGAAAATGGCAGCTTGTAGATTTCAGTTTACATTCTGCAATGATAATTGATTGGATTTGAGATAAGCAGGGAAAAAGAGGGGTGGGAATGAAGAAACAGGATTCATTTATATTCATATACATTTTAAGTGTATCTATGTCATCATGCAGCATGTTTTCATTGAGGAATTCAGTATAATTTTCAGTAGACTTTTCAGCGTCTTTTTAGATATGCCCATGTGATGACATATGATACCTATGCTCTAAAAGGTGTGGATAATTGTAAAAAACAACAACAAAACAAACAAAAACATGTACCCAAAAAAGGTTAGTTCCTCAAACTAACTTGACCTTTTGTAGTTGTAGTGGGATTTGTTGTAATCCCTACCACCACCTTCCTCTCATTTACGGTTGACCTAATAAAACGATACTTTATAGTTTATATGAACATGTTTGCACCTCTTTCTGCTTGCAGGGTTCTTTGACAATGCAATTTCTCCTTGGTTGTCCTCGTAAAATGTTGGCTGTTTGCACTGATGCCCCATCGTCAATACCCTGTCTTGAAGTAGCTGAACTTACACTCCTCTGGGGTTGTGGACAATGCTATATTCTCGGCCTCATATGTGGATAATGCTACAGCATGGTGCTTTTTGTTTTTTTCCATTAAATCAAAGAGCCGCTTTCATTTAGACGTACATGATTGCCTGTTGTACAGCATCTGTCACTTACATGAGCCAGCAATCGGTCTGCATCACTGTATGCCTGTAGTCGCGGCTCCCAACCATTGCATTTCTTGTAACACGACTCGCTGTCAATTGTACCCTTCAACAAATATCAGTATATATTTTAGACTAACCCGCTGTAACACTATTGGCTTGGTGAAATATTCTTATAGTATACTTACTACAAAACCTAGGTCTTAGGTCCAATGACTAAAATACAAACATTCAGCTTCTGTGCAGATTTTTTTTTTTACTACTTAAAAGCTGTACTTCACTGTACATCACACAACATGTCACAACATGTTGCAAGAGTGTGTGCTTGTACATGTTGTTATCAGTGAATGATGGCTTTGGTTGAACTAGTTAAACAGATCAGTCCCTGTGGTAGATCACTTGCACAGGACTTGCAGTATTGCTTGCTCTACTGCTTTACATTTCATTGCCATATTCGTACTGTCAGGTACTTTTGCGTATAGTTCTTTGATGTCCTTGCATCGATTGATGTCATTGCATCATCTCTGTGCATTACATGAATGAATACCAAATGGTCTGGCAATCCCTCCAACAACATTGCAACAGCAAGTCTTAATGCTGTATAATGTATTCATCCACACTTTAATCATTTCACATTTGTAGTAGTGAAGACAGTTAGCTAACTATGCATGGCTTCCATTTACCCAGATAATAATGTATATTGTTCAGTGTTTGCTGCTACCATTTTTTGCTGGTCTGTACATCTTTTGATGTTCATAAACCGGATTAGTTCTGCACATGCTTCAGCATTCTGTGTCCCTTCAGCAGCTCATTCATCGGTGTTGGCTGGTTCCTGTACAATACTGTAGTGTCCTTGAGCTTTTGAAATTGCCGGTGAACGAGGATTATTAGGTCATCGTTATTTTCCCATCAAAGACTCTTCATTTGGGGCGTCTTCCACTAGTTCTATATTTAACACGATTGCCAATCACGCTGTTTGTTGGTTTACCTGAGCCCATAACCTATTAGTCTGCTGCACATGTGCAAGCGCATATACATGGTAACCCTATAATTTGGTGGGGGGGGGGCACTATCTACTCTCTGCAGGTGCATGGAAGACTTTATTTTTGGCTTCAAAACTAGGGTTCTATTTACCCCATATGACCACATTTGGTGTCATTGGCCATTTCTCACAGTAAAAAAGAAGATAAAATTGTCTTCTCCTTGCAGCACAGGCTATTTATTATGTTCATCTGTTCATGCATACAATACAATACAAAATCAGAAGACATGTTATCACCATATAGTCTTCTGGAGTTTATATTCTTCAGAGCGTTCTGTTTTTGTGTGGTGTGTAGTAGAAGTGTGGTGTCAATATTGTGTGACGTGGTCATGTCCATAGTGTGACCAAACATGTTGACAACATGGCCATGTCTGACTGAAACAGTCAGTCGAGGTTTCAGTGTTCTATTCCAACCGCGATTCCATTAGCATTGCTTGACGTACATCTTGTGAATTCTGCTCCTGCACACACACACGACACGAGTGGGCGTGGATCGAGGTTGTAGGGAGATCTACTTTGACACGAACGCACATGGCGAGTCACAGCCCCCACTCGGTCCCCCACTCGGACACCCACTGCTACCACCGGTGCCCTGGGTAAATATTCACACAGAATGTCAGCCGCGTAGGTGAGGTAGGCTGCCAGCACATTTCCTCATGACATAGAGATAATGTATGACAACACTTCCACCCCCACTCTTGCCCAGCTCTTCCTCCTCCTCCTCCTCCACCAACCCTATGTGCGCCAGCCTGCTGAGGTGGCACGCTGCCCGGGTGCGCCGCACACTCACCTGCCTGTGCCCACATGCCAGGGCCTTGGGTTCGTCAGTGTCACCCGTGTGGTGCCATGTGTTCGACTATAGCTCCGTGTTTTGTCCTTTTAGGGAGCGGGGCGAGTTGCACAAGGTGAATGTTGGTATTAGTATGTAGCATTTGACACGCTGGGGCGCCTCCCTCATTGGTATTTCATGTAGAGCGCCGACGCATTCGTCACGTTTCATAAACTTTCTTATTATTCACTGGCGGGGAGTAATTTTCCCCTGCCGCTTGCAGCCGTGAGTGAGAGACAGAGGATGGGAGAGAGAGAGAGCGGCTGAGAGGGGTGACACTGAAATTCCTCTAATAATGTTCACCTCTCCAACTCATTCTCGTGAACTTGTTTATTCGATGAGCAGGTGCTTGAGTAGCAACCTCCTTCCCATGATGAATCCCTTCGCAGCGCCACTCCTGCAGTCTCTCCATGCAGCATCTGTGATGGGGTGGGGGGTGGTGGTGGTAGTTGAGTAGGGGGTTGCTTGTGGAGGTGGCCAAACAGAGTTGTCAGAGAAGCGACACAGACATGGTGGGCTCATTATGAGAGGAAGTCAGGCTAAAGGCATCTTTGGACATGTGGGAGTGAGGAATCCATCAGTGAGTCCGTGAAGCAAGCAGCAGCCGCCCCTGTGGAAGCCACAAGGAGCCAAGGATCTGATGGAGCCAGATGAATGTCCTGAGCGTGCAGCATATGTGGCAGCCAGCTTCTCTCCCCGCACACGTCCTTGTATATCTTTGTTAGGTTGCGGAGCGTGCCCATAAAGCCCGGCATGGCGACGAGAGGCTTTTACGCCGAGCAGGTGGCCATGTTGTCCCGGGCCAAAAGGCATAAAAAAAACAACCTGCCCCTGGCAGCTGCCTGGCCGTAAAACACATTTATGCCATGATGTCCAGGCTCGTCCCTAAAGTGTGATTCAGACCCCGGGGCCAGCATCGTGGGTGTCTGGCATTTCTGGATTGATCCAGAGTCTGCTTTATACGCATTAGTGCTGAAAGCCTTTGACCTTTATATTATAATGGCCCTTTTTTATCCCCTGCAAACAGGGGGTAAATTATCACCTCTGTGTACTGTAAGTGTGGTGTAAAAGAGTGATTCTGAAGGAAGGGTCCAGGAGGGCATTCGGGTGGTGCACTAGCGAAATACCTGCCCACCAACGTGGAGGTTGTGGGTTCGAGTCCACAGTTGTGGAGGTCTGAGCTAATTCTACATAAGCACTCTTAAGGTTGAGCCAGGCAGAGCAAGGGTAGAGCCTGCTGGTTAGTCAGCCAGGGACCAAACAGAATGGTGACGATTGGTCACTTGACTGGCCCGAACGGCATTTTGCCATTTTCAAAGAATGAAAGAAAAAACAGTGGAAAAAGTGGCCCCAGACTCCCAGAGTAAATAAGCAACCAGGTCTATGAAAACAAGTTCAAAAGAAAGAACTGAAAATATCTAATCCACAAGCTCATCATTTGGTTTTATCGTTTAGATTTCCAGAACAAATCTTGAAAAGATGTGGAATCTTTTTGGAACAACAAAGATGAACGATCTTGGCCAAAAGCATATAATTTGTTAATAATAATGTTGTTAATAATTTGTTGTCATATAAATTATGACAACACTTCCCCCGCACCCATCGGACATGACTTCCAATACAGTTTGGATATTTTCCATCTTAAGGAGGTTGTAACAGATCCTGTCTGACCTTCATTACACCCTTAGGCTCTTCCAGCAGGGAGGTAACTTATAGACCTGCAACTCTATGGACATGTAACTCTAGAGAGCGTTAAAATGAAAACACTCTCAAGAGTTAAATTATATTTAAACGTCTGAATTACGTTCTTTTCAAAAATGTAGAAGAATTGTTATTTTGACCAATGTTTTGTCACCGCTCCCACATTGTGGACAAAAACTTGAAAACCCTTAGTTTTGGGTCTGACAGAGAGAGACTAAACTCTCATCAAACGGCATCAAATGGTGGTCTTCCATGGCTCAAATGTAGAATAATTACTGGGCCCTGGTATGAAAATGGTTGAAAACCCACTGCTATAGAATTATGTGGGTACGTTGTAAATATGCTGGGCAAGTACAGTACTTGTTTTTCATGCGCAATGTGATTTATTTACACTGACATGACATGTCAATGAAGTTACAACTGACTTTTTTCTCCTATATATAACTTTTTTATCCAACCTTTTTTGTCCATCAGGGGGGGCAAGAGCCCACCTGGCACCCTCCTAAAATCTCTATTGATTACACCCAAGAACAAATAATGTCAGTTGCAGGGGTCATGATTCACAGTCATGTTTGCAGGGCAGAGTCAAAGTTGCTGTCAGGTTAGATCCATGGGTAACAGAGAGCTAGAACTCAGTGCCCCTGGATGTGTAGCCTCAAGACTTTACTTTTATTAACCTGTGTGTTTAAGGTATAGGCCTACAAGAACATAGAGCAAATAGAGGTTGATTGTCTGCTAGAGTGGGAGCGAATACTATAGTTCTACAAGTTCAACATGGTTCAATAAAATAAATAGAAAAGAAAGATCCAAAGCACTTTTCTGACAAGAAAGTTTGTTTCATGGTGAGATTGTGGGATACACAACCCACGCATAGCACACACTGGCACTGCCCAGTTATATTCTAACATGTATTGTCCATAATACAATTTCTCCAGGAAATAAACATTGTACTGTAATGAGAAGTTTTGGACTTTGGCAAATTGCCCTGGATCTTTTTCTCTTCAAGAAAACTGTTCAAGTGCCCATATTTGTAAGAACCATATTATATTCAATTAATTTAAACTAGAGATGTACAATATAATCAGTAGCATAATCGGAATCCGCCATAAAAATGCCGTAGGAGGAGGAAGAGCTGGGCAAGATAGCATTATAACCTTGCAAATAATCGGATATAGGTCATAATTTCATCATGCAGCCCTAATTTAAACCTTTTCTCCACAGACCGCTCGTACACTAAATGAATGACAACTGTGTTAAAACTAAATTTAATACAGCAATGTGGTAAAGGTATATTCCTGAAAGATTTACAGGCTATATGATAAACATATTTTTCCAGTAGGCATTCCAGTACACATTAGCAATGTTTCAATATGGTGTAGATTATTTTCTTATTATATTGAGCTCGGCATTGTATTTTTTTTTTCTGTGAAGATGCTTGTTGTTCGTGATGGAAATGTTTTTTTGCAGTAGTTGACTCTTATCAGTGTTGCCTTGACAGCAGTGATGACTAACTAATTACATCATTCTCTATAAGAGAGAAGTTGGGTTAATCTTTTATCAGTTTTGTTGCCGCAAGTCTTCATTTTGATTGACTTTTGTTCTGTATTCTGACAGAAGATTTGAACTTTGTTTGGTGCACAGAAATGATTTCTCTAAGAGAGGATGCATTGCCTACTGCCGTGTCCCAATTCCATATACTGTTGTTTATTAATTCTTTCTCTGTCTTGAGTATGCTCACAATGGGTATGCGTATGCTCAGACTTTAACCACACCAAGTAGCTTGTAGTAAATAAGCTCTGTTGTCCAAATAGCATCCAGTATTTAAGCTGTGTTGTAAGCGCTCCCTGCAGAGATACTTCCAGGTCCATCAGAATGGTGTTTGAACCAATCTGAGACTGGAACAACCGCTAAAGTCTAATTTTACTGCTTTCCTTGCAACAACATACAGTAGCTACTAGTTTCCCAAATCTGCCTGTCTGCCCCACACTGAGTAGTGAGTACAATCACCTTAATATTTAATTGTGTCAATTAAATACTCCATTATAGAGTGTATTAAGTTGGTGAATTTATTATCTAGACTAAAATCAAAAACCAAATAGCATGATGTAGAATTGGGTTATAATTTGGTCTGACCTTTCGTATGAACTGACCAAGACATCGAATCCCAACCTCCCAATTTCAAGGCAGATACTCTAACCATAAGGTTAGTTTAACCACACCAAAGCCATGCCTAATGTTGCTGAAAGTATTTTTTTTAATAAGGTTACAAAAGCTAATGAGGGGTTGATCATATTTTTAAAATAAAAATGTAGGAGAAATATTATCTTTTCATAGTTAAAATGAGTAGTTCTCTCTATGGTATCAATTTAGTGTATTTTTCCTAAGACATTTTTAAACACGATTGCAGTAGTCAAGTTTGTTAACATGGCTCTCAATGTTTAGTCTGGGATCAAATAAAATACCTAGTTTTTTTTTGGGAACAGAGCTGTCATAATCATTTGAGAAAGGACCAAGAGATGTATTTGAGAATGAAAGTGATCTAGTCCAATTATGTTTTTGGTTTTGTCAGTCTTCAATTCAACAAAAAATGGTTTGACATCATTGAAATGAAACAACTTCTTTAATATCTGTTAGATAGCTAATTAAATGGGACAAGCTTGTAGGATTGTTGGGCTCCGCAAGAGGATATAATTTGTGTATTATCTACATCTATTGTACATATTAACGATGAAAGGATATGTCATGGCTACATAATGTATAATGTCACTAAGGGAAAGCTTTAAAAAGTATAGGCTGCTCACCTAGGCCTTATTACTACCAGGGGAGATTATTGGAGGGGATTATTGCTCATACTAGAAAGCAGGGTTTTTTCTCCACCATTCACATAAGCGATCCTGTGATGTCAGTCATCTATGAATGACTTTGCAAATTTATGGATTCATCCCAAACGCCACTGAGTGAAATACTACTTTTTTTTTAATACTGGACTAGTGGACTTTTATTCGTTAGGAAGCATTTCTACATTGTTGTATTGGTACATTTTCTTGGGTGCAAAATGTTAAGTCCCGCTCTTCCATCACTGTTCTACGGTCAGAGATGCTCTTCTGCATAACTATCAGCCCCTGTCTGGCCAGTATGACCTTTGGCATCAACATCAACAAGGCATTTTCAGCCGTAGACTGTTTATTGGGTATTTTTGTGTGAGGAAATTTCCTGTAGATCAGCAGTTATATGTAAATTATATACTGTAAATAATTTATGTAGCTGCCTGTTTGTTGCAGTTGGTACCTTTTTCCTGGTTTGTCCTAGTCTTAAGTTGTTTTTTTTGTCGCCCTGCCTGTTGTGTTTAAGTCTGGGATAAAATAATTTATTTGCTGCGATTATACTACAAGTACCTCAAACGCTGTTGCTGACACACTCCACAAGTCGTAGGCAAGGAAAGGGAAATGATGTGTTCGCCCACTTAGAATATATACAATTTGTCAAATATGATGTGAACCATTGCAAAGCAGCCCCAGATATGCCGACTCACTGCTGTAATGGGTTGGTAAGAATATTCTGTTAAATAGTGTCAATGGCTGCACTTGAGATTCAAACAAAATAGTATGTAACAGTCAATATGTGCATGTCTGTACTGTGGTGTAACAAGCATATATTTTCCAGTTGTTTAAATGAATGGCAATTAATTGTTCAAAAAAATCAAAGAAAAGGGGTCTGAACACAACTTAAATTCATCAGAAACGCATTAACACTTTAACATTAAGGCAATAGGATGCTATTTAAATGGAAAAAGCAAGTAAATAGTTCTCAAATCTTTTCGTGACTATTGATCTAGGCCTATATTTGACCACAAACCCTGTCCATCTGCAATTGTTTTGTGTCGGCTAGGGACCCCCAAATAAAAGATGTGTTATAATTGATTCAAAATCCTCGAAAGTAGTCTCTATGTCCGTCCACTCACACACTGTGCGCTTGTATATCTTATAGCTTGATGGCGCTGTATCATGTGTTGCTTGTCCAACAAACACTTACTGAAAAACACAGAATGTTGGGTTAAGATATAACCACATTATTTTTTTCCCATAATTTTAAGGCAGCATTGTCCTTGTCTAGTCAAATGTGACATGTCGGAAAACAATCAAATAACATGCATGAGTGATCAGACACGTAGAAATCAACCTGGTTTAAGGAGCAGATTACGCCCCCTACACACACACACACACACACACACACACACACACACACACACACACACACACACACACACACACACACACACACACACACACACACACACACTCACACACACTTTCCGTAATATGAATATTGAAATGTGGAAAAATGCTTATGAAGGCAAAGTGAATGCTAAACTATACCATGCTGATGAGTTGCGAATATGCATGTAAATATTGGCTTTGCAGTACTGTCACGCCAACACCTTTTTAAAATAGACAGTGGGGTCACCTCCATGCCGGCTATGTGTCCGTCCCTCTGCCCATGTCCGAGTATACCTCCATGAATTTTCTTTCAATAATGTATAAAAAGGCTTTGCATGTATTGTCTGTGTTGAGGACATGATGACATCCCTGACATCTTGAGCCTCTGCATGGCTGTGGTTGAATGATAATGGCCTCTCCCCCCCCCCCCCCCCCCCTCTCTCTCTCTCTCTCTGTCTCTCTCTCTCTCTTCCCCCACCCGTACCCCCCGCATTTGAATGAATTATTAAACTCAAATTGTTTTGCAAACAAAACATATTTGTTAACACAATGAAAATCTGGGGTGAAAGCTGGAGCTTTATCAATATTTAATTTTCGCTGTAGACAACAATATAGCCTTTGGGCAGTTTCTGGTACATAATTAATGGAAGGGTGACAGAACTAACAATACATGTAAAACAGCCGGTGCTCTCATATCCACGTTGCAGTGTTACATGTTGCAAACAACATGCTGCTATACTTCCGCCACATTATTAACAAAAATGTACTGTGACAAAACCATTCCAGGAAAAAAATACTAACACATAGGTGGAACACATAGGTCCTCATCATTCATTCCAACTTTATTGATCTTTACCGTACAGGTTTTGATTGATCGGATGTCAACGTCAAAACCGTAAGTTATGGAGATGCGACTGTGGCCGATTAATATTTGATTTCCTCTTGAAAGGTTGCTCGTTGCCCCTCCCATGTCTCCCGTCTTTTATCTTCATTCTTTTCGCTCTCCCCGACCGCTATCTCCCTTCATCCTCTCCCTCTTTGCCGCCCTCCAACCCCCCTTACACCCCTCAATCTTTCCCTCTGTCTCCCATCATACGCTAGTAGAATGGTAGAAGTCAGCGCAGTGAATATCAAGTGGCTGATTGGAGCTGTCACATGGTGGAGCCCAGCGGAGCCTGCATGCCAGATGTGCGTGTCCGTCGTTGGGGCATCATCACTGGGGATAGGGGGGAGAATTTGTCTCCTGGGTTGGCCAAGGTTTGTCTGGGACGGACAGACGCAGAGGATGAGGAGGAGGAGGCCGGGCGAGGGAGCTGTCCTGTCCCTCACCAGGGCCTGCCACTCATGCCCTGTCCGTCTCTCTATTCATCACTGTCAATAGACTGCTGACGCTGGGATCTGATGACTTTACCTGTGCTCTGGTGCTGTGCCTGCCAGCCCAAACAGGTGCGCCAGGTGCATTGACACGCAGCATTGTTGTACCCCGAAACGCATCCCTCACGGACCGCATGCCTTTGACTGACATTCCCCAACATGCTCTGTTGTAGATACCGGTATATACTGTACGGCCAGACCTCCAAGGCTCAAATACTTTGAAGTCTCTCTGGCATAGTGGTGCGACCTCTGTCCCCCCCTCGCGAGTGCCACGGACCACCGGGGATCACACAGGTCAATGAATGCATGTAGCTGACTACTTAATGGGAAGGACATTTTATTTATTTATTTTATTTTTTGCCATTGATTCGGCTTGCTGGTGCCTGTTGAGAGGGCCACTATTCAAACGTGGTGCGAGTGCGAGATGGTGCACAATGTAAGCGTACGGGAGCTGAAGGTCTTCTCTTTGCCCTGACTTGTTGCTGCGGCTGTGGGTAATGAATGACGGCTGCTATATTCAGGAGTAAAGCAGAAGGCTGTTGTTTGCATGTAAGGGGCACCTTCCTGCTGCATTCAACACGATGCCTCAGACCTTGGGGAGCTCGTTTAAAAACCACCTCCACAGTTTCCAGCAGAGCAGTGCCAGAGCACCGGGGTGATGCTTGTTGCCATGGAGGACACAAAGAGAGTGACAATGTGTGTGTGTGTGTGCAGGAGACAGGACGTACGTGGGTGTGCGTGTGTGTGTGTGTGTGTGTGTGTGTGTGAGACAGGTATTGTTTGTTGGTGCATGTGTGCTGTGTATCTATTCTCCATCTGCAAAGGCGTTATAGAGTTTGTGCTACTAGTACATATAAAATGAATACTGATGTGTTGCTGCATGTGAGCAAGTGAGTATCAGGAGACCTCATAGTTTTTAGTTAGTTATAGTTGTTTGAAAGCCGCTACAGTAAGTTGGATTAAATATAGTTCAAGAATGGAAACAAGTACCCAGGGTGTTTTTTTGTGTGTGCAGTAGTATTCAATCAATCAAAAGTGTGTGTGTGTGTGTGTGTGTGTGTGCGCGTGTATGTGTGCGTGCGTGCGCGCGTGTGTGTAGTGTCAGTGTGTGGGCCTGTGTGATGTGAGGCGGGCAGCAGAGCAGGGGGAACATCTGCACACAGTGGCACAGGCCTTCTGCCTTTACATGCGGCTCCTGCAGAGCCGTGCTTCACGGCCTAGCAGGCTGTGACCTCCCACAGGCTCCAGGGGAGCTCTTCCTCTTAAAAGCCAGCTGTGCCTCATCCTCTCTGCCCGCCAAATATTACAACCGTCCAGCTGTTCACCTGAGAAGTGCAGAGAGTACATAGTCCTCCTCCTCGCACACTTACTGCCTTTTATGTGTGTGTGTTTTTTTCTTTTTTTTTTTGGAGAGCCTTTTGTGGCGAGGCTATAAGCGCAGAACAGAGTGTCCGCGTTGTCTTTGCTGGAACTGCCAAAAGCATAGGAAGTTGGCAGAGTCTGCAATGTTTGGGGGCTATTTTGAAGTTTGTTGTCCATGGAACATCAAAATGCAGCTACGCAGTCTAATCGGGTCTTTTGGTAAGGCTACACTCAGGAGTCTATTGTTACATCAAGTATAAATGAATGAAATCCTTCCGTTTTGGCTCTTCAACATTGCAGCAACTATAGTGAAAATGGCAGCACAATATAAATAGAGTGTATTGTATCCAGTGTTTGCTTTTACTGCTCTTTGATGCAGTGCATCGGTGCATGACATCAGCATGCTGTTGATTGTATAATTGTTTGACTCACCGTTTGCGTGGGAGGC
The DNA here is from genome assembly GCA_039105355.1 of Benthosema pterotum. Classification (NCBI taxonomy): domain Eukaryota; kingdom Metazoa; phylum Chordata; class Actinopteri; order Myctophiformes; family Myctophidae; genus Benthosema; species Benthosema pterotum. Next base: position 25,807,894 of record CM076984.1, on the reverse strand, counting down.
ATTTGTGACACAAGGTTGAGCCTATACTTCTTTCACAGTAAACTTATTCTAACCCATTAACCCCACATAGCAGTAAAACCCCAAACAATCAGTATTCGCACGCAACGTCAAATTAAGATAAGAAACGCATCTATAAGATTCTTGAAAACTTACAGTACATCTGTTTTATTTAATGGCTCCATAACTGCTACATAAAACATATACTTTTAATACTGCCTTACCTACCTTAACCTTATAGCGCAATGATCACATGTATGCCATGTAATTTAGTCATAGCTCATAGCTACCGGTATGGGTACTTGTAATTGCAATAATAATTTCAAGGACCGCCTAAGGGTGACCACACTGAGAACCACTAGCACATGCCGGTAGTGTTGGGTGTGTGTGTGTGTGTGTGTGTGTGTGTGTGTGTGTGTGTGTGTGTGTGTGTGTGTGTGTGTGTGTGTGCGTGTGCGTGTGTGCGTGCTGCAAATAAGATATTATGATGCACTGGGATCTTGTTGAATGAGGATCATGTGAATCATGTGGGGACCCCTGTGGGTTCCCACTTCCCAGCCCTCATGTTAAAATCCACTGAATAGATTTACCTAGTTAAGAGTCTCTAGGACTCACAGTAATATGATTTAACTATACATGGATTACCAATTTAAATGTTAAAGTGAAACTGTTTGTAAGAGTAGCCTTTATATCGAATCAACTAATTGAATCCTTATGCAGAGCAGAGATTGTATCTTGTTTTTCAGCCCTAGGGGCCTGTGCACGCTATTATTCATTTAAAACTGGCAGGGTTGTAATAGTTCATAAAGGGTTTTAATGATGCCAAAACATTTTAATTATGCAATGAATAAGAAATAATGTTATGGTTATGGGAAAAGTAATCAAATCCATAATTGATCACACTTGATTTACAGCTTTTTTATTTTGTATGGGCAAGGTGAAATTAAGTACTATAACTAAGCATTATAGTAAAAATGGACACGCTCATAAGAGAATGTGATGTTGCAGATTGGAAGATCTGTTATTTTAGCTGTCAATTTTTAAGTGTGTGCTGTGTTTCTATAGTATTTTGTGTTTCCAGAATGACCCACAAGATAGTGGAGTAATTAAGCTTATTTAAAAAAAAAAGTGGAGTGGAAAGGTGGCAAGTTGTTAGTGTACTTTGTTTTGATAGCAGTTTCTCAAACAACTATTGAAACATATTGTGAGGGAAGGAATCAAGTTAATACCAATTTCTGGTACTCCCTACACTAGTTCACTAGAAGCTATATAGAGGGGAAAAAATAAATAGCTATATATACAGTAGTACATGAACATTTTGAATTTTTGATGTTTGGCTAAAAGTTGCCTATAATACCTTAATGTAGGCTATATTGTGCTACTGATAGCATTTCTCAGCCTTTAGTAGTCTGTCTGCAGACTACTAATGCCTTCTGTCAGGATTTCTTCTTAATATTTGGTACGTTTGTGGGTGTCAACCTGTTGTTTGTGTGCCTGCAATCAATACCGCTGCTTGCAATTTGTGAGCGTGTGATTCTTTGAAACGCTCGTCTTTGAGTGGAAACAGCACATTGTTTGGTGACAGTTGAGAAGATTCCTTTTTCTCAACTGTCACCAATGTGCCGTTTCCACAATAATGGCGGACGATACATGAAAAGAAATACGATTGTGCCTACAGGGATGCAGAATGCTAAGCAGATAATGTTTGTTCCAAAATGAGACTAAATCTGCGGCTGGCATACTTTCATAGGATTTGAATCCGAAGTTTGGGGTTTCTTTTTCTTCTCTTGTTTATAAGTAGTGTTTATAAGCAACAACTGGAAGAATGCTACTTTGTAAAGGCCTACCTAAGTTCAGTAAAACTTCTGTTGTGCATTTAAATAACATGAAATAGTGTTCAGGATCCCTCTGCCTTAACACAGTGCGACACTTGAAACAACGCAAGACATTATCCCTAAACCATCGAGACTATACAGACTGTGCGCACAGACAGAGAAACAGACAGACAGACAGACAGACAGACAGACATTTTGGCCTCCCTATACCTAACCTCTCCATTTCCTCTCTTGGACAGACACTGCTCGCCAAAACTTCAATAGTAGTTTATTGTACTGTATAGACCATATACAGTACAAATGTACAATATATACATGTGGTTGTGTGAGTGGCCAAGCAACTTGATGGAAATAGTGATAACAGAACAGTGAGTGTGGTGCCCTTGATGTTGCTTTGGTCTTTCCCTTTTCAATTAGCATTGTAAACACTGTGGTGTTTTCTTTTTCTGCTGCCTTTGCAGTCCTTGTTTGCAGCAGTCTGTGGGCCTCCTCAGCAATCGGGTTACCAAACCACACAGCGATACAACCTGTTGGAACACTCTCAATGGTACAGCCATATAGACGTTCACTTCAGCAGAGCTTTGGTACTTATACCCAACCTCTTGAGACGCTTCAGAGAGTACACTGCTCTGCTGTGCTTTCTTTCTCCAGGATACAGTTGGTGTTGAGTAGTTGAGCATGCAGCAAAGACTCACATTTTCTTTACAAGAGAAAGTGTCAATAATGCAGTGTAGAGGAATACAAGTTCATAGTAAATGTCCAGAATTTGCTGTACAAAAGTACTGTACAAAAGTATTGCTACCAGACATATAAAGTATTCATTATGAAGAATGTCCAATTTTGCAACATCAAGTTTTCAAACATAAAATTTGTATTAAAAGTACCTGAAAAGAGCTCAAAACATCGTGTCCTTGGTTGTATGTGTATACCAAGAAAGTTATCAATTATTTCGATAGATGGTCCTTTCTGGGCAAGAGCAATATGTGACCTTGCTTCGGTTCCAATAAATAAACGTCTAAATGCCTTTTTATTACACTTTGTCCGGGAAGACGACAGAAGTCTGGAAACAAAACATAATTTCTAACAGATGTCACAGTTGCAAAATGAGCCAAATGCTGTGAATAACGTATCATCTCTTGACAAACAGTCAGTGACCCCCCCCCCCCCCCCCCGAAAAAAAAATGGGAATGTTTATCTAAACCAGAAACCTTGAATCAATATCTTGTTGTGCAAGCCAATCAAACAATCGGCCATGTATTTTGTTTGTCTGTTTGCTATAAGGTCAATATAAAGTCTATGTATATGATTATTATACTGTACAGCAGTCTAGTGTTATCTCCTTTTATTTAGTTTACTGTTGCCCTTGCATTATGGCTTGTATTTGCATTTATTTGTCAATGAACCTGAACTTTGACTGTTAATGCAAATATCTGACACGGTATATACAGTATATTGTTAACAATGCAATTGGCCGCTGTGCACTTGTATGATGTTACATAAATATGGTGTAAGGGTGTGTGTTTATGGAACCAGATAATATGGATTGTAATGTACGTATCATATAGGTTTACTGAATTTTTAATGCTTTAGCTTGCTGGTACCTAACTTGACTCCGCCATCTCAGGTCATGGGCTGACCATCGGGCACCAGCCTACTCAGGAACAATGCAAATAGGTAGTGCATGTCATGCCCACAGGTTGTGCAACACCCTCGGGTTTTCAACCTTTTTCATACCAGGGCCCACAATTTATTCAGAATTTCAGCCACGGACCACCATTTGGTGACATTTTAGCCCCACAGACCCCAAGAACTAAACATTTCTTTTGCTTTTGTCCACAATACCAGGCTGGATTTTGGAAACAAAACAGTCAAACTTGTAGAATAGATCAAGATGACCATTAATCTTCTGCAGTACATTCTCTAGTTGTGTAGACTTGGGCTAATTCACATGATTATTTTAACTCTTGAGAGCATAAACATGTCATGTTTATGCTCTCAAAGAGTTACACCTGGAATATTATCAGGGAACACTGGTGGTCCCCGGACCACCGATTGAAAACCTCTGCTCTATACCCATTTACGCTTATGACTGTCTGTCTGTAATAACCACAGGTCACAGGTCGCACCTTCAAACAGAATAATATACAGCTGAGATGGTGTTTGTTACTGATTCTTGTATGTATTCATTTCAGATTGCACTTTGCAACAAAGGTCTTGCCCGGGAGAAGATATCCCAAAATTCTTTTGTTGGAAATGTCAAGGAGTTTATTTTCAGGCGTCAAAGAAAACCTTTTCAGAGTTCACACAGTTTTCCTTCCTGATGTTACTTGACGCAGTGCTGCATCTTTTCAGAGTTCCTTTCATGTTGTGCTCTATGCAGAGGGAGAGGGAGAGAGAGAGATATTTAGGAGAAAAAAATATTGAGAAGTACTCCTATGATATTTCAATCAAATAGACCTTGGGGAGAAGAGGAGATTCTAAATCTGTTTCCACAGAAGAGACGGGGAATAACTGCCGCTGATATGTTCACCCTGATCACAAGCCTAAGTCATCAACAGTATTACGTCTATATTACTTATCAAATTAATTGTGAATATGAATTAACCACAGCAATAAACCATTTGGTACATCTGCACCACAAGATGCCCGTACATATGGTGCACTGCAAGCTTACAAAACACTCACACAAAATGAACACACATCAACTCAACCAACAGTAAATGTAAACAAAAGTGAAAAAGCGACCTGAGCACTCAAAACGTTTAAAATAAATCACATACTTTATAAAAGCCTACATGCTTGGACTCCTACGGGTCTTCAAATGTAAAGATTTTGATTGTCCAGGCTGTGAGTTTGGGATAAACCTTTTGTACTATACTAATGGTGGTGGTAGTGGGTATGATATAACCATGATAATAATAATCATAATACAATTAATGCTAGGTGCACACCAGGGGTTGACACTAAGGTCTCGGAGACACTTGCCCATCGGGCAAGTGCAAGTCAGGTTCTACTTGCCCTCAGCTCATGGTCACTTGCCCCCTAAAATATATAGGGGGCAAGTAAATATACACTTCAGTAAATATACATTTCAGCAACACGGACAGAGTCACTACAGCTACCATAACAGAAAGCTTGTTTCAGCACCACGGACAGAGTAACAGAAAGCTCATTTCAGTACCACGGACAGAGTCACTACAGCTACCATAACAGAAAGCTCATTTCAGCACCACGGACAGAGTAACAGAAAGCTCATTTCAGTACCACGGACAGAGTCACTACAGCTACCATAACAGAAAGCTCATTTCAGCACCACGGACAGAGTAACAGAAAGCTCATTTCAGCACCACGGACAGAGTCTCTGCAGTCATTTTCTACTTGCCCTCAGCTCATGGTCACTTGCCCCCTAAAATATATTGTAAATTTTGCAGATGTAACTCTTGAGAACGTAAAAATGAAACCAAATGGACCCTTGCGGGTCCATTTGGTTTCATTTTTAGGCTCCCAAGAGTTACAATTCATCTTCTTAATTACCCCAGGTCTAAACAACTAGAGAATGTAGAAGATTAGGTCATTTTGATGTGAAAGTTAAATTGCCTGTTTTGTTTCCCAAATCCAGCCTGGAATTGTGGATAGCTAGAAAGCAGGGAAAGACACAGAGGCAGAGTGCAATGACTGCCTTCAAGACAAATTTATCTTGTGTTGTGTTATAGTGCACTAAGTTGCACACTTGCCCGATCGGGCAACCAGGTAGCAGTCTTCACTTGCCCCACCATTTTTTTTTACTTGCCCCGGGCAAGCGGGCAAGTGTTAGTGTCAAGCTCTGCACACACATGCACACAAACACTATCTATCCCCCCACTTACAGGTGTTTTATCTTTTGTTACAGATTCTAAAGTCAGCCCAGCAAGGAGCAGAGAGCTGGACCTGTCCTGTCAGACATCAGCGCTGCAAAGGAACACGACTTTGAGGTTAGCAGTTAACTTACACTCAGCTTGACTGTGACACCTCATCTTCATCTCAGGCCTGGGAGGGGGGTGGGGTGGATGAGAGACTCACTCCTCACGGCTTGTCTAACCAGATGGGGACGTGAGGACGGAGTCCAGTCCACCACCTCATGGTGATTGATGACCACCATGGCAATGATATATGAGTCCCCCTTTCCTATAATTTATGAGCCTGGTTCGTTTAATTTGTCCGTGGCTTAATTTGGGACTATATATATGACGTATGCATAACTTCGGCCAATTGATGGCTTATACTCTTCATCAACAGCAGTGGCAGACTGGAGCTAACGTCTCCTTTAGCGCGCGGCACCTTCAATGTCATCTGTCCCATCTACATAACCAGACAATTAAGCTAATAAGTGAAAATGGCACCTTCCCAATACAATTTTAATGAGCTCAGTGTTGAGTTGAAGATTCTTGATGTGAGGAACTTAATGGGCATGCTGCTGCTTTCCACAGTATTCCGGCAGCGATGGCATTTTAACTGAGCACTGTCCAATTTGTTTTGAGGAGACAACCAGGCTGATCCAGACAAGCAGTTAATTGTGGCGTTTTGGTGCCAGTCAAGCCTTTACTGTAACTTTTAGAGTTTAAAATGCACTTTGTCTTCATTGAAGCGTGAGCTGTTGGTGTTTGTTTATCCAGCGCAGTATTTTATGTTTCCAAAATGATTTAAAACATTCAACCAAGAAATAAATAAATCAAGATTATTACAAACTTACAAAACATTTTCCAAAAGAAGAAGAAAAAATAAAAAAACAATGCATATGATGGGAGACATGGGACACGTTGTGTGCTTGTAAGTTGGATATGTCCACTGTTGGCCACTGTAGTTTTTACTGTATGTGTATTTTGGACACCATCTATTGGGTCAGCTGAAAAGCAGTGTTGGGTGTAACAGTATATAATAACAGTGTTGTATAACAATACTACTTTATTGGTAATAGAATAGTTTTGCAATTTGATAGTTGGTTATGTTTCCAAAAAGTCTAAACATCTGTCTAAAAATGGGGTAAAGAGAGTCTAAAAAATGGTGGTCTAGCCTTGGATTAAACATATGTTAAACATAATGTTGTGGACTAAATCATTATTTAGTCCACAACATTGTAATGGTCTCACAACGTGATTTCCAGTACAGTGTCTTCGTCGGCAGAATTATACAGAACTTTACACTCCTGACAATACTTGGTTGATAGGTATGTATACCTACCAACATTACATTTATAATGCTGGTAACTATATATACCTACCAGCATTATCAAACTCTGCTTCAAACTCCTGGAATTTACATGGAGTTTATGGGCATTGACGTTTACACAGTCTTTGAAGTCACGTCACTTCGATTATAGGCTATTCAGGATATCCAGGATATCCTACTGTTTATCCATGTAGAATAATCAATATGATAGCAGTAGGCCTCTGCAATAAGCGCTAGAGTGTCAACAGCGTGGCAACTTCTGCCCGGTTTTAGTATGAAAACCTGGCGGAAGATTTTCATACATCAACTAGTTACTAGTTACATAGATATCGGTGATTACATAGATATCGGCGGTATCGTGCTGCATTATCGTACGCACGACTCACATCGCACGATAGATCGCCGTTATCTCAAGTTCTCTGCACACAACAGGGACGGATGTAAAATCTACCAATTTGGAGGGCAGGCGAAAATGACCTGGGGGCCGCACCAATACCATTTTCAGTTACAGGACTTATATTAGGCAAGTAAAGCAATAATAACATCAGTTGTTGTTGAAGTTGCAACAGGCACGCAGCATGCATAAAGCTAAAGGTCTGAGAGTTTTCTGTTTTCAATGATGAAATGCTGTTGGTTTAGTGGTGACACAGCTGTAGTTAGTTAGTAAGCACTTTAATTTGAAACATATTCGAAATTTGGGTTGTTTGAATGCCGTCATGTTTGGTGGGAGCAGTCAGGGCATTTAGGGGGGCGATGCCCCCCTAAATGCCCATGCCTAGATGCGCCCCTGCTCCACAGACCTAGAGTTTGTCCCTTTTCGCGATCGGTTTCTGACCCCCCAATGTCGCAACTCCTGACACTATTGGTGAACCAGGAAGTAAAAGTTTGTGCCATGGTGCTGGGTGAATGGAATAACAATGTAGGCTACACACTTTTGGGATTATGTTAAACATGGTAGATCCTCCGCTCTGTGGCTACTTATTAGGTGAGTGTTTAATTCATTGTATTAAGATTCATGTTCGTAGGCTATGGATCATCATCTCCAGCTGCTGTTATACTGTCTCTTACTGTCTGTCTGCAGTTGTGCCATCAAGTATTATAGTTCTAGTTCATGTGTTTAGTGTTCGAGTGTGGACTGTGATGATGTTATTGGTGTGTTGACATGCTTAGTATTTCATGTTTGGGTGAAGTGGGTTTGTTGGTTGTGCACTGTCGTGCGCAAAGTAGTAGTATTCATGGGTGAAACCAGTGAAAGGCGATTCTGATAGTCTACTGTGATGTTTGCTAGTTGATTTATTTATTGTATCCATTGTCTTGTACTTATAGTGCCCGTATAATTTCAAAACTGCAGTAATTGGCTTTGTTAGGAGGAAGATGCATTCATAAGTAAAGATTTTTTATTGGTTGTAATTCATGCCGTCACAATCAAATCAGAACTCCTTCGTTGGTAGTTGTCCAGCACAGCCGGCGGCATAAGGGGGCAATACAAATAAATGTTTTGTAGACTATATTATTAAATCTACAAAACATTATAGAACGCTGTTGTTTCCAGTACTGGAAACCTATATTGGGCTAAAACAAGAAAATATGGAAGTGCTGCTGGAAATTAAGTTGGTGGCTCTCAGGTGGGTGCTCTTTGGTGGTTCAGGTGAGATCATAGACAGGGTCTCTGACGAAGACCCTGTGCGGTCGAAACGCGTTGGTCATTTCAGTTGCCTTGCTCCTAAATAAATGAAATAGTATATATTTTTCACACTGAAGATGGAGTGCCTTGGTTTCCTTTTTTCTTTTTAAAAAAAGGCTGCAGTTTACACCTTTTGGTTTTAGGCAGTACAAACCTTTTAAGAAGAAGAACCTTTTTTACCTATATTGTGCTATTTTTTATTTATAATAAGATAAACTTGGATGACACCGCTTAAACATCTTTTATGATTTATGGTGTTTTATTCACCAATGTTTTAATGTTATGATTAAAAGACAGCTTTATCGCGGACGTGTGGACGAGGATGACTGGTTATGATGACCGAAACAGAAATTGAGCCAATCACGTCATTGGGGCTTTTGAAGTCTGGCGTGGTTCATGAGTCTCTGTTTGAGATGCTTGTGGAGGAGCAAACATCTCCAGCTGCGCTTGGCTGTATTTATTCGTCAGTTTAGCCCTGATAAGGTGGTACTTCCGGTCAGTCCTTCATGCTCTGTGCAGCCATTCAAATTAAAATCTCCTTCCTCTGCCGTGCCCTGTGCATTCTTCAAATTAAAAGCTCCTTCCCTTATTCCTTTTCTGGGTCCGTTACACTCCCCTCCAATTCGTTGGTTCTCTCCCTCTTTCTCACTCGATCTCCATCTTTCTCCTGGCTCTCCTCAGCTCTGTCTGTGGGTCTGAAATGTCTCTTGTCTTTGGAGAAGCCCCCCATCTACCCCTCCGTCCCCATGTCTGCCCCGTCCCTCTGGAAGTCATTAGAGAACCTTTATGAATATGTGCTGAAAGGGCACTTCTCTCAGAGTTGGGGGGAGGGCTGGGTGGGCTTTTCGGCAAGGAACTATAAGCAATTTCACCTCAAATGCCCTTGAGATGCCCTTGTGTTACGCTGCCTTTTTCTCTGGTCTACTATTGAACTCTGTCAAGTGTCGAGTGTGTGAATTTTGGCGGTCTGTCGGGTATCTGAGAATAGTTATATGCACTGTGCAGGTGACAGCTTTTAGTCTCTTTAGTTTAGTGATACTGTACAATTTGTTTTTTTTTCCCCCAGGAGTTTCCTTCCATTTCCTGGTTTTACTTCAAACTCTTTGCACTTACAGATTGTGGAAAATACGCAACAAATGGGAGACAGTGCATGCAGTGCTGCATGGTATAAGTGCATCTCTGAAAGGGGATGAGAGGGATGCAACAGGGTTGGATCTCCTTGCTTTTTTTAATGCATTCTGTCCTCATGAAATAAATATCACACATTTTAAGAGCCTGCTTGCAAAACTGAAACCGCCTTTTAAAAAATTCACGATGCTCTCGGAGACATGGTGGCCGGGATGCACAGAGTGCACCACTTTACTTGTGGCATAGCCCTAAATCCGATTAGTTTGACTATGTACACACACACAGAGTGCCTGGTATGCTTGCGGCAGATTGTGTCCATACATGAACGGGGGGCACTTTTAGTTAGATCAACCCACACCGTCTGTTTTTCTCCCCTTTCTCATTCCGCGCTTGGTGGTAATGGGATCTCACCCTGATGAGATTATGTGGGTTGAATGGTAAGCTTTTAGAGAAAAAGATGAGGAGGGGGGGGGGGGGGGGGGGTGAGAGAGTGAGAGCGAGCACGAGAGAGAGAGATTGGCCCCTGCTTCTCTGGCTCATTAATCGTGGAGGGGGCGACTGTTTTGAGCCGTACCTCATGGTTTGCGCTGCGGGCTCGCCAGGGTCAGGGGAGAGCTCCAGCGCTCATGAATCACGCTGGTGGGAATATGGGGGCCCAGCTGGGGTACCCAGAAGGGAGGGCGGGCGGCGGCGAGGGGGGGCCCTGAGCTCGGCCAACGGAGGCCATGCGGGCTCATGCCTCTGGAGGTGCCGCCAGTGCTGACTATCCATCAGTGGCCATTCCATCATAATTACGTCCAGGGAGTGACGGTGTCATGTGGTCCGCAAGCGCCTCCCGCCCCGCCCCACCCCACTGTACACGCGCCACCTTTTGTAAAGTGGTTCCATGACACTTCTTCTATCACCTTCGCTGACTCGCCCCCATCGTCACCCTCCTCCCTCTTCCTCACCCCCTCGTTTACACCATCACCTTGCTTTCTACCCATCTCTATCTCTGTGGTCCCTCCCTTTTGACCTCTGTTTTTATCCTACTGTTGTGCTCAGACCCCACTGACAAACGCAGGCGTGCACATGGAAACGTGTACGTGTGCTGGCGCGCGCACACACACACACACACACACACACACACACACACACACACACACATCATAGCGTCCTGTTGCACAGTCTACACAACTAGAGAATGTATGTAGAAGTTTAATGGTCATATTGATCTGTATGTTTGACTGTTATGTTTCCCAAATCCATCCTGTTATTGCGGATGAAAGCAATAGAAATCTTTAGCTTTGAGGTCTGTGGGGCTAACATATCATCAAATGGTGGTCCGTGGCTCAAATGCTGAATAGATAGTGGGCCCTGGGATCAAAAAGGTTGAAAACCACTGCTGTTACAGATTGTGGGGAGTGTGTGTGTGTGTATGGAAGGTGGACTGATGTCGTGTCTCTGCGATTGGGGGGTAGGGAGGGGTGGGGGTTGCTGGGGGGTATGTAGGGCACAGTGTGTGGATAAAGTAATGATTTCTCCTTCACACCTCCCCTGCTAATTAGTGCAGGCTGCCTGCTGCCTTGCAGGGGGTGGTGTCTGGGGAGCCCTGCTATTTGTCTAGAAGAATTACCGACAAGAACTCCGCGCCGCTCCCTAATCCCATAGACACTGGACGGAATGCGGCTGCTCGCCGCGGCTGGGGCTGCTTGTCAATTCGATTTAATGATTTGTAATGATCTTTTTTTTGCTTCCACACACACCACCACTACAGGCATGCATCTTTTGACCGCCAACAACAGTGGCTGGAGCATTGTTGCCAACTTGGCGCATTTGTCGCTATATTTAGCTTTTTTCAGACCCTCCAACCCCCCCCCCCCCCGGCTCCAAAATTTGTGAAAAACTCCTGGTGGAAAATCTAGTGCTTTTTTGCTGGTAGGTTGGGGCGAAATTTGTTTGACAGGTGACAGAGATAAAACCCTCGTTTTTCACTATTTTGAAAGGACCATTTCCTTCCTAGAAAGGACCATTGGTAACCAAATGGACCCTTATAGACCCTTATAGCGTGAAATGAAACCAAATGGACCCTTACGGATCCATTTGGTTTCATTTCACGCTCTCAAGAGTCCAATTAATTTAAACATCTGAATTACCTAAATTTCAAGAATCTACATATTTAGAAAATGTAGAAGAAGTGTTATTTTGACCAACATTTTCCCAGGCATATTAGTGAGAGACTAAACTCAACATCAAATGGTGGTCCATGGCTAAAATTAAGAATAAATACTGGGCCCTGGTATGAAAATGTTTGAAAACCCCTGCTCTAGCGCATTCTAGTGCATTTTGGAAGTGCCACTTGTGCATTTTGGATTTTGGCAGTTGGCAACACTGGGCTGGAGTAGTGCGAGAAGCTAACCCCTCCCTCCACTCTGTACCTCCCTTTGGAAGCTCTTAATACTGTAGCTATTTCATGTGTGATGTTGCAGCAGCATTCTCCACACAGAACAACGCACCCTCCCTCCTTCCATTAGCACCACAACCTATGTATGATGCCCCCTCCCCAACCCCCCTCCCCCATATACCCATACCTCCTATACTGCCTATACTGTATCTCCATCCCCTAACGCTCTCTCCGCATACATTTGGAGGGCTGTCAGGACTGCAGTGACACCGCCGTTTAGCCCATTGTCAAGCACCCGGGCGATAACGGCAGCCTGTAAATATGATATAGGTCTCATTGGGTGGAAATCCGCTATCTATTAACCTCAGCCGTATCTCTGACCAGCACTGCGGCCGAGCTAAGGTCTGCCTGCCAGTGCTTTCAGATGTTCTGATGATCACCCCCCCCCCCACCCCCCTCGACACAACCCCCATCCACCACCCCCCTCCCGTTCTTGCTGAAGTCGATTTCAGGGGTAATAAAACAGCAGGGGAACCTGGGAATAGACGAATAGAAAGTGCATTCGACTTGTGGTGATGTTGGAATAACCGGGGGAAGCTGGGTATAGTAGCACAGGAGCGATGCGTCTGTGTGTGTGTGTGGTTAGGTGTTTGTGTTGGAATCCCATTATCATTACTTTAGCCTGAGGTGGAGCTCATCTGCATAGCAGCTGCGTGTGACAGCGCTGCCGTGACACGACAGCCGAGCCAGTCATCAATGTCAGCACCAAGATAAAAAAAGCCCACCAAAAAAAAAAAACTAGTATTAATGTTTTCCTAGTAGTAGTGGCTGGTGCTCCATAATGAAATGTCCTTTTTGCTGCACGCTGTACTTTTCCCTACTTACTTGGCTGATGATACTGACTATTCATGAGCTTTATCACAAGATTCATAGCAGCCTATGTTAATGGCACTCTCTGAGAATACAACAAATGGATGACTTCAACCCATGAGCCGTTCTCCAAAACAAGCGCCGTGCGCATAGTAATTTGCACGTAAATCCTACCGCATAAACTCTCAGCCTGTGTGTATGTGTCTGAGTGGGCGTATAGGGTGCGCACAGACGCCCCTCCATCCTTTTGTTCCAGACACTAGAGGAGATTTGAAAATTAGCCTCTCTCAAACTAACACTTAGCTGACTGGAAGGGCACACTCTGGCATGGTGTTCCTGTCACCTTGGCACTAGACTGCCATTCACCATGTTGCCCCCTCAGTGTTGTTGCAGCAAGTACATGGCACTGTGCACTGTCTCTGTACCCGTGCCACATACAATGGATGGCACAGTTCTGTGTTTTTAGAGGCTTTGCCAAAGGCACCAGCCTACCAGCCTCCCAGGTGTTAATGTGTGCCCCGTCTAGCACTCTTGCTGTGCCTACTGGGCAACCGGACCAACTTCCTCCAGCCCCTCTGGCACCAGCATGATAACTTTCAGCAAGCTATGCCATCTGCTTTTCACACTTAAAGGTATAGTAAGTGATTTGGGTGATTTGGAAAAACCTCCAGTCCCTCCTGGTAGCGAGATGTGCACATGCACACACTCTTCAATGAGCAAAAGGCCAACAGCACATACACCAAGGTCCACACCCACTCAATCCTGATTGGTGGAAGGTCCCTCTCATCCTGATTGGACGAGAGGCTTTTATCCCAAAGCCCAAACTGAAACTAGTGTTTTTTGACCCCAGGGGCTCACTGGGGACAGGGATGAACTCCTATGGTCACCACACTCTATACTTGGGAGCCAAAAAAGAAGGGAAAAAATAACATAATATTTGATAAAGTGAAATCACTTACTATACCTTTAAACTTGATCGACTGTTTTGGTGTGGTTAGTGAATTGGTGTGCTTACTGTATCTCTGTGGCCAAAGGGGCAAAGGGTGGGGATGTTTGCATCTGTTCCCATGCCATGTTGCACTCGTCTGACGGGTGAGTCTGAGTCTTGACGGTGTACACAAAGTGGAAATGTAGCCCTCGGGGAATATTTCTGCATTGGTCCAGAGTAGTACTGTAGCACTGACTGAGATTGGAGGGGAGAGGAGATTTGTTCTTGTGCCCATGGTAACAGCACAATGAACAGTTCCTCAGAGAAAAACTGTCTGGAAGAAGTCAGAGGGGCGGGTGGAAGGCAGTTGACGATGCCATTTGAACTATTGAGTGTGGCTCTGAATAAGCGAGCAAAGAATAAAAGTGCAGTCAAGTTAAAAAAGATCTGCAATGGCTGGAGAGGACATGGGCAGGGAGCATTAGAGCATAACACAGAACATTTTCTTTATACCTACAGACTAGTCGTTGATGCCACGCTTGATGCCCTCAGTTCTCTTTTCTCATGTTTATTGCTATATCGCCAAAACGCATTCATGAACTCAGCTACCACCATCGTTTGCTTTTTTCTTGCCTTCCACCATCTCTCTCTCTCTCTCTCCCTCTCTCTATCTCCCTCTCTCACTCGCTCTTCCTCTGAGTTCAGCTTCCTTGTGGGCTTTGTTGTTGTTTGTGAAAAGATGTTTGTTGAATACGCTATACAGAGGCTCGCTCTAATATGGACTAAAGCTCACCTTGTGTATGCTGCAGCTGTAGACAAGTGAAAGACTATGGTGTAATGTGGCAAAAGTAGGTGGTAAAAGCCTGAGATTTCTTTTGCTACTATTGTGAGATATCACATAAATCGAAGCTGTATTATTCTCCAACCACCTCTCTAGCCTAAGCTCATTCAATCGCTCTCAAAACAGTTTTTCTTGAATTGCATTGTTTGAAGGCATTTATTGCATCACACTTGCATCATGTCCAGCATGTCCAATACCATTTATCATTTACAAAACAAGGATTTTTCACTTAACATCCTCCATTTCAGGACGTAATTATTCTCTGTATTTAGATCAATTGTTGGGTAACTAGTATAAATGCACTGTCGCCAACATATGCAAAGCATATTATCATACATAATGTGTAAGATATTAGCTTTTACAAGCGACACTATAGTATTTGTATGCCTGCTTTATCCTGGCACAAGCATGGATGCTTATTTTAATGCTGTGTTCCCTCCACATTACTGCCTACAGATGCTGGGCTCTAAGCAGGTAGAGTGAAATCCCCCCTGTGTCTTGGTGGGATGGTGGGCCTGGGCCGGCTGGATTCCAGCTCAATAGAAGCTGTAATTAGTTGTAATTTACGGGGTGACTCCTCCCCAGCGACCCTGCTGTGCAGAATCCCCCAGCCACTTGGAAAAGATCATGTTTTCCTGCACAGTGCATGGCACTCAAATGAACCACAACACCGCCATAATGGTTTGCTCCCCGCTGACTTGCCCACCTTGTGCAAGGTAGCTGAAAGTCACTTCCTGTGATGCTCAGCGGAGCGTGCACACTCCTATTTCCATCTATTAAGACGTGAAGGAGGGGAAGGGCGTCCAGAGCCCCCAATAAACACATTAATAATGGAGGCAATTGGAAAGTCAGGCAAAGTTGGAGGCAATGCGGCGCTGTTAGAGAGCTCCTTGATGTGCTCCTCTCCATCAGTGCACACAGATGATGCACAATCCTGCTTTTTTAGATCTAATGACGCATTTGCATGTAATTCTCTGCGCTTGTTATCTTGTTGATATCGCTCCAGATGCAATTTGAGCGCATCAATTCGGAGTCTACTGTTACTCAAGCAACTAATGGACTCTCAGGAAAAATGGAAATCACTTTCTAATGATCTGAGCCAGCTTGATGGGTGAATCTAAATTGATTAGAGCGCTAACATGAAGATAATGTGAAATTAGCCTTTGAAGAGTGCGACCAGGTTGGGGTTTGCCAACCACCTGCTGACCTTATCATATCGTAGCAGTCAGCCCACGTTGCTAGCTGCTTTCTGCAGACTTTGTATTTTTTCAGTTGCCTGTGTAGTAATTATGAACAATCGCTTTTGTTGTTACTTGCTTTTACTGAACGCTTTCATTATTGCAGCCTTTGTGACCTCAAACTGTAGGTGAGTAATGTGAAGATGCAAAGCTTTGGTGTGTGCCTGTGGCAAAAACACTGCACTGTTCCAGCATCATAGTGAAATAGATGTCAAAAGGGAGTTAATTGGATTATTTGATCAAGTGTAAATTGGTTAGATACCAGCAACCAATAGTTCCTTCTACTTGTGTTCTCTTTTTGTCTTTAGAACTTTCATCTCTGCCTTTTGGTTTTCATTTCTCCACCCACGATATTGGCTAAACCCACACACTTGATACAGTACCTATACCCGATTCGAGACTTGATTGCACCTGAGGAAAGTCAGTCAAAATGAAAATTGCATGTAATTATTACTCTAGGCTATTTTTGAAGCATATGCATTGAAAAAAACACACCCACACATGGGATTTTTCTTGCTGTCTCTCCGCTTGGCACAGACTCCCTATAATCTGACCGGAAAAGACCTCTTGAGGTTGAACCATGCACTTATTGGCCATTAAGTGCATGGTTGCGTGTGTCACTGCATAGAACCATGCAGTGACACACGCAAAGACGTGTGGTGTAGTTTCATTGACAAACCTATTAGAAATATCTTTATTGATGTAAAAAATGTAGTTAATTTAGGAAAAGAGATAAAATGACAGATTGGGTGTTGTGTAATGCTGCTCAATATATATCATTATCATATTGGTATTGGTGGGGGGGGGGGGGCTGGAACAGAGTGTTAGCAAACTGACATGAGACACAAGTTTTTGAGCAATGTTAAGTTTTCAATGTTGCAACACTTAAAATGTAGGATATAAAATTGTAATGCTTATATCATATCGATATCACAATACTGAGCCCTAGGCAGTAAAATGTATTAATTTAAATATAAATAACATTTATTTAAAATTTATGTTATGATGAATTTGTAGAGAGATGATCACTGAGCTGCTTTGACTAAATGCTGGACGTTTTTCCAGTCTGCTGTAGTACAGCTACAGAGAGCGATCATGGCATATGTACTGTACATGGTATGGTGTGTTTTGTTCATGGTGTGGTTTAGACAGGCTTGGAGAGACGGTGAAATCAATTTGTGTCCCGGGTGTGCGCCGCGACGGGTGGTAAAATGGTTACGACCGTGAGGGTTAGATAAAGTAGGGAACGGTTGCCAATGGTCGCAAACGTTCCCTACTAAACCTAACCCTAAACATAACCCCAGTAAAGCCCTATGCCAAACCTAACCTTTCAAATAACCTTTCAAACCTTTCACCACGACTGTTATGCCAACGGTCGCAACCGTTATGAAATGGTCGTGACCGTTACACAAAACAATCGCAATGTCACCATTTTGGCCATTTGTCGTGAACGTTGGGCACCAGTTGCAACATACACTATGTCGCGGCGTATGCTGCGGCCGCAAATTGATTTCGCCGCTCCTGCAGGCTTGTGTAGTTTTACTGTTAATATAGTTTCTGTAAATACTTCCTCATATCTGCTGACCGTGGAATTTATACTGTTCCTGTAATGTTTTATTACCTTTCATATAGCCTACTGTAACTCATTGGTACTTTCTGTTTGTTACTATCATTTTGCCGTCTATTCTAAACATCTAGCCTATATTGATTAAATGTTAATGTTGGGGTGTGTCATGGCATGTCAAACGTGACTGGAGAGAGAGTGTAACCTCCCAAATCAAATTCTTGTCATGTGTTTGCTTGGCCAATGAATGATTTGCATCATGAATAGATCTCTTGGAGATTTACTGGATTCCTTATTGCCCAGTTAATATATTTTGCCACTAAACTCATGTTTACGTTTTACTCTGTTTACGTCTCAGTGAGGACGCTCTGCAGGAACTGTTGCCTATACGCAACCCGACTCCAAATAAGCATTTGAAGATACTGTAGATTGATGGAGGGATTTGCTTAGTAGCAGTGACGTTCAATTGTCAGAGGAGGTAAATTCTAAAAAGATCAATTGCTGTAAAACGTAAAATAAGACCCCCTCAAACAACGAGTTTCACAGTGACAGTTGAGATGGAATGATGCACTCTTTAGCTCAGTAGCAAACAATACATAGGGACACCTTTAGGATCCAAACCTTCTGCACTTGTACTTGACAGGCTATAGCCTACTGTATGTGCATTTTGCTTACTAGTGGCAATCCTTGGACATTGAGCCAGATCTGACGTTGCTTTCAGGATTTTTGCCAGTATTGCAAATTGTGCCACTTCCACAAACTTTTAATTGGCTGCATGAGTTATAGTCCAAAACATTAGGCTGCCTGTTATACCAGCTCCAAGAGGCAAATTTAAAAAATGTGGGGTGGAGCGGCTAGTGTGTCCCTGCCAAGTTTCACGCCGATTTGTCTAGTGGTCCCTGAGATTAGCTGCTCTAAGATAGACAAAAGGTTGGATGGATAGACAGTGGGGGAAACATACAGTAATTAAATGAATATCTGCATCCCTTGTATAAGTAAATAATTAAAGTAGTATGAACTTGATCATGTCATGATCATATTTCATGCAAAGGAAAGCAAGATGAAATGAAATAGATTCAAAAGTGCATCCTTAGCAAACTGCTTAATTTGAACAAACAAATAACAAAATATTTTAGTGCCCCCATTCTCGTTCTTTTCCTTTTTGTCCCTCTTCACATTTTTTCCTAGAGAGAGAGAGAGAGAGAGAGAGAGAGAGAGAGAGAGAGAGAGAGAGAGAGAGAGAGAGAGAGAGAGAGAGAGAGAGAGAGAGAGAGAGAGAGAGAGAGAGAGAGAGAGAGAGAGAGAGAGAGAGAGAGAGAGAGAGAGAGAGAGAGAGAGAGAGAGAGAGAGAGAGAGAGAGAGAGAGAGAGAGAGAGAGAGAGAGAGAGAGAGAGAGAGAGAGAGAGAGAGAGAGAGAGAGAGAGAGAGAGAGAGAGAGAGAGAGAGAGAGAGAGAGAGAGAGAGAGAGAGAGAGAGAGAGAGAGAGAGAGAGAGAGAGAGAGAGAGAGAGAGAGAGAGATTTTCTTGTCCTGCCAGTAGTTTGAATCTAGGCCGTAACAACAGAGTCTGTGTCATTCTCTTGCACACCTGTAGCAGCTCTTAGGCGAGTCTGGAACCATATTTCATTTTAATGGACTGACCCGCTCACAGGCCTGATTATGAATCGCACCGTTCTGGGTTAGACCTGACTTACCATGCGTCTGACTGGCTACCAGGCAGGCATAGTTGTACTGAATTAGGGTTAAGGTTAGGTTTATGTATAGTTTTAAATGGGTAAACTAAATTCCTAATACAGAGACAAATTATACACCCTAAAAATCATTTAACCTCACATATTTACAATGCCTTGATATAATCCCCAAAGTTATTACAAAACTTGTGAAACTGCATGCCGTCTTTTACAATCTACTAACAGCACAGTTGAGGTAGAATTTGGTGGGGACTTATCATAGATCCAAAAGTCCCATAGTTCAGAATTAGTTCCCTTAGTCCCAACATGCGCTGGAAACCCACTACAGCGCTGCTGGCTGGCCACTATGTTTTAATCCCAGTGTCCACGCTGCAACATGCTCGCGGTTATGGAGGGGGTAAGGGTGAGAGATGGGATTAGTAATGTGGAACAATGTGAGGTTGCAACAACAGGAGGATGGAATAACAACCATTTTAATTTTTTTTTTTTTTTTTTTCTGAGAGTGTACTGTACATTTGGTTCACATTTGTACACTCAAAAAAAGAGGTCCTAAAAGAAAAATCATCAACATGGTGAAACTGAATGGTTTGATGAATTTTTATCATGTCCACACAACATCTCTAAGGTGTATTAATTAATTACAGTAAAATGTTAAAATGTTTGGAATTTGTTACACTTAGGCTGGACAAAACTATGGTTAAGTGGGGGAACAGGTAAAAACTTCAGTGATTAGTGATTCACTAATTCAGTGATTCAGTGATAAACCGATTAATCAATTAATAAAATAGTTGGCAAGTAATTGAATAATCGATTCTATTACGATTCATCGATTCATTGTTGCAGCCCCAGTGCGTGCGCATCTGCGTGCGTTTGTGTGTCTGTGTGTTCATATAATACTAAACAAAAAAGTGATAATTTCAATGGAGTTTTTAGCAAAAGGTTAGCTATTTGAGAACTTGTTCAACAAAATGGATTATTCTTTCAGCTATTTCCCATCGGGTTGGCCTCTGGGTTCTCTGCATTTTTCTCACTCCAGCCACCTGCGTGTCCTCTCTCACTGCTACCATAAACCTCTTCTTGTTTCTTCTTCTTCTCCTCTTGCCTGACAGCTCAATCTTAAACAACCATATCCTAATGTAATGTATTGTATACCAATTTTGTTATTACTTAGACCAGTGGTTTTCAACCTTTTTGATTCCAGGGCCCACTATTTATTCATAATTTGAGCTACAGACCACCTTTTGATGACATTTTAGCCCCACAGACCCCAAACTAAAGAGTTATTTTGCTTTTGTTCCCAATTCCATGTTGGATTTCGGGAAACAAAACAATCAACCATAGTTCAATCAAATTGACCATTAATCTTCTACATTCTCTAGTTGTGTAGACTTGTCAAGTTGTCAAGGACCACTGGGGATCCCTGGACCACTGGTTGAGAACCAGTGACTTAGAATGTAATTGTTTTCTTTGACCAAGTTTGTTCACTAGTATTTACTTATTCCAGTATTGGACTTTATAAGTCACATCTGCTAAACACTTAAATTGTAACTGTGAACTGAAAATATGTTCCATCTGACCGTTGAATGATCCTGGCCATCTGTAGTTACAGTAGATGACAGAACCTGTCCCCCCTGTAATCACTCTCCAGTGTTCTTAACTGTTGTGGTCCGAAACATTTCCCCCCTAGGCGTGATCACGGTGTAGAGCGAGGGGACAGAGAGAAACACTCCCAGGTCAACATAACGACAGATTGCAAATGAATGCTCTAGCGTCTGTCTCTCTGCTGTAGTGGAGGAAGGAAGAGACGGAGGAGGATGAAAGCAGATGTTTCATAAAGGCTTCCTGTTGGGCAGATGGGGCTGAGGGACACTTGAACACTAGGATGAGCTGGCATGAGGAACAGAGAATGACAAGTGGCACTACCCACCCACCCACCCCCTTTCTCCCTCTCTCTCTCTCTCTCTCTCTCTCTCTCTCTCTCTCTCTCTCTCTCTCACACACGCACACTCCTGCTCATCTTCTCTTCTCTGCTCTCGACCCTTTGCGACGGCTCACCTCGACCACGGATGAATAATGAATGTGACTAGACGCGCAGGTCAGAGGTGACGTGTCTGTGAGGGAGCAAATTCCTCCTTGATTAGTACATAAAAAGCCAGACCCATCTGCCTCTACTCTGGGGTTTGACAGGGGTCTTAGCGGGGACTGCCAAGAAGCCCAGGGGGAGTTTGGGGCGAGGTTGGGGTAGGTGCATGGCGCGCGGGGGGGAAGGGAGTATTGATAGAAGTCCTCTGTGCCATGCAAGGAGAGACCCACAGCGGGGGCACTCGCTTTATCATCACCTTGCATCACACATGCTCCGCAGCATCGCAATGAATGCGCCAAGCGTGAACACATTCCTTGAGGCGTGCTCCGGTCGGAATGCAGCGGATACAAATCATGCCATCAAGCATTAAATGGTGAGAGCAGCACTAACCATTTCGTATTGCCTCATAAAAGTTTACTAAGTGATGGGATTTGTTTTAAGCTATCTTGTACACATAAGGGTAAATCTACTTTACGAGCGGGGTCATTAATATTTGAGCGCGGATGTATGATATTTCCATTCTTGGAGGACACGGCAGGGGTCCCCTGTTTTTTTTCGCAGTAATAATTTCAGTTATACATGCTCAGTTTCACCTGCAGCCCACCGTACGAGTGAAGGCCTTCCATTCTGTGCACCTGTCCAGACTGGATCAGCCCCTAACAGGCCAGCAGGGAGGACTGGCTTCAGACTGCCCGGCTGCAACAGCCCATATTCATTTCACTCATAGCATATTGCCTTTTATCTCTTCGTCCTTTTTCATTTTTAGGAGGGAAGTGGAGAATGGTCTACTTCAGTGGGTTTCAACAGGTGGTCCGGGGACCACCAGTGGTCCATGAGAGTGTTCCAGGTGGTCCCCAGGCTAAATGATGGGAAGTTGGTTAACCAGATGTAACTCTTTGAGAGCGTAAACATGAAACCAAATGGACGCTTGCGGGTCCATTTGGTTTCATGTTTACACTCTCAAGGCTGGCGTTAAAATATTCTTCATCAGAAGTCAGAAGTCAGTATTCTGGACGAAAGCAAAAATAAATCTTTAGTTTTGGGATCTGTGGGGCTAAAGTGTCCTTAAATGGTGATCTGTGGCTCACAATGCTGAATAAATTGTGGGCCCTGGGATCAAAAAGATTGAAAACCACTGGTCTATTTCCATCAGGCAGTGGAGGGCGAGGGCCACACCTACAGTACTACCACCACCACCACCACCAACCACCCCCCTTGGCAGCAGTACGTTAATCTCCCATGGGTGGCATCATTGATAGCATTAGTCTTTAGCAGGAGGATTATCAGTCGGAGCTTCCCCTTCAGGTTGCCCGCTCGTTTATGCCAACGTCCTGGAGCAGGGGGAGGTACATTATCCTACCGTGGAGATAACCCCATCACATGGTAACAATGCAGTATAAACAGTGCCTAGAAGAGGCTACAGATAAGCAAACATGTTGGGAGGAGAGAAAAAAACGCGGGCCATGTTCACCTCCAAAGGAGAAAAAGAACATACCCTTCGGCTGCGACTATAATTAATATGCTAAATTGAATTGCAATAATCGACTGGGGGACTGGCCCGGTGCTCTAGAGGTAGAATGATTAAAACGTTAGGCTCCAGCGAAGGGGTGATTGGGACTCTGGTGAATTAAGGATCGGATTTGATGGGAGACAATGCGGCCTCTATTTTTCATTAATTAGCCTCGGATCCATAAAACCCGCGAACGGCGTGAATTGTGTAGTACTCTAGACTCTCCATTACAGCCATTCATTAGCCCTCAATGGCCTCCCCCCCAGCATTATCACTGCCATATTTGAGAATAAAAGAGTGAATGATAGATTGAGCAGACTTCTTTAATGCCACTGGGGCCTGTTAATATGATGGTGCAGCGTTTATGGAACATGTTGAGCTCCTTTGTCATTTTCACAAAGGGTGGATGTTACTGACCTATGTACAGCAGAAGGTGCATTTTCTTTGGACATGAGCCCACGCTATATATTTACTCGTGTCGTACCGCAGCGCATGATGTGAGATGTGAATGGACTGCAAATGACGTGTCTTTGTAATTACAGCACAATGACCTCATCTGGGCCTTTCAGTCATGTCGTGAATCCATAGTTTCCACAAGGTATTGGTTCTCCAAACGCGTACAGTACAGTATTGCAAGCTTTCAGAACACTAATCTTTCAGAGGTTAGTGATCTTGTTAGGGAAAATGGAGTGTAATTGCATTTTTTCCTGTTTATTTAGTTACAACGTAGAACACATGTTTAGTTATATTCCTGTACAGTACATGTGCGATACAGACAGAGATGTACTGCACTGCAAGTTGCACTGTATACTGTGAGGACTCTGCTTTTAATGAATAAACAGCTGAACGCACCATCTCACCATGTAAACTCCCCATAGCCATTCGATGCAATCTGTGATTAAACTCTCCTCTTGATATTACTCTTATTTCAGTGACCCTGTAGTGATCCAAGTTGAAACTGTGTGGGTTATTTTCTCCCACACAGCCAAAAAGCCCAAACCAAGGCTTTACCACATCGCTGTTTTCATGTGCAAATTTCCTTAAGAAGATTACAAAAAAAGAGTTTTCATATTTCTTGTTTGCAGCACGTGCATGTGTGGCCATATTAGTGAGGCAGCAAGGGAGAGAGCTGCATGACCAGTGCCTAATGTAGAGCTATTCGGATAGGCTGCTGTCCAGAACGAAAATGCCCATATAGGCATAATGGAGATCCGGTTGTCCAGAACTACTGATCCATGCACAAGCTCATACAGCGTACAGTGGTTTTCAAACTTTTTCATAGCAGGGCCCACTATTTATTTGAGCCACGGACCACCATCTGAATGATCTGATGACATTTTACCCCCACAGACAATTCCATGCTGGATTGGATGTCAGAGAAAACAGATCAAAATGACCTTTAATCTTGTACATTCTCTAGTTGTGTAGGCTTAAGCTAATTCAGATGGTGAATATTTTAACTCTTGACAGTGTAAAATGAAACCATATGGATCCGCAAGGGTCCATTTGGTTTCATTTTTACACTCACAATGAGTTACATCTGGTTAACCAACTTTCCATTATTTAGCCTGGGGACCACCTGGAATCCTCTCAGGGACCACTGGTGGTCCCCGGACCACCTGTTGAAAAACCCTGTCATACAGGGAAGTTGGCTGACTTCCAGCCTGCCGTGCGTATCCTAAAAACGTTGATAAAATCTCAGATGAAAGTCCATATGCGTGTAATAGAGACACATGCAGGATATATAGATAAGTGGTTTTCACCCAGTGGTCCGGGAACTAACAGTGGTCCTTGAGAGAGTTCCAGGTGGTCCCCCGGCTAAATGGAATGTTGGTTAACAAGATCTTGGGAGCGTAAAAATGAAACCAAATGGACCCATATGGTCCATTTGTTTTCATGTTTACACTCTCAAGAGTTAAAATACTCACCATCTGAACTACCCCAAGTCCACATAACTAGAGGATGTAGGCGATTAATGATTAATCATTAATTATTAATCATCATGATCAATTATTAATCGATTGATTGATCGATTAATCATTAATCATTTTGATCTGTATGTTTGACGGTTTTGTTTTCCAAATCCAGCCTGGTATTGTGGACAAAAGCGAAAAAAAAATCTTTTGTTTTGCGGTCTGTGGGGCTAAAATGTCCTCAAATGGTGGTCCGCGGCTCAAATGCTGAACAAATACTGGCCCTGGGATCAAAAAAAGGTTGAAAACCACTGATATAGATGGTTGCAACAGGTACTCTGAGACAACTGTTATTGCACACGTTGGTGGTCTATAATTATAAACTCGGCATCGTGTCATCAACTGATGTGACAGAGAAGTGCCTTTCATTCAGGTGTGCTGTTCTCCGTCAAGGGTCCGTTTTTATAGTCTCCTTTCTTTTCTCCTCCAAAGGGCACGCGCCTTCTACAGCAGAAAGGGAAAGAACACAAAGGCGTCGCTATCCTGGCTGGGGAGTGTGCATGGCGATAAGGCACAATTTGCATTTAACAGCTGGAAATGACAGTCTCCTGTACACTACAGTGTACCCCAGGACTCATTTACATTGTGTACTTATTAGAAATGGTGCCGCATCGATTTGTTAAGGAACAAACAGTGAGAGAGAGAATGCCACATGGTCTTGACATTTATACGTATTGATGATATGCTAGTGATATGTTAGGCCATTTTACAGGTGTCTCGTGACAAAGGAGATGGGTCTCCTTTTGTGTTCTGGGGGGGGGGGGGGGGGGGGGGGGAGTATGAATACGCCACAGATGACTGAGCGCTCCCTTGAATGAGCGTGTGATAATGTCGATGGGTTTTCTTTATGGGCTGCATGCTTATGTCGGATGAAAATTGAATTGTGACCGAACAAGGAAAGACACTTTCCCTTGCAACGGAGCAGGGGAGATTGCGTCGCAAATGTCGCGCCTGCTCTCTCCCCGCGCTCCCTCTGTCCCCAAGGATGGAGTCGGTGTGGTGTGCGCACGTTGGGTGACATTCAGGTAATGGCACCTCTGTTGTTATTCAGGAATCCATTTTGACACCTGTGTCTTCCTCTCCACCTCGGTGGATGTGTATGTGTGGTGGTGGGGGGGTGGGTGAGCCCCTATGAGTACCATATTGCACAAACGAGCAATCTTTTTTCCCCCATCCATGGACATTCCTCCTCCCAATGACTAGTGTAAGCAATTTTGTCGAACATGGGCTTTTGCTCTGACTACTCTTCCAGAAGGAAAGTTCCAGACAAGAGACTGGAATGTGTACATATCAGGTCAGTGCTTCCGGGTGTGTGATTCCTCAGATATTACACAATCTTAATTCCTCCTTTACACGCCACTGGAGAATAGCAGGAGCCAGGGCTGCCATAATTGAGCCATATTGTGGATGGGGTTGGCAATTCCTCCGGGACATGGGGCTGGAGATGGAAGAAAACACAAGCCCGACCCTGGGGACAAGAGTGGCACAATCTGCCATGCCCCCTACCCCCACAACACCTCCCCCTCTTGTCTTTTCTCTCTCTCTCCCCCTCTGCCACACATCTCATTCTCTCGCCTTTCCTGTCACTTTCTCCCTCTCTGCTCTGCCTGGCTCGGTGGCACACTTAGATGGAGTTAACCCACTATAAAGCGTTGCCAGGTCCAGGGCAGCAGCGTCCGTCCTGCTCCCAGGCAAGTGATTAAACATATATGGAGCATATCGGCATCCCAATGAGGCCCAGGGAGATCGGTCCTCATTCGCCCCCTGCACCTTTTCATTCCCTTTTTAACTTTTTTTTTTTAATTTTATTAAAATCAATTTGTCGCATAACTGAGGCCAGGATAAGCAGGCCCGGCTGAGAGCCGTTGCCATCTGAGCTCAGTGGTTTGACCAGCCATCAGCAGGGAGGGAACAATCAGGACAGTTTGAACCGTGCGTGACAGTACAACACCTCTTCCCGGAACGGAAACTAAGCCCCTAGCTTAAGCTGGGGGTTTTCAACCTTTTTGATATCAGGGCCCACTATTTATTCAGCATTTGAACCACGGAACACCATTTGAGGACATTCCGGCCCCACAGACCCCAAAACTAAAGATTTATTTTTTTGTCCACAATCCCAGGCTGGATTTGGGAAACGGTCAAACATACAGACCAAAATAACCATTAATCTTCTAGTTGTGTAGACTTGGACTAATTAAGATGATGAATATTTTAACTCTTGAGAGTGTAAAAATGAAACCAAATGGGCCCGCAAGGGTCCATTGGTTTCATTTTGACATTCTCAAGAGTTACATCTGGTTAAGCAACTTAGCTGGGGACCAAGCATTCACGCAGCGCTATGCGCCGTCAAATGATTGGGAGTTGGTGTTGTAAGAATTGGCCAAAAATTACATTGGAATATTCCTTTCCCTAAAACACCATCTGGGTTCGAACAAATATTGAATTATCCAAATATCGAATGTATATAATTTCAATATGAAACATTGCAGCCTAATATGCGGTAAAACATCCTCTTTGTTCCTCTATATTTGCTCCAGTCCTGTATTGTCCACGGTTGATGCTGAGAAATGCGCTCTCTTGAGTCTTGCAAAATCAATTTAATGATTCATAATTAGAATCTTGTGGGAACTTGCACAGCATTTTTAATATTTGTTTCAAATTCAAACCTTAATTCGTGAATTGGAATATTCTTTACTTTTTCATATTCTATATTCTTTTGAATATATATATATATATATATATATATTTATATATATATATATATATATATATATATATATTATATTATATATATACAGTGAGGAAAATAATTATTTGATCCCCTGATGATTTTGTAAGTTTTCATGATTAGAAAGAAATGAGCACTCTGTCATTTTTATGGTACTTTTATTTAAACAAATAGAGACAGAATATGAACAAAAATGTCCATAAGAAAATAATATTTAAAGGTTATAAATTAATTTGCGTTAGAGCTCGTGAAATAAGTATTTGATCCCTAAGCACAACCTGACTTAGTACTTGGTGGAAAAACCCTTGTTGGCAAGCACGGAAGTCAGAAGTTTCTTGTAGTTGGTCACCAAGTTTGCGCACTTCTCAGGCGGGATTTTGGCCCACTCCTGGTGAGATCCACTCTCCAAATCCTGAAGGTTCCGAGGCTGTTGCTTGCCAACTCGAAGCTCAAGCTCCCTCCATAGATTTTCTATAGGATTAAGGTCTGGAGACTGGCTAGGCCACTCCATGAGCTTAATGTGCTTCTTCGTGAGTCACTCCTTTGTTGCCTTGGCCGTATGTTTTGGGTCGTTGTCGTGCTGGAACACCCAGCCACGACCCATCTTCAGTGCTCTGGCTGAGGGAAGGAGGTTCTTGTCCAAGATCCTGCGGTACATGGCCACATCCATCCGCCACACGGTGCGGTGAAATTGCCCTGTACCCTTAGCAGAGAAAACAGCTCCAAAGCATAATGTCTCCAACTCCATGCTTGACGGTGGGGATGGTGTTGTTGGGTTTGTATTCAGCATTTCACTCCCTCCAAACACGACAAGTCAAATGGATGCCAAAGAGTTGAATTTTGGTCTCTTCTGACCACATCACCTTCCCGCAGCCTGGTCTGAATCATTTAGGTGTTCATTGGTGAACTTTAGACGGGCCTCTATGCGCCTTCTTGAGCAGAGGGACATGACTGGGCACTGCAGGATTTCAATCGTTATGGTGTACTATGTTACCAATGTTTTTTTTGGTGACTGTGGTCCCAGCTCACTTCAAATCATTAACAACACCATCCCCATCGTCAGGCATGGAGGTGGAAACATTATGCTTTGGAGCTGTTCCTCTGCTAAGGGTACAGGGCAACTTCACTGCATTGTGTGGCCGATGAATGGAGACATGCACTGCAACATCTTGGACAAGAACCTCCTTCCCTCAGCCAGAGCACTAAAGATGGGTCTTGAAGAAGCACATTAAGCTCATGGAGTGGCCCAGCCAGTCTCCAGACCTTAATCCTAAAGAAAATCTATGGAGGGAGATTGAGCTTTGAGTTGGCAAGCAACAGCCTCGAAACCTTGAGGTTTTGGGGAGGATATCTAAACAGGAGTGGGCCAAAATCCCGCCTGAGATGTGCACAAACTTGGTGACCAACTACAAGAAACGTCTGACTTCCGTGCTTGCCAACAAGGGTTTTTCCACCAAGTACTAAGTCAGGTTGTGCTTAGGGATCAAATACTTATTTCACAAGCTCTAATGCAAATTCATTTATAACCTTTAAATATTATTTTCTTATGGACATTTTTGTTCATATTCTGTCTGTATTTGTTTAAATAAAAGTACCATAAAAATGACAGAGTGCTCATTTCTTTCTAATCATGAAAACTTACAAAATCATCAGGGGATCAAATAATTATTTTCCCCACAGTGTATATATATATATATATATATATATATATATATATATATATATATATATATATATATATATATATATATAGAATATGCAACACTATTGTGAGTGTTAGCTGTTATCTCCCGTGTCACAGGTCGCTGTGCCTTGTCCATGTGCTAACAGGGAGCAACGGCAGAAACGAATTCCCTTTGGTTCTTGATCTTCACGACCGTGCCTGCCCCAGTAGAAGTTCAAGTACCGTCATATTCTAAGGTCAGTGAAGAAACTGGGTGGTCGATTATTGCTGAAAGCTACTCCCGAGGTTGTGGAGAGTGTGGTGATGAAATGCTGTTGTGGATCTGAAATCCCCATGTAGATAGCCATTTGCCTGGGCATCGCACGGCCCTTTACAGATTAATAACTCAATAGATTACCTCCTGTACTGCCCAAGGACATTGAACTAAGTTCTCATCACAATCGATGGGAGAGAGGCTCGTTTGCTATCAACATGGCTCAATATTACACACTTCATTTCCCACAGCATATAAAATCTGTACGCTTAGCCTAATTATGCCCTCCTTGCATGACATCATTCAACCTTTTACTGTAACTCCCAAGTTTGTGGGGCTAGGCAAGGACAAGCACTGTCGGTGAGATAATTAGGGGCCATTTTGTTGCACTAGAGGTGCAGGACCACCAGAAGGCCCCCCCCCCACACACACACACCTATGTTGCCCCGCCGATCTGACTGATAGGCGTATATGGAACTGTCAGTCCTTGTCACTTTATGCCCCTCTATAAAGATCCCCGGTGTCATATGCCCATTATGGAGCCACTTCTTGTCTCCGTTATGACTTTATCTGGCAGTTCTTGCCTCCTTTATGCCTACACATGGAGATCCTGTATGTCAGTGGTTTTGAACTTTTTTTCATACCAGGGCCTACTATTTAGTCAGCATTTTATCCACGGACCACCATTTGATGTTGAGTTGACTCTTGGACCCAAAACCAAGGATTTTCAAGTTTTTGTATACAATTTAGCGGAGATAACTGGCAAAACGTTGGTCAAAATAACTATTATTCTACATGTTCTAATTGTGCAGATTCTTGAAAATGAAGAAATACAGATGTTTAAATATACTTCAACTCCTGCGAACATAAAATGAAACCAGACCCACAAATCTGGTTTAATTTTATGATCTCAAGAGTTATAGATCTATAAGGGTCTCTTTGGTTACCAACTGTCCACTATTTAGCTTGGGACCACCTGGAATTCTCTCAGGGACCACTGGTGGTCCCCGGACCACCTGTTGAAAACCCCTGCCTTGTGTCATAAGCATACTGTATGTATTGTATATATTCCCCCTTTTGTACTCTTATTTGGAGCTGACCGAATTGATTGTAGTTGATGCTTTGGTGACACACACACACACACACACACACACACACACACACACACACACACACACACACACACACACACACACACACACACACACACCACACACACACACACACAGTCACACAGTCACACACCACAGTCACACACACACAGTCACACCCACGCACAGACATTTCTGCAGGTTTACATAATCTCACTCACTGCGTTCACATTCATTTGTTTAACATAGAAATTGGAACTGATATAGTAACTGATACAGGATAGTTCAAATCAAAAATGTTTTTTTTACAGCATATATATATTTATTTTGGGCTGATCATATTTCAAAACAATCTGATTCCAATCTGTATAGGCCAGAAATCTAATTTGGCCTGCCAGTATGAACATAACCCCATACAAAGGTACATTTGCACAGGTGTATTTGGTAACTGAGTGCCTTTGTGTTGAGAGCACGCTACACTTTCATACGGTGCATCTATTTATCAGGTATGCGGGAATGCAGATGAACTCATTATTCACAAACTGCCATATCTAATGTAGGGAAGCTGAACACATAGGTTGGCTGAAGGGCACTTGAATTGCAGACAGGTTGCGGGCAGGAGGGGAGGGAGTTATTGGTGCCCACTTGCTCTGTGAAGGGCAGGGAAGGTCTCTTTCATGTGTGACAGTCATCGCCGCAGCCTATTTACTCAACGCCCCTGCTTTTATTTATCGCACGGTTCCACACCGTGAATTATCTAATGTCTTATGGACTGTAAATTTCCCTAATGCAGTTCTGCGCCCTTCCTTCCTTCCTTCCTTCCTACAAACATAAGCAATCACACATGCACATCAAACACACACACACACACACACACACACACACACACACACACACACACACACACACACACACACACACACACACACACACACACACACACACACACACACACACACACACACACACACACACACACACACACACACACTCACACACAATCGTAATACCCCTGAAGTCACCCTTTGGTGGCCGACTACTTCCCCTCTTTTATTAAGTGGAAAAGAAATACCCACAATTGTTTGCGAGGGGGATGTGGTGAAAGTGTCTGCCACCGTAGAAGCGAGCGCTGTCCTTTTTGAGGCCCTTGCGAGAGCAGTAAAGGCCCCTGTCGCCAATCAATCAGGGAGAGTACCACCGCACTGTTTACTAGCTCAGCTCATTAAGCAATGTAGCCGAACATGTTAACTTAATTTAAGGTGAGATTTATTGTGGTCTGAGCCGGGGAAAACCATGAGTCCCAGTGCTCAACCCCCGTGCCATTGTGGATCTGGGTCGCTAAATTACAAGTAAACTCTGCTGATAAATTGTCCTGTTCTCGTCTAACCTACTTACCGGTTTCCAGATAGACAATAATGAAGAATCATTTGACGCTGAGCCGGAGCACACTAAAGTTATTTGCGTTATTATCCAATCCTGACCCATTGCAAAGGAGGAGCACAGTAGCTGGGTTACCGATGGGAGTAAATTGGTAACATGCAGAGAGACCTCCTCTCATTAAGCAGCCCTGGCAGAATGGATGCTGGAATCACATTAGAGAGTTCTTATTAAAAAAGAAAAGAAAAGGTCAAAGCGAGGATGAACCAGGGCAGGAAGACTCTGGGAATCCGCATGCAAGCTGTCAACAGATTGTACTGTACCTTTCCCCTCTCCTTTTAAAAAACACAAATCTATTTCATTTATAATTGGAATTGTCTCTTGATGAAAAGTGCAATCACTTATCAAAAGATGATTTGCTGTTGTTTCATAAACAATGGATAAGCCACTGTGCTGGAACTGCTTAATTAGTAAGCGTACAAAACAAGACAAATTCACTTTGCCGACAGCCACACAAACGCCACGCGAGCGTGCACATTCACACACACACCGACGTGCTCCCACCCACGCTACACATACACGCATCCACCAACCTGTGGGACAGAGACTGACACAGTGATGGGCACCCCACTGATCCAGAGGCTACGGTAAGACCCGGTGATAACAACCCCCTGCTGTGCTGCTTTAGGCATCCTCCCAGAAGCTAGTCGTGGAGTCAAGATGTCTTTAGATTGCACTTTTCTCCTCTTAACACTCTCGCCCAGCCACCCCCACTGCCAGCCCCCCTCCTCCTTCTATTTTATTTATAATTGGGCTTGGCTCTTGATGAACAGTGCAATTACTTATCAAAAGATGATTTGTTATTTATTAAACAATGGGTAAGCCTCTGTGTTGGAACGTAATTAGCATGCATACAGAACTTAGTCTTTGCATGTGTGCACACAACCTACACGTACGTACTTACGTACTTTACATAGACATCCATACATACATACAGTGAGGAAAATAATTATTTGATCCCCTGATGATTCTGTAAGTT
Source organism: Benthosema pterotum (assembly GCA_039105355.1). Taxonomy (NCBI): domain Eukaryota; kingdom Metazoa; phylum Chordata; class Actinopteri; order Myctophiformes; family Myctophidae; genus Benthosema; species Benthosema pterotum. The sequence goes on along the minus strand of CM076984.1, from coordinate 25,774,793 downwards.
TTCATGATTAGAAAGAAATGAGCACTCTGTCATTTTTATGGTACTTTTATTTAAACAAATAGAGACAGAATATGAACAAAAATGTCCATAAGAAAATAATATTTAAAGGTTATAAATTAATTTGCGTTAGAGCTCGTGAAATAAGTATTTGATCCCTAAGCACAACCTGACTTAATACTTGGTGGAAAAAACCCTTGTTGGCAAGCACGGAAGTCAGAAGTTTCTTGTAGTTGGTCACCAAGTTTGTGCACATCTCAGGAGGAATTTTGGCCCACTCCTGTTTAGATATCCTCCCCAAAACCTCAAGGTTTCGAGGCTGTTGCTTGCCAACTCAAAGCTCAATCTCCCTCCATAGATTTTCTTTAGGATTAAGGTCTGAAGACTGGCTGGGCCACTCCATGAGCTTAATGTGCTTCTTCAAGACCCATCTTTAGTGCTCTGGCTGAGGGAATGGAGGTTCTTGTCCAAGATGTTGCAGTGCATGTCTCCATCCATCGGCCACACAATGCGGTGAAGTTGCCCTGTACCCTTAGCAGAGGAACAGCCCCAAAGCATAATGTTTCCACCTCCATGCCTGATGATGGGGATGGTGTTGTTAATGATTTGAAGGCAGCTGGGACCACAGTCACCAAAAAAAACATTGGTAACATAGTACACCATAACGGATTGAAATCCTGCAGTGCCCAGTCATGTCCCTCTGCTCAAGAAGGCGCATAGAGGCCCGTCTAAAGTTCACCAATGAACACCTAAATGATTCAGACAGGCTGCGGGAAGGTGATGTGGTCAGAAGAGACCAAAATTCAACTCTTTGGCATCCATTTGACTTGGCGTGTTTGGAGGGAGTGAAATGCTGAATACAAACCCAAACAACACCATCCCCACCGTCAAGCATGGAGGTGGAGACATTATGCTTTGGGGCTGTTTCTTGCTAAGGGTACAGGGCAACTTCACCGCACTGTGTGGCGGATGGATGTGGCCATGTACCGCAGGATCTTGGACAAGAACCTCCTTCCCTCAGCCAGAGCACTGAAGATGGGTCGTGGCTGGGTTTCCAGCATGGCAACAACTAAAACATACGGCCAAGGCAACAAAAGGAGTGGCTCACAAAGAAGCACATTAAGCTCATGGAGTGGCCTAGCCAGTCTCCAGACCTTAATCCTATAGAACATCTATGGGAGCTTGAGCTTCGAGTTGGCAAGCAACAGCCTCGAAACCTTCAGGATTTGGAGAGAGAAGATCTAACCAGGAGTGGGCCAAAATCCCTCCTGAGATGTGCGCAAACTTGGTGACCAACTACAAGAAACTTCTGACTTCCGTGCTTGCCAAACAAGGGTTTTTCCACCAAATACTAAGTCAGGTTGTGCTTAGGGATCAAATACTTATTTCACGAGCTCTAACACAAATTAATTTATAACCTTTAAATATTATTTTCTTATGGACATTTTTGTTCATATTCTGTCTCTATTTGTTTAAATAAAAGTACCATAAAAATGACAGAATGTCATTTCTTTCTAATCATGAAAACTTACAAAATCATCAGGGGATCAAATAATTTTTTCCTCACTGTACATATTTACACTCATCTCACCAACCTGTAGGACAGATTGACGCACAGTGCCGTGCATCCTGCTGATGCACGGGCCACGCTGAGGCCCAGTGATCACGGCCCCCTGCCGGGGCGCTTTAGGCATCCACCCAGGAGCCTGGACGTGGGGGCTTCTCGCTAGCAAAGATGCCTTTGGGGAGTAGTCACACTTTTAAAAGACGGAAATTAAGTGGAAAAATGTCTGCTCGCTCACTGATGTAATTATCTGTCCCGGATTAACATCTGTTCGCCGGCTCGAGTGCCAAGTCCACTTCAACGCGTGCCAGTATGTCGTGGCGGAGCCGGGCGTGCATGTACGCGTGTGTCTACCTGTGTGTGTCTATTTCTGAGCGCCGTGTGTGTCTTGGCACCAGTCGCGGCAACTTTTCACTCTGACATCCTCCACCCATTCAACATCTGCGTATTTATGGGAACATCTTGGCTGCAGTCAACGTGAATACCAACTTTGTGACACCACCTAATCAGCTCTCGCAGCTTAACGGCACCACTCTGGACTAGGCCTGGGTATTTGCCCACAACCTCACGATCAATACGTGTCACAATACCGGGGCCATGATTCGACGTGTATCGTGATAAGCGTTGATTTTGAATAATGACTGACCCGTGCCCTACTAAATTTACTTTTGCAGAGTCCTTGACATACGTAATTATTAAAGTAAAAAAGTTTTCAAATCAACTATAGATTAGAACATTTAAACAACAACAAGGAAATAAATACAAATATCATACGGGTGCAAAAAAGAAAATTAGAAAATCATACAGTATATGCCATCGCTGCTGGGCAGAAACTTTTCCGGCATGATGTTTTTAAACTGCGTCACAAACATTTCCTGCCATATCAATATATGGTAGCCTCTGTATCGATGCAAGGAATATGTTACTGTTATTGCCATAACCAGACCTTTCTTCTTATACCCAATAAATCTAACAAATGTTTGCCTTTTACCTTTAGTCTGAATTGGAAACGCATTGCAGCCTGCAACAATATTCAACTTTGATCCGGCTGAGTTCAAAGATTTATTTTATTTTATAAAAGATTATTTATGCAGTCCAGTCACCCGTATTGCCTGCCTACTCTCCTGTGATTATATAAAATTAATCCCAGCAGGACAAGCCCTCACATTATCATTTCTGGTAGTGGTGGGGGAGCCCTAGAAAGCCCATTAGCATGCTTCATTTATCTATATCATGCGTGTCAACGCGAGTGTCAGTGTGGGCGTTCACCTAGCGTCTTATTCCCACCTTAACAACTCTGTTGTAATGGAGCTCCGGTGGCCTCTGTATGCTACACTGCCTGCTTAAAATTCACTCTACAAACCTGGGCTAATCCATTATGCATTTGCATTGTTATGCTCTCAGTTGCTTCCCCACTCTTATTAGAAGGTAACTTTCACTGCTGCTGCTCTTACAATGAATGGCTAAGTGAAGGATTCCAGCATTTGAGTCGTAGTTATTGATATGCAGTATCCGAGGGCTTAATACCCAAGTTTTCCTGTGGAAATGTCACCCGCGCCAATGTATTTGAATGACCCCCCCAGGTATACGTTGCCGCGCTATTCCCTAGAATGTTACGCCCGCTGGGAGCAAATTATAATTGAACTATGCACAATGGCAAAGTGAATGTGCATCTCCTCTCCGCTAACTGGGCCCTAATTATCTTTGCTCTTCAGTTAGTGGAGTAGAGGGGCTAGAGCACTCTGTCCCCTCTATATCAGCCCAACTGTCATGGGAGTTTTGGCTATAGGTTAATGAACTGCAGAATATCAGGCAGAATGCAAGCAAAGCTCGGCCATTCTAAGCAGGGGATATGCCATTTTTTCTGAGTGTGCGTCAGGGAAAGTCAGCTGGTGTGCGGAGTGTTTGTGTGTGTGGGTGGGGTGGGGGGGGGGGGGGTGTTGGGGATGTGGCTACTACCGTAATGTGTAATTAGTGACAGATCTACGGTTTCGCTCCTCGGATGCTCAATTTTTCAAATCTGCCTGTACGTACATGTTTGATGCACTTTCAGAATTCTGCTGTTATTATAATATTCTCTGAATTTCTGATGCCAACATTGTACTATTTACGCCACTACAATTAACACAACGGATGGTGCCGACACCTTTCAAAATATGAGCGCTAGAGTGCCAGCAGGTATATGCCAGATTTTACTCTGAAACGCCCCCCTCTTCCGTTCCCACAAAAAACGGTAGGCAGCGCATAATGTTCCATGCCCTGAAGGCACATCTCTCTAGAAGTGTTAAGATTCCAAGCGAGAGGCTTGTTGAAGTCAGAAATGAAGACAGAACATTGGCCATCTGGTCAGAACCATGAACAGTTCTCTATAGGGGTACACACCATTCTTTCTAAGCTGTAAACAATAATGAGGGATGAGCTGTGGATTTTAATTGAAAAATCAAAAGTCAAATAAGGTCTGAAGACATTAACAAGGTAGGGGAAGTGATTTCACTTTTGTCAGATATCACCCAAAAATATTTTTTTTCTGTTAAATGCTCTATTATAAGGTGTGGAAACCACATATGGAGTTTCCCCTCCCCCACGTTAGCAGAGGAGCTAATAAAAGTTCCCCAGGTCACCACAATTCTCCTCCAATCAGGAGAGGAGCAGCAGGTTCACATAGTGTAGCTACTTTTGGGGGCCCCTAGTGCACCAGGCTGTACTACACCATGAATTTCAAATCACTTCCCTACCTTTAACAAGGTAAAACACAACTCAAGTTGTTTCACCATGTTAATGATTTACTTAGATCTACATATCTAGGACACACAAAATGTTGGGAACTTTTTAATTATTTCCACACTTTGGCCCCTATTTTGACTGTCTTAAGTATCAGGTCTTAACTCAAAACTTGGAGGTGTGGCCAAGCTGTTTGGCCACTCAAAACAACCAAACAGCTTTGGCACACCTCCAGTTTTGACTTAAGACTTAAGACCTGATACTTAAGACAATCAAAATAAGCCCCAATATCTCTAAGATATATTAATGACATGGTAAAATGTTGAAAATGGGTGAACTACAATTTACTCTATCCAATTCTATTGTACTTTAATGTTAATATTCTGGTGTTTTACTTTTACCTTGCAAACATCATTGCTTTGATTTAAAGGTATTGTGACATGAAAAACACGTTTTTGTTCTTTTTTTTTGGGGGGGGGGGGTCTTGACAACAATTACACCATAAAAAGTCGGTCTTTTAACATTCAGTGGTTTCTCCGTAGTTTGTAGTTATGTTAATTAGTTTTAAAAGCGGCTCCTCTGGTTGGACACGGATTGTTGCGTGTCAACCACAGTAAACACCCACCCAGAGCCGTGCCTCCCCTCCTGTGCTCTCCGCTCTCTCCTCCGTTCGAGTGCACACATAGACCACAAAGGGAGGTCGAACTTCTTTTACACCAACGGCTGTAAACAACTGCCCTTTCCAGACCATGAATACAATTTTGCTAGAAGTGCCCTCTCATTGGATTACAGGAACTGCTCTCAACACTCTCTGAACACTCTCAACATGTCTCTGCCGAGATGGCAACGTAATTATTTCCGACATTCCGAGACCCGAATCAACCAGGCAAACCTAAATGTGGACTTCTAGAGCCTAGCGCAATCTAGTGTCAGAGTTGCGACATTGTGGGGTCAGAAACCGAGCACTTGAGCGCTGTTCATGCAACCTGAAAAGGGACAAAGTTGGAAATACAATGCAACAAGAGCAACATCAACACGTAGTGTAGGAAAAGCAGTGAGGCAGCCACAGTGTCAGTGGTCTAGTTCCTTTTTTAGCTGAGAGAGCTGAGCCTGTAGATTCAACCAAGATGAGCTATTTTTGTTATATATGAATTGAAATCCTGAATTATTTTGGAATAATGACATCACAATGTTAATAATTTACTAACCACATTTTGTCATCTTTCCCCACTCAACATGTGACATGTCCCACACATGCAACACCTTTCCCTCAAATGAGCAGGTTGGACCTGGCCACCCTATCTGGGAGGCGGGGCAGTTTGTTGGAGAGGAGGGGTAGAGGGGTGGGTGGATCGCGGCAGTGATTGACAGGGAAGGAGTAAAGCAAGACCCCTAGTGGCCAAAAGAATGTGTTTTTTTCCTTGCCTCATTAGAATGTAAAAGAAAGGGACCAAAAACACATTAAGCACTTTTTTCTATGAAGGCCTGTAAGACACATTTGGAGGATCATCTCCAACATAATAAAATGATGTTACAATTTATGTCACGATACCTTTAATTAAGGTAATCATGAATCCATCAGCAGCTCTTATGCAACTTTTTCGACTCCCTCAGTCTGATATCTGACTGACACTTACACTTATGATATGCTGGAATCCAAGATCAGGTTTTCTTAGTGAGGTCAGCGAATGTCTGTGCTGGCTTGAGTGCATCTTGGAACTAGCAGAGCCCCAGTCAGGCCTAACGCTAGCTCACCCCTGCAATTAAGGAATGTGCATGGAAACAGCGAGGAGTATGGTGCAGAGGCCAACCATAAAACCATAGAAAAAAGCTTCTAAGCTAAGATGTGTGTACATGTCCAAGGGTTGGATTATAAATGAGGTGTGGGTGACCTAATTGGTTAATTGAATGATTATGTTGATTTGAATTACAATTACAAAACATAAATTAACCTTTTCTGCCCTTTTACCTTTGGCTATTTGAAAATGGCAAATCGCAATGCGTCATGGTCGGCAGGTCGGCTATTTTCAAGCCATTTTAATACGTTTTCTACATAATTATACCATCTGGAATAGGCCATTCTGCATAATGACTACTTTTATTTGTGGCACTTTAAGTACCTTTTAACGCCATTAGTACTTTCACTAATGCAATTTTGATTGCAGGATTTTAACTTTGGAACAGAGTATTTCTACAGACTCACTACATTGCAGTATTAATGCTTATAATTAGGCAAAAATGTGAGTACTTCTTCCACCACTGCAAATCATCCGTCCTTGTTGCCATGCAAGCAGCTCTGTCTGCGCGGATATCATCAAGCTAGCCCACTTCATTATTATGCATGACGCGTTGCACAGAGCTCAGTTAGTATAAGATTTGCTTAGCCTTTGGCTCGTCAAATGATTATATAATTGATTAGATTAATAATGATCAGTGCTAACATGGTGCACGGGGTGGAGTGATGTCGGTGCAAGACAATAATTGGATACAGTGAGTGATACTGTGTGTGAATGGATTGTCAGTCAGTGAACGCTTTCACATGCGTTGCTCAGGCAATCACAGTCAGACGTCTCTGTTATTTGAAAATAGAATTAGCCTTTGGTGTTTCTTGACGCTACGTTGGCTCATTATGTCCATGTCATCCTCATATCCTCATATTTGATACAATTTGCACAGTGTTGGTCACTTAGAATTTCAAAGAATAAATCGCAGGCTACATGGCACAACAGAGACATACGCTCTAAGTTGATGACATAAAATACAATGGATGTGCAAACGGCAAAAGGACCAGCCAACATTTATTTTGTCCCATTTAAAATGTAAATCCTTGGCGTCATGCATGTTTCAAATGAAATATCAATCTCAGAGGACTGATTTCATGCCAAACACTTAAATTACAATGTCACAAGTGATGCAGGTGGCTTTGCTGAATTTGTGTTGCAACTGTGTTGTCTGTGTGCCATAAAGAGGAATCTCCCCCGGGGGCATGCCGGCGGTAACTGACCGGATTGTGCATCAACCACATAATTGCAACATAGACCAGTTGTTCCTCCTGTCTACCTCCGGATTCGCTGTCTTCACTCATGCTCTCCTGTCGAAATAAGACGCCACAAAAAAAAAACCCTGCTTGGGAATAAATAGACCAATACTTCATCTTCAAACATCTTTCGTGGCAACATCTATAACATGCAATGTGTGAGTGGCGCTATTAGTTATGCATATTAAGTGTCTATATAATTTTCTATGAAACACCTGGCCCAGTGTTTCTGTTGTCTTTCTTTTTTTCCATCACTCTCAGAGCTATCTTACACCCATCTCCTCTCCAGCTGGTCCACAGGTGGCTCGACATACTACTCCCCCCCTTCCTCATTTGTCTGATCCGCCTGTTCTCTCTCTCTCTCTCTCTCTCTCTCTCTCTCTCTCTCTCTCTCTCTCTCTCCATCTCGTTCATAAAGACCCCCGACATTCATAGTTATGAGAGCGAGGAAAGAACAGAAAGTGAGACAGAGAGAGGCTGAGAATTTGGCTGGCATTTTCCGCCCTGGCGAAATCCGCCTCCCGTTGCCCCGGCCAGACTGTTTCTTTTCTGTCGGAGCATCAGTTGTGACAGCGTTCCAGGTCTCCACCTGTGTCCTCCTTTCTCTGCTCAGCGTGGCCACCATGCCGGCGAAGGGATAAGCAACAGCAGGAAGCCTCTCTTCCTTCTCAGCCCTCTTTTCCGCGCCGACGAGCGCACAGAGATTTCCAAGCTTGATTCTTGTGTGTTAGAATCTCTCAATCTGCTACGCGTGACCGGAGATTTGGTGCGCATGTGCCTTCTTGATCTTGATACTTCAGGCAGTGCGCACACCACCACGCGCCTCAATTATCTTATTGCACCTGTGCCCGATTTATTCATTTAAGTTACTTTATTATTTCTCAGACGGTGACTCTAATTCCCAGGAAATATCTCTGGAAATATACAACAAAGAACCATGACATTGTCTGTAATAGACCAGGATGATAGAGTGGCATGATTTTCAAGCGTCCTCCATGAGTGCTTCATGTCTTAATAAAAATCCTCATTTACTTTATGCCGTGTTACGTGTCCAAAAGGTCAACCCTACAAGCTTATTTATTTACTATATTACCTTTTAAGTAGTCACAAGCAGTCACAGTATTCATCTCCACTATGATTGCATATCCAATGTTCACCAAAAAAGTGCAAAAGTGCATAAACCTTCCATCCGTTCAATAGTTCGATTCCGTTGAAAGTTTAATGGTGGCCGCCGCTGAAGTGGAGCGATATAGGATGGAGATATGAGTGTTGTAGAACATTCTCTAACATGGGGATGTGAGTGATCAATTTACATCCTTGGTGGTTTTGGCTTTGAAACATTTTTTAGTCAATTGACATAAACACCCACTGATTTCTATTTGTGTCGTGGCAGATGGAAAACATGTTTTGATCATAATGATCATAATTTGTCTTCCTGGTATACCTTAACTGCAAATGCACTGAGCAAGATTACTATACGAGCCAGGCATAAGAGTGTATATGGGAACCGAACAGCATTCAAATACATTCAAATATGTCCTTAAAGTTACACTTTCTGGGACTAAATCTGCCTGTGACTAAATCTGTAAATCAGTGTGGCAAGTATTTGTGTGTGTGCATCACACTTTATGACATTAGGCCCTGCCTCTTCTCTTTCTAACCGGCACATTTATCTCACCCACTCACTACAGATATTCGTGTAGGCAAGGTGAACTTGAGGTTTAGAAGACTGACAGGCGTGTGTTTTTCCCACATCATGGGAAAAACATTATCTTCTCTTGCCAGTAATCTATTGTGATACGTTAGTGACATCTATATGCCTTCACCAGGAGGTTCATTATTGAGGAAATATAATTATAATAATTAATTCAAATGTGATCCCATTAGTTGTTTTGTAACTGTACCGTTGCACATACAGTACATTGTGTATGTGAAATTTGTCCTTTGCATTTAACCCAAGATATCTGAAGTCAGGAATTGCCATTAATAACCTAGGGAATGATACATGATACAGTAGAGCAATTTATCTCTCAACTTGTGGATGTAGATCGGATAGTTGAACTATTGTGAAATGTTTTTCAAGATAGGCAAATAATATGACGAAGATGTTTAGGGATTAAGGGTGAGGTCGGCTAACCGTTTTGCTAGCTGAGAGTATTCATTTGCAAAATCTGCTCAAAGCAGCACAACCGTACAATTTCCCCAAGTCTTCAATCAGCATGTGATGACACTGCAGGAATCTAAATGCATGTAGCAAAAGCTCATGGTCACCCTACCTTGATATTATTATTTGCCTTAAGGCAAGGCAAGTTTATTTGTATTAGCACATTTCAACAACAAGGTAATTCAGAATGCTTTACACAAAACGTTAAGAGCTTTAAATGAGTAGGTATCACGGATATTTCCTTTAAAAACTAATGACGCATATCTATCAATGACCCCCTAAAGATGTCCAGAAAAAAAGTCGTTTCAGAAAAAATACAATATATAGGCAGAGTTGAAGAAAGAAGTTGAGCGCCCCCCCCTGCTTCCTGAAAAGGTTGCATTCGGGGAAAGAGCCGAACGCGCCTTCGGGTGACGTATACAGTGGTACGCTCGGCCAACGCTCAGCTTCCGGCTAAAGTTATCCACAGTAGCATAGCATAGCATAGTAGTAGGATAGCCTATCCAAATACAATACAATTAAATTATATTTGGCAGCGATCAGCTGCTTAGTTGTCATGATCTTCAAGATCACATGTGCGTTGGTGCATACGCACACACGCGTTGCGATCGAGGTGCGACAATAATACTTTTATAGAGACTAACTAATGTTCTTCTAGCTCCCACTCTCTGCTCCGTCCCTCCGCTCCGAAATGGGAGCTGCACTAGAGGAAGCACAGGGTAGTGTAGGACCGCAACCCTGCTTTCTGGTCTCAACTCTGGGTTGTCATGCTTTATTTATAGATTTGTCTTTGTTTATAGATTTGTCCATGTTTCTAGAGATGAGCCTCGCACCGTCCCAAGTTGGATGTCTCTCCCTATCAGACCAGTTTTCCCCTCAAAGCGTTTCTTACTAGAACTACCAATAACCAGAGTTGTAGTCTTGACTGTCTTGTCGACCCGCGGCCGTTTGTATGGCGAGGGGAAAAGCTGCTTGAAACGTGGAGTGGTTGGTGTCCCGTGTGCTTATGTGTATGACTACGCTTCCTTCCAGTAACAGTCACCCAGCCGCCGTCACGATCTGATTCGTGGGGACCCCGATCAGCCGCGGTCCGCGGCTGACGGTGGCGTCCCTGTGTCCGGGTGCGAGCGGTGGGCGAGCCAGCCAAACTAGCCGCACCACCGCTAGCACTTTTAACCAGAGCCTCCAGCTCGATCAGCCTCTCCGTTAGCACAGAGATCGCATTGCATTTGTTACACAGACCCATCGCCCTAAAAGCAGTGGGGTCGTAACTCTGCATGCGGCACTCCATGCACACGATAGGCTAGAGCGAGAGGGGGGCTCGGGAGAGGATGCAGCCGCCGTCGCCATCACAGCCCGGTACTAGCAGTAGCAGTAGCCGCTAAGCCGGTGCCACTGCTAGGTGGCTAGGTTACTACATACATTAGAGTCTATGGGCTCGCGCAAGTACATGAACCACGTAACCAGACTATTTTCTGCCCCCTCAATATCGCAACTCTGTCTATTTCCCCCCCATACCGACACCGAGTAAACTCAAAAGCCTGCCCGAGAGAGGTAATCTCTGCATGGGCAGGCTAGCGAGCGTGGCCCGCTGGAACCAGCTGGAGGTTGGATACCAGACTATTTTCTGCCCCCTCAATATCGCAACTCTGTCTATTTCCCCCCCATACCGACACCGAGTAAACTCAAAAGCCTGCCCGAGAGACGTAATCTCTTCATGGGCAGGCTAGCGAGCGTGGCCCGCTGGAACCAGCTGGAGGTTGGATACAGTGACTCAAGAAAGACACGCCCCCCAAGCCTGTGTAGAAATGCGAGGAGTGCACGGCCGTGTTTCCCAGTAGATAATGCAAAATCGGCTGGCGGATTATTTACAAAAAATCTCGAGTGCATAGTATAGCGCTCCCTGGTCATGCTAACCAAAAAAGATTTTTATTTACTTCATTAACATGACGCTAAAATAATGGAATTCCGAGGAGTTTTTAACATGTGTTCCTATGGTTCCTAGAGGTGTGACGTCAGCGTGTTCTACTGGTGACGCGCTGTTTTGGCTCGGGCCTTTCCGAGCTGGTGGGAGGGGTTTTTCAGAAGAGTGTCCTCCGACCTGATACAGCATCAAAACGGCTTTATATAGCCATATGTTTGCATTTTCGAATGTTATCACAACTTTGTCATAGTTAAAATGAGAAAAAGTTGATATTAGCATGATACCCTGTCTTTAAGTGCAAAAAAAGCACATTAGGCTATACAAGAAAATATTGTATATTGAGAGAAATATAAAGAATAAGCTGAAACAAAACAGATAAAATAATTTTATTGGGGGGCACCACCAACAAATAATGAAATAACTTCTGTGAATAGCAGCAAACAGAAAAGACTCCAGCTTTGATACAGTATTATATGTCTACCCCGCAGTTTCTGGGAGTTTGTTCCAGATAATGTGTTGCATGAGGTAAAAACTGAACACTGCTTTCCCATATGTAGTTCGAAAGGGTAATGGCAAAGGATGACCTGACCTGAGAAGTCTGGTTGGGGTTGGGGGTTAGGTTTAACATAGAGCTGAGGAAACAAACATAGACGTGTTCCCACATAGGGATGCCACGGGATGAGATTTTCCATGATGGTACAGTTGCAATATTGGAAACCGATACCTCGGTATTCAGAAATGGGAAAAGTACTCATACTTTGTACTTAAGTAAAAGTACAATTACTTGTGTGAAAAAGTACTTTCAGACAACTTCATTACTGTTGTCTTTCTTGATGGAGAATCACCAGTTATCACATCGTTAGCCTCATAGGATAAATACCTATGTCATTTTTTGGTGAAATTTAGATGATAAGACGTTTTTTCTCGCAAATCTATTGTTGAAATTCTAGAAATCTCAATTTCGCCAAAAATGACTTAGGCATTTATCCTATGAGGCTAACGACATGCAAACAAAGGCCACGTGTGGTGTATTTGTATGTCACATCATAAGTGGTGACCTATAGAAACCCGCACCTTTAGACTCAAAACGCAATCACCACGTAATTGTCACGTAATGGTCACAAGTGTGCCTTCCAGGAAAGCTACGCAGCTGTATTGAATGCTGCTGACTGTATAGCTATGGGATGGTTTTAGAGTGAAATGCAGGGACTTCTTTTTACTTCCGGTGGCCAGCTTGCAACGTGCCTACTGGCAATATACTAAATGTACAGGATTTCAAAAGCAATTTGGTACAAGGACCTACTTGTGGATTACATTTTTGCAGTAGCTCTGGCACTCTCTATCTCTCTGTCAAAGAGCGGCTGTGTGTGTGATATGTTTTCCCATTCGTGGTGCAGAAGCGAGAGTGATTATACTTCGGTAGTACATCCGTGCTGTACCGAAAAAGTGACATTATTTGGATGTAAACAGTGCAGCTATTGGCTTGGTATTGGTATTGCTATTGGTTTGGTATATTGCGGTATGCCAACTCCCACATACTGTAGGCTTTCAGTTTATTATTAACCTTGTTGGGAAACATGGATAACACACACACACACACACACACACACACACACACACACACACACACACACACACACACACACACACACACACAACACACACACACACACACACACACACACACACACACAGAGATCCCCAGCCGAGGAGTCTCCACCTTTGTGATTCAGAGTCCAATAGTGGGAAGGGCCGCCCATCAGGGGCGTTTTGGCAAACATATTCAAGACCTATAGTGGCAGACCCTGAGCCCTAGAACTAATCCTGTTGCAGGTGATTATGAGAGAGAAACAGACACCATGCGCCAGGCTTATTTCTCCTGCTCTCTCTCTCTCTCTCTCTCTCTCTCTCTCTTTGTCTCTCTCTCTCTCTCTCTCTCTCTTTGTAGATGGTCGTATCTGAGCACCAGATGGATCTCTGGAGTGGTCAGTCAACCCATCAGCCAATAGACCAGTGACCCACTGGGCCATGTCCAATGAGGTAGGTGTGTGTGTGTGTGGTGTGTGTGGTGCGTGTGTGCGAGAGAGAGAGAGAAATTAACCTGTCCTTGGAATTGATGCAGGAAAACAAAATTTGCCAGATGTGAATCTGTTTGGAAACATCACTCACTTCTGTTTTGTGTGCATACTGTTCACTGGAAGTTGTTTGTATCTCCCCTTTCTAGTAATTAGGACCCGAGCACTGCAAAGCATGTGTTTATTCCCAAAAGGGGGCGTGGACTAATGGTGCAATAGCAGCCCTTAGGAAACTCAAGCCCCACCATGCAATTTCCAAATGTTGCATTTTGGCAAACTCCTCCAAGCAGGAAGGTCCAAAAATATCATTCAGCATGCAGAAAAGACCTTAAGGATGAAAAGTTATCAAAATCGTGAGTTTTCGTAAAGCGGTGTGACTGCGGCGAAGCGTCGAATTTCACCACCAAACAGGAAGTGGTACTTGCAGCTGATCAATACTATTTTCTGCTATAACTTTTCAATGGTATGTCATACAGACGTGGGGGTAGTGTCATTTGAATTGTATTGGAGTCCTTGACCTTCTTGGGGGCAACCTAGCCCCACCTTCTCTTCTGATTGATCGAGACTACTTTCTGCTATAAAGGCCTGACCTTCGATCATGATTTCCGTGATCGAAGCATTGCGGGAAAAAACGATCGAAGATCAACCCCCCCCCCCCCCCCCCCCCCCAAAAAAAAAATAATAATAATAAAAAAAAAATAAACGGGCGTTAGTTTGACCCACACGTCGCAGATGCAAAATAGAATTAGAAATGGTAGGAGGAAACGGTAGTCATAATGTCCAACTAGAACAGGAAGCATTAAATGCTTGTTCTGTCGTGAAATGTAGTGAAATAAAGCATAATTTTCAATCGAGCCTTTGTTATTATGACAGTACTAATGAAGCAGCGTGCAGCGACATCCTGCACAAAGCCTAGAGTATATGCAAACTCCGTTCACTTAATGGGGCCAGTCCAATGGCGGCTCTTCTACATAAAAATGCATTGGCAACAACCCGTTTTGAATGATCTTAAACCCCTTCTGCATTGGCAACAACCCGTTTGGAATGATCTTAAACCCCTTCATTTTAGATCGTTTATTTACTGTACAATACTTAAAACATTTAACATGTTGCACCGATGCCTAAAATATCTCTTATTTGCGTCTCCCTAGTTGAAAGTGCTGCATTTCCAACTCCAGCTTGTCTCTGTTCAGGCTGCATGATCAGCTCGTGCGCTCAGTTTGTGACACCCTCAATGTCGCAACTCTGACACTAAAGGCTCTGATGACCAAAAGGCAGAGACGCGCACACACACAGATAAAGGAGTCTTCAGTCCCTGCCCAGTGCCCATTTACTCCCTGCCTAGTGCCCATTTACTCCGTTTATAAGACTGGGTATGGCCATGGTCACCCATCCCCCTCTAAAACTCTTTGCTCGTCCGTGTAAATGAAATGCTTCTCACGTTGTTGCTGTGGCTGTTGTCCATACATCTTCCAGATTTGGGAAAGTTGATTACGTGGTGCTTGTATTCCTTGACATGAAAAAGTTTAGGAGTGAGAACTGGACCACCGCCGCGTTTAGTGTTCGTCAATGTGGGGGCCCTCGGCATGAAAACGTTTGGGACGACTGGAATATAAAGTCCCGTCGTAATCGTGTCATTTCTTTTACAGAGCTAGTCAGGTTTATCAGTGCTGTGTTGCCTCTTTGCGTTCCCTCATCTTTGCTAATAATACTGAATACAGCTACAGTTCAACAACATTTCATCGAACGCAACGGGGCTGTGTTTTGTAGAGGACCGTGGCGTGCCGTCGACTTTACGTTTAATAAATCAACACTTAAATGTTTGTCCCTGAAAGGCTAATGAAAGGCTCTATCTATCAACTCTCTGGTTACTGTTATCCACGCGCCTCCTTCCTTCTACTGGACAGTACAGTAGGCCTGCTCGTTGAAGCAGCCGCATGACGGTCGGTCGCTCAATATCAGTGAGTCGTTGATGGCTCCAATGTGCGGTGCGCAACCTATGGTCCGCGGCCCAAAATGGGCCGGCGCGCGGACCAAAAGCGGCCGTTTTTTTTTTTTTTTTTCCGATTCTTCGATCTTTAATTTCAAGATCGACGGCCGTGCCCAGCGATTGAACTTCGAATAATCGATTTTTTAGGGTCAGCCCTACTTTCTGCTATAACTTTTCAATGTCATGTCTTAGAGACACAGGGGTGGTGTCATTGGAATTGTATTAGAGTCCTTGAGCTTCACTGGTGTAACTTAGCCCTGCCCTCTCGTCTGATTGGTCGATACTATTTTCTCCTATAACTTTTCAATGGCATGTCATAGAGGCACGGGGTGGTGTCATTGGAATTGTATCATCGAGTCATTGACCATTGGTGCAACTTAGTCCCGCCCCCTCTTCTGATCGGTCAATACTATTTGCACACAAGGGCCTGTTCATCCCAAGAAATGGGTCAATAACTACACATTAAGATGTCAAAATAACCCCTCAGTTAAAGGAAAACCGCTAATAAAAAAAAGTTAAAATAAAATATATCAGTTTAGGTCTAGTGTGTAGTGTTTGAGGATTCATGCATTTTAACAGAGGCGGATAAGACAACACCTGCCTGGACTATGTTGACATCAGCCTGCTCTCTGACCACATGGAAGGCATGGGAGCTCCTGAACAGAGTGGAGTCAGAGTGTGCCAAGGTTGGCCTCCGGCTGAATGCCAAGAAAACTGACACCTATAACATCCCATCGGAACATCCACCTCTGACAACAACATAAGGCACTACTCTGAAAGAAGTCAAGGACTTCAAGTGCAGTAACAGGGCCCATGGATCAAGTTAACTGAGCAAGATCTTACAGTGAGGAAGGCACTTTCATGGAGGGCCCTGAACAGCATGGCATGGCTATTGTATGGAACTCCAACCTCGCCCGTCAAATCAAACTGAGCTTCTTTTATGCAACAGTAGAGTCTGTTCTCCTATTATATGGCAGTGAATACAGGACCCTGAAGCCAAACCTGCAGAAGTCCAAACAGGTGCTATAGCCAGTATACCACAGAGCGCACTGCTAAATATAGTTCTATGCCAAGATTTGTAACCCTTAATTTGAAGCACCAGATCACTGGATATCTATTATGATGATGTATTGCTGTCTTGATCTGATGTTGTTCTTCCCCTCATACAAAAAACAACAGACTGTGATTCTCAGTGCCTGCTCTCGGCCAGTGAAAACGCCTGGTCTGCCAGAAAAGCGTACATTGAGAGGTAGTAATCCAAGACGCAGGCATTGGAATGCATAGCATAGAATGACAGTAGGTGCAAAAAATTCAAAATGGCCACACCAATTTTGACCCAAATGAAATCAGACAAAAAAAGCTAGCAGATAACTATATAATCAGATCAAAAAGATTGTAATGGCTTAGTTGCCTCGTATTGGGCATGAAGGACAATTAACCCCCTCTTTGTGTTCATCGGTTGGATGCACAGTGTGTTGACATGAAAACAAACAAAAAAAAATCATTAATAACATTTCGCCATTTAAAACCCAACTGACAACTGATCCTGGCAGACTGCTCCATTCTTCTGAATTATGGATAGAGAAATTCAACCAAACATTCAATAAAGAATTGAAGTATTGACAAACAGTCAACTCCAGTATTCTTCTGAGCAGGGATTTCAGTACAGTTCTTTGTTACACAGGCAGCTCCGGGATTATGTCTTGTTTGAAATAGACTTGTATTCTATGAATTCTCCCTATCATCATAGCCATAAGATTCTGTTTTTACGGCACACTGCTTCTGCATCTATTCCAAACTTACGTCTTTCCTCGCTATTTCAGGCCATATTGTGTTGTTCTTTTGACATTGTACTCTTCATAATGTCTTGTAAATTCTCTCAGTCCTCCTCCTTGCGAACTTTGCATTCACCGTTGTACTTAGCCTGTTATACAATTTAATCGTATAGCAGATGCTCTTCTCCAGATTAAGTGGCACAAACGCTGTAGTCAACAAATGCTTAAAATGTTTACATAAACAGAATGCAAAGAAAACAATCAAGGTCTACAAAAGAAACTAGCAAACATCAAAGCTAGCATCTGTCCAAACAACATGTTATCTACTCGGCATTCTTAGCTCTTGTGATAAGAAAATAGTGCTAGGTGTACAGGCAACAACAAATTATTCAAGGAATGGAATATGTCAGCATCCCGTTGTGAGAAAAGTACTGTCGAAATTATCTATACTGCAATGTGGATATTCCATGTGGGGGTGGGGTAGGGGTACTTTTTATGTATATTTGAAAGTATTTCAAGAAATACTCCTGTTGCTGATTGAGCGGCATACATGTCCTGTGATGAACAGGGCATGGACCATGCTCTAAATCTGTCAGGGCTGATTTCATCGCACTCAGTGGAAAGAAGAAAGCCCAACAGTTGATTATGAGATTATGAACCAAAATGTGAAATCCAATCTCACTGCACTCCACAGTTCAAATGGCCACCGGGGGCTATTGTTGCACCTCTGTCCTCAACCCCCCAAGCTTTCCCACAACAGTCAGGTGGCCCTTCCTTTCCATATAGGATACAATGACCTCCCATACTAGTGTGCACTGTGATCGGGTTGGTTGACCATATGGATATGGAAACACAAGTATTCAATGCGTCCAATTTAAACCATTAGGTCATAAACTCCTGTCATAACATTTGGGGCTTCCCGGGAGTTAAGTTACACACCGTGCACAGTGGGTTTAATGAGGGACAGCTGTGTGTGTGTGTGTGTGTGTGTGTGCGCGCGCGCGCGTGCGTGCGTGCGTGTGCGCTTACTGCCAGTCTGTGTAGGGGGTATTAACTACTTAAACCCAATACACTTTGGTGACCTATACCCAGTGCCCAACAGCAATGGCTCAGGGGTAGAGTCACCGGATGGTAATCGCAAGGTTGCTGGTTCGATCCTGGTGTCTAAGTTGGTGTCTAAGTGTCCTTGAGCAAGACACTGAACCCCTAATTGCTCTTGATGTGCTAGGTACCTTGCATGGTTTCCAATGCCATCACTGTGTGTGTGTGTGTGTGTGTGTGTGTGTGTGTGTGTGTGTGTGTGTGTGTGTGTGTGTGTGTGTGTGTGTGTGTGTGTGTGTGTGTGTGTGTGTGTGTGTGTGATGCACAAGCTATGTAAAGCTATGTAAAGAGCCTTTTACTTCACCCCAGTGAAGTAAAAGTACCTCACCACGCTTAACCACTGCTCTTGCTGCAACACACCACTGTGTGAGGTTGTAGGTTGAGTGAGGTTGTAGGTTGACTATTTTGAACGTAATGTTTGCTGAGTCTTGTTGAGCTGAGGAATAGGGACGCTATAGGTTTCATGTGGTTAAGTCATGGCACGTTAAGAGAAGCAAGATGTGATCATGAGCGATAGTCCTGCATGGACACCATGTCCGACCGCAGCATTTGTCAGAGCTTGAATTTCTGTCTCCGACAGAGGAACAAAGGGATTGATGGTGGTAATGGTGATTTTATTACCAGAAGATTTATTGGAGATTATAGTGTATTTGTGAGATTTGCTTTTCATTAGACACTCCTCGGTGATATTTTTATGGCTGAGATTTATCCTCCTTTATAGCCGCATTAATATTCCTCTCCCTTCCTCACTGGGGCCGTGTGCATCCTTTAGTTTTAAGTGTTGTTCACACATCACTTCGCTTCTTAGGAAAAACAAAACACACTTCCAAAAAACACATACAAAATAATCAAGTGTTCTAGTGTGAGTGTTCATTGACATTGTTAACAATACTTCTTACAATAACAGCCATGCTGTAAATGTGGCCTGTTATTTAATGCTTAGAATAGTAACATTCTTACACACCTATTGACTTGAGCAGTCCTAAGAAGAAGTACTTCACCCCCCAAAAGACTTATTACCTATCAATTTCACATCCAATGCATTTATTTGATTTTATTTTTCATTTCTATAACAATAATCTGAATGACTGGTTTGAGTTACACTGCTAGGAATGCAACAAAAAATAAGATGAAAATATATATTTTTAAAGGTGGATTAAAATGTTACTCTTTCAATTAAATTGTATTCAAAGTTTGCTGCATGCGCATTATTATGACATGCCCAGAAAATACAGATGGCCAGTTCAATGTGGTTAACATGATCATATGCTAGACAAAATCTGTTTTATTGGCCATGTGTCATGGGAATCCGAAACAACTTAATCTTAAATTTCTCTTATTAATATTTAGAAAACACTAAGGACCTACCCAAGGAAATGTTGTAAGCAATGGGCTAATATGTGTGCCTTCTGTTTTGTAAACATACATATTTCAGTTGTTCTGCAAAACAAATGTAAGTTAACACAATTATATGACTTAAAAATCGTGGGCGTCCTGGGCGGTTTGTTTTTGCCCCCATTGTGTGCGCAGAAACAAACGCAGTTCGATGCACAAATATGTAGTGTGTGACGCACACACAGACAGACAAACATTTCGGCCTGGCTTACATAGTCAGTGGCTCACTGCATTCACAATCATATGACATAATTGGGGGGGTCCTGGGGGTTTGTTTTTTGCTCTCATTGTACGCTTTGCTGGGTTGTGTTGCGATGTAAGTGACAGTCCATCATGCTTGTCTGCTGATATGGGAGTCACACAGAGTAGCTGATCATGACAGATGTGATAGTCTCTCTGTGATATGTGATATGGCTCCCTTAAAACCTCATTTATGCTCCATATGGCGTTGTTAAAACATCTTCAAGCTTGTAACACGTCAAAAAGATGCAATGTGTTGTGAGCTTTTATGTATCTGCTACCTTTGTCCCGTATAGCATAGATTTCTAGAAACCAAACGGTCAAACATAAACACAGATCAAAATGACCATTCTTCAATCTTCCACAATCTCTAGTTGTGTAGACTTGATGATGAATGATGAATATTTTAACTCTTGAGGGTGAATATTTTAACTCTTGAGTTACATCTGGTGAACCAACTTTCCATTTAGCTGGGTACCACTTGGAATCCTCTCAGCCGTCTCAGGGACCACTGGTGGTCCCCGGACCACCTGTTGAAAACCCCTGCTGTATAGGTATGCGTTTGTCTGTGTGTGTGGCTTGGAGTAGGTGGGGGGTCCCCACTAGCAAATGAACGGGGAAACAAAAGCCCAGTGGCATCTAATAGACACACTGTGCCTCTCGGAAGCAGATAAAGGGAGGGAATGTAGGGGTTTATATAAAAAGGATTAGAATGTTGGCTGGTAATCCATTTGGTCATTTTGTTCATGAAGACTCTGAAATTAAAGCTGCACATGACATCGTATGGACTAAAAAAAATAAAATCCCACTTATTTTTTGCAGAGAGAATTCTATTTAAGTCTCTCCCACCCCCCCTCCTATCTCCTTCTCTGCCTTGTCTCCACCCAACCCCCCCCCCTCTCTCTCTCTCTCTCTCTCTCTCTCTATCTCTCTCTCTCTCTCTCTCTCTCTCCCGTGACTGTTTTAGTGCCATAGGGTCAGTGATTAAATGATGTTTTCCGCGGGATACGTCAGCCAGGCGGAGGCTTCACGGAGGCATCTGTTGTGTTAGTCTTCCAGGCAAGCCCTTCTCTCCTCCCTGTGGTGTGTGGTAAGCCTCTGGTGCAGGACTGGTCTCAGCTGCTGTGTTTCCATTTATTTATTGTCACCCGTCGGACGTGCAATTCGTACAGTGCTCCATTGAAACACAAACTGGTTTAATTGCTACAACCGCCACCAGCTATCTGGACCCCCCCCCCCACCACCACCCCAACCCCTCATCAGTGTTGCCAACTGCCAAAATCCAAAATGCACTAGTGGCAGTTCCAAAATGCACTAGAATGCGCTAGAGCAGTGGTTTTCAGCATTCAGCCACGGACCACCATTTGATGAGTTTAGTCTCTCTCGGACTACTTAAGAAGAGACTAGCAAAATAGCATTTTTTCTACATTTTCTAAATGTGTAGATTCTTGAAAATTAGGTAATTCAAATATAATTTAACTCTTGAGAGCGTAAAATGAAACCAAATGGATCCGCTATTTGGTTTCATTTTACGATCTCAAGTGTTACAGATCTATAAGGGCCCATTTGGTTAACAATGGTCCTTTCTAGGGAAGGAGGAGGACTCTATTATAGGAGGAAAAATGGTGAAAAGAGGGTTTCATCTCTGGTGCCTGTCAACCAATTTCACCCCAACTCACCAGCACAAGATTTTCTGCCAGGAGTTTTCCACTAATTTTGGCGCTAGGGGGTCTGGAAAAAGCTAAATATAGCGTCAAATGCACTAAATTGGCAACACTGCTCCTGATACGGCTTGATATACTGCATTTGTTGTCATGCACCAAAAATAGCCAATCTACAGTAACCAAAACTTGCATCTTGTATGCCTGGGGTTTTCAACAGGTGGTCCAGGGACCACCAGTGGTCCTTGAGAGGATTCCAGGTGGTCCCCAGGCTAAATGATGGACAGTTGGTAACCAAATAGACCCTTATAGATCTGTAAGTCCTGAGAGTGTAAAATGAACCCATTTGCGGATCCATTTGGTGTCACTTTTACTTTCAAGAGTTAAATTATATTTAAACATCTGAATTATTACATCTTAATTAATGGAATAATTATTATTTTGACCAACGTTTTGCCAGTTACCTCTCCTAGATTGTGGACAAAAAAAATCCTTAGTTTTGGGTCAGAGAGACTAAACTCAACATCAAGTGGTGGTCCGTGGCTAAAATGCAGAACAAATAGTTGTCCCTGGTATGAAAAAGGTTCAAAACCACTGTTGTATACAGAACAATTTACAGTTGAATATAAGCATTTGGCAGACGCTCCTCATCCACTGGGACTTGCAGTAAACCACGGTCACACACAATGTTCTCATCATTTAAATAGCGCCATTTCGCAAGAGTGGCTTTTGCTCGCCCAACACCAGATCTTAATCATTTAAGCATTTCCACACTGCGTAGGTTGAGTCTGCTCCAGGGGGTAGTGCCTCGCTTGCCGTTAGCTCCATCGTTGTAGCCGGTGGGAGGTTGCCAATTATTTCTTCCCACAGAGTGACTCTCTCACTACATATGCTCAGTGTTCCGAGCAGCGGGAGGCTATTCAGGAAAACTTTTCCTTGATTTCAGGCGCCTTTTGGCTGGCACATGGTCGAAGAAAGGGTGTCTTTGGTCGATACTGTCGTTGCCACTCTTTTCTGCTTGCTACATTCCCCCTTACTGTATGTCTAGTGAAGCTATGCCTGCCAGGATGGTAGTTTTCAGACAGCCAGTGATAAGGTGGTGGCTGGCATTAAATGTCCTGCTGTCCGTAGTGTTTGTAACATCCTATCTAAATTACATTTTGCCTTTGGTACGCCTGCAAGTTTGTCAAGGCTAGAGCAAGTGCTACCGGCTATACGGTGGAGTCTGCATTGCATTACGGTGGAAGAATATACCCTGGCTAAAGCCAGACCAAATCAGCTGCTGGCAAAAAATTGCCTGTCGGCAGATAGGTCTGGAATAGCTCAATTGTATGTCCATTTTCTAAAATTGGGGTGGCCAATCAGTATGCAAATATATTTAAATACTGTGCCCTGACTGGCTGCCTGAGTTCTCTAGAGTAGGAAATGGGCGTACAATTGAATTATTCCAGACCAATCTGCTGACAGGCATTTTTTTGCCAACAGCTGATTCGTTCTGGCTTTAGCCAGGCTAGAAAGAATAGGAATGGGTCTGCAGTTATAACCGCAGAATTTCTTCTATATTTACTATGAAAAACTGAATCTCCTGTCCGTTAGTCACGCTTCCATTCCATATATGGTCAAGCCTTGTGGTACCACTTCATGCCACCATATATGGCCATCCCCCTATAATGTATTAAAATCACGATTCTGAACACATCTAACCTTGGATAACCAGATACATTGTGAAGACTAGATCTGCATACTGTATATTAAGAAGCCGAGCAGCAACTCTATTTGACCATCTGATCTCTAACCCGTAGATCTCTATATATGAGCTGACCAGTTCTGACATTCTATATGTTGATCCTTCCCCACTCGTAATTACTGTTGTGACATTCCACATGTTGATTTGACCTTGTCATACTCTGCACACTGAAGACGCTGTATACTGTATATGCTAGGGCAGTACAGAATTCATTCCATATGTTGATCTGAACCCACATGCCAAAGCGCCAGCACTCGCCCGGCAGTTTTCCGTCACCCAGGTGAATGCCCTTTAGAGTGAGGTCACTTGTTTCCCTCAGGATATGTTACTGTTACTATAGATAGGCTGATATGGGCTACATGTATGCGGTGCATGGCAACGGCATGCAGCTAAGCATACAGTACATCTGGTTTCAAGCTGTGTATTACTGTTTAGTAATATACAGTATTCATTTCACTATACCAGATCATAGGCGTTGTATTTAGTTTGCAGCATACATAGTTTATCCCCAAATAACGCTGTCTTTATACTCATACTTTATCTTTTTTTTTTACTTTTTGCAATAAAATTCATGAAAAAGAAATGTACTGGTGGCCTTTGGATTCTTAAAGCAAGATATTTAAAATATGTCGGGCTACAGGACAGCAAAATAGCATTGTAGAGGCTTTGTTTTGGATTTTGTTTGAAGGATTTCATATTTTATTCATGATTTCTAGCATAGTACTGTATGTATGCCTTCACAGGGTATGGAAGTGTCAAATCAGAATGTACATGAGGGTACAGTATATATTGATGTACCGACAAAACATGCAGCCAGCACACAAGGAGATTGGTACTCGGGATATGAATGTTTCATTATTGCACATCACATTTAGGCCGACACCTCATAATGCGTTCTTTGTAATTGTATGTTTGCAGCCTAGCTACATAAAGGTGTCATATTTACTTATTGAGTCAGTGACATGTCTGGAATTGATGTGGGGGTGGGTATTGGTAAGGGACGGGACTATTCTTTCACAAGCTCAGTGGGCTTCATACCTTTTCTGTTTTGGTGCAACCATTCAGCGATGCAGAGATATTTGGTGTAAGAAGAAGAATCACTATGCATGCCACCAGGTTCAAATAAGTATGCAGGGTTTAAGTGTTTTAACCCATCTGTGAAGTAGGCAGCTAGCTAGGCTAGACATGACTAAACACAGTGTGACCTCACTGAGTAAGTGATTAGGAACATTTTTGAAAATGTATGCAATGTTTTTCAATGTGGTGTCCTTAATTGACCCCCATGGGTCCTTCATTTTCTGGGTTCCAGGGGGTCCCCATTGAAATGTACAGCATCACAGTAATGATGCGAGTGTGATGTATAATAAACCTTTTCTGGATTATTCAATTAAAACTATGTACATCAGCAAGAGTGCTTCTGTTATTGCTTCAACCAGTGTTGTTTGTTTGAGAATATTTTGACTTAGTCTTAGTCTTAGTCTTTTGGGTAACACACATTTAGTCTTTTAGTCCCATTTAGTCTTCTGAAATTCATTTTTTTAGTCTTAGTCTAGTCGACGAAATATCAACATTGATTTAGTCTTAGTCTCAGTCTTAGTCTTTATTTAGTCTTAGTCTTTTTTTAGTCTTAGTCTTTCAGTCTTAGTCTTAGTAGTTTAGTCTTACATACACATGCATTGTAGGTTTATATATGTTATACAGATTTATAGTTATTAATATGAAACATGTCTAGTTTTATTTCTTTGTATAAAATTACTGCATTAGTAATAAGTCCCTTTCCTTAAAACGTATGCAATCTATACTGCAGATATGTTCACATACTTAAAAAGAACGAATAAAAGAAGTTAAAAATGTTTCCTATTTCCATTAGTCTTAGGTTATGATTTAGTCTTCGTCTTCGTCTTAGTCTTAGTCTTTTGAAAACACACATCTTTTAGTCCCAATTAGTCTTTTGAAATTCATTTTTGTTAGTCTAGTCTTAGTCGACTAAATATCAAAAACCTTAGTCGACTTAGTCTTTAGTCTTAGTCTTAGTCGACAAAAACAACACTGGCTTCAACCCATCGGTTTAAATATATTTCTGTCAATTGCCCAGCCCTAGTGGTGCGGAATGCCGCTGGATTATTGAGATGCAAGGCAGCGTTTAAGTGTTGAGATCCACCCTGGCACAAGGCCGCAGTAAACATGCTGTCCCCCCCGGGCACATTCACAGTCGGCTATTAAAATCTTCTGTTGTGTTCAGGACACGTTTGGAAATATAATGGCTTATAGGTCTTTATGAGAAGGCCATTTCGTGTGAGATGCATGTGGAATTTAATGGAAGATCATCCAAGCCAGACTTAAATTTATTAGCGTGTTCAGAGAATCGCCATGGCAACCCCCACGTTGGGCTAATCAGTGTCATTTTAAATGCTGCCTCTTAACGGCAGTTTGCATGATGCATGATGGCGCTGTGATGCCACGCACACACCGGTTCTGTATTGGTTTCACACTGTGTTTCAACTGCAGTGTGTTGTAAAGCTTGGCTACTTTCAGCTTGACAACCAATTCCTACATCATTGTTTTATTTTATCAATAGACATTGGACACTCGGCAAAGGTCATCAAGATCGGTAGTCATACCTGCAACACTGGCAGTCCGCGGGGGAATATTTGCCATTAGGCTGACTAGGCAGTTGCCTGGGGCGCCATGAGGGGGAGGGAGGGGCACCGGGGCGACCACCAGACAGATTTTCAAAAATATGCATACTTTAAGTACTCTTTGATGTCAACACCTACCGTATGCTGTAGTTTTACTTAAGTACATTGACCACAATCGGATCTTCTTTGTTTCCTCTCCATTGCCGCGGCTCAAACCAGTTCGATCGGTAAAAAAGCCCTTATTTTGAAGCTCAGATCTCCTAAACAGGATGTGCTGTTTCTGTTATGCTGTGTCTGTTGTCTTGCCTAATCGATCATCTGGCGATGTACCCAAAAACATCCGGTTCACAAGTCAGGAAGAGCTGTGTAGCCCTGGCTGCTTAACCCATGCGCCAGCGGCATTGAGGGGGCAAACCGGAGGAGAGCCGTTTGAATGCATTGGGTTGAATGCATGTCAATGGGACGGAAAAAAAAAAAAGTTGTCCCCAATTCTGTCCCAAATGAAAGTCAGCAACGGGATGATCATCAGACGATGCGCACGGACTAATAGTTGGATTAAAGAATGAAATCTACATCTCGTCGTGATACGAGCCGTCGTCGTGACCGGCGGGGGTATTCTAACGGGATGTCCACGAGCAGCGCGTGGACGGCAGAAAAACTATTAAGTACATTTTGAAATCCGTCCCTGGCATGGGCGTTTTTGCCATTAGGCAGACTAGGCAGTTGCTTGGGGCACCATGAGGGGAGGGAGGGGAGGGAGGGGCACCAGGGCGACCACCAGACATGCTTTAAAAGGATTCAGGCTAATAAGTCTCATATGGATAAATGCATTATACCTGTCCTGACCTCTATAACTAGAATTGAACATTTAAAACACATATAACATGTTCTTTAGTTTAAAAATATTCATATTTTTATCCCTTAGGGGTGCCATTTTACTAGGGGTGTGCTGAAATATCGATATATCGATATATCGCAATACTTCCTCCCGCAATAAATAATCGATATGCCGTCGGCAGATATCGATAAATCTGTGAGGAAAAAAACGCGACGCGGAGTGTCCGTAATGGGGATAAATTCGGGAGGATTGCACTGAACGCTCCCTCTTCACAATCACCATCACCACACACAAACACACGCAGCATAGGGGGTACATAGCAATATAGCAGGAGAGAGAAAAAAGAGTTATGTTGCAGCGTCCACGCCACGGACCGCCACACACTCTCTCTCTCTCTCTTTCTCTCTCTGTCTCTCTCCGTCTGCCCCCCCCCCCACACACACACACACACACACACACATACACATACACACAGTTGTAATTTGAGCAGCGTAGCAGCAGCGCTTCTCTTCACACACAGTGAAAGATAGACGGAGAGTCTCAAATCTGCTCTTGTTAAGCATGTTCCATTCGCCGCGGCATTCGCATGTTGATTAATCACCTACCTTACGTTGTGATGTCCACTGTATTTGTTATGTGTAGCTGTTAAAAGTAATTCCGTCAGAAAAGTGAAAGTCCCACACTCCAAACGAAAAGGCAACAAATACTCCATGACTTTAGATGGCTTTGTAGGAACTCTTCTCTTGGAATAATTGTAATATCCTCATGGCAAAAGCAGAGAGTCTTCTTGTAAACTAAACTTTAGTCTAACTTTGTCTCTCCATGCTTCTGCTCAGTGCATAGGCTACTGCCTGCACACAGCACACTGTATTTTTCCCCTTGAAAATAATTATCAGGCAATATACTTTTTTCTTCTGTAAATATTGAAAATGAAGAAGCCAGGTCAACTGGAATGTGTCTGATTAGGGATTTCCTTTTATTCTTCAGGTATATCTAGTGATTTTTACTGTTTTTATATATGTTTTTTTTAATATTCCTCCCTATAGTGTAATGACTTACAGGGTTAAAATTACCATGAGCACCTGCTACTACTGAGGAATTGGCTTTAACACATGAGCTGATTAGATTTCATTGACACAAATGACACAAAATATGAGTTATGAATTATGATCGGTTTGAAAAATAGAAATATAAGCTTTAGCTGCCTATAAGAAGTAAAATAAAAAGTTAGGTATCAGAATAAAATAGACAAAAGTTGAGGATGCACTTTAGTAATTTCTGTTTTTGCCTTTTATTTATATATTTATTTTTGCAATTACAGGTATCGTGATATATCATTGATGAATTTCAGGCAATATATCGCAAATATCGCAATATATTGAATATTGTGATATATTCGTTATCGAGGCCCTAATATCGTGATATGTATCGTATCGTGAGGTACCCATATCGTCCCAGCCCTACATTTTACTGTGCCTATCATTTGATAAGGACCCGTATGGGTGGGTCCATTTGATAAGGAAAAGTAAGCATCCTCACTTTTCCATCTTCACTTTTCTGCTCTCAGTTTTAGTTTCAATATGTACTTTAAGCAGCCAATCAAATCATCACAATGTCTGTGTTCACGCAAACCCAGAAAGCTGAGCATATAATAGGAGGCCCTAGCAAGCACCCCTCAAAAATGTAAACGCAGCAGCAGGTCACTGCTGGGGCTGCCTGATAAACAACAAGAGCCAGCTTTACAGTTCATGTCTGAACTGTAAAGCTGATACCACATGAATTGAACTATTCACCTTATGATTGCTCACCCTTACCTGGTTCTGTATTTTCTCCATCACTAAAGCTATTCATGGTCTTGTCTTCTCCTCTATACTATCACCTTGGCTGTCTTAACATGGGTTATACATAGCACTAGGACCACTGCCAAGCGACACACACACCCGGGACAGAATTCTACAGTGATCTTTGATTTACAGTGTGCCATTATATCATGCACATCCTGTTGACTACTTCTTGTTTTTTCGTCTGCATGCATGCCGGCAACTCTAATTTTTTTTGTCCCCTTTTTCTTTTGTTTTATTATTTTTACTTTCTCCACTGTCAGTCCATAAAAGGATGTCTTGGAAATCTTCCATCTTATCACTAACATGTACTGTATGTGTACGGAGATGTTGAAGGCTGGAATGCTCCTCTGAACGATTATCCTTTCTTTCTTTCTCTCCGCCACTGATAGGGCATGATTGAAGCTGAATGTGGGGGACAACGCGTGTCTCGTTCAGATAATACAACTCTACATATGGAATGTCAGTGTCTGTTGATAACATAACAAAGTGAAAGTAGAACCTTGTGTTACTTGTGTTAGTTCACCCCTTTATTTAAAATAAAAATAGAAAATAGACCTTATTTTCTATGAATGACTCCCCATGAATGACTCCCCATGAAATCTTGAATTCATCAGGGTTTTATTTATGTTTTTATATGGTTTTATTTAAGAAAAAAATCACAAATCCACAGTTCTTTTTTGACGAACTACCTCTTTTATACTAGTTGTACAACAAAAATAGCTGAAGCTGAGAAGTGTTTGGAGGTACGTTTTTGAACAGGTTGAAATTTGTTAATCATGTTCTCAGATGATTTATTGCATAGCAACATAAACCAATAACTGATTAATTATGGATGAATGGAGCTCTGTTGTTAGCGTCACATAATGGAATAATAGAAAGGGGGGAAAAATAAAGGCACTACACTATACAAAAATCCCATCCATCCATCCATCCAATATGTTTTTACAATAATATAATGGTCACTCAGAGCCAGCCGGCAGCAAGATCCCTGTGATAAAGGTACCTTGCACATGCTAGTCTCTTTGTAGTGTTTTCAAATGGACTATGCTAATCATATCTGTATGATGATGGAGAATGTGCCCTTATTTTCTGTCCCCGCTGCTTTTGATGTAGGTATAATATCGTACCATCATTTTGCCTTTTGTACTGCTTTTGATGTAGATATATCTTACCCATGGAGGCAGTAGCTGAAAGTTACTTCTTAGGGTGGATTGAGGTGCCAAGCTTCCAAATTGGACCACATGAAAGCATGAAGCACATCTTTGGTCTGTGTTTTTTGTAAAGTGGATGTTTCGACATTTATTTCAGGGCATTTATCTTTAGTGGATATCTAGTGGTTTTCTTTTGTTTATTTTAAGGACTTTTAGTCTATCTTTATGCAATCCTAACCCTGAGACAGAGAGTCTACAAAATGGAAGCAATAATCTTACAGTCCCACAAATGAACAAGGACCCCTGGAGGGTCCCCGGACCCCTGTTTAAGAACCACTGATCAAAGCTGTAGATATACTTATTATTAACATTTAACATAACATCACATTTGATATACAGTAATTGTTTCCTTTGCTTGATGTTCTGTTTACATTCGAATTCAGTATACCTTCTTGTTGAAATATGCTATCAAACTGCCTTGCCTTGTGCCTACAAATAACAATCATGGCAACATGGGATTTGTATAACCTGAAAACGTATTTCTAAAAACAAATAATAATTATTATGTAATAATATCACTGAAAGGCAATTTGGTTTGTCTGTGGAAATGGCATGCAATTTTCTGTATTTTCTCCCCCGATTTGGCAACTAATGGTGGGGATGCTCTCTGTTTCAACTCTGACTGCTGCAGTCTACCTCCATCACACAGCCTCTGCCACCCTGTAAGCTCCAAATAATCCTACATTCTGGCAGCGCCCTATATATAGTCTACTCTACAATAAGGCAACATGTGTCCTTGTCGAGGGCAATTTGGCAATAGTCTTGATTAGGGCTGGGACTTTAACTGATTAATTGAGATTAATTAATCACAGAAACAATAACGCGATTAACAAAATTAACTCATATTAATCGCCACACAGACCCCAAAACTAAAGATTTCTTTTGTTTTTGTCCACAATTCCAGGCTGGATTTCAGAAACAATGTCACAGTTAAACATACAGATCAAAATGACCATTAATCTTCTGCATTCTGTAGTTGCGTAGAATTGGATGAATTCAGATGGTGAATATTTTAACTCTTGAGAGTGTAAACATGAAACCAAATGGACCCGCAAGGGTCCATTTGGTTTCATGTTTACGCTCTCGAAGAGTTACATCTGGTGAACCAACTTTTGATCTAGTTAACCAAATTTTGATCTGGTTAACCAACTTGCATCGTCGACACAGTTTTGATTTAGAAAAACTCTCACACGCTACACCAGCCTGTTTTAATTGACAAAAGCAATGCTGCTTGGGTCAAATATTGGTATGTGATTAATTGAGATTAATTAATTACAAAGCTTCAAATTAATTAGATCAAAAAATTTAATCGAGTCCCACCCCTAGTCTTGATGTTTTTGGGTCCACAAAAGCATTGGAAGGAACTCAAATACTGTGTGTGTGTGTGTGTGTGTGTGTGTGTGTGTGTGTGTGTGTGTGTGTGTGTGTGTGTGTGTGTGTGTGTGTGTGTGTGTGTGTGGGCGTGGGCGTGGGCGTGCGGGCGTGCGCGCGCGCTGTGATTGATTCACAGTGACATTGTTGCTGTTGTATAATAACTCGGAGGGGGGGAAGATCCTTAAATTGAACTTTGATGCCGCAGAAAGGCAAGCCATAAATTCTGATCAATGGCAAGACAAATAAAAAATATACTGTATATTTGTAATGCCTTGCAAAATGCAAATAATGCACAATACCTGAAAAGCTATAAGGTGGTTCTACCTTTTTTCAAAGAAGCCATTAATGTTGTTTCCCAGGCTACCGCAGTGATTCCTGCATACTTTTCACCTATACTCTCATAATAATGTCCAATATGTCACTTGCATTTTCTTCAATAATATATTATGGAATGCGGTGCGATATTGAAAATTTTAATATAGTTTCAAAGGAAAAACCTCCTACTGTACCTTGTTTAACCAGCCACTGTCTCAACACTGCCAACAACAAAGCCATGATAAAAATCCTTCACCACATCTACTCTCACTTTTTCTGGAGGACAATCCTTGTCCTTCCCAATTCCACATTCTTCCTTGTCTTGCACAAGGAAGGCTGACACTTGTACTATCAAATGAGGGCTCTTTCCAATCTCACTCTTTCCAATGCGAGATTTACTGCAGGCTCCTTTCCTGCTAGCTACCACTCTGCATTTTCTTGTCAGTTGATAATGAAGAAATGTGAACTAGTCAAAAAAGGGAAAAAGACTGAAGGAATCCACCATTTAATTGTGTAACATCCCTTAGGTTGAATGGCATTGCTTCATATGGACTGTACATTCCAAAGTCTGAAATACGCATTATGTTTCCACGCAGAGAGCCTTCACCAGGCTCTTTAAGACTGCTCATGTCTCATTTAGCAAGGCATTAGCACCTGAATGCTGGCAGGAATCCACACCTCCAGTCCAAAGAATGATTCCTCAGAAGGAGAGAAAAAAATGCCTTGACAAGTGGAAAATCACATGTCTTCTGGCAGTGGCTCTCCCCTCCCCTCTAGTCATCCTCCATTAGGCGTGCACAGTAGCAAAAACCTGTTGGCAGTGTGGAAGCCGTGCCGCTACCTGCAGCGCTGTAACTAAGACAAAGCTCCTTTATTTGCCCTGTGCTAAGTTTGCTGTCCTCAGCAGCACACAATTTATAATTCAGTCGTTTAGCAGATGCTCTTAGCCAGACGGAGACGGCAATAAGTGCATTCAAATATGCCGGTGGCCGAGACGACCTCGTAATTCGGGCGCACGTCCCCCTTAACTTTGTCAGATGAGAAGGACAGGTAGAGGAGATGGGAGGAGGAGGGGTGTGGGTGGGAAGGTGGGGGGTGGGGGGTTCACGGTAGACCTGTCTGGATGGCAGACCAGAGATATGACTTGCTTTATGAGGTCCTCTAGGGATTCCTTTCTGTCTTTCTCTCCCTCTCTGGATTTCTAATTTCCAGTGACGCAGTGTGTTCGTTGAGCCTGTGTGTATGCGTGTGTGAGTGCATGCGCGTGTGTTTTCTTTTTTCTTTTCTCCTCTATCCCTACCTGCATGCCACATTACCTTTTGAAGGTGAATCCCATAAATACTGAAATTGCTTTGTGGGATAAATGACTCAGGAGGGCATTTGGGTTTTTTATTTTTGTATTTTGACAGAATGATTATGTTCATGTGGGGGCCATGGGTTCTTTTTGGTGTCTGTAATGTCTACCCCGTGGAAAACCCTTTTCCACGGGGTAGACATTACAGACACCATTTCTTATACACTGATGCGGGCCAGCTAGGTTTTTCATAAAGCAGTGATGGATTGAAACAAAGGACAAATGAAGGGGTTGGAAAAAATGTGCTGATTTACTTAATCCCTTCGGAATGTATATCAATTCCTCATTCATTCCTCGCAGCTCGAATTTCTCAGTTCATTCAATTTTTATCTATGAAAACAGGCGGGGGAAATTAATCTCCTGAACACTCTTGACAGGGTCATGTCCAGGCCCACAGACATTCTCAGCAGGTGCTCTCTGTCTGTCTGTCTGTTTCTCTCTGTCTCTGTGTGTCTGTGTATGCGTGCGTGTGCGCGCTTGCACATGCCATAACAGCACTTGGCAATTTGGAATAGAAAAAGTAAAAAAAAAATGTATAGAATTTCCTTTGTTCAAAGACACACTCAATCACTGTTTAGCTTTAGTATGTCCAAACAAAATCTCATAAAAGTGTATCTAAATCACTGTCAACAGCGTTCACTTTGCGTCTGCATTACTACTGTATTTCATCATATTTTCTTCAAAAGTGAGGATTTGATTTATAGTGCTATATGGACACATACTGTATAGCACAACATGACTTTTGTTATAAAAGAAAGGAAGAAAAGAAAGAAAACTTACTGGCACAACTGGGCTCTTGTGCCCATATAGTATTTTTCCTGAAAATACATAAATACACAAATAATATAATTATAATATTTTATAAAAAAATGGCCAAAAGTACCGAATGCCCAAAAGTTAGGTAATGGCATCTGTTCATACAGTATATACAGTGGTGTGAAGAGTGAACTGATGAAAATTAAATGCTGTGTTTCTGTGCACCTTTGACATAAACAAAACATACATTTTTAGATCTACAAACATTTGTAGATTTCCATTAGTACAGAAGATGTAATGCCTTTCCCTTATTTAATGTACAGCGTTTTTATCAGACAGTACACTGTGTCTAAGACTTGCATTTGGATATGTAGGACAAACCATATTGTAGTAACCAATGTATTCTGCTATATTCCTATATTTCGATCAAGTCCAGCACTTTGTTACAGCTAGTTTTGCATTTAACTCTTTGCACCTATCATAGGCAATACAATTCTGCATTACCAGTTAGGAAACCTACAGACGGCGAGGAATAAATCGCCCACTCTAATTCATTCTCAATGGGGACGGCGTTTTTTTAGCACAAAAGTTCAAAAATCGACCCGCGTTCAAGAAAGCGTTTATCGTCGGTCGTTTTCCGCTCAGCGTCACTGATTTTTATCGCGCGCGCGTGCTCGTTTCGTGCACGCGCGCGCGATAAAAAAGTTCAATTCATGTTCAATTCCAGTGAACTTTTTGTAAAACGCTTGGCGATTTATAGCAAACATACAACATAATGAGGACGATGAGGACCCACTCTACCAGTAGACCTGCACAGTGACTTCACCGTTTCTGTTCCGGGAGTGGATTCCCTAATCATTTAAGGCTCTGGCGCAGCCGAGCCAGGGCAGGATCTAGCCAGCCCTACTAGGGTGGGCTGGAAGAATGGCGGGTGGGCAACTCCAAAGTTTTTCATAAGAAGCAGTGCTTTTGAACATTTTTTTATACCAGGGCCCACTATTTATTCGGCTTTTGTGGACCACTAGTGGTCCACTGGTTGAAAACCACTGATATTACCTTTCATTGGGTGGGCAGGATGCACGTTTGGGTGGGCTGTGCCCACCCCTGCCCCCCCTCTATATCCGACCCTGAGCCGAGCCACGACGTGAGTTGTGGCAATTCTAATCTGCTCTAACGTTCTATTTACAACGCATTGTTGCGCGACGTGTTGTGAGTTTGTGTCACGGTCACGCTATGACGAAGCATGTTGGTTACATGCTTTTAGCCAGCAGAGTTTATTATACAACATATTTAAACCGTGATGGATGCTGCCGATTTTATTTTAACCTACGCAACTTGGAATAACTATAGTCTACGTTCAAATGTCAACCTCTACGGCTGCAGCCATCATTATTGGTGACTGGTGAGTCATTAATTCATTGTAAATGAATTGTAAATTCAGCGTGATCATGATCAGGTAGCGCTTGACTGGAAGTTGTCTGGAAAGTTGGTAGTCTGTTGGCTCGGTTGGCTTCTGAGCCACGCATTTCGTCCGCCCCCCTCCCCTCCCCTCCCCTCCCGGCATAAAACGCGTGGCGTTTATCGACGGGCGATTTTCTTATTTCGGCACTGCTGGCATAAAAAAACTCGCCCGTCGATAACGCCGGCGTTTATCGGCGCCGATACAATTCTGCATTACCAGTTAGGAAACCTGCTGAATGCTGAAATGGCTCATACTGTTGTGAAAACAAAATATGAATAAAATAATATAATGTTCTGCTATACAGCTTTATTGAATCCTGACAAAGCAAGATGTCTCATCTGAAACTTGGAATGCACAAATAATGTATTGTTTTTAAAGTTTTTAGAGATGTCCTTATCAATACAAGACACATGTACTGTAGAAACCTTTTTCCCCACGAAGTTTGAAATTCAGCCTATGGTTAAATTTAACAATTTACCAGAGGCTGTCTTTGTCTTAAAGTTAGGCATTAGTTTAGGTGTCTTTTAGAACTTATACATTGCAATATTATGTTTACCCTACATTTAATTGTATAAATGTAACTACAATGTTTACAACTGTTAATGAGACAACAATTGAATTCAATTCACCCACTGAGCATGCACTTGGTGACTGTGGAAAGAAAAAAAACATTAAAGGGGCAAAACCTTCAACACATCCCTAGAGCCTGTGAAACACAAAGGCACAAAAAAGGGAAAGAGTGCATGAATTTTGATTTGCCATGATGGGACAGACTAGAGCTTAAACATTGTCTAAAATATTGAGCCCGGCTCGACCCGGCCCGGTAAGAAATTAAGCCCGGTGCGGCCCGAAGCCCGATACATGATTGACAGCATGAGCCCGCCAGCCCGACACTTTTTCTAAACGAGCTAATTGCTGCAGGCAGACGTTTTTTCTCATAAATCGTTAATTTGTTATAAGAAAAGCAGTCATTCTGCCCATGTCCAACTGTCTAGGTACACACACACACACACACACACACACACACACACACATGGTGCAGCGCAGCTCGCCGCTGCGCGCACCGCGCGGCGTCGCAAAATGTATCATTTTATGAAAAATATCTTATATAATTTGACGGGCCCGGCCCGGCCCTAAGCCCGACAAATACATAACCATTTGGACTCGGCCCGACCGAACCCGGCCCGGCCCGTCGGGTCGGCGCGGTCTCGGGCCAAGATTTTAAGCTCTAGGACAGGCTGGAGTATTACACACGGCACAATACAGCAGAGGTTCAGGCCGTCGATTTCATGCTCATACAGACAGACATACACACATAACTTAAGATAGCCAAGTCCCTCATCGTGAAAAACAGCACTCACTTCACAAGTGTGATTTTTAACTCAAACCTTTGCGTCTGGCGATCCCGGAGCAAGATATTTTGAGACGGTTGTTTACGGCAAAATACATTTTGAAGGCTCTGGCATAAAAAGGATGGAGAATCACAGATTAGGCTATATAGACTAAGTATAAGTATTTTTCCGAAAACCTTGGACATTTGTAGAATCATGGCCTTGGGTCTAATATGATGAGACTCCGACATGTTTGAATCCAACCTCAGACTCTTTCCTTCAAACATATAAATGTCCGTAAGCATCTTCCATGTTCCCTGTCTCATTGAAACTATCCAAATAAAGCTTGAAAATATCTAAAATATAACAGGTAGCTTATTTCCACAGGTGACTTCACATTTATTTTAGCTGGCAGGCACATGCTCCAATAGATTTAGGGAGGGGGGGGGTCATTTTAATGCATTATTCTTTAGTTCATTTTATATTACGAATCAAACTTATTCTTCTAATTATGTCATAGAAGATCATACCTCGAAAAGTCACACACAGCCTAGAGCATCAATCAATTTTTCAAACGGGTGAAAAATGAAATCCAATTAGTTATGCAGACTTAATTGCATTTGAGGAAATAATCGGCATAGTTTGCTTTGCGAGATAGTTGCCTAAACAACCTCAATCCAGTTGTTTACCCTTCTGGCTCACTATACTTGTGGCTCCACTCGATAGCGTACCATCCTATTTAGTATTGCTAAAGGAGAGCTGTGGGAGTCTTGCGACAGTGCTTCTTATACCATCACCATCACAAGTTTCAGTTATCAAAACACTGAATTCCATTTGATATCTCCTGGGTCAAGATGTAGAGGAAAATGAAAATCTAGTCATTCTTTTTAAGAGAGAAGGAAGAAAAGACAGTCTCGAGCCCTGTATCCAGTGCAAAAAGTAGGTTATCTTAGGTGAGATTTATTGTGATTTCAAGGAGGCCGAGTAGTTTTGAAAATAGGTTACTATACTGATTCAGTCTGACCTTTATTGGGAGTGCAATGCTATTTGATGCATTTTCTGAAGTAATATAGTAATGGGTAATGTATAACTTTCTAAAAAACTTTTCCAACACTGCACACAAGACCGAGCGTTCCCTGTCTGTGTATTAACACCTACAGGTGGGTCACATTGCCTGCTCACTGACAAAGAACTGACATGATGGTTGAAACCGGCTATGACTAAATCAAGGGAAGAAAATATAAACAGGGAAGAAAACAGGATTTTACAGTGGCATGACTGATGTGGATCCTCTACTCTGACATGTCGTGCGGGTCTTTTGTTTTCCAAAACAGTACCTGGAACATACATTTAGTACATTTTAAAATGTGTAATCTCGATTACAGTAACGGCAAGATTGTAACGGGGGTTACATGCTAATTACATTTCTTCCTTCTCCTCAGTAATTTCATTTGACAATTTTGACAAATATGTTATAATGCGAAACAAACAATGAAATAATCATGTCGGAATGGAATATGCATGAAAGCTGCGGCGACATTTCCGGGTTCGTTCCGCTGCGCACCGAGCAATCCATGCGATGCAAACTAATAGAGGAGTGCACTTCTGTCTCGTGTTCTTGAACGCTCCCTACATGGCAACTGCGTAGCCTGCGCAGCCTCAGTGGGTCTATAAACTCAGCGCTTCACAACAACAACATTCACTTAATGGGGCCAGGCTCTTCTCCATAGACTTATATTGAATTGGGACAACGTAATCAGTTACTTTACTTTTTAAATTGGGTAACCCGTATTACTTTACTGATTACATTTCTTTTAGTATCTTGTAACTGTAGGGGATTCCTTTAAAAAAGTAACTTACCCAACCCTGCTTGTATTATACTCCAACCTACACCTTTGTTAAATAAACCAGAGATGATGGCTTCATGTCTTGTCTTGTGTCTTCTCACACCAGCTAATAACCACTCATGACAATAACTACTCACTCACACACTCTCTCTCCCACACACACACACACACACACACACACACACACACACACACACACACACACACACACACACACACACACACACACACACACACACACACACACACACACACACAAGGGGGAGAAAGTCATACAGGGAATCACACCACCAAGATAAATGACACATGACCCCAAGGGGCATAACAGTTTGGCACGGATAATAATGGTTACATTTACGCTTGCACTTGCTATATATCACTACCACACTGTCATACTGTATTTAAGAATTGTAAGAATTGTAAACAGTGTTCATTGGAATGTGTTAATAGAGGCCTAGTGTTGTAAATTGAAGCATAACACACGTTCCTGTAATTCATGTACACATGAATGAGAATTCCCTGTAGATTACCTGTAGACACAGTAGTTAGGTCAACTAGCAAGTAGCAAGTGATGCAGGGGTGCTGAAATATGTCTGCTTGCCAAAAATGTACTGCATTGCAGTCTAAAGATATATTTAACCAAACAGTAAATTAACAGTAAATTACCGGTAATTTTATATATATATATATATATATATATATATATATATATATATATATATATATATATATATATATATATATATATATATATATAAACACAATTAAAATGAAGTCATACATCATCACCTTGCTTAGCATGGCTCAAGCAAATCCACAGACAGGCTGGCAACCAGCTTTGTTTTTAAACAGACTCCTTTGCATGTATGGAGGAGCAGTCTTTGAAGTGGGAAAAAAAATAAGGAC
The DNA here is from genome assembly GCA_039105355.1 of Benthosema pterotum. Classification (NCBI taxonomy): domain Eukaryota; kingdom Metazoa; phylum Chordata; class Actinopteri; order Myctophiformes; family Myctophidae; genus Benthosema; species Benthosema pterotum. The sequence continues at coordinate 25,735,525 of CM076984.1, read as the reverse complement.
GAAAAGTGGTTAGAACAAATCAGAATAATTTACTCATCTGGAGATCTAAAGATCAGAAGTATTTCAACCAAGTATGAGTGTAAGTACGAGTATGAGCACTGGTTCCTGAGGGAATCTCACAGACATCCAACACATTGCTGAATTTTGTAAAGAACAATAGCAAGGAATAGCCAAAACTGTGAAATAGGGTAAAGTAACTACGTATCAGGCGTTTGGCCAAATGCGGTTTGGCCTAACATTTGAAATCACCCGTGTTCAGGGGGTCAGCCACGTACTCTTGTGGGATGGGGCATGGAAAGTTGAACAGGAGAAGTAGGATGATCTCTTTCTACGTTCTACCCATGGGGCACCTAACTCAAAATATAGTAGTGGCAACAGAGAAACTGGCATAACGACTAAATTGGGAGATAAAAAACGGGCACACATTATTGGCTAATGGCTACTCTGCAATTCGCTGTGAGCACCTAACGTAATAAAGTTCAACCAGTAAGACACGCTGAAGGGAACCCAAATAAGGAGTTCTTCATAATTGGGTCATGCACGCACATGCAGACAGACGGACATTTCTGCAAGGCTTGCATAGTAATCTCGCCCACTGTGTTCGCAACCACATCAACATTTTAAAATTGTGTTTTTACAGTGCACTCAAGTCACAGTTGCTTAATAATGCCTGTCTGTATCTTCCCAGATGCCCCGCACTACATCTCCGGTGTGTCAGACGTGGAAACTCCAGGGTTCATTGTGGCATCTTTCTGTTACTCTGCGGCTGCTCTCCGACAACGTCTGCAGGCTGTGCCTACCTGATTGCAACTGTAATTGCACTGGACAGGAAAACCATCACAAAGTCATCAATCACGCTGAGATCCACAAGAAGGTTTGATTGAGTTTCATCATTCCCTCCAGTCTGAAAGCTACTCCGGGTCTAGGTGTGTGGTATACGTATCACAAGATTAGTGAAATGAGTTGCACATGAAATCATGCGAAAGAGGAGTATCTTTTTTTGTCTTCTTCTGCTCGTGTGTTATGTGCACAGTCCGTGGGTTATAAACGGATCATATTATGTTCTGAAGGCGTCTTCTGCGCAGGAGTTTAGAGTTTATAAAAAAATATATACTTTAAAATCACATAATGGAAGAGAAATAGGCATGCAGAGAACAGAGTAACGAACACGCTGTGTAATTGCTAAAATATAAAACCTGGCAGAACGCAGTGCATTGCAGTTAAGCTCTGAAATGTTCATTCTTCATTCAACATAGAATACATGCTAGGAAATAGAAACTGTGATAACAAATATGTATACAGTATACAATGTACAGTATATTTTCATTGTGTCAAGCTTGCATTGTGTCATGTGATAATTATAGGCATTGTTTTGTCAAAACGCATATTTTTTTCCACCCGTGCCCTTTTTCTCAGCATGTAATCACAGTGCATAGTGTGAGTGAGAACACTGTGTCAAAAACCGTGTGAAAACAAAAGTTGGAAGTCATTTCTGTTACTGCACTTGTTAAATAAATATGAAGGCCTGTAGACTTGGTAGAACCACAAAGCATATAGATGATAGGAGTGGGCAAAAATCGATATCAATATACTGGTATTGCAATTCTTAAAGGAGTGCCACTTTTTTATGAGAACTATGAAGTTTTTCAAACAAATGTACAGTACAGTAGAGTCATTTCTAGTTTTCCTTTAGTGTACAGTGTATTTGTTAAAATGTTGCGCCTGTTGGGTGGTGATGGGTGGAGATCCACGCGATCCATAGTTTCAGTTGTAGCTATGAAGGATTAGGAGTTAGGGGAAGGACTGATCTGTGATTGTACCTTTGGTGGACCAGTGACTGCTTCAGAAGTAGGTGTATTGTGGAATGATATTATATTGAACCATAAAGACCCAAGGCATTGTTAATTTGCTGCATTGCAGCAAAGTAATTTGTGGGGAATAAATCACAATCAATATATTGATATATCGAACATATAGGAATCATAATATAAATCTATTCATTGCCCTCAATATCATCATACTGTTGTTGCTGCGCTGTTCCGATCCGCTATTTTCACTCCTAGACTCCTGTCTGATAGGAAGGAAACTTTGGCCAAATTATGGAAGCGTGCATCATGGACGAGTGACGCCATAGATTGGCCATGTGAAGTCCAAGAGCCACACGGGAGCCACACTGTTATTAGACCCTTTCTGGTTCATCATCTTCCCAATTTAGACATTGCCAATTATCCTCATGTGTCCTGCGGTTCCTGTCCCTGCCAACCTCCCCTGTTGTCCCAGGGAGGGAGCAGATAGTCGCATAGCTCCTCCAATACACACATGGAGTTGCCAGATGCTTCTTTTCACCTGACTGTGAGAAGTTTCACTGTGAGAGAGCTGAACAAACGTCACACACACAACCAACAGCATTTGCAAGTGCAGCAACAAGGACAGAGTCCTTGCCAACTTTGCCCTTGCAAAACCGGGTGGTACTATGTAATTATCTGTGATACCTGTGTCATGCATCAAATCACATTAAACCACACCCTTGAGTGACATATTGCAATTCAGATTAGTCCCTCAAAACAACCTGTGGTATAATGGTTAGTGTTAGCCTGCAAAAACATTGTCCTCAGGGATGGATTTTCAGAAGGTGAAGGGGAATCATAAGCCTCTGCTTTTCTTATGTTCAGGCGCCTTACCCCTGGCATCTCTATTTTGGGAAAATAAAAGGGAATTTTAGAATTTCTTCTCAATTAAAATAAGTGATGCCAACACAAATTGCACAGGTTGACCTTGTGTCCTCATTGTCTACTGCGTATTTCTTGTTCTCCCTTTGCCAATGTGACAAGCAGTACAAGAGCACTCGAGGTAGTCACTGATGTTCTGTAAGGATGCTGGAATTTGCATGTCGGGTGCGAGGCCTCCATTACCGGGTTCAGCCTATTTGTTTCTGCCTCATTTACGGCATGATTGGAGTTTGGGCTGCCAGCAGTGGCCGAGCCATTTCGGCCTGATTCTCTCTCATAATGAATGAGTCTCATAATTAGTAAGGGGGGATAACCTTTTTATTTCACTGTGGGAATGAGAGTGTCGCTTTGGACATCTTTTTATAGTGTTTTTTTTTTGTGTGTGTGCACGTGTGTTGTGTGTATTTAGTGCTTGCATGTCTAGGTTTTGTGTCATTACTAATTGCTGCTAATGAGATGTCTAGTAGACTGTGTGTCAGTGGACTGAACACATGTCTCTATTATCCCAAAGTTTCCCTTTCAGGCCATTTAGTCCATCCACTTACCTTGCCCCTTTTACACATGGGTAACCAGTGCGGTCCTCTGCCACGAGAAGCACGCAGGCTCTTCATTATTAGAGTGGCCTCAATGCCAGCTTTCTCAAAAGGTTAATTGCTGCTGTCCATCTCAGGCTGATGAAGATTTTGCTGGAAGCGAAGGCATTGCACTTCACAGAATGCTGCTGCTATGGTGCTGTGGTGCCACAGTGGAGTTCATTACTTTGTAGTGAATGGGAAAACTGTCGCATACTGAACTTCAGTCCCCATTGGTTAGTTTATAACTCATTAGTGTTCCAAATAGCTGAATTCAGTCAGCCTTCGACTGGTGGGAAGGCAGTATTTTCTGTGTTCTCTATTAGCGATCGCCTGTAGCACTAAATATTATAAACCATGTTTGAGATCTGCGACGTAGGCCTACTAGGACATCTTTTGATAGTGGAGCTTAATCTAACTCAATGGAGTTTGAGTTTTCAAACTATCATTTGTGCATATTGCAAATTAAAAATGGCTTCTTTATCACATATGGTGTTGAGCGCAGAATCTTTATGTGTAATACTTAACGCAATCATGTATAGTTGTTTATTCAGCACGAAAACCAAGTGTGTGATTTTTTTTTTCTATTGTCTGTTTTGACAATTATAGATTACTTTGATGGAACATGATGTCACAAAGACAAGAAAGAACCACTGTTCTTTAAACATCTCAACAACTCAATCTCTCAAAGGTTTTAATTTTCATATCTCTACCACGGGATGTTTCATATAGATAGTAGTCTTTCTCAGAAATGAGCATAGCATTATTTGTTATGACCAATGACCAGTACGGGCCAGGCCTGGACTTTTCTGTGGTTTTTTTATTTCATTTTCCTCTAATTATTTTTAACATATGTACTATTCTACTGCAGTTTGACACATTCCATTATTCCATGATGAAAGCAAGCATCATGGATGAGGTTATATGAACTGTAAGATGTTTTCTCATCAGGTTTTGTGCCAGGTTCATGTTAAACAGAATTGTAAAGGGGATTGCAGATGGGGAGTGATGAACGCCTGCATTATCGCAGCGATTCCACTGTGCCCCTCACCTGATGACTGGACGATAATCGCTCAGCGCAAAAAGCTCACAGAATTGAGGTCTATCAGATGCTGGTGTGTGCTGTGCACGTAACAAGCGTGTGCGCAACAAACACTGGTGCGATAATGCCTGATGCTTGCTTTATCGCACTGTTTTTTTTTTTTTGTGCTTAGAAAAAGCCAGCCCCGTTGAAAATGAACTTGAGGCGTGATTTATTACTCCCTGTCTGAAAAGCCCTTAAATCAGAGTTTATGTTAAGTCTCGCGAAACATTTCTGGTAGAAAAAGTAGGCAGCAATTGTTGAGAGACACAGAGTTCAAAATTTGAACTCACACAGCCACATTTACTGTTATAAGCCGAATGTATGTGAACTTGTGAAGTGCCCAGAAGGAACCAGTCAGCTGTAGGTCACTCTCTCACACAGCAGGCGGAGGAAGAAATTGTACTGTAATGTAGGTCAGTGTTACTATAAACCTTTTCAGGCCACCAACCCCCAAAATAATCATATTTGAACTGGGAAGCCCCCAGCACGATAAGCACTTAGAATATCAGAGTTCGGGCATCACATTTTGTTTGACTTGCTATTTACAACAATCTACAAATTTAGAGTCTCATTATTTGACAATTTGGCCCAGTTTTATTTATTTATTTTTTCTTTTTGCCTTTATTGATAGTTTCAAGTGAAGATAGATAGGAAATGGGGGGTGGAGAGCAAGAGAGAGAGAAGGGGAGAGACCTGCACAAAAGGCTGTCCTGACATGAACAAGATTCGAACACGTGCAGGGCTTGACACTAACACCCCGCTTGCCAGGGGCAAGTAAAAAAAATGGTGGGGCAAGTGAAGACTGCTACCTGGTTGCCCAATCGGGCAAGTGTCTTTCCCTGCTTTCTAGCTATCAATTCCAGGCTGGATTTGGGAAACAAAACAGCCAAATTAGCATACACATCAAAATGACCATTCATCTTCTACATTCTCTAGTTGTGTAGACCTGGGCTAAGTAAGATGATTAATTTTAACTCTTGAGAGTGCAAAAATGAAACCAAATGGACCCGCAAGGGTCCATTTGGTTTCATTTTCACGTTCTCAAGAGTTACATCTGGTTAACCAACTTAACTGGGGACTACCTGGAACCCTCTCAGGGACCACTGGTGGTCCCCGTACCACCTGGTTTAAAGCAGCGAAGTAGGAAGTAAACTTCAATGCAAAATTTACAATATATTTTTGGGGGGCAAGTGACCATGACCTGAGGGCAAGTAGAACCTGACTTGCACTTGCCCGATGGGCAAGTGCCTTGGAGACCTTAGTGTCAACCCCTGACGTGACATGTTGTAGCAGGCGCCTGGACCATTAGATCTGCAGGCATCCCAGCCCCGTTTTGATAGTATAGTTTGTTCATTACTTTTGTTAAAAGTCCTTAATTTTCACTTGACGTGGGGACCCCTCTGGGGTTCACAGCCCACATGTTGTGGACTGCTGTAAGAAATGAAAGTAATATTTTCTTTTACAGTTTCTCTCTGTGCCTGTGTGGTGTGAAGGGACATGCGTGGGAGTGGGTGTAAAGGAAAATAAAGTTGTACATAATATTTGCTCCAACATGAGCGACGAAAGAGACCTGTCAGGTTTCTAATAAATGTGTAAATTAGAGGGCAGGGAAATATGTTCTAAGAGAAATTGCTGCCAGCAGCAGAAATGATCAATGTTATCCCTTTCTATTAACATTTGATTAGAATGGTTCATTATTCCATCACAGGATCCAAACAGTAGGATCACAAATGGAGTTTGCTTCACTTTGATTTTAAAATTGATGTCCTAATATAATGGTGGGAATTCAACATTCAGCTACATTTAACGTCACCTCTCATTGCCCACCATGACGACTTCATCATTTTGCTGATAGATTATTAATGAATCGAGGCATAGCCCTTACCCCTCTGTATTGGGGTGTGTGTGTGTGTGTGTGTGTGTGTGTGTGTGTGTGTGTGTGTGTGTGTGTGTGTGTGTGTGTGTGTGTGTGTGTGTGTGTGTGTGTGTGTGTGTGTGTGTGTGTGTGTGTGTGTCGTCTTTTGTCAGTAAGACCTCTATAATACACATTATGCCTATTTACTTTTTATTTCTTGATCCATTTGTTCCCCCAAAATATTCTTGTCAATATCTATGGTGTACTGAATGCTACAGTGTTTAGCATACAACTATACACCATTGAATTAATTCTGATTCTCTGATATATCAATGTATTATTTTTCTCTCTTAATTACCTCTGTTTTGTATTTAATATGCAGTCAGTGTCTATAAATAATCAAATAATTAAAAGGGGAGAGATGTTAGAAGATCTCCAACAGATGCGGTTCTCAAACAAATAGATTTGTGTCCACAACTTTTAAAAAACTCACAGATCTTTTCAAAAATACAAAACTGCCAATCTAGCAAAAGCAAAGTGACTGAATATCTTCAATGTCAGATAGATGTGCGTCTTTGAAGATGGAAGACTGGATGACTTTATATATGCGTTCATCAATTCAATATCTGTTAAGATCAAAGAAAAGGCAGGCTTGTAGAAAACAGCTACAATATTTTATCTGGCACTCTTTGCGAAGCCATCTCAGCGCAAGGTTGGATGTGCAACAGGGATAGACGATGGGCTGTTGGAGTGTATCACCATGGAGCAATGTCTGTATGTCTGTATCTGTATCTTTGCAGTTTTATCTCCGAATGCTCTGCTCCTCTTTGAACACCATTGTCATTGTTCTGATATGCGTTCTGCCATGCTCGT
>CM076984.1:25505912-25723412 GCA_039105355.1 Benthosema pterotum | reverse complement strand
AAATAAATTGCTGACCCGAAACACATTCAGTTATTTTTAACAATAGCATCAAACTGATGAAATAACTGTATGATTATACAGCTATGCTATTTGTGGCTGAAATGTGATGGTTGTATAATATCCTTTCAAATGCCAAGGATACAGCAAGGATGAAATCAACTTGCAACTGCGCCAAACATCGCAGCTAAATGTAAATGAGCCACGACAGACTGTAGATGAGTCCTGACCGATAGTAACGTTCACGATTGTTGCAGGTATCCCATCCGTCGTGGAAGATGTCCTATCGATCGCAGCAGTTAAGGTTGGGTTTAGGTATAGATTTTACTTATTTTTAGGATTAGGGGTTAGGGTTAGGCTTAGTAGCGAAGAAGACAGGCCAGGACTGATGGACCATCGGCCGTGGCTGATAGTAAAACGGCCAACCGATATTAAAACGTTTGCTGTGCGATAACCACCGGCTGCGACCGTTACAATCAGTCGGGATTCATTTCCCATGAGCCGCCTGCTGTGATTGCAAAATGATTTCGCTGTCTCTCCAAGGATACCTTGGATTGGCACAAGTCCTTGATCATGACATTTTGTGTGTCATGATTAAGGACTACTATAATTATAAAACAGCATGGACAAAATTTGAAATTATAATGATATAGACAGACTTTTGATATAGACAGATGAATAGAAATGATTTCAATGCAAAAAATTAAAAAAGGCATTAGCTCAAATAATTGTGACCCGACAGTAGTGACGGGGTTAAACGTCTTACTGAACTCGGAAATAGGAGCATAAAGCATCGACTGTCAGCTTATAGGAAAACACACATGCCCCCTTCTCCCGCCCGGAATCGTGTCTGTCGATTGCCTCAGTTGTGTTTTCATCCCTCACTGCGTGACTTGTGATGTACGGCCCATCAGCAGTTTGATAAAGTGTTCATCGTCAATCAAAATGAAATGACTGTTGAGCCCAAAAAGGAAGTCACTGTTGAGACTGCAGCCATGAGCAGAAGACCATACTGTATATTTTAGGCGATGGGGCACAGTGTCTAGAAACTTTGCCAAGACTAATATCTCAGCCAATGATTGTAACAACGTGGCCCCTCATGTCTGGGTCCTATGTGAATAGCGTTGTGTGAAACCCTGGATGATGAAAACATCTGTGCTGACAGATGTTCATTGGAAGAGAGGCATACCAGTGGGGATTCGAAGCCTTGGATATGTCTGACCTGCATTTCAATAACAAATAAGCTTATACATTTTCTTTCTACTGCTCCTCCCACTGTGATTCGTGCCTCACAGATGATTCTTTAATTCAATCATCCAATCAACTTGTTCCGATTGGGTGCTCGCTCACAATTGCCCAATTCAGTTGCTGGCTTGTATCTCTTTCAACGGTCTGAAGGTGTTGTTGGGTGAAAGTAACTATGTACATCAATTACTGTACTTACTGTAGTAATATTGTGTGTGTGTTTTTATCGGGTGGTCAATTGTAGCCACTTTTACTCCACTAAAATTCTATTTTTCTTATAATCAGAAAAGCCATTCTTATCCACTTCCTCCCTAACAGTATGCAGCCATTTGAAAATAGACAATCTAGAAGCTCACAATGTGTTTCTTTGCAGCATAATGCGCCATTTTACTTTTGGTACTAAAATTATAATTTGATGGAAATACTTTTGTACTTTACCTCAACTAAATTTTCAGTACTGTAATTTTACTTGCAATATGGGTTTTCTGCATTGCAGTATTGATATGAATGAATGAAGTTAAGTCCCGGATTAAAAATGGCATTTAATGGAGCTTAAGCTTCTGGGCCCGCTGTCAGGTACAGCTGTTGCTCCCGTCGAAAAATATCATGCAACACAAGAACCGCAGCTAGTGTTTTTGGTCGTCCAACAGTTTCTTAAAACTTGGTGAAAGGAAACTCAAATATAGCATATCCGGGTAGCGGTGATAGTACATGGGACCTGTTGATTTGGTATATTGTCAGTGCCCTTGTCGGGGGTTTGATTGTTGGCAGTCATAAAAACACTTTTTTGTTGATCTTCTGCTTAATTACTACTGAACGCACACTAAGTACTAATAGGTATTAGTTTATGTACAGAGCTAATCCTTATCACATTAAAACTAGAAAAGCATCTGTGTCATTTATAGATTTTAGCAAAATGTGTGTTTCATATATTCAGATCTATGTACAAGCTCGCACTTTGTGTCTCGCTGCTACAACTGCTATTTTTCTTTTATTCTTGGAAAAATGTTTAACAGTTTAATAGCCACTGGTGTAAAGATGAGACCTAGTCAATAGTTGACCTGCATGGGCAACAAGACAAGTTTTGTTTAATCCACTGTTTAATACACTTTAATTGTGCCAGATGCTAACCGAATTGCTATTTTAGGCCGACGTTGGATCATTTTCACTTAATAATGTCTAAAATATTGGGTTGCACATGTGTACATATGCATGGGTTGTCTTTAGGTCCATAATGTGATAACCCGTGGCCAATGTCTTGTTATATTCACTTAGTAATGACCATCTTGGCGATTGGAACATAACAACAAAACATCCGCTTGATGGTTGATGCAAAGTTCTACCAGAACTTGTCGCAGGATCTGGTCGGAAGTCACGGTCGCCACGTTCTTTGACCAAAATTCTGGAAGTGGGTATTCCGGGTTTGCTGACCCAGCATTGGGCGGGACTCATTTACCACCAGCTGTAACAGATGGACCATCAGCGGCGGCCATCGGTCGCGGTCGCAAAATGATTGTGGTATGTAGGTAGTGGTTGGTTTGAAACATACATGCTGGTGGAATGTACAGAAATACGTACCCACTGATGGCTGTTCTTGGTCCTTGATTGGCCAACATACTGTAAATAAATATGTTGTCCCCGAGTTACTGAGCAACGCCACTGACATACTGTATGTAGCCAATTACTACTGATACTTAAAAGGCATGTGTATGGAATTGCCCTCAGGTCTTAGTGGTTTTTCATAATAGTATGTTTATAGTGTGCATCATCATAATTCATGACGCATCACAGCACATATACCTTTTTTAGAACAAATATCCCTGAAACACTGATCCCCGGCACACTTTGCATGATTCATTATGCTCCAGACACAATAAACAAGAGTCGGCTATAACGTTACACACCACCACTTTATATAAATGCATTATAATTTCACTGCACTGGCCACTCCATAATACTGTATACTGTTCCTGTAATAACATCTGATCTGAACTGATCTGAATAGAGTGACCCTTCTGCAGTGTTCAAACACGCCGGAACGGGGCCATCAAGGGGCCATTTCGGGCTGGTCTTTGGGCCCCCTTTGGGCTTCCCGTACAGGGCCCATAGGGGTCGTGCTCATTGGCAAAGCGCTGGGCCCTAACTGTTGGCCCCGCAGGGGCTGCCCAAACTTGGCCCTAACAACCCACACTGGCCCAGCACAGGGCCACACGGGGCCCTGAATGGGCAGCCCTCACTTCGCCCTCAGAAAGCCCCATTAACTGCCCAAACTAGGCCCTCACTATGCCCACAGTGGTTTATCAGTTAATTTCCTATACATGGGTGCCTGTGTTGGTCCTCAATATGGCCGCTAAAGAACTACAAATGAGCCACGAATTGCATCATTAAATCTGTTTACACCAACTGACTGAACTAAAAATTGAAGTACACCAATTAAAATGCAAGTTGTCACTGCATAACCATGATCTGTACTGTGAAAAAAATGCGGGTTCTGCTGCTGCGAAGGATATCCAGGTTAAGACAACCTCACTGTTCACTTTGTTTCAACTCGGATATTCAAGTTGATAAAGTTGACACAACTACAGTACTCTAGTTGACTCAACCTTGTTTTGTAAGTTATCAAAATTGACTAAACTTGTCAACTACAGTTAAGAAAACCTCACTGTTCACTTTGTTTCAACTCGGATATTCAAGTTGATAAAGTTGACACAACTACAGTACTCTAGTTGACTCAACCTTGTTTTGTAAGTTATCAAAATTGACTAAACTTGTCAACTACAGTTAAGAAAACCTCACTGTTCACTTTGTTTCAACTCGGATATTCAAGTTGATTAAGTTGACACAACTACAATATTCTAGTCTTCTCAAATCTGTTTTGCAAGTTATCAAATTGATTGAACTTGTAATAACCTGTTGTTTCACCTTAATACGTTGATTTAGATCAAAGCATTATTTTACTTAATCAATGTAATATAACTTTCCTTTCTTAGTTGAACAAACATACATTTCTGCATTATTATAACTAACAGCTTCAGGTTATCCTTGTACACAACTTGCCGTTTCAAATCTAAGAATAAATCACTTAATTATTGCATTGTGCTCAAATATATAGTTTATTTGTACAACCTGAAAATTATTAAATAAAAAAATAATTAAAATCTAATAACTAATATCTAAACAATATTGAGCCAATACATAAAAAGTACACTCATTTTTTATGAATAGTAGTAATACAATTGAAGTTAAACCACTAAAAAAATCTGTTTTGTTACCCTTAAGATAAGTAAAATTGACCAAGAAACAATTATGGCTTTCAAACAACAGGAAATACCAGCACAATTTCACATGGTTTATTACCTCTGAATTTCTGGGAATTCAAATGACAAAGGTAGGCAACAGCCATAAACAGTTGGAAAACCAACTATAGGAAAACCAACAACTATTTTGTTATTAGCAACCACTTTGAAGTGGTCCTTTAACAGACAAAAAGATAGCAAGTGACAATCCACAGACCATGGTCTGATTACCATGGTATATAAAAAAAAAACCTGAGTTGCCAAGAACTGAGACACAAAGGGCTCAAATTTCGTTACCATCTAAACCCATCTTTTTTTCTTTTCTTTTTTTTTTACTATTTTGAAAAACTTTTGGGGACAGTTCAACGTGCCAATCTATTGACACATTGTGAGCTTGTAGACTGGCCATTAACTATTGAAAAATGTTTTTTTTTAATAGTTTAAAAAGGCAAAGAAGGACTTCCGGTTATGCAGCGTGAGGAGTAGACGCGTTTCTCTGCTCCCCCGCCTTACTTGGTTTTATCTCACTTTACACCCTGTTATTTTCCCTGGACAGTACAACTCGTCATATCTTATAAGTCTGAACATTCTACTACTGCAACATGACCTCAAAAAAAGTCGTCAAAAAGGACCCTGGACCGTCTGGACCGAGAGACGATGTGGCTAGCGAGGTTAGCATGGCGGCGCTGACCGATCTTCTGGAGAACCACAAGTCGGCCCTATCTGCGGAATTCAAGGCCTCCATCTCAGGGCTGGAGTCCAAGGTCGACCGTATTAATACTACCATTCAAATTCATGGAGAACGTCTTGTCTCTTTGGAAACACACGCAAACGACGCTTCTGAACGTATATCTGCTCTGGAATCTACATGCGAGAAGTTGAAGGCCGACAACGCTAAGCTGCGAGCTAAAGCCCTCGACGCCGAGTCCAGGAGTCGCCGTTGGAATGTTCGTGTGATTGGGCTCTCGGAGGAGGTCCAGGCCGGCCCGCACCCCACCACTTTCTTTTCCGGCTTACTGCAGAAGGTCCTCGGCGAGGAGACACTACCTACTCCCCCCCAGTTAGAGTTGGCACACAGGGCGCTGACGGCTAAACCCAACCCTGATGAGAAACCGAGGCATGTTATCATTCGCTTCCATAGCATGCAGGTCAAGGAGAAGGTGGTTCGAGACGCACGCAAAAGAAGGGCCGATCTCCAATACGAGGGTAAAAGAATCGCCATCTATGAAGATCTACCGGCCGAGATTATGGAGCAGCGCGGCGAGTACCGGGAGGTTATGGCCGAGTTGTATTCGCTTGGATGCAAGCCGTCCCTTCTCTACCCATCCAGACTGTTCGTAACCTCGGAGAATGGAGCAAAGACCCGGCTATCCTCGGTGCAAGAAGCCCAGAAGTATATCGATTCTAAACGCAAGTAATGTGTGTGTTGTTTGACTCTTCTGGGGCATGCTAACTGCTAGGCCTGGCTGGTTCGTATTAGCCTTAGCCCCTTAGCCGGCCGGCTATGACTGCTATAGTGTGCGAGAGACTAGCTCCTTTTTATTTTATTCTTTTATTTATGTACTAGTATTATTTCCCATTCGGACACATTTTCACTGGTGAGCTCTGCCGGACCGTCGTTGTGGCTTTTCGCCGCCCCCCCCATTAGAATGACTTTATAAGGGAATGACTATTGTTTGTGTTCGGGTGGAGGTGCTAGCCGGGCTAGCTCGGCCGGTGCCCCCACCAGGGACATCGGAATTGCGCCTTCCTCGCTTGCTCACTGGGGTTGGTCTAATGGCGACCATGTCGTGCGGATCTCTATTGATTGGGAACGGCAAAGGGGGACAACCGGAAGTGGAAGGACGCGTTGGACATGTTAGTTGTGGTCTGGTTTCTGCCCCCTTAATGTCGCTTCCCCCTGGTTAGCTTTGTCACTTCCTGGATGGTGCGGTGGATAACTACTGTTTTCTTATTTATTTAATTTGTTTATTTATTGGCTGTTTGTTTTCTCTTTGCCCCAGTGTCCCGTCTGTCAAACATTTTTGTTCTGGCGTCTTTATTATGGATTGGTTTATTTATTTATTTATTTACTTAATTTTTTTTTTCTTTTTTCCTCATTACTTGGTGTCGTGTTTGTGTGTGTGTATGTGTGTGCGCGCGCGCGTGCGCCCTGGCGTTCGCGTCGGGGCGCGCGCGTGCGCGTGCGTGCGCCCCGGCGTTCGCGTCGGGGTGTGTGCGCGCGCGCGCCCTGGCGCTCGCGGCGGGGCGTGCGTGCGCGCGTGCCCTGGCGTTCGCGTTGGGGACTACGTTCCTGCCTCGATACTCTGATGTTGTGCGCATGTGTGTGGCTTGCTTGTGCCCGCTCTCAGCCCCTCAGTGTTGATCTATACTGGTTATTTATTCATGCTGGTGTGTGTGTGCGTGCGCGTGCGCGCGCTCGGGCGTGCTCGGGGGCGTGCTCGTGTGTGCGCGCATGCACCGGCTCTGATGTGAGTTTTACGTGGGATTGTGTGAGTTTGTAATGCCATATATCGTTGCTTTTTCATTTATGTGTGTGTGTGTGTTTGTGTGTGTGTATGTGTGTGTATGTTCTGCCTTTTATCACTTATGGGGACATGTAAGTCTATGCGGGATTATTATAATTCTGGCGGTCAATGTCACTGTCTGTGCTGTTACAAATTATTGCCAGTCCATTTGTGTGTGTGTGTGTGTGTGTGTGCATGTGCGTGTGCATGTATGTGCTGCTATCAATTACTCGTGGGGACGTGTGAGTCTGTGTGGTTGTATTATAATTTTGATGTTGATGTCGGTACTATTATTTTACCTAATAATTACTGTAGTACTCTTTACTTATTATTGTTTTATCTGAGTTCTTTATTTATTTAATTATTTATCCTTTAAATGATTAACAGTGGTTGTTTCCGGCCTCTAGGTGCTGCCACCTCTCATTAACCACCCCTTAGTATTTTTCTCTCTCAGTACCTCATTCCACATGATATTATTATTTAATATTTGCCCCTCCCTCATACAGTTAATTTATTTTTTCCCTTCTTTTTCTCCCTTTGCCCCTTGTTTATTTGCCCCATATTTCTCCTAATTCTCTACACCGTGATCCTGTAACTATATGGGAACATAAAGCATACCTAGACCCTCTCAATTTGATTTCTCTACTTCCATTGTTGCTCTGTGGTGATGGGGGTGGCGCACCGGCCTTCGTTAACTGTGGTGGTCCTATGGACGTCTTTGTAGTTTAATTACACTATGTTTTCCTTTACTGTTCTATGGGTCAATGTCATAGCACCAGTGAGACAAGGTCTTTAACGACCCAAACCGTTTTGTTATTCGTTTATATATGTTACCATTCATTCACTTGTTACTTACTTTTGCTATCCCCCCCTCTTTTTTGTTGTTTTGTCCCTATCACCTTTTTTGACATTAGTAGCCCCCCCTTTTTTGTTGTTTTTATAGCTTCGTTTTCTCTAACTTATTTGATTTTATTTGCCCATTTACTTTATTATTATCTTAGGAGCGTACTTACTTTTCTTGAATTGTCTCTCTTGTTGATATCGTTTGTTGCCACTATGCCGGCCCTAGTTTTGTTTTGTTTTTTCTAGTTGAAAGTGCCTTACTGAGCATTATGATGCTTGCTACGACGCAGGTAATTTTTCGGTTGTGTGTTCTGTTCTGTTTTCTTTTTCTCGGGTTCCTGACGTAATTTAACGTGCTTTACTTCACTATATACTATTCTATGACGGCGAGCCCGCTTCCCGCATTTTTACTGCGGTTGTTTATTTGTTTCTGTTGGTTATACATTGTGGGATTGTGACAGGGTCCTCATACCACATTTGCTTTTAGGGGGACCGGAAGTTAAGTAGAGTTTAGGACCAATACCGGTCTGACCGTATCCTGAGTGATACATATGTTCGCCGTCCCCTTTAGGACCCAAGTTTTTTCTCCCTATTCTTTGTTTTTCTTTTCTTTTTCGTGTATGGTGTGTGAGTGTGTGTGCGTATGTGTCCTCCCCTCCCTTCTGCTCAGGTATCTACTCAGATACCAATTCAACATAGATCCTGATGTCATTAAGCGGTAGAAATTTCCGATTCATTTCATGGAACGTTAAAGGGATGAACAGCGCTATCAAGACTGGTAAGGTAATTACACACCTACAGCAGTTAAAAGGCGACATCTGTTTTCTACAAGAAACACACCTGCGTAATGTACAGTTTTCTCGTATTAAAAAGCCTTGGATGGGGCATCTATTCCACTCGAGATTTTCTGAAGCTTCACGTGGTGCCGCTATTATTATACATCGCGACATTCCTTTTGAATTGAACACCTCTATAGCCGATCCAAATGGTCGATATGTCATAGTTTCTGGTAAGTTACAAAATACACCGGTGGTCTTGGCCTCAGTTTACGCTCCTACCTGGGACGATGCGAACTTTATTTCCAAATTTTTCTCTTCTATACCTAATCTTAATGATTTTCAGATCATTATTGGGGGAGACTTCAATTTAGTGCAGGACCTAGCCCTTGATAAATCAGCTAACAAACAAACCTCTTTATCCAAGTCTGCCAAAGTCTTGAAATATCATGCTAACCAACTTGGGTTGTGTGACCCCTGGAGGACTAAATTCCCTGTTCAGAGGGCTTACTCCTTTTTCTCTCAAGTTCACCATACCTTTTCTCGCATCGATTTTTTCTTACTTGATAATAGATTATTGCATAATGTTCAGTCATGCGAATACCATAGTATAGTTATTTCCGACCATGCCCCAACCTCTATGGATATAAATTTTCCACATGGGAGACCACCCTCCAGATTATGGAGGCTTAGTCCTCAAATGCTGTCTGAATCTTCATTTAAAGACTTCTTAACTTCTGAGATAAATAATTATTTTGAGATCAACGATACCCCTGACATTGATAGTAGCGTACTGTGGGAGGCCTTTAAAGCCTATCTACGTGGACAAATCATTTCCTTTGTTTCCCACTATAGAAAGACCGAACAATCAACTCTAATACAGATATCTACGGATATCCGAAATCTGGACACCCAATATTCTGTTAACCCCTCGCCCGCGCTTTACACGAAACGACTACAACTACAGGCTCAATATGATTTACTGTCCACAGGAAAAATCGAGAGGCAGCTTTTGCAAACTAGGCAGCGTTATTTTGAACAAGGAGAGAAGGCAGGAAAATTGCTTGCGTACCAAGCCAGGGCAGTTAACGCCTCCAGACTGATTCCTAGGATAAAGTCTCTGACGGGAGAAATTGCGACGGATCCTGCAGAAATTAGTAATATATTTTCTATCTTCTATGCTAATTTGTACACATCTGAAACTCGCTCTCGGGACTGGGTAGACCCTAATCCTTTAGATGGCTTGGAGTGCCCCAAGGTAGACGCAAACCTTGTAGATGGCCTTGGAGCCCCACTAACGGTTCTTGAGATCTCGGAGGCTATTAAATCCCTACAATGCGGTAAATCTCCCGGCCCTGACGGCTACACTACAGAATTTTTCAAGACCTTTTCTAATATATTAGCTCCAATTTTAGCGAGAGTGTACAATGATGCTTTTTCAAAGGGGCAACTACCCCGCTCTATGTCAGAGGCGTCTATTTCGTTGCTACTGAAGAAAGATAAAGACCCCCTTCTGTGCAGTAGTTATAGACCTATATCTCTTTTAAATGTTGATTTTAAAATTATGGCTAAGGCCCTGGCTAACCGCCTACAAAAGGTTATACCTGTTCTTATAGACCCCGACCAGACCGGCTTTATTCCTGGAAGGCTCTCCTCCTCTAATACGAGAAGGTTGTTCAATATCATCTACTCTCCCGCCTCTAACTCCCCTGAACTTGTATCGTCCCTAGATGCGGAGAAAGCATTTGATAGGGTTGAGTGGAGATATTTGTTCTATACTCTTGACAAATTTGGTCTTGGCCCAAATTTTATTTCGTGGATTAAACTTTTGTACACCTCTCCAGTGGCCTCTGTTAATGTTAATGGTGTTAAATCAGAGTTGTTCCCTCTCTCCCGTGGTAACAGACAGGGCTGCCCTTTATCTCCATCGCTGTTTGCTCTTGCGGTTGAACCTCTCGCTATATGGCTTCGCAAAGAAGAAAGATTTCAAGGTATCACACGGTTTGGCTTCATGCATAAGCTCTCTTTTTATGCTGATGACCTTTTATTATATATTTCTAATCCTGCTAGATCTTTACCCGTAATTTTGAATATTTTAGATCAATTTGGGAGGCTTTCTGGTTACAAGCTTAACCTTCAGAAGAGTGAGTACTTTCCTGTTAATGATCTTGCTGACAGGATCCCCCAGGATCGTTTTCCTTTTAGAAAGGTTACAGACGGTTTTAAATATTTGGGTATTTTTGTCACGAAGACCTTCTCTGAACTCTTTGCTAAAAACTTTAATCCTTTAGTGGAACGCTTGAAGGCAGATTTGTCTAGATGGTCCACACTTCCCCTCTCTTTGCTAGGCCGTGTTAACCTGATAAAGATGGTGGTTCTGCCTCGTTTTCTTTACCCCTTCCAGCATATTCCTGTATTCATTTCTAAATCCTTTTTTGCTTCTATTGATCGGCTGATAAAATCTTTTCTGTGGTGTAACAAAAGGGCTCGGATTAGAGCCACGATCCTCCAACTACCCAAATCTGAGGGTGGCTTAGCACTACCTAATATTAGTCAGTATTACTGGGCCTCCAACATTCATAAGATTTTACTTTGGAACTCTAACTTACCCTCTGCGATACAGCCTCAGTGGGCCAAGATGGAAGCTCTCTCCTCTAACTTATCCTTGTGGTCAGTTGTTTGCTCACAGCTACCCCTACCAGTTAAACGGGTGTCCAGGAATCCAATAGTAGTCAACACGTTAAAGATATGGGCTCAATTCAGGAAGCAATTTGGTTTATTGGGTTTATCTATGTCTGCTCCAGTTTACAGAAATCACTGTTTTCTCCCATCATGTACAGACCCTGTTTTCCGTAGCTGGTCAGAAAAGGGTTTACGATACATTAAGGATCTTTACTCTAATCATATTTTTTCTTCATTTGCAGACTTGTCAGTTAAATTCAATCTTCCCAATTCTCATATGTTTCGCTTTTTTCAAATTAGGCACTTCATTAGAAATCAGAACCCCCAATTTCCAAATCAGCCCCCAAACTCCATGTTAGACTCTCTTCTGTCTCTTGGAGCTGGTGAGAGGAGACTCACGTCAATTATTTATGAAGCTATTTCTAAAATTGTTCCGACACACTTAGATTCCTTGAGGGTAACCTGGGACCAAGACCTCGGCACCAATTTGACAGACGATCAGTGGGAGTGTGCTTTGGATTTAGTCCAGTCATCATCCATTTGTGCTAGACATAAGTTATTACAATGTAAAATTTTACATAGAGTGCATTATACCAATGCCAAGTTAGCTCGAATTTACCCGGATAGGTCCGACGCTTGTAATAGATGTAAACGGTCGCCAGCAGACTATATGCACATGTTTTGGTCCTGTCCAAAATTGACAACATTCTGGTCCGCTGTATTTAACTCGCTTGGTGAGGTACTGGGTGAGCCTATTGATCCTGACCCTCTTACTGGGATCTTTGGCGTCCCCTTAACGCCCAACATGTCTAATTCTGCTTGTCGCATTATTGCTTTTACCACTCTACTAGCCAGAAGACTAATTCTTCTTAATTGGATACATCCCTCTCCTCCTACGCATAATAGATGGATTCATGAAATTGTCTACTGCATCAAACTTGAAAAGATTAGGTTCTCCCTTAACGATTCCCTGAGAAGATTTTATGAAATTTGGCAACCATTTTTAAATTATATTAACACTCTAACCGTAACGGATGATCATACTTAATCGCTGTGAGATTCGACGAGTAGACATGTTTAAATGTTAACAACATTGACATCCTAACTATATGAGTAATTCGTTCCTGAGCAGAACCCCCCCCCCCCCTCCCCCCCCCCTGGTATGAATGTGTTGGGTGCTTGGTCTTTTTGTTTTGTTTTCCCTTTCCTTTTATTCATGTTTAATTTATTTTATTATTATTATTATTACTTACCTTTCAATTTATTTAATTATTATTAATATTACTACTTTTTCTTACACAAAACATTTAAATTGCATTCTATGTCTTGTCTTTTCTATTTTTGTATACACTTACATATATATATATATTTGTAGTCAATCACATTATTATAACTATTATTTTTTTATTTGTATTTTCTATTTTATTCTATTTTGGAAAAAAAAAAAAAGGACTGTTCAATTTGATTGTCTGATTTTATTGTTAAAATCAATAAATAAATTTGTAAAAAAAAAAAAAAGGCAAAGAAGTTAAGGGATAAGGGGTTTAGCGGTAACAAAAATGGAGCCCTAAATATACATTTAACAACAAAACATTGCAACATGTAAACTTTTATCCATTTGGATAAGCAAAATTCACCATTTTACCTCAACACTATGTATATGAAATATGAATATTTAAATGATTTAACCATTTTGACAAGTAAAAGCATAATTCACCATTTTAAGTTGACACTGTACGTCTATGAAATATAAAGCAGCATTTATATCCAAGTGCAAGCAGTATCGAAGTGCAAATGGAGATACAACTGACTTGTCAACTTTGGGGGAGGATCAGCACTTTGCATGTCTTTTATCATCCGGCTCAAACAGCCTGACAGTGCTGCAGGTTTGACTCCCAATCCAGATGGGGATGCCACGTGTCTTACCCAGTGTCTCCCCTCTGTCAGTCTACTTTCAACCCATCAATGAAGGCAGGAAAAGAAAAAAGAAAGCAAAACGACAGACTGCCTTGGAAAAATTGCCAGGACTTAGGCTGTATCCATAGCTTCATCTTGAGATTCAGGACCTTTCGGGTTAGCTTGCCAGAATCCAACTCCAAGAAGAGTTTATGGTTAAATCTGAACGTGTAACTTAACTCCTTCAGGTAACTGAGGTTGAGTGTATAGCATAAGCCGACGAGGACACAGCAGGCCCTAGCTATTGTCCCAAGGCCTTTGATCACTTCTACTCCCTCCAGAACAACGGCGATGTCTGAGCTGGAACTGGTCATAGAAGTACACACAGTGATTGCAACTGTGAGCCATTCCCGTATCTCCTCCAAGTTGTCAGTGTCCTGCAACATGAAATTGTCATAGTTTAATATGTGACAGTCATGCCACGACAACGGATAACAGTGTGATGCCACAGTGATGTCACCAAGCATAAAAGGCATACCCTGAGGATTGAGAACCAGAGAGAGAGTAATTCCAGACACATCATCAAGAGCTAGTAGCATTGAGCATGGTTAAATCTGAACGTGTACCTTAACTCCTTCAGGTAACTGAGGTTGAGTGTATAGCATAAGCCGACGAGGACACAGCAGGCCCTAGCTATTGTCCCAAGGCCTTTGATCACTTCTACTCCCTCCAGAACAACGGCGATGTCTGAGCTGGAACTGGTCATAGAAGTACACACAGTGATTGCAACTGTGAGCCATTCCCGTATCTCCTCCAAGTTGTCAGTGTCCTGCAACATGAAATTGTCATAGTTTAATATGTGACAGTCATGCCACGACAACGGATAACAGTGTGATGCCACAGTGATGTCACCAAGCATAAAAGGCATACCCTGAGGATTGAGAACCAGAGAGAGAGTAATTCCAGACACATCATCAAGAGCTAGTAGCATTGAGCAATAAGACGTTCTCAATCACAAGGTTATAGACAACCTTGGCTTATAGAGTCTACTACCAAAACGGCAGGTAGAGCATTTGACATTTTGGGGTAAAACCTTCCATTACCTACATACTGTAAGCTATAACTGCCTCTGTTTCAGTTTCAGCACAGTCGTTTGGGTAGGAACGAACCATGTCAATAAAAGACAATGCAGCCAATCAGCATAACATTCCATGGCTAAGAGGTTGGCTTGTGGCATTGTGTTTGGTTGCCTAGAGACGAGGCAGCCAATCGTTTGGCTGCCCAGCTTGCCTTTCAAGCAGCTGGTAGAAAGAATGGATGCTGCTATATTGTATATCTACCATTTCTGCAAACAAATTTGGTCTAAGTAAGGTTCAAGTGGTGAATCCAATATATTAATACCAAAGGATAATGTGTAAACAAACCACATCATTTAAACATCAATTTATACTGACAGTGCTGAAGTCTGGGTTTCATCTCTCTCCCAGCTCCCAGGATTTCTTGGCTAAAGTAACTTCCAGGCAACTTCCAGTTATGAAAGTGTGTGTCAAGAAGTACGGGTGCTCTAAGCGGTTTACATGGTGATAGACATGAAAAGCAACAAGTGCACTACCATGTAGGACAATACAGATGCTCACCTCTCCCATCACAATGTAGTCCAGCCCTAAGGTCGATATCTGACGATTTTTCAAATGGACTCTAAGGGGTCCATTTGGTTCCATTTGTACGCCCTCAGAAAAAAAAATCAAGTGTACAATGTTGTTAATGCTATCAGTACCTGGTAGATCATCAGCCAAGGTGTCCCGTCTTGCGGCATTGAAGATTTCAGCATGGGATTTTCCTGCATGTTTTAGAACGTCTGCCAAAATGTCAGCAAAGCCCTCTGAAGCGATCTGCCCGACTGCTTGTGGCTGGATGGATTTGGTCAACCTCATCAGCAAACTGTAGAAAACACAAGTGTGATTAGCATTCCGAATCTGCCAACTAATAATATACTGTAGTCAATCTCACAATAATCTTGAATTTTATGAGCGGGTCTAGGACACCTAGGAGGTTCCCATGCATGAGTTACATGAGGTATTGTTTTGTTGCTATACCACTGACCTCAATTTAAATCATATCAGTTTGAGATATTACATAGGCACTAATCTAAACGTTTTGTGATGGGGAGAGGGGAAAAATGCAGAAAAGAGCAGATCTACAAGCTCACATTGTGTTGCTGTGATACACTGTGACGTGCATCACAACATGATTTTTTTTTTTACCAAATAAGGTTAATGAACTCCTATAAGGTCATTAACAACATACACCTGTGCAGTATACTTACTCCACAAGCTCTTAGAAAGGGATATATTTGCAGTATATCCTCCACAGGCATCCCATCCATGATTTCACGCCGTCTCCAGGAGTAGGATCGCACCATGAGATCTTTCACAGTTGGGAGATGTGGATGAGTTTTCAGAACAGCAATGTAGGCCTTCATAGAAGTGGCATCCTCTCCTACAACTGGCATTTCCTGTGGCAAAATCATAGACAGATGTGCATAAGTTGTACAGTGTATGTGAATCGATTTTGTTATCGCTGGATAACATTTTATTCACAATTCCATGCTGTATTGACGTCTTAACCATACAAGATACAACAGGATTTTTTAATTTAAATACCCATCCTACATACATACAGCAACTGACTTACGCATCCTTGATTAGCAGGCCGTCTATGCAGACTAGGTGTAGAGGGAGGCTGGTGCTGATTCTTGTGACCATACTCTTTCATCTTCTAGACCTCGTCGACGCTGAGCAGTGGGGAACGTTCAGCTTTGAACTTCCTTTTCAACGATTCGTGCCAGTTTTGCTAGATAACATTAAACACATTTTAGTATTAATAGTCGTAGGACAGGAAACAAGGCTTAAGGTGGGGGTATTTGACGATGACTGACCTGAACGTACTCCTGATTGGTGCGATACCTAGTATAAAAGGAAATAACCCAAACTCTTTCTAAAACGTTTCTAAAAAGATCAGCCAAGAATCTATGAATGTAATAAGTTCTAAAGTTATAGTAATGGTTAACAGTTGATTCTTACATGTTGTGTGACATCAGTTTTTCATAAAGCACTCTGGTAATTTTGTGTCGTGTTCTCGGCTCTGAGACGTGGGTCCCTGGCATCGAGCAGCATCTGGACGTCATGTGGAAAAGAGGGACAAACAGAGAGTGCTTGGAGTCTTCCATGGGGTGGTTCAGCACTTTAATGAAACAAACAAATGATTTTAAGTAGTAATAGTTTTATATTATATAGTGTCTCGCAGTCTCTTCAGCTACTTTTGGATTATGCAAGCAGGATAAACAAGAAAGTGATGACAATGAAATGAACAGACACAACTGAAACCTAACATACAAGTTAAGTTGATTAATTGAGTCCCTGATTGGATGAAATTGGCAACACAAAGTTATGTTACTGAACAAACACTTTATTGGGATGATTATTGGTTATAATTATGCATAGGGATGTCCCGATACTGTATCGGTACCGGAAAAATGTATTGGATTGGCCATTTTTTTGTCATATCGGTTCAGATAGATATCGGCAATACTGTATCAGTAACAGAAAAGCATCAGTATTGGCCCTCATTTGTCATTATCAGAAGGTTATTTTTATGCTTGGTTATATGTTTAAAACATATAGATATACAAGCTCAGAAATATATATACACAAGGCCAGAAACAATAGCAAAATTCCATGCTTTTTACTTTCATACAATGAAATTATTTTTTTCTTCACATCATTTATGTGAAGTGATTGTACAGGGCCTTAATGGAAACACCACTAGAATAAGGACCTCTTTGATCCTAGGGCTCACTATTTATTCAGAATTTGAGCCACAGACCACCATTTGAGGACATTTTAGCCCCACAGACCCAAAACTAAAGAATTATTTTTTTTGCTTTTGTCCATAATTCCAGCCTGGATTTGGGAAACAAAATAGTCAAACAGATCATATTTTAACTCTAAGAGTGTAAACATGAAACCAAATGGACATGCAATGGTCTATTTGTTTCATTTTTACACACTTACATATGGTTAACCAACTTTCCATCATTTAGGGTTAGGGTTAGCCTGGGGACCACCTGGAATCCTCTCAAGGA
Organism: Benthosema pterotum; assembly: GCA_039105355.1. NCBI lineage: Eukaryota > Metazoa > Chordata > Actinopteri > Myctophiformes > Myctophidae > Benthosema > Benthosema pterotum. Next base: position 25,706,026 of record CM076984.1, on the reverse strand, counting down.
CCACTGGAGGTCCCCGAACCACCTGTTGAACCCCCCTGAGCTACTACAACTACAGTCTCGAATGAACATTGTACATAGTAATCAGGCACCGATTAATATACCCCCATTAATATTACTTGGGGGTCCATAGACTAATGTATGTCAAAATGGGGGTCCTTGGCATAATTAACATTAAAAACAGCACTGTGCGCACTGTGCCCCACGATCATTCTAACAGCCACGGCGTGTCTTGTTTATACCTACAGGCTAGGTAGAGCCTTACTATAGACGGAGTGGCAACTCCATTCACTTCATGGGGTCAGTCCAATGGAGGCTATTCTACATAGACTTCTATTGAGAATGGGGACAAATGATCTTTCATCTGTATTTTGGGTCGTTTTTTGTAGTAGTAAGAGGCGGCCTGCAACATAAACATTAGAGACTTTAGTTGTTACTGTACAAAAACCTCCTTTCAAACAGTTGCAAACATGACCTAAAACAGCTCTTATTTGTGCCGCCCTCGTTAAAACAATGTATTTCCAACTCCAGTTTGGCGCTATTCAGGCTGCATGATTGAACAGCGCTCGAGCGCGCAGTTTCTGCCCCCTCAATGTCGCAACTCTGACACTAACCCCAATAAGTCCCTCGCATTGCGGGGGACTACTGCACTCCTTAACGCCAACTCTATCGGCACTAATAGCAGTCGAACCTTCTATTACGAATCTAGCTGGTCTAGCATCAACCCCATCTAATGTTCGAGCATAATATGCTTCATCCACACAACATATCAGAGCAAAGTAGTACCACAAACCGGGAGACGGGAGGGGAGGGGAGGAAGGGGTTTAGAATGGAGAGGAGAAACATGGGATGAGGCGGCAGGCTTAGCTGTGTGTGGAACGTCGAAATAAAGAATGGCGAAATGACGCTCTAAATATTATAAATGAATGCTAACGCAGGCAACAGCCAGAAACAACCCACAGTAGCAAAAATACCCTAAAAAGAATAGAAAGTTTGGCGCGAATCCGCCATTTGGCCATCCCTTCTCCCTGCTATGTGTAAGTTAGTACAATAACCTAGTAACATAAAATATATACTTACTAGGGGTGTTGAATGATTAAAATTTTTAATCAAATTAATCACACCTTCAAAATTAATTTAATCATGATTAATCACCATTCGGACTATTTCGGACAATATGCCATGTTTTCCTGTGTATTGTTGCGGAAATGGAAAGACAGCGGGCTAACTAAATTGTTCAGGAGTCCGCATTGCCAAAAACCCAAGGGGCCCGGGGGCCAGACTGCCACAGAGACTACTCTCTACCATGACACATGTGTACACACACAGCCACATTTTTTTTTAAAGTATTTCACTTTTAAAATGCTCCATTTATAAGAAAAGTGCAATGTGCATCTGGTCTTTCTAACATGCAGCATATTTGAACCAAATCAAAATACACGTTTATAGTGCAGCTTATGAAAAGGTTGTTCATATCTGCACAACAGCAGCAAATCACAACATCTAAGGCACACTTATTGTGCTCTCTCTTTAATTCTCAAAAGGCTTGCAACAGGGGACAGGACTAGCCTACACACAGGCAACTAATGTCAGTGATGGCACATCTTTGACTGGCCAGTGGCCATACAATAGGGCCCACCACGTTCATTTCATCAAGACAGACAAATACAAATATTCACTAATGCAACGCCAAAAGCAGAAAATCATAGTAGAGGTAAACAGGGAAAGAAATAGAAATCTACCTCCTGCAGCCAGCATGCACTCGACTCTTCATCATCTCTGGGTGTTTTTTTCTTCTTGACAATAATCCATGCAACAGTGGCGTCTCTTACCATCGGATTATTTTGCGACAGCATTGACTTGGTTACAGAGCAAATGCGTCTGCCTGCGCTCCCTATGGAGTTTCAATTTAGCCTCGGTCCACTCGTTATTAAACTGGCGATTTTCTGAATCAACTTTTCTTCTCAGTTTCGATGGCGACGCGGCTAAACAAACACACGATTCATTCATTTGTTCATTCATTCATTCACACCACAATAGTTGGGAGTGATCCGAAAGAGCTCCGTGTTTGGTTTGTAACTTTGTTTACATCTCACTTCACGTGGAGGAAGTAGAACTCCTCTGGAAGGGAAGTGGAAGGGACCATAGAGACTAGTGACAGACTAGCGACATTGAGGGGTCACAGAACAGAGCGTGCGCTGCTATTCATTTAGCTGTACTCATTCTCAGTGGAAATGAAGAGCAGCCGCCATTAGACCATTCCATGGAAGTGAACGGAGATGTCAGGCCACCAGTTTAGTAGCCCTGATATACTCGCTCGAGCCCATAGACTGACTCCAATGCATTCCGCAACTTTGTCCCTATTTGTTGTCCCCCTTTGATAGAGTCGCCAGCGAGTGGAATCACATCCGAGACAGAGCGTGCGCACGCACGCGCGTGCGCACGCGCGTGCATGTGCGTTAATTGCGTTAAAAGATTTAACGCAAAGAACGTAGAAATTTAATCAACGCCGTTAACGCGTTAAAAATCAACACCACTAATACTTACCAATTGCCTCTTCTTCTCAGACGTGAATTCCCATTCCGTGACCAATTTTTGTATGAGTTCCTCTGTTGTTTAACAACTGCTGTCGCCATATTCCAGGTGTTTTGAGTTCGTCCGTCCATTCGTGCTCCACCCACATGTAGGTCTACCGACCAAAACTACTGGTTATGTATCCAAGTTTATTTAAATAAAACAAGCGGCGACGCAGCTCGCTTAGTTCCCATACTATCAGCTAAACACGGACCGTGAATCCAGTCGTCCACCGAGCTAACTGCCGACATAAAACACAATTTAAATTCTCCGCGTATAATGGTGCCTCGTGCCTGTCTCTGCGAAGCTGCTGCTGCTGAGTAGAAGGAGGACGGTGATTGGTCAGTACAGCCGATAGCTGATTTGCATACAGCCAATCGCTTGGCGTTTTGCTTCAAAGGCGGGCTTTGAAGCTTTGCAATCTGTGTGTGTGTGTGTGTGTGTGTGTGTGTGTATATATATATATATATATATATATATATATATATATATATATATATATATATATATATATATATATATATATATATGATGTCCCCATGGACCATCATTTGATAGGCAGGGACCCATATAAGACACGTTCTTGACAGATTTATTATCAAGGACTACCCAGTTTGACATGCATTAAAGGACGACTTCACCAATTTTCAAGCTCACAACGCGCCGCTTTGCGTCGCGTTGTGAGCTTGTAGATCGTCTATTTTCACTACTTCTTAAGTTTTCTAATTCATGAAGTTTCGTTGATTTTTCTTTGATTTCATGAAATTACTGGAAAAAATAATTGAATTTTGTTTTTAATTTGTGGATTTACTTGCGTTTTTGGGAGTTCTTTTTGAAAATGTTTTGATATAATTATTCAAGGGACCCATAAAAATCTCTCTGTGACCCACAAATGGGTCCTGACCCAGTGTTTGGGAAACAGCTGGGATAGCTGATGATCTGAATAATGGATGAAATGAAGCTGCGAATTGTATAGGGCTGTCCTCAGTAAAAAAGCATGGGGCCTGAAGATGCAAATCTGCAACGGGCCTGAGCGGGTTGACCCACAGTGGCCCAGTACGGGATTGCTGTTGGCAGCCCGCAAGTGTGGGCTGAACAAGGCAAGCCCAAAGTGAGACCACATGGTGGGCAACCATTGGGCTAGCATGCACTGGGCCTGTACAGTTTTGGTGATGGCTTGCCATAGCCCTCACTGCCCATACCTAGCCCGAACCGGCCCCGTTCCGGCTTGCTTGCAGGGTGCAGTTTTCAAACACTTCCTGAGGACGGTCTCGATGGAAGCTGTTTAGTCCCTGATACCATGACAACAACCCTAGGGTTAGACACTCGTTTGACACTGGCATACTCATAAGGATTTGGGAATGCATGTCCCGCCCAGAAGTTAATGTCTGTGTCACTATGTCTTATATTATGTCTTATATTATTGAGTGAGACACAGACACATGCCCCACCCCGATATTATGTATTATGTATGTGTCCATATATGCATATATCCAGATATATATCTGCATATATGAGAACCAGGGCAGTGAAATCCTCTAAGGTGGAGATATATATATATATCAGGCCTGTTGATTTTTAACGCGTTAACGGCGTTAATTAAATTTCCCCGTTTTCAGCGTTAAATTTTCTAACGCAATTAACGCACATGCACGCGCGTGCGCGCGTGCTCTTTCTCGGATGTGATTCCGTTCGCTGGCGACTCTATTAAAGGGGGACAACAAATAGGGACAAAGTTGCGGAACGCATTGGAGTCTATGGGCTCGAGCGAGTAGGCCTCAGGGCTACTAAACTGGTGGCCTGACATGTTCAGCACATCTCCGTTCACTTCCATGGAATGGTCTAATGGCGGCTGCTCTTCATTTCCACTGAGCATGAGTACAGCTAACTGAATAGCAGCGCACGCTCTGTTCTGTGACCCCTCAATGTCGCTAGTCTGTCACTAGTCTCTATGCCCCCTTCCACTTCCTGCTTCCTGCACGTGAAGCCAGATGCAGATGTAAACAAACCAAACACGCAGCTCTTTCGGATCACTCCCAACTATTGTGGTGTGAATGAATGAATGAATGCATGAATGAATGAATGGTGTGTTTGTTTAACCGCGTCGCCATCGAAACTGAGAAGAAAAGTTGATTCAGAAAATCGCCAGTTTAATAACGAGTGGACTGAGAAATAATGGCTAAATTGAAACTCCATAGGGAGCGCAAGCAGACGTATTGCTCTGTAACCAAGTCAATGCTGTCGCAAAATAATCCGATGGTAAAAGACGCCACTGTTGCATGGATTATTGTCAAGAAGAAAAAAAAAACACCCAGAGATGCTGAGATGATGAAGAGTCGAGTGCATGCTGGCTGCAGGAGGTAGAGCCAATTTCTTTCCCTGTTTACCTCCACTATGATTTGCTGCTTGTGTTTTGGCTTTGCATTAGTGAATATGTGTACGTCTGTCTTGATGAAATGAACATGGTGGGCCCTATTGTATGGCCACTGGCCAGTCAAAGATGTGCCATCACTGTCATTAGTTGCAGGCTGTAGGCTAGCCCTGTCCCCTGTTGCAAGCCTTTTGAGAATTAAAAAGAGAGCACAATAAGTGTGCCTTAGATGTTGTGATTTGCTGCTGTTGTGCAGATATGAAGAACTTTTTCATAAGCTGAACTATAAACGTGTATTTTGATTTGGTTCAAATATGATGCATGTTAGAAAGACCAGATGCACATTGCACTTTTGTTATAAATGGAGCATTTTAAAAGTGAAATACTTTAAAAATGTGGCTGTGTGTGTACACATGTCATGGTGGAGAGTAGTCTCTGTGGCAGTCTGGCCCCCGGGCCCCTTGGGTTTTTGGCAATGCGGACTCCTGAACAATTTAGTTGAATAGCCCTGCTGTCTTTCCATTTCCGCAACAATACACAGGAAAACATGGCATATTGTCCGAAATAGTCCGAATGGTGATTAATCATGATTAAATTAATTTGGAAGGTGTGATTAATTTGATTAAAATTTTTAATCATTCAACACCCCTAATAAAAATATATATATATATATATATATATATATATATATATATATATATATATATATATATATATATATATATATATATATATATATATATATATATATATATATATATATATATATAGAAGACAAGAGCCTTGAAAAAGAATCCATATATGGACATAAAAGGGACATATTCATAACTGGGTGGGCATCAATTTCGTAAATCACCTACATGTATGATGTCATTGCTGTGACTTCAGTCATCTCTGCAAAGTTTTTTGGGCAAAGTTTTAGTTGAATTTAATCTCCAATGATTTCCGCATAAATATATGTATAAAACAAAGGAAGGAAAAATGTATACCTTACATAAAATGCACAGATACTATGCATGCACACTGACTGTACATGTACATGCATGCAATGTGCACACCCTCCCTGTCATAGACATGCACACACACACGCCCCCCCCCCTAAAAACACACACACACACACGCACACGCACGCGCACACACACGCACACACTCGCACACATTGCACACACCAAAATCTGACTAATACAGTTTTTTATGTTGAACAATGTCCTCCTGCTAGGAAAGAGGAGGCATCATTTGAAAAGCCCTGACCTAGTAGCATGCAAAATGCAAAACTCCTTTCAGCACAAGAGAGCGTGATTTTCAGACCGAAAAACCTGACCAAGCGAGACGTACTGATTTGTATAATTAGCAGTCAATTAATGTGGAATGGTGAACGTTAACGTGAAGTTAACATAAAATATATAAAACGGAGATTCACATTTTTGCTGCAGTGCAGGTGTGTATGTGCCACGCAACCCCCCCCCCAATACAGCCCACTTCTGTCTAAGAAAGACGAGCAGACAGAAAGACAGACAAACAGACTCAGCGCAAAGGTTTTAAACAGACAAACTGACACATAGACAGACTGAGCGACAGGCAGGCAGGCAAACAGAGAGACAGAATTACAGACACACATAGTGAATAAGAGAAGACAGCAGTGGAACAGAGATGGAAGAGTGAGTTGGGGGGGTGGGCTGGGTTGTCTATATTTAGACTTCATGACATGAGTTGTTTCTGTCAGTGTCAGGACTACACGCATCCTCTGGGGGTTGCGGATGGTTCTCGAACGCTGCCAAAAGACGGATAATTGGTTATTTTGAGTAATTTCATGAACAAAGCTCAGCTGCCGCAGCTCAACCTCGAGTAAACAACATACCTTGGGAATAGCCTCTACTCAGACGCCGCCTCCTCCTGTCTGTAGATTGTCTTGTCTGGATATGGCTGTGCTGTTCTGCCGGATGCAAAGAATACGCTTAACCCTTTTAGTTGTCGACAGATCTATTTTGATCTCCTCCGTACGCACGGAAGGTTTACATCTGCGTCAAAATCACAGTCAACCTTTGTCACTGTTAAATTATTAATCCACAGCGAGTGTAGGTAGCACAACAATTCAGAAAACTGTAAATACTGAAAAGAGTGCAGGTAAAAGCAGTAGAACGTTCCGTTCACATTATGTTACCTTTATGTTTGATGCCATTGTCATTAAGGGGGTGACATGCTGCCTTTGAGTTACGGTCATCTCCTAGAATAGTGGTGTCAAAGTCATTTGGGGTGGGGGCCGCATTGGACTTACTGTGACTTCATGGGGGCCGGAGCACCGCGGTGCAACCACTCGCAGACCGCAAGCATGCACGGCACACGCACGTTTACGTACACAGCCGTTACTTCTATACAGTATATCACACAAGTCATATTTATTATTAAGAATAGCTATTAATATATATTAATGACTTTTCATTATTGGTTTTATACTTGTAGCCTAGATTTAGACATTTGCTATGAAAGATGCTATTTTTATTTACAGAGCATCAATAAACCATACGAAAATAGCATTTAAATTTCAAATACTAAATTTAAGTAAGTATGTATATTTAACTAAGTATAGTTCTCGCTTATACACCCTTGTACTGCCAAAGTATAGTTCTCTCGGTTACACACCCTTGTACTGCTGAAGTATAGTTCTCTCTGTTACACACCCTAGTACTGCTGAAGTATAGTTCTCTCGGTTACACACCCTTGTACTGCTGAAGTATAGTTCTCTCGGTTACACACCCTTGTACTGCTGAAGTATAGTTCTCGGTTACACACCCTTGTACTGCTGAGGTATAGTTCTCGGTTACACACCCTTGTACTGCTGAAGTATAGTTCTCTCGGTTACACACCCTAGTACTGCTGAAGTATAGTTCTCTCGGTTACACACCCTTGTACTGCTGAAGTATAGTTCTCTCGGTTACACACCCTTGTACTGCTGAAATATAGTTCTCACTTTGCAGTGCCAGCAGCCTAGCCTGGTAAAACGACTCCCCCTGCTGGACAACATGCATTACATGCCGTTCAGAAGAGAGCTCAAAAGCATTTCTTTAAACGATCATAACTTTTGATAGGAACGTGCTAGAGACTTACTTTTTTTTTTAATAGACTCAGACATTTTTGCTCTACAAGCCTGGGGCCGGATTAAATCATCTCGCGGGCCGGATCTGGCCCGCGGGCCTTGACTTTGACACATGTGTCCTAGAATGATCTAATGATCGTGTGTGTGTGTGTGTGTGTGTGTGTGTGTGTGTGTGTGTGTGTGTGTGTGTGTGTGTGTGTGTGTGTGTGTGTGTGTGTGTGTGTGTGTGTCTTCCTACAGAGTTGGTCAGAGCTGTCTTCCTACAGAGTTGGTCAGAGCTGTCTTCCTACAGAGTTGGTCAGAGCTGTCTTCCTACAGAGTTGGTCAGAGCTGTCTTCCTACAGAGTTGGTCAGAGCTGTGTGGCAGATCAAAGAAATGTCACGGTGTCACCATATTAACAGGTTAGGTTTGTGTCTGGTTTAAAGCCTGTCTTCTCTTTATATAAATACCATCACTTCTATGCTAACAAGTCTGTATTAGAATTAAAAACGTGCGTGTGCGTGTGCGTGTGTGCGTGTGCGTGCGCGTGTGTGTGTGTGTGTGTGTCCATTTGTGCGTTAACAGTTAATCTCCGGCACCACTGGCACAATGCATGACAAACTGCACATTGGCCATGGTTTACCCAGAACCCCATATATAGGAATAAAGAGACACAGAGAGATACAGAAATCCCCCAAAGGGAGGCAGACTTCTGTCCAACATTGCATACGACCCGGCCATAAATAGACATTCGGGTGGAATGGCTCTGCATTTAACCGGCACAAAAGCCTCATTTGGCATGCGATGCTCTACAAATAACTCCATGTATGGGCATATCAGGGACACGTACATAATAACTGAGTGGGGTCTGCATTTGTAGTTGCCAAAACCAGCACAAAAGCTTCTGTCTGGGCTTTGGACCGATCACCCCTATATCTATATGTATATACATGGATCTGCCCCAGCTGTTATGGCATCAAAACACGGGCACCACTCTAGTTATCAAAAACAGTGGTTCTCCTCAAATATTTTCATGTAATGGAGCCCCAAAGCTCGCAGCTTGGTACATGGATTGGGAGAGGCAGAGAAGGTCTTTTAGGAGGGCAGTAAGTGTTCAGAGACGGGCAAAATCCTTTGGCTTTCCCTGACATTTTTTCTTTCATAAGAGAGGTATAGATGTCAGCTGGAGTGAGTTATCTGTGTCAGCTTCTTGAGCTGTGAGCTGTTGGCTCCAAGCAATATGAAAGCCATTTCATTGTGCGTTTGAACCGATATGGTACGAAAGCCGCTGACGTCACCCGTTCATCCCCTGGGTCACAGAGGTAATTTCGCTATGGAGAATAACATTGGGTCATCTTCGAATCGTCTCATGAAAGGACAAAGTGTCCTAGCGATATTGTCATGGTAGTGACTTTGTGTCATTTATCATAGATACTCATTGTTTCACAAAGTTTGTTGATACTTCATATCCAAAAGAGTCAAATTGCCAAGCTATTTTTTCCTGTTTATCAAACACGATGCTATACGGTATTAAAGACAGAATTTACCACATGACCAGATAGGATAGAGACCTACAGTATATAGACTTCAGAGTTCTATCAGACTAACTGAAACATAGGAAATGTTGTGTCTGACTTGTGTCTGACTGAAAACATAGGAAATGCTTATAGGTAACATTCGGTGATGCGTTTGCCATACTGTGTGCATGCATTTGTCATTTGCCCGCCTGTGTCCATTTTCCCACCGTTGGGGTTGCAGCTGATAGAATTAGCCTTCAATTGTCATACACACGGATACATATTAGTATAATATAATACACAAATGCAATTCTTTGCAGATCTACTTATACCCTGATTATGGGGCAGTGATATTATAAGCCTATTAATTTGCACATTTTCACCACCCGTGATTTATTTTTGCCAGCTGCCCTTCCTACAGCACAGCTGCAGCCGTGTCGCTTTTTAGCTTGGATTATGTTAGGGTTGATCTAATATTCTAGTTTGGTCTTTATTCATAAGATATGGTATACTGTGCTGTCAGTGATTGGTGATGGGTCATGCTGTGGGGTAAAAACAGTCTTTAATGTGAACAAGCTTATGGCTAAATTAAGTCCTGTTGTTGGCTTTCATAGTTGATAGCCGCTGACATGTGACAGCAGCCTACCTACAGTGACTGTGCTTGATGGGGTTAGTGAATCCAGGTAAGGAGAATGTATTGTTGCTGCAGAAACAAAAACAAAACGCTTGTATATTTGTGTAGTTCTCGTCATTTATTTGATTCTGTTTCATTCTTGTAGTTTTGTAGTCTGCTTCTAGCCTGGGTTGCAGCCTGATTGGCTGCGTTCTGCACATCTGAAATGTCACTTCACAAATCAGTCCGGCCAGGAGCCTCTACCAAACGTAGGCGGGGGGCATAAGAATGTTGAAATACAGCCAAGCATTCTGATTGGTCTGTGGTTTGTTTGAGGAAAAAACACTAGTTCACGTTCATTTGAACACCATCCAATCAGAAACAACGTGGCTAGGTAACAGGTGATGTCAGGGAGATGCAAGTCAAGCAGGCCCTGGCCAGACCGATTTGTGAAGTGATGCTGTTGGTTACAGTCGGCAACAAAAAAAGACTACATTTCTTGTCAGTGTACCGGTACAATGAAAGAATAATATGATGATACATCCATTGGAACACTGGTTCTTTTTTCCATTTCCTGAAACTTGGAAGGTTTTGATCCAAATATGAAGATAACTTGAGGATGTTGAACCTGCTTTTAAGTATAGGCTGCTGGGTTGCTGGGATTTGTTTTGTTTCATGTTTTGTGGATCTGGCCAACCTTACAGGCATCTGATACTGTAAAATCTCATTTTGTATATGCCCTGGGTCTTGGTGCTGTTCGGCCTCTGTTGTCTTTTATGTTTGAGGAGTTTTATCCAACCACAACCATGTTTGTTTTAAAATGCCATTGACTTTGAACAGAAATTAATGTTTGTTTTGTTGCAACAAGCGATTGTTGTAATTAGTGATGGGAGTTTAATCGACAAACACATCAGTATTTTTAGATGTATTAATCAGCCTGATTAATTGGTCTCTGTTTACAGATAAACAAGCCCAAAGTAACAGGTTGAACAGATCTACAAGCTCTCAATATTACACGTGAAGGTATTAATATGAAATCGCACTTGCCTAAGCCTGCAGTTAAGACACCCTGCATTAGATGTATTTTTCAGAATGGACAAAATTACAAAAATATTATAATTTTTCAATACAGAAAATTGGTTAATATTGGTTATAGACCATCACAGCAATTAATTATATAGCATTCTATATCAGCCAAAATATCTCACCAAGCACATCCCTAGTTACTTGAGTGAGCGGAGCAGGCGCAAGTTAAGCGATCGGTTTGTGGTCGTCGGTCATCGAGCGTCCCTCGAAGTACTCCGATTGGATGGTTTTAGCAATGACGTAAAGGGTGACATAATTAGGAGTTCTTTGTATGGCCAGGATAATATCTCCTGGAAGTGTTGGGGTACTTGCTATATGCTCGCTCACTCAGCTCATGCACAAGTTGGCCATGCCTACTTGTGCACAACGGGCAAGTTTGCAGTCTACTGAGTGCTGATCTAGTTGCAATCAATGTTGTAAGATTATAAAAGTGTCCCTCACTTCACACGCGTTATTTTCTATTGGATTATGGAGATCATCCAGCATTCACCACAGGACACAAGTCTTTATATTCATTACAATGAATTATTTCCATATTGAGTCTTGCTTTGTGGTAATATGTTCACATATCTCCAAGCCCTCATTTCCAGGCTGCACTGCATTTTAATGAATGAATCAATGCGTTTGCAAAGGTCTTTAGTCTTCTGTATGCATTTGATAATTTCCGCTACACCCACAAGGAGTCTCATTGTCTAACATCTATTCGATATGAGGTAAGATGTAGCTGAGTCTTGTGTATAGAGATCAACATTTTCATATTTATGAAAAGGCTTCATATTGTTCTCCAGAGAAAGATGGGCTTTTGAGATTCAGAGGACATTGTCTTCATTGTGAATTATTGCACACAAGAAAAATAGCCTAAAAAGCATTTCCGGTAGCAGTGGGAATTGTAAGTGTTTAAAAGAACCGTTGAAATAGCGGAACGAAATATATCATTCTATCTATCATATCAGGAGCGGATCGTTGAAATTCGCCAAACTTCACTCCTGGCAGGATTCCTCCCAGTTGAATTCTGAGGTGGCATCACATTATTCAATCGTCCTATCAAATAACTATGACGGATGGCCCTGGGGAGATAGGAGGGGGAATTAAGAGAAACAGAGACGTACAGCATGTTGAAATTAAGCAGAAAATTGGGACGAAAAGCATAAATGGGCTGGGTGGATTGGGCTTGGTGGTGTATGAATTCCACTGGGCTACCTTCTAATTAGTTCTGTTAGCCCGAGGCAGTGCCTAGCCGTCGGGCTCAGAGCATACCTGCAAGGTTCCTTAATAGAATGATTGACCGCTCTGGCAAAGGAGCTGATGATAGCCATCATAAGCATAGCACTTGCATTTAATTACCCTGGGGTTTGCAATGCATGATAAATACCCCACATGTGTTTAAATCAATAATTGACTTTTTGCAGTTTGTAATAAGAACTAGGCTATACCAGACCTTTTCCATTCACATTCATTACATTGCTCTCTCATGCTCATTTGAAAATATCTTTCGTATTGACCGTGATGCGTTCATGTAGGCCGTTCCAGGCCAGCTCGCTCATCTCCACTCTCTCTCACATTCTGCAAATCTTCTCACATTTTCACGGCTGCCGAGTCTGTGCATTCGAAAACATTGCAGGAGAGCACCGTTTTTTGTGGAATGCGCTCGTTTTGTTTCATGTTGCCCATGAGTGATCATTTCAATTCACTTAGAGGAAGAGAAAGGGAGTGTGACTATAACTAACTTCCTTTGTGTTGCTCCTTAATTGGCCAGCGAGGGAAATCAGCCATTGAAATGGTGTCACAGAAATGGTGTGCTATCCCAGCGAGCTGGTGTTTGGGAAGGAGGGGACTTGTCAGGGACCAGCATTAGCAACATGCTCAGGAAAAGACTCCTCTTTATCCCAACGGAAATTCACACAGCAAAATGTGTTACCATACTGTACCTCATCCGGGATAACAGTATCAGGCTGCTCCGTACAGTACAGGGTGGCATAATGCTTGCTAGGGCGTTGTTCCTATGAATGGGGTCTGGGCGGTCCTCAGCTATGTGGTTCAATTATTTTAACTACTTCATCCATTTATATGTTGACTATTCAAAAATAGCAGATGCGTATGTCATGTGCTGGTCCATCTGCTATTTTTTGAAGATTTTTTTATTCATTAATAATTATCAAAGACATTAAACAAAAATCTTCTCCTTGGAAAATAATCTTTTTCAGAGGAAGTTGCATGAACATATAGGCTGTATATCAATTGTTTTTCATTTCAGATCCTTGACCTGAGAGTGTTTGAGAACCTTGGCTCCCTTCCACTATTGCATATTTGGTATGGTTTCCATAACACATATGCAATATATTGTCACTGTCAGGCAGGGAGCATGCATCTTCTACATGTTTCATCTTTTGTATGTCCATCAAAATTTGCAGTGAGGCAAGCCAGCTATGTCTGTTATTGTCAAAGTAAAATCTGATGTTGAATGTCAACATAAATAATTATCTGAATGGTATGAAGTCTGCCACGGTATAAACTGATCTACTCCTGTGAATCAGTGTTGATATTGTCGACCTAAACTACGACTAAAGTCTAAGTCAACTAAGATTTGACTAAAAACATTAGAAGACAATGAGATCAAGGTTATTACTATTTCAGTCATCTGTTACTAAAATAAATAAATAAATTCGACATAATATTTGTCACTAAACTAGATATATATACTGTATGCATATTCAAACCTAAAATGTATTTGACTAAGACTAAAAGATTTAAAGACTTTAAAGAAGTGCTCCATTTTCGTCACCGCTAAACACCTTATTCCGAAACATCCTTGCATTTTTTTTTACTATTTTGAAAAATATTTTTGAATAGTTGAAATGGCCAGGAGACAAGCTCACAACATGTCAATGTAGATTGGCCAGTTGGACAAGAGACAAAAACAAGAGAAGAAGAGAAGTTAGGGAGAATGGGTTTAGCGTCTGACAAAAATGGAGCCCTAAGACTAAAAGACTGACTAAATGAAGACTAAATCATGTTTGATATTCCGTCGACTAAGACTAGACTAACAAATAAGAATTTGGGAAGACTAAATGAGATTAAAAGACTAATTGCGTGTGATGCAAAAGACTAAGACTAAATAAAAAATATAAAATAAATAAATAAATAAAACGCTGTGAATCATTAATTCAGACTATATTTACACCTCTCAGGGTTGTTAAAATGTCTTCTCTCCTTTCTCCTTGAGACAAGGATGTACAAATAGGAAATGACAGTACATTTCCCGCAGAATTGTAGATGATGCTATTACACTGAGGTGTTGATTGTAGATGGTTATTATTAGTGTATAACCATAAGATGTTACAGAGAGGGCAAAAGCAGTGAGTGACAGTGACAATGTACGTGCCCACAATTCCAACCACGAGTGTCTTTGAGGTGATTCCCAGATGGATAGCATCGTGCAAGTTGCTAATAATTTGACATATTTTATGTCGCTTTGCTGTAAAATGGTGATAGAAAATGTTGTGGACAAAATTGGCCATATGCCTCTATAAATCAAGTGATTAATCGCTTTAAATACTTAAAAAAAACTGTTGAATTATCATCTTATAGTTGGTCACATGCCCTTAATGTAGGTTTGTTTATGGTTTTGTTCCAGGCCTGGACACATTGTCCAATTTATAATCTCCAGACCACTGGGGGTGTCTATACTGAACATATTGACAAGACCAAGGAACTGACAGTGAGATCAGCTGGAGCAGCTAGTGCATCGCCGTAGGTCATGTCATTTTCCAAGCCAAGCTTGTAGATCTGCAAATGGCTGAACCGGTTGTGTGTTAGTGTTTTGCAATAATAAGTAAAATCCACAAACTGATTTTTTCATATTGTGGTGGAGTAAAATCAAGCATTTTAACCTCTGGGACTTAGTTGGGAAGTAGTAGCCTAAAACTAGACCTATTAACTGTGAATACTGGTAAGAAAAAAAATAGTAAGTAAAAAATAAAGAATGCATAGCAGTGATAAAAAACAATTCATAGTGGCCTTGAGTGCATTCTTGCTTAAATAACAGTTAGCAGCAATTAGCAGTGTATTTCACCTGCAATTTTAACCAAAACTGTTGGAACCGCGGGGTTCCAATTAATTCACCCGTGTTATAATTAGTTCCTTGAACCGAATGTCTACATACACTTGTCATCAGTGCAAATATTTGACAGTATACTGAAACACAACTGTGTGTGTGTGTGTGTGTGTGTGTGTGTGTGTGTGTGTGTGTGTGTGTGTGTGTGTGTGTGTGTGTGTGCGTGTGCGTGTGCGTGCGTGTGCGTGTACATCCAGTGCCTGTGTGAATGAGATGTTTAAATGTAATAGAGGAAACTTCAGTGTATACAAACCCTGTGTTTGTAAACAGATTTGTTTAAAAACAGAATCTAACTCCACATCACCTCCACTCTATTGGCTCGTTACGAATCTGCTGGAGACTGCTGTGCTGTGATTGGCTAAAACACTGCCCCCCCGCCTCACAAATTAGCAACACCTTTCCTGAGCCGGAAAATGTTTTGTTTTCATGACTTGTTAACAACAAGTCTGCAGGACAAAGCAAGTGTCTGTCTGCACCGAAACAGCTCCAGTATCAAAGTAGAAGCAATGTAGTGAGGAAAAAGGCAAAAAATATAGCTATATTTTTATTTTTATTTTTAGATAAAAAGTTGCCTCTATTACCTTTAAATACTATTTTGTGGCAGCTAACATCTTCAGAATTCCATCTATATCTAGAATCCAGCTTCTTGATTATTTTACATGAGCATCACAAGTTGGTCATTAAGTTGGTCATTGGTTATAAATGTCGCTTGTTATGTATTTTCGGTTAATTGCCCATCTCTAGTACTGCCTTCATAACAGGTGTTGATGTAGGCTATTCCGTGGGACATGAGGGGAAGTTGCTCTAGCAACCGTTCTCATCGGCCCTGGCCACATCATCCAACCTTACTCTCATTAAAGCTGGCGAGTGACATTTAACTACACCAGCACTGGGGACCTCACAACGCAAATAAATTGAGAACTCCATATGAGGATTATAATGGCCTCCTTATTCTACTTTTAATGACCCAATCTAGTTTTCAAAGTCACATCCTCGGGAATAGGCAGGCACACTTCCCGCCCCCCTACAGACCCTCTGATTGGCTAATGGACAGCTTTGACGGTGGAGGAATTCTCTTCAGTGAGAGGAGGAGGAGGCTAAAAGCTCAATAATTTTCTTTTAACTCTTTTAGCCCACCCCCATCCAAGATGGCTTAAGAAGGCCCACTTGAGTATTTCCATGCTACATTTCTTACAGGGGTCTCTCTAATCCCCAGGCTCACCTAATGAGGAGGTAATGAAAAGTTAATCCTCATAGCTCAACTCCAACTAGCCTTTGGCTAATGCTGCTTTTAACTCTGTCTCTCATTAACTTTTAAATTGCTGGCCGTCAACAACAGGTTGCATGAAGTCCAGCCCATCGGCTGACCACAGTGGACACTCTACGGCGCTATCCAGTCGCTTGGCCGGGTGTGAAATTTTAAGCACAATTAGGTGGGAGGGAGGAATTCTTGGAGCAAACTGACCCCTAATTAGGATACAGTCTGGGTTTTCTGGGCCACAGCTGTCAGGGTATTGATTTCACTTAAGCTTTCTCTCTCTCCAGGGGTGGCCAAGTTATTCACCAAACTCAGAGCTCCTCATCTTAGCCAGTTTTGCTGAATCGATGTTGAGGATTTATGTGAATGTATAACCTAGCATTTATTAGTGTAAATTACCGATTTGAGTTGTTTTAAACCACACATATGTTGTATGGTTGATTAAGGAACTTTGTTTTCCAAAGTGACTAAGCATTGATTTGCTGTGTATGCCGCTATGTTTTCATTAAGGAAATTGTGAATAATTTAATAGGGCGATTAAAAATTAATCACAACCAACATTTCAAGCTTTAGGGGCAAGCAACTAGCTATTTGAAATTACAGGACAGACACACATTTCTGTCTTTCATCCAGAATTCAATGCTGCCCTCAATAAAAACGCTAGCACCGTTGTCTCTCCCGCATAATACATGACAACGTGGGCTCATAAAACATGTCTGACCGAGCCAACAATAAATTGTGATTTGATTGCAAATGGTTAATGCAAGGGCAAACAAGTACGTAAATTCTGCATTTGTGGAGCTTTCTTGACTAGCTTTCAACTGATTACCAATTCATCATTTTCAGGCTGCGGTGACACGTGGTTCTCAGCACTGTTGCTCCAGAGAATGAGAATGAGGTTAATGAATGTGGATGAGGCTAATTCCTCTGTCCTTGCCAGACCACAAGCCCATAAAATGCCGATAGACAGACCTACATGAGATCGTCTGTGGCCAAATAGTACTCATGGGACCGCCATGTGGAAAAAGAAAAAAGCGTCTGTCTGTCACCACTGTCTTCTTCCAAGAATCTCTCTGACAAAGCAGCAATATTTCATGCATTGCCTTGCATTAATACCATATATAACCCCGGCTACGAGGAAGTTATAAATTATATTAAATGCATGTATTCTGAACAGTCTGTAACACGTAACATGTATTTATGTTTCGCGATTTAGCAAAGGTGGCTGGGGCACTGGGCTGTACAAGGTGGAGTCACACTGAAATGTTGAACCCAGTGTGTATTATTACATGTTTTATCAGTTCTTTTATCTCCCCTTTTGTGAGTCTTCCCACGCTGCATGGGTCTGGCTGCTACCTATGTCATTCCAGGCTTTATAAAGGCTATAGGTGTAATTTCTACACATGTACAATGAAAATTGTACATGTAATTTGCCTTTGAGATTCTCTTTCTCTCTCTCTCTCTACTCTATCTCTTTCACTCTCTCACTCTCTTGAGCAGTCAGTCATCATTTAACTTGACAAGGTTACGTATTTTCAGCAGAAACAAATCCTTTAAAAACAGGTCTTGGGTGGCATAGACAGCAGCTCTAGCGTCTGATGTCTGCCGTGCTCCTGCGGAGAGAATAACGGCTTACTAACAACCCCCCCCCCCCCCCCCCCCCCCACACACACACACACACACACACACACACACACACACACACACACACACACACACACACAGACACAGACACAGACACAGACACACACACACACACACACACACACACACACACACACACACACACACACACACACACACACAAACTGTATATACCCCTTGGGGCGCTACTGATTATCTCTTGTCAAACTCAACTACAGTACCCCAGTTCCCGTTACAGTGTCGGCGATAACCCAATGGGAGGGGGCTGGATGGGATTTGACACATTCTCTCATGATTTAAGACGGATTCAGCGACTAATTTATGGGCTTGCTTTGTAATTGCTCAGGCATGCTTTTGCATACAAAATCCAGCCGTTGAGTAATAGCTGGTGTGCAGTGCCACGTTAACCAGTGCCAGACAGTCAATTTTACATAGTTAGAAATCAATTTATGAGCCTTTTACTTTGACTGTGGGTATGGCAATGACTAGTGGGCTCCTCGAGGATAATTTTATCTCGATATATCAGCGCATACTAATGAGAACAACACACTCATTCTGCCACTTGTGTGTTTTTAAACGGGAGAATTCCATTTTAATTGGCTCGGTGCTACAGTCGCACTTTATATTAAGTTGTTAATTACAATGATTAATTGGAATCATTAATCATTAATCATGACCATTAATCATCATGAGGGAAGTTGATGCTATCTGTTACCTAGCCTCACCTCAGGTGCATGGGCTGTGTGTAAAGGCTGTTGAGACATTGATCAGTGACTCGTCATGACTGTGTTTCATTTGCCTAGTTGGATTTAATTTGAAACCCTTGCCCCGTGCCATATTTTAAAAATGGATTACACTTATTTCAGAAATTAGATAAGCATAAGAATAGCAAGAAACTATACTTTATTATTGCTAAGTAAGAATATTCAACGATTAAATCTTTGGAAAAATAAACTGAAACATCCTCGTCGTCTTAGCCGGTGCTACAGGGGGGAGGAGAGGCAAGGCGTTGGCCCTGCGAATCCAGATCTGCTGAATCTCAATTTCACACTTATGAAATTAGCAGAGCCTTGAGAGAGAGCAAGGAGACATGATTCAGCACAATCTGTCTTTGACGATGGGGAGAGGGCTTGGACAACGACCAAACTTTCCACAGCAGCTTGCAGAATGTGAAGCACATTTGAACCTGGTCGTGAAGCCACCAAATAAGACCTCATCATGCAGCAGCGTAATGCAGGTGGCAAGGTTTGTGTTAAAGTCGGTGATGGGAGATTTGCTACATTATTTTATTTGAGGAAAAGTACAAAGGCACCGTTAGCATTAGCATGAATATATAAGAAAGTAATCATGATGCAGAATGTCCCCATTTCACAAGTTTTTGATTAACAATCATTTGTCACTTCTCACAAACATTGTCAGCATATTACAAAGTGACACGTACACAGTTCATTTGGTATTATCAAATACTGGTAGCTGAAAGTATAAAGCTGAAGTCGTATAGCTGAAATAGATTTTGAAATATTAATCAGACTCTATAGATGACTGGTAAATTGAGATGTAGTGGAGTAGAAAGGTGTTTGTAATTGTGTTTGTAATTACTGTAAGTAAATAAATAAGTACAAATTAATCAAATGTGTACTTGAAATACATGCACTTAGTTACTTTAGACATCAAATGTGTGGTCATTTACCTTTGATCTTAAAGGACTGATTGATTTGATTGATTGATTGAACAGTTTGCGGAATTACAGTACATTTCAGGTACAACTCTGACTGCATAATGAGCATTTCTACTTATTTACAATATAATGGGGCCCACAGTGTTCATTTCATCAAGGCATTTAGAGAACTTAAAACGTACATACATGAAGTAAGTATAAGACACTCAAACACACTCAGTCTGAATTTTCATTTGGTTTTACTTCATTATTCAAATTACTCCCCACGACAGCTGTTCCTGGGATGGTATTTGTGGCATTTAAAAAAAAAAAAAACTGTCGAGTCATGCAAGCACTCTTAGGCAATCGGGAGGGAATATGGGGACATAACGAAGATACTGATTTGCACGGCACATTGTTAACATTTGTAGGACTAATATAATGAAATGTATTTTTGGGGCAGATGTTCATCCTCTGCATCCAGGGAGTGTGTGCTAAGACGGAAGGACAAACGCACACGGACAGAGTGTACACATACTCATGCCTTCGGCTGCTGAATACAACAATAACTACATTTGGTACTGATTATTTGCTAAGTATTTGCAGGCAGGCTACTAGCTGTGTGCCACTTCATGTTTGGGCTACACCACTGCTGGGGGAAGAGTGCTCCATGTCATTATCGAGCTCTGCTCTTTGTAGCTCCCAAACACATTCCTCAATTTAATCCTCGTCTTCGTCAGAGTCGGACTCTGTGGCAGTCGCGAGAGAGCTGATCTTTTCTTAGGTTTCTTTGAGATAGAAGGCACACAAAGCAGGCAGGCAGCACTGCTGGCCATGACCATGAAATAAACATTTCTCCTCCGAGAAGTTCAGTTATGTTCCGGCAGGAGTAATAGAGAGAAACACTTCAGTTAGGACCTTGTTATATTCACTCACTCAAAGTCTGAGTGGTACACAGTACGCGTGTGCACGTACACGCACACACGCACGCACACACACACACACACACACACACACGTTAGACAAAAGCTATGCACTTTTGTTGTACGTATAACTACTGCACATCTAAACATTTGGTACTTGGTCATTTCAGGGAACCGGTTTCATCTTGTTGCCACGTCCTGTGTGACTGTCTCATTTGTTTCATCATTTTAGATGTACAGTTGTTCCAGCTGTGTGTTTTGTGGATTATGCTTAAATCCCTTTTCTGTGTTTTGCCATCTCTCAGTTGTTTGATAACAGCGTGTCTGAATGGTGTAGACTCGGTTAAAGGTCCTCGCTTGCCTCCAACAGCTGTCTCTGCCCGTAACCAAGGTGCTGCTGAATGAACATGACTGGTTTGGAGGAGTACGGCGGTCCCTATGGCTGGCATACTGGCTGCCGTGGGGAAACAATTACCATAGGGCTAATGGAAAGGAGCTTGCCTTGCTCTCTGTGATTAATTAATTATCATTTTTCTGCTTCATGGCTCTCCAAGGGCCGCGGCGCTAATCTACTGATGCACCGTCAGCAGTTGTCACTTATTACTGTACCATGTAAACCATATAGTACACACACTCACAGTTACTTTACAAATTGCAGAGCCATAATTTCATACTGGAAATGTACTGTAATTGGCAGATTCATTATGCATTAATTAAGAATTATTTCACAGAAACATTACGTGATTACAGTGAAGGCGGACACGCTGGTGATTTAAGTATACAGCATCTACTGAGATTTTTTTTATTTGTATTGTTACATGCATGGATTTCATGCTGTTTCATGGTGCTAGAGCAGTGGTTTTCAACATTTTTGATACCAGGGCCCACTATTTATTCAGAATTTGAGCCATTGTATGACATTTTAGCCCCGCGGACCCCCAAGACTAGAGATTTCCTTTTCTTTTTTTCCACAATTTGTCCACAGGCTGATTTCAGAGAACAGTCAAAACATACAGCTCAAAATGACCATTGATCTTACATTCTCTAGTTGTGTAGACTTGGGCTAATTCACATGATGAATATTTTGACTCTTGAGAGCGTAAACAGGAAACCAAATGGACCCACAACGGTCCATTTGGTTTCATGTTTACGCTCTCAAAGAGTCACATCTGGTTAGCCAGCTTTCCATCATTCAGCCTGGGGACCACCTGGAATCCTCTGAGGGACCACTGGTGGTCCGCGGGTCACCTTTTGAAAACCCCTGTGCTAGAGGAGTTTGTGTACCCGGGAAAATACTTTTCTCTTTCAACTAGACGTCTAGATTATTTTGTTTAGTTGCATTCATAAGAGCCTCCTATTGACCAATGAACTGCAGAACCGGTCATCAAATTAATGTCTTTGGAATGCGACAAAAACAAAACATCTCGATGAGGCTTCAGGGGTATGCAATTGATGTCCAACAACAAACATTTAATGCCATTGGAAATGAGTGGCCATTTTTGAGTGTTTGTGTAAACACAAATATTATGTAAACAAAAGTGAGGACACAAATTGTGATTGGCCATAATGAGATGATGGTACTCCTTTCACCACCAGAATCCATATCCTGGTAGCCAAAAGTATAGCAGATTACAACATGTCAATGCGACATGTAGCAAGCTTACTGTATACATTACGACTGTATACGGCTTACTGCCTTGGGTAGACCACTGAGATATGCTTTCCTCAGCAACTCTCTAGTCGCTAATCCTATGTAAACTATAAAATGCTGGACACGGAAGTCTGGCCAAGCCTAAACTTGTTGGTTTTATGTGATATATAGGTCTGCACTCATTTGCCTGTATGGATTGGGGTCATGTGAAAGTACTGACTAAGATCAAATACAGACAAACTTTCTTGGGCCAAATCATTTGAAAGCTGTGCACACTGTATATATTTATTCACCCCCCCCTCCCCCCCCCCCCTGTGGAGTTGCACTGTCTGTGTAAAGACATCCTTCTAACAGCCTCATTTGGGTCATTTCACAGAACCAGTCATGTAAACTCGCTAACAGGCCTGCTGAGATCTGTGAAGAAACTGCTTTGACATTGCATATGGAGAGCATCCAGGAAAAACAGTGGATGGCACTTCTATTCTCTACTCACCTACTTCTCTGTTGCCGCCAGTACAGTATATGCACTCACTACAGTTTTTCTACAGTTTTTCTTTTATATCCAACTATTAGTTAGATATTTGTCTTACACAAGGATTAAATTCCCATTGAAAATGAATGGAGAATTTACATTGTACTGTATGTGGACGAACAATATTTATTTGTGTGTGTTGATTAACCAGATGTAACTCTTGCTAGCGTAAACATGAAACCAAATGGACCCGTGTGGGTCCATTTGGTTTCATGTCTACACTCACAAGATGAAATATATTTTAAATATTAAAATATTATAAAATTAATATTATTATATTTATTAAAATATAGCCCAAGTCTGCATATTTGCCTGTTTTGTTTCCCAACTCCATATGGTGGACAAAAGCAAAATAAATCTTTAGTTTTGGGGTCTGTGAGGCTGAATGTCCTCAAATGGTGGTCCGTGGCTCAAATGCTGAATAAATAGTGGGCCCTGGTGTCAAAAAGGTCGAAAACCCCTGATTTATAGAATGTGTTTTGTGATCCGTGTGCGTACATTGTAAAATGCCTGGGGCATTCCATCCGCCAACTCAGGGACAGCGAAATTGATGTGAGAGTTCAGTTCAAGATATTAAGAGGGAGCAGCCAGTCAATGTACAACTGGACTGCATGTCAGCAGCAGACCATTGGCAACAATACAAGTGGAAAGGAAGTGAACGGTGCATAGAATGCTTCGTAGAATTAATGAAACAGTATGGTAATTGCCTGCTGAATGGAAAAGAAACCCCGGTAATGCTACCATATAATCACCTGCTGACATAAGCAAGGGGGGGGGGGGGGGGGGGGTTATTTCAGCATTGTCTTAAAAGAACTTCCATCTCGTATAGGATATGAGGGCTATGACGAGGTAGGCATTCCGTGGCTCTTCCGTGGTCTATTGAGTGCTGTGTGCCCCTGAGCGCCAGATGATGTGTACGTCGCTATATGCTCACATAATTGGCAATTTCACAATGCTGCGAAAATCTCACCATGACTCACGGTAATAAAGAGACACAGCAATGTTTCTAATGTGCGAGAAATAATGTACAGCTCCATTCAAATATGCAGTACACAGTAAAAGGAGATTGAGGCTCAGCGTGTTACTGAGCTATAAACACACATTTATAGTTTGTCTTGTGGCACATTTTCCTGAGGCACGTAGAGCCATGATGCTGCAGGTATATGTGTTTATCATTGTGATTTATTTTTATCTGTGCTGCTGTTTGGGTAAACAGCCCTGTGCTCTCATAGTAATAATGTGAGATGCAACAGTGCTGCTTTGGCACTGTTATTGATTGTGAACTCATCAAAGATACAAGAGATTCAGATCCTCTCATATTTTTTGCCCCAAGCTTCATCACTGATAAGTGATTATTGATCGGGAGGGTGTTGTATTCTGCATAAGACTAATCTTACATCAGTTAGATTAATAAAAATGTCTTTTCCCTTTTCTGTAAATATCTGACTGGACTCGTTAGTTCGAAGTGTGGGGGTCGCATGCCCATGCCCATGCACGCACAGAGAGGGTGTCGGTGAGAGTATCTTGTTGTGTGTGGAATTAACAAATAAGCCAATGACTGTGGCTGGAGGGACCCCCGCTCATAGAATGCAAACGCCATCATTCTGCTTATTCTGCTGCGGTTTCGGTTCCATGCTATAAAAAGTTGCACATGTCCGAATATAGCACATAGAGGCCATGTCACGTTCAGGTTGATCTTGTTTCAAAAGCTACTTTCCCCCCTTGGTCGTGTGTGTGTGTGTGTGTGTGCGCGTGTGCGTGTGTGCACGCGCTACTCAAATGTTTGCTAGTGGTGTGGTCTATATGGCCAGCTCTAACGGTGTCAGAATGCCTTTTCTAGGGCTCGTTTCAACATGCTGTATAGCATACTGTATGGTAGACAGGTGGCAGCTGGGCACATAAAAAGAACTGCACAATGGTGTGGAACAATGTGCAGGCAGACTCATTGACCATTGGGGAGCATCATGAAGCGGCCGCTGTGCCATTGTGCAGAGCCGGTCCTGCCATTCGGCCTTTATGGTACCTCAAAGAGTGATCAGCGTGCACACACAAACACAAGCTGGACTCAAGAAACAAGCAGGAGGGGCGGAATCAATTTGAGACTGCGACGTACATTGCGACCGGTGGCCAAACGGTCGTCTGTTTTTTTTTGTTTTTTTTCAACTTCTGTAACATCATTCTGTGACCGCGGCATACTTTGCAGCTATTTTGCATAATGGCTACGAGTGTTTCATAACTGTCGTAGCCATTGGCATAACGGTCAGCGGTTAAGGTTAGGTATAGGTTTTACTGAGGTTATGCTTAGGGTTAGATTTAGGTTTAGTCGCAACTGTTTTGGCCAAACGTTTGGCCAAAACAGTTTCGACAGCTCAACGGTCGAGACAAATTTATAACGCTCGTAACAGTTTTACCAACAGCATGACGGATGGCCAAAGATGGCGACGAAAGTCGTGGTCGCAAATTGATCTTGCTGTCTCACGAAACAAGGCATCATAAAAGCACTCAATGACTCTTCTGAACATTCTCCCTCCTATAGGTTTCAGATTCCATGTGTGGTCTGATTTGCAGGGCTCAACATGTAACAATGCCAGACATCAAACCAGTTTGTTGTAAACCAAATGGTTTTTGTCATTAATTTTCTTCTAGTTTTTGACAACATACAGTTGCATCAAGATCGCATTTTGACTAGTTGTATAACCGCATCTGTCTGTACGCGTGCCGTGCGTTGCTATGTGCACTCAGCATTAGACTATAAACTAGAATACTGCTCAGTGAACAAGTTAAATAAGTTGCATCTTAAGTCAGTTACATTGTACTACACATGACAACTGTGCTTGTCACTCCAAAGAGCTCATAGCTTTGCATTCTAAAGAGTTCATTCCTGCCTGGTGAAACACAAATAAACGGTTTGCTAGCAGCTAATGTTTGTTTACTGTATAGCACTTACTTCCTCTCAAGTAACAATTGTGTGTGTAATTCAATGCCAAGTGCATTCTTATTCGTGGTGTCGAGCTGTCGGCAGAGATCGTGTGCAGATTAAGGCCCAGACAACGAAGACGAAACAATGGAGTTACCTTGACTGGATTCAAACATCAAAGCAGTGAGACAGAAAGAAAGCTCCGTGCAAGCTGGGCTTGCATTCCAGGATTGTGGTGGTGTGGTGTCAGCTTATTCAGTTGTTTACATCCACAAAATCAGAAACTAATGCTTGCTTCCTCTACCCAGCCCTTATCAGGGTCTCCAAGCAAGCAAAACAAATGCTACAAAGAAAAAAAAGAGGTAAAAGAGAGAGAGACAGAGTCTGCTGGGACAGAGAAAAGTTGCCAGCGATGGAAAAATGCCAGCTTTGCAGCCACGATTACAATTATTCCATGTAAAATGTGTATTTAAAATAGCATATTGTGCAGTGCTAGTCTATGGCAGGAAAAACAGTATAAAAACAGCGGCAATAAGAGAAGTCAGAGTACTGTTGGAACACCCTCATCCGTCCTTGTTTCTCATCCACTTGGAACTGAGGTATGATGAGGGCCTTTCTTCAGGGATAACTGCCTTTACATCAATGCATCAGTGACTCCAAATTGCCTTTGTTGGCCTCCTAGGAGGTTAAACTCAGACTCACCAGGCATCGCAGAGCATCTCCCAGTGCACGCGATTCAAACAATCCTATAATACAGTGTCTGATTGATTATCCTGGAAGGCTTGCACTGTTTCCACTTTGGCCTATCATCTGAATGGATGCAAATGTGAACCAATTTTCAGAACGATGATCAGGTTTAAAGGGATGGTTGCAGTGGTAAGTAAGCTATCTCCCTATGTGTTTCTGTGGACATCACCCACCTGGAGAAGAGGAACCTTTATGTGAGCTGGATCCTGGACAACAGCATATGGTGAACTCCAACTCTGTCGCTCTGACCCATAACAGAGGAGCCCCTCAGGGCTGCATCCTGAACACTTCCTTGTAGTGTTCCCATGCTTGTGTGGTCACACACAGTTCAACTTGCTAATGTTTGCCAAAGAAATGCCAGTAAAAGCTTGCAAATGGCCTGCAGGATAAAGATCTACACCCTGGCACAGTGGTGTCAGCAGCATACCAACCGATCTCTCATTGCCAATAAGTTGAGGGTGTGGATCAGAAAGAGGGTAGACTTCATCCACATCAACATGTCTACTCTAGTTATCAGCTTATTCCTCTGCGTTCACACTAGTTATGACCTCTTCTGGAGTGAGCACACAGGTCATGCAGTGAAAAGAGTGCAGTAGTGCTTTCACCTCAGGAGACCGAAGAATTTCGGCATGGGGCCTGTGATTGTACATGCCTTCTACAGAGCAACCACGAAGAACATCCAGAATGGATGCATCACTGGCTGCTATGGGAACTGTACGGCCATAAATTACAGCATTTGATTATGCTTCTCCAATTCTTTAAATACCCTAGAATCATCAAAGATCCCGGCCACCAGAACGAAAACAAGGACTGTTTAAAGTGCTGTTATCTAGCACAAGGTGCCGCTGCCTAAAGGCCTCGACCAGTAAGCCCAGAAACGGTCAACCGGCAATCAGGATTAGGAACAGTGCACACTTACATGCTGTTGCCTGTCTACCTGTTACACACCCACCCTCAGAGGCACCAGGCAATAGTGTGTTTGTGTGTGTACACAATAAAACACAGAATAACAACCTCATGCACGTGCATTAAGGCAAGAATAAGATATACCGCATATTCAAATGACTTTTGCATTGTAGAGTGAGGGTTAGTTTTCCCTCCACAGGAATGATGCATAATGCATAGGTCAGACTTGACCAGGACACAACAGGACACATTCTCATCCCTGTTGGCTGTGGGTGCATATAATTGCCTTCTTCTTAGCAGTCTGAATTTGACACTCAATTCTCAACAATGACAGCACTGTAATTGCTCTGAAAAGGCATGGTTGAGCTTTGGAGTGATGCCGTATACCATACACGTATCCCCCATACACGTGCGCGCGCGCGCGCACACACACACACACACACACACACACACACACACACACACACACACACACACACACACACCCCCCTGCTGCTTCATCCAGTCTACCTGCAAAGTGATGCCTTTCGTCCAGCCATCCATGCCGCAACTCTGGAATTGCTCCAGTGTTGTCAGACAACCGTCCGGTATGAATCATGATTGCAGCGGATCTACAGTATATTGCACTATGTATTCTCTTGTATAACCTATTTTATAAAAGTGAAAGTGTGTCTGCATGTGAGCGTGGAATGTATTACTTGCACAAGCATAGGCTACTAAGCGAGCGCAAGTAAATCCATCGGTTTGCGGTCGTCGGCCATTGACCGTTGGCCGTTGACCCTCGAAGTACTCCGATTGGCCAGTTTAGGTGATGACGTAATGGTGATGTAATTAAAGGGGCAGTTCACTGTTTTCACAAAAAATATATATGTTAATGACATTTAGAAGATATAGAGCACTATCCTGTTTTTATCCTGTCTTTATTTGTGAAATGTGTGGTTGTAGGTATGTTAAATGTTAGCAGTGAGTCCAGTGAGTCTCTGATCACTCACTCTGCTCGCACAGAATGAGCTTGTGTGTTTTATTTTTACTTGCATGAGTGGAGCGGGCGCAGGTTAAGCGATCTGTGTTCAGTGGCCGGTGGTCCCTTGGCGTATTCTGATTGGCTAGTTTAGGTGATGACGTAATGATGACATGAGTAAGAGACCTTTATACAGTAGCAATAGCTACTGTAATGGCATGAGCATTAGTTTGCGCGAGTCGGCCATGGCCTACTTGTGTGCAACACGCAGGTTTGCACTCTACAGAGTGCTCATCTAGTTTATTAGAGCAGAGGATACAGGTTTACACAATGCTTTGTGGATCTTGGAGTGATTGCATGAATGGTAAATGCCATACCTCCTTTTCTCTAAAGGAAAAAGGAAAATGAGAAAAATAACATTAATTAAGGCAGCTGCGATATGCCAGTTTGCGTTGATGTAGATTTATTTTTAATCCATGTTATATGGTGACATTTGAGGTCCTGATATGAAAATTCATATACAGTAAATATGCATGACACATTTACTTTATTAGGATATTAGCTGCTATACATGCCACATGACATTCTGCGCATGCAAACAAGTTTATCGCTACGTTTTTAATGAGGGTGGAAAATGTTTAAACACATGACACAGTTCTCTCTCACTACCCTTGGAAAAAGACAGCAACACGGATCACACATCGTAAACACACATAACTTAAACTCACCAGAAAGGTGTGATAATAAACTTAACCTGCCCACTTTGTGGGAAAACAGCACTGTGGGGGATTGGTCCTTCTTTCCAATGAAGGGCTGGCAGTGGCAGATGTAATTAGATGGCATAGAATTCCTCCAGGTGTTTTATGGCTGTTCGCAAGGTCATCCCAGCCATGTTTAGGATGCTGTTCAGGCGTGAAGAGGAGGAGTCGTGGGTCTGCTTGACTGGCAGTGTGTGAATTGCCACCCCCTCCGGTGAACCACATGAGTTGCGTCAGCTAGCCTCCCCATCACCCTCAGTCCATTGTTGTGAAAGTTTGACGGAAGCTCGCAGGAGAGCGTTGCTTGTCCAAACACATTTCGATTCAGCGATGTACAGTTTCAGTGTAGATACACACTCTCCCTTTAATACAGCATCCCAGAGAGTAGCCCGGAGGCATCACAGCAGTTGAGGTTAGAGAGTTACAGTCAGGTACACTATGGAGGAAAACAGCATCTCACTGTGTCCCGTCCTGTACTGCACAGGAAAAGTAACACGTTATTCACCGCATCTCCTCATAAGTGAGATATAGTGTTGGAATTAATACTACTACTCATACTACTAATCCGTCGGATTAAGCACGCATGTAACCCAGGCATAGTGTGGGTTACACCTGGCTCGACTGACAGCTTAACAACTCAGATGACCTGGGGTGCGCTGCTGTGCCATGGAGGCGTGAAGATCGTCAGTGTCAAACGCTGAGTGAAACCGACGTGTTGGAGGAATAAGGGGCGAGAGAGGAGGAAGCTTACCCAACAGTAGCGGACGGACGTCTGGCCTCCAGAGCGAATCCTTAAGCAGATTGTTGGTTTCGCCTTTGTGGCCGATGCTCTGGAGAGATGCATCCCATCTGTCCCGCTCTCACCTTGCCATTGCAGCAGCACCAACCTGGCCAGCTTGTCACGTCTGACTGGTTGCTGCGGGGCTCATCCACCGAGGCCCACTCATAGACCTCAGAGAGCAGGACCCCATCATCAATCACACAGATGAGCAGTGCATATACCACCGGGACCTGTTCTCCAGTGATGGCCGGGGATCCAGATTTCTTCTGGCATCTTTTGTTTTGTAAGGCTGGATTCATTGGGTAGTTAAAATCACGTGGTCCCACTCATTTCTGGATGGAGCTGAAAACGAAGGTGATATATGGAATTTTCAAGAAAGCTTTTGTTAGATCTGAGTATACATCACATTATATCATGTAGTTTGTCATCCTCTATAAATAATTGAGCTTAGGTTGTACCATTGCTGGGTGATTTGCAATCCATTGTGATATATTCTATATACTGTATTAACAGACACACAGAGCAAGTGCATACCAGCACAACTTCCAAAAGGAATGTGCCTTAAATCTTGTTCATTTTTGTTATTCTTTGTGTTGTTTAATTAGTTTCCTATTTGTCAGCAGCCCTGTGGCCCAGAGAACTAGCCCTGCAGTCTAAAGGCCACAAACTAATGCCACATCCTTCTGCCCAGAGACTAATTGAACCCATGCTGAACCACCTGTGAACATGGTGTGATAATTGCCATTTCGGAGACTCAAAGAGCATGAAGTGATAATAAAGTGTGGAGGGCAGGAGGTCTGCGCCTCTGTCTGGTAATTGAAGAGTGAAATGCCATGTGACTCCAGCCATGCATCAGGTAGAGGAAGTTAAAGGTTTATACTTGGACCCCCCCCCCCCTTTATGGTGAAGCGTGTGCTTGCTTGCTTTAACAGGAGGTCAATTATAATGGAGTTGTGCTTAGGTTGTCACCACAAAGTGTATAATCAAGGGAGCTACGGGGCTAACCGCTAATCCATAGCTGTGCACCTGAGCATGCCCGGTTCGCCTGCCGCGTGGGGTTATTCAATGTGCACCCATGGTCTGCATCCCCAGAGGTTCAGTAGATTCAATTATCATCAATACCTCATTCTCACAAAGCTGGATAGCTATTGGACTGCGCTGGGAGGGAATGCAATTTATGCTTTTTCAACTTCTCCAACACACACAGTGCGCAAATGTACCCCCCCCCACACTCTCTCTCTCTCTCTCTCTCTCTCTCTCTCTCTGTCCCAGATAAACAATAATGTTGTATACAGTACATCAACACTCTGCACTCTGCCACTACCGTAGATACCAGAACACAAGTTTATCTCAACAAGCTGAACGGCTGGCTCGTTCTATGTGTGGGTGGGGTGGGGGTGGGGGTGAGAGGCGATCGACAAGCATGAGTGCATCACAAGCACATCATGAGCAGCTGTCAGTCAGTTAAGTAATAATCACAGCATTAGCCTTCAATGTAGGTGAATGTCAGCCTAGGATTGCCTTGAAAGCCCCTTTTAATCATCCCTCCCTCCTCTTATAGTCCAAGTTCACTTTGATGATATTAACTTCCCTCTCTGCACATAGCAAATAAGGCAGGCAGACCCCTTGTATGAGTTTTAATTAGTAGCCCTAGTGTCCCTTTCTTAAGACGATTCTCTCTTAATGTGACCGACCCCCAAATTGAACTACAGTATATACTGTATATTGTGGCCACAGACATAAAAAATATGATCAAGAGTCAGAGTAATCCAACTATAACAGAGCAATAAAACTATAACAAATAGTTGTATTTAAGTTGAGTTCAAGTACATTGTCAAGTACGGTACATTTACACATGCCTGAACGACATACTCTGCATTTAACCAGTGGTACTATTGGGAGCAGAAAGGGCGACTATTTTTTAACAGTGCCCGGGGAGTGTCTTCTACACACAGCCAATCTAAATGTCCCCTCTAATGCCTTAAGCCCTGAACCCTCACAGACTAAATTGACGTCACCTCAACTCGTATGTGCTTGGTTGGTATAAATAGGAATGGGACAGTACTTTGGAGGTGTGTCCTTCATTCATGACCTTTTCTGTAACTTTTAAAACTCTTGATATTCTTAATTACACTAGTACTTGCCTAACTGTGTTTATTGGGATTATTCTCTTCATCTTATTTCTATGTAATTTTAATTTGTGATTAGTTTAAGGTTCGCATATTACTCGTTTTTAATTGTATAACGCTATTTCCTAATTCTATGGATGTAGACGTGTACTTTTAATACACATTTCTTATACTTTGTCCCTCAAGGTGTTTACTAAATAATACAGTATCTCTTCTCTAACCCATCTTGATAACGGTGAGAAAATATTGCTCTTTGTTGAACTTATAACCGGGCTGCGTTTGTAAAGTGTATGCAATGACTGACCCTGTATTTCATGTCACAGTCCTATGAACTGTGGATAATTTGCTCAGTCAAGGTCTTACAGAATAGGTGCAGAGCTCTGAGAACTTCCATGCATGTGATGATTTGATAGGGGGTCGTCGCCCCAAGTCCCTGCGGACGTACATGTGACCACTCACTCACTCACGTGAACACATGCATGCCTATAACTTTCAGACTGGACCTTCGTATTGGCCTGCACAGTCTCCTATCTAACAACAGGCTCTATACCCATTACATCATACTGCCTTTCCATCTCCTAATACAGTAGTTCACCGCCAACTCGCCAAGCACTCATCAAAAAGCCATCTGCTGGGCGAATACATTCTGTAAAAGTAATTTCAACTGCCTCCGGAACGATATAATGCTCCCATTTCCTCTCCTTCTTCCAATTTGGTGAGCTACTGGCCCAGCGTTGTGATCACTCCACTGCTTTCCCGTCACATGTTGCCTTATGTGTGATCCGCGACCCGTTGCCATGTGTGGTTACCATCCACTCTGCTAGGAGATGCTGAGCCCGCAGCACATCAGCCTACACAGGTCTTAACATGGAGGTCCAGCGCAACACAGCAAACACTGCTTTCAGCACAACTTTCCAACTTCCTACACAACCTGGGACACAACTTTAATCACCTCCGGCATGCAGGGAAAAAATGTTTTCTTCTCTCCACTGTTTTTCCCAGTCAGTCTCTCTATTTTTAGAGTTTCGTCAGCCAAGGCAGATCGTTGTACCGAACCGATGTGCATCGCACTGTTGGCTCCCCCTTAATTTCCACTGTATATAAAGACTGTAAATGGGTCAGAGCCCTGCAGGAGAGGACCCACCTACCGCAATCAGCCCGATAGGGAAAGGGAATCACTCAACCCCAAATGACCGCGGCCTCCCTGCACCCCGTCCCGGTATGTAAACACAGTGTACTGTACATTGTAAAAGGTGATTGTATTTGCTGGTCCAGTCTCTTAACTCTTTAATTATTATTGGCCCACTTTGAAGTTGTTGTGGTTTTCATTGGTTATCATTGTGTGGTTTGTTTTTTGTCTGTCGGATGTAGAGGTTATAGTTATTTCGTTCTCGTCTGCTTTGCAAGATGGCACATCTAAAGGTGGTTATTCTAATAACAAATCCCGATTCATTTAAGTCAGAGAATGTACAAATTCTGTTATTTGTTTTCATTTTTTGACTCATTGTTACTCATTTATTGACTCATTGTTACCCACACACATGGTTAAAATATAATACAGAGGACTTTATTACTGTGCGTGAAACATGGGACTCTGGGGGGCAACATGTTTTGGAAAACGTTCCACATGTGTTCAACATGAATGAAGTGAGGCAACAACAAGAAGCGGATGTTTTTGCATAACAAACGGTTGTGCAAGAAGAGCCTTATTCATCTAAGGTCCAGGGCATTTTAATTCTCTGGAACACGGAGCACATCATGGAACACAGAGCACAATGTGCACGTGCATGTGAATACCGGATTGTGCGCGCACTGGTGGGTGCGTTGCAGCGTCTGCACATTTCTATGTTGTGTTAGCCTTAGTAAACTGTAAAACAGGATAGATGAGGGTTTACTCAAAGCTAATCACAGAAAGCACATTACCCACGAATATGCGAGCTGTGGCCTCTCTGTCTCTCGCCTCCAGAGAATTTTGCCTTTCACAATTTCATTAGTCACCATCATGTGTTTGGGTCCAGTCCAAAAGCACTCCGTTCATTAATTTCTTTGGTCATTTTCTTGCATGGCTGTAAGGTTTGATAAGATGTCGGTGTTGTTCCCCTGCGAGGCTTCCACTCATCCAGACACATCCTGACCTATTTTCCAGAACGTCAACAGTATTGATCAGCTGTTCAGTGCAATGAGCAGGAATTTTAGCCTGTTGTGCGAGAGAATTGGTTTCTCATCACCCAGTCACACAATTACTTTGACTTTCTCCTAAACATTTAGTGGAATTTCACTTAAGTATTGTCCTGGGGATGGGACAGGGAAAACAAGGAGACGTCTTCGTCAGACTAATAGTAATACGCCTAGTTGCAGCAGTGAATCCTGAGTCACACAGATGAGCGTGTGTGCGTTTGGCTGTGCATGTGCACACAATTCAGAGTTATTGAGGCATTTCTTAAGAGATTTAAATATTTATAATGATATTCTACAATACCCAGTTTTTTTGCTTTCAGATCTGAATGGTATGTCTCATTCAGATCTGTCTGAATCCTGGTTGCTGGGTATAAAATCTAAACTCTGTTTGTGGGTTTGTTTTGACCCAAATAGCTAGGCCAGATGGCTTGGTAATATTTATTTAATTTTATATTTTTTTCTGATTGATTGTACAGGTATAATCAATACAAAGAACATGGGTGGGAGACACAGCAAAGCTCATCAGTATCAGAGCTTGCACTGGAGCCTATACTACTGTAGCTGCACTACTAGGGCACTGGTTAGGGCCCAGAATGTTTTTGTGTTCCACTTATGACATAACTGGTGTGAGCACCCACCTTTTAATTCTTTTTTACATGTAAGCCTCTGGAAAAACACATGCTCAAAACACATCCCAGTGGTTACCAAACTTTGACATGCAAGTCTACAGACTCGGTGACATTTCTATCTCTGAGTCCCCAAGTTATATTGTAAAATCAATGTAACTCTGAGCAGTTACGGTATGACTCTTGTCCAGTCAAGCTATTTGACCCGAACTTGTATATGAATAATTATTATTTTACTTGATGGCATCTCGGTGTGATGCCATCAGTGTTTTTAAATGGCATCTTCTTGTCAGGAACTCTACCCCACACAGACAGACCTCAAGAACCGCTGTTAAAATCCTATGGATATCTGGGCAAAAACCAGCGAACAAAGCTTGACTCAGCATGACTCTAGCTGACTGTCTCCCTCTCAAACTCCCATCTGCTGCACTGCGCTGTTGATTTCCTTCCAACCCATGGATCCTCCTAGGATCATCGCCTTGGCTGGCTCTATAACACAGAAGCCCATCAGATTAAGCTTCAACTATCTCTTGACCAATATGGGGTCTCAGTATCTCCAAAACCAGTAATGAGAAAACTGAGATTGAATTTGAAACTCGCTGCGACCAGGGGGATTAGCGTGGAGACCGAGACTTCTTTACCTCAAAGACGTCAACTGGATTGGAGAGTGTGAGAGTGTGAGAGTGTGTGTGTGTGTGTGTGTGTGTGTGTGTGTGTGTGTGTGTGTGTGTGTGTGTGTGTGTGTGTGTGTGTGTGTGTGTGTGTGTGTGTGTGTGTGTGAGAGGTGGGGGGAGTCTGGGATATGTCGATGACCTACATTTCTTCTAAAGTGGTTGCAGTGGATTGGCATTTAATATTGGAGGCATCTCAGAATGTTGCTAGTAGCAGAAATGGGTTGCTTGTGTAAGGACATATACAAAAGGCCTATTTTGGCTTTGGGTGGGCTAAATTCAGCAATGAACTCGACCCACCCTTTTCAGACCCAAAAAAGGAGCTAAGGTCAGAATTGTGACCATATTTTAGGTGCCTCAACGGGTAGGCGTGTTGGTGTATGTGAGGCCATATAAAAGCCATCTTTTTATTTTTGTTTTGTCTGGTTCATGGACACATGCTCGCCTATAGCCTGGCATGGTAAGACTGGTATCATTGGGTGAGTGAAGGTCTCACTCTGGCTCTGGAGTGACAGACCAACTCTCCAGGGTTATATTTTTTCACCTGTCTGGTTCCCAGACTAGTGCTCACCATTTCATTTGATCCGACATTCAGCCAAGGCAGTCTGGGTCTGTCCTTAACCTTGGAATTGTAATTTCGAGTCAATAGCTTTGCCCTTAACCTTTGTAATTGCAATTTCCTTACAAAAATGAATGAATCCCAATAACAATGACATTTGCCCAAATAAATTAATGAATACTTGCCCAGTTCCACTGACAGTTGTCGTCGTGCCTTGCTCTCGCACCAATCGCATGCCTGCATAGAAGGATCAACTGTGCGTTTGAACAACAGAGGCAATATGGACAAGAATAATGTACCTGACTGACTGACTATAAACAGCTTACACTTAGATAAATATAACACACACAGCACATATATTGACTTTCTGAGACACTACAATAAAGCTGCAGAGTTTATCTTTTGATTGGAAAGCCTATACAGTACATCAAACACAGAGACAGCATCATAAGATACACAGATGGACATGTGTGTGTGCGTGCGTGTGCACGTGCAGCTTCACATAATTATACTATACTATACTTGAAGAAAGAAATAAGAAGTTACTTTACTACAATGTGATTATTATAAAACATGTACAGGTATTAACCACTTCAACCCAGTATACATTTTTAGGGCTGTTTGATAATAGAGGACATATTATACTGTACATTTTACACAAAATATATTGTGTTTCATCACTGCAGCTTCATCGCCGTCTGCAGTTCCTTTTCTTAGTTACTTATTTATCCACATGGTGCCTTGTGGCTTCACAGAACGCTTGGACCACATTTCACAGTCAGCTGCTGCAGTCCTCACTTTACTTCATACTATGTGATTTTCCAGCCAGCTTCTTCTCTGCAGCCTCTTTGGTATTAAAGGTAAACATAGAGGAGCAACAGCCTCCTCCTTGAGACGTTAGATACGCAAGTGCTGCTCACTGCAGCCTCAACATCACCCTAAGTAGAGGAGAACTACTACGTCATGGCCCTTTCAGAAGGCCCCCAGAGAGCAACAGCTGCCAAAATACTTCCAAATAACAGTAATTTGCATCAACTGCAGACTGCGCACGCATGCACGCACGCACACACACACACACACACACACACACACACACACACACACACACACACACACACACACACACACACACACACACACACACACACACACACACACACACACACGCAAGCACACATTACTACCTTTTTATTCAATAACTTACCAAGTGGTTAGTGTTGCCAGGCAACCATGTCGGCAGCATCTGCATTGTGTTAACACAGTGTGAATGCTGATGGCCCATAATGTTGGCTTTGATGCCTTTGTACGTTCAAGGGATGTTCGGCGGCCTTCACCTGCCGGGTCGACTACCTGCAGCCAAGTTCTATGTTTTTTTATGTTTTTATTGCCTTACAACTTGTACAACTGGTATTATTAGCTACACACTAACAATAACAGAGATTGCAGCACCCAAGCACAGTGATGGACAACAGACAATTTCTCGATGACCTTACAGACATTATGTTGGAAGGATTTATTTATGTAGACATTCTCTGTACTCTGTAGTGGGTATGCATAGTTTAATTATATAGATGTTTTAGCACCTACCAGTAGATGTTGTGCGTGCTTTGGGCTGTACCCAGTGGAGTTGTGAACAGAAGTAGCACATAATGTTTGAATGAGTAACTGTGTACATAATAGTGATTGGTCTTTGAAGTGTTTTGCGTACTGTAGGTGTGTTTGGTAGTAAATTACTTTGCAATGATTATCATCAAAGTACTAGTGTGTGACATTTGGAACGATGTAAAAGGGGTCCCTGGCCCTGCTGTAGGAGAAAAGTAGAATCATTATTTGATTATTAGAAGTGGAGGCAAATACAGGTGGACAAGTAAATGGTTGTTATGGCATAGCAAGCCAAGAGCGATATGTTTGTGACAGTTTTGAAGTCATTGGACAACTGCGGTGCTATGAGTAAGTAGTCCAGACTGCACAGGCTTTAGCCTGGCTTCAATTAAGGTAGAGAAGATTAATCTCATCAGCAAGAACTGCACAGTGAAGGAAACAGAGAATATACTCCAGACAAGGAAAAAAATGAAATCTTGTAATATACATCATATATGAAACTACTGAAGTCCTGTAATTTCACACAGTGAATTTAGAGAAAGAAAGAAAATCTGAAATATCCACTACAGCATGTGCACCTTCCCTGAAATGTACATGAAACATCAAGTGATGTTCCTAAAATTATTTTTGAATTATTATTTGGTCTGCAACAATAATTAACAGAAATATTTCTTTTTTATTCTTATATTCTGTTTGCATTATTCTAATTAGCACCTTATAATTTATGCTATTAAAATTTTAGATTTTTCAAGATTTTTAGTGTTTTTAGTGTTTTTTACACCCCAAAAAGCTTTTTTTTTGTCAGTCAAATATATTGAGATATCTGTCTGTGATTTTCTGTGAGAGTCTGAATGGAGGCGGATGAATGGGCACTCTCAGATTCTCCTATTTAGTGATGTCACTACAAATACCAATTTTAATTGTATTCATGGATCCACACCCCTTCTCAAAGAAGCTCAATGAAACCAACCGAAACCAGGCAGAACATGCATACTCTACTGTATTGAGACAGAGAATAACAACGAGGTGGGTGGGGGGAAGCAGTTGGGGGTGGGGGTCTGTTTTTGTGGACGTTTCTGATACTGCATCCAAATAGCACCCTAAGGAAATATGAAAAATAATTATTAATAATTTTGTTTGTTTAGGCTACAGACGGCATAAATAGGTATTAAAAGGCAAGATTTATACGATACATTTGATTTTAAATTCATGGTGGGTCCCCTTTAAATCACCAGCCTTGGAAAATAACTCTATGCCTGAAAAGATGGCCCACCCCATGCCCTCAGGTGTGTTCTCTGAATAATTTAAGGCTACCATTTGAGGTCAACGTGGAAGGAAGAAAAACACAACACGATCATCAGTATCATGCCCCTTCTGCTTTGTGACATTCTTTTCACAGCCTGTTTTCAGGAACAGCAGCGTGCAGAAGGACCCGTGGCAGTCTCTCAAATGCATCCTGTGCCCTTGAAAATCAAGGCTGCTCTGTTCACACTGCAACTTATCTCCCAAAGTAAAGCTGACATCTAATCAACACCTGCAACCCCTACCTTTGCCGCGTGTCCAAGTGAGACTTCAAAAGTGGTGCCAAGCCACACGTTTACCACGGCGAATGAGGCGCCGGGAAGCGAAAGGGAGAAAAGCGAGCAAGATTTCCAATCAAAGCCGCCTCAAAGAAATGCTGCTGTGTTCTTTCCCCGCATGTGCACTGGATAGTACCCGTGATGTGCTGTTGAAGCCTCGTCCCTTTGAATTGTTAGGTGGCTTGTCTTGCTGCCCATTCTGCCATAGTGATTGTGTCCCGTACCGCTAGATTACAGTTTATCAGCAGAGCTGGGAAACCTTTCTGCCGGTATTAGCTTTGCTCCCTAAAACTCCTGCAGAGGATGAGGCGGTTGCTGAGCCCACATTATCACTCGAGTTGAGGTTTAGACTATAGATGCTTCATGAAATAACGTGTGGATGTGGAATAATGACCCGCGTCAGTTCTCTCTTGCGGCTCGCTGAGCATACCTCTGTGGTCATGTCATTGTCACACACCTCTGATTTAGCCACGTTGCACTGCACACAGTCACCTCACTGTGCCGCGTGTTTCTGCCCTATAGAAATGTATGTGGCGTTTCCATATAATGGTATATCATGCTTATCACATAGTATATGCATCGAATCTCCTTTGTTGATAATCAGTGGTCGAGATGTGGTCTTCCTTGTCAGCCAGGCTCACAGTTATGACGGTGAGAGGAGCTTATCGGTTTATTGCTGCACACTTGTAATAACCACTTACAGGTGAGACTATCTGTGACCTTCAAATGTATTGAATCTGCAGGAATACAATGAAAGGATTTGAATTGCACTGTATGCTATAGAGACTACTCACTCACACACGTAAACATGTTGCCAGAACAAGTTTGACAAAGGCTATGTAGATTTTTCTTCCTTCCAGCCCTTACCTAATACCTAATTTATGCTTTGCTGTGCATGCCAATAAATAGAGGACCTACAAGCTCACAACCTGTCAGGGTTGTGACTCGGTGTGAGCTTGTAGATCTTAGATTTTAGACGGTCGATGCGGCCAACTGACAGAGGATAAATCGGGTTTAATATCGGTGAAATGCATGGTCCCCCCTGGACTTATGTCTCCCACTGCTGCCTCGGCTGTAATTGTCAATGAGGAGGTTCGGTGTTGCTGTTCATCCAGCACTAGAATGCAGAACGTGTAACCGTCAATCTGTTGAGTTTCCCCCCGAGCAGTTCCCCTCACACAAATTCGTTTAGGGCTTCTCTTATTGAGTGCAGCGCAGTGGAGTCGTTTTGGGGGCCTCTGCTTTCCCTAACCACATTTCCCTCTGTGTCTTCTCAATGAACCTGTTCCGTTGTTGAGTACACGTGCACAACACACGTTTAAAAGTGAAACGACAGTGAGACAATGGATTGTGGGCTCACAATAGGAGCGTTGCAGATCAATATAGTATGTGTCTGCTGTTGCAATGTTAGGTGGTTATTGCAAATATATCAAGTTGACCCCCCCCAATGGCAAGCAGCCTATGTAGGGCAAAACCATGTCACTACTCAGCGGACAGACCCTGTAATTTCTGAAATGGTGTGACTTTGAACTTGCAACTTTCCTATTTCCTCATATTCGAACTGCAAGTAATGAGGTTCAATGTCCTTTCCGTTTCAAGGGAGTGGAAGTGATTTTCCTGTGTTGAAATAATACTTATTGCTTAGTATAGAATGTGCATTCAGTAACTATAGTCTCCCTGTTGCTCTACCAGAGCTCTTTATTTAACCAATAACATATTTCAGGATAGCAATTTTATTCAGTCAGGAGAGGGAAGTGACATAGGATATATGGTAGGAACAACTAAAATTGGAATTGATCACACAAGAAATAAGAACACAAAATTGGAACTGCAACACTATAAAATTGAAGTTGATAAATGTGTTCTCTCTTGATTTTGTCTCCTGACCTTTCTATTTGCCGCTGCCTTTCATTTAGTTGTTTTTCTTTCTTCTATCTCTTCACTGTAGCTATCTGTCTTTTGTGGGTCTTTTGTTTTATTATGCATTATTATGCATTTCTTACTTTTCCTTTTATCCCACATTTTATGTAACCCATCTGTTTCACCCGGTGTCAGTTGTCTAATGCGCTACTGTCCCCTCTGCCAACCTGGGGAGAACAATGTACCCTATGGACTCATATTTATGTCAATGCATGAGGAGTCCAAGCCGCATCCTAACGGTGTAGTTTCCCCAGTTGGACATAACGGGTGAGATTTTCGTTACCGCTATACCCCTTATCCCTTAACTTCTTTGCCTTTTTAAACTATTAAAAAAAAACATTTCTCAGTAGTTCAAATGGCCAGTCTACTAGCTCACAACGTGTTAATAGATTGACATGTTGAAATAGTCCAAAAAAGTTTTTCAAAATAGTGAAAATGAAATAAGGGATATGGCATAAGGGGTTTAGCATGTAACGAAAATGGAGCCCAACGTGTGAAAGGAACACTTTTTTGTGAGGGTACCTACCCTGGGGTATGGGCACTGATCACATGGACGAGAGAACACGCCCCCAGCACCCACAGCATTCCCAGTGGGAATCGAACCCTTGCAAGACCTATAATTGTGTGTCTTCCAGGTGGGGCGAAATCACTTTGCGACCACGACGTACATGGCGACATACGCTGTGACTGGTGGCCAGCGGTCGCGGCCTATGGCCAAAGCGCTTGCTACAAATTTGCGACCGCGGCATATGTTGTGGCCGTTTTGCATAACTGTTTTCATAA
Source organism: Benthosema pterotum (assembly GCA_039105355.1). Lineage (NCBI taxonomy): Eukaryota > Metazoa > Chordata > Actinopteri > Myctophiformes > Myctophidae > Benthosema > Benthosema pterotum. The sequence goes on along the minus strand of CM076984.1, from coordinate 25,663,897 downwards.
CAGTCACTGCTTTGCAGTTTTACCACCTGTCGCAGCTTACATCGTGTTCGCAAATTGATCTTGCTGCCTCTTGTTTCTTTTACTAGATGTTCTGTGTACAGTTACAGTACATTTGATATGTTGCTGAGATGTGATGTACAAATAACGTTGCATTGTCTTGTCTTGATTGGCTGACATTTGCTTGAACACACTATAGCAATGCATAATGATTTAACATTATAAATACTCTCTTAAATACTCTCCTACCACTTTTGAACATAGTTGTTTACTGCCTTCAGTTCTGCTCCCTTGAACAAAGATAGGCTATCTCTGTAATTGTGGAGTCGTTTCTAGTTGTCATAGTCGCAGCCTCGCATAATAACAAATGCATTTTGAAGCAGATGCAGAAATAACTCTGTATTCACCCTGAATCACTCCTGTTCTTAAGCATCTGAACATGTGATCATTGGTGCATGACTAGCTGACTAACACTGCACTCACTCCTGTGTACTGATGAGTACATGACTTTAAAAAAATCTTTGCCTCTCAAGGTTTTGTGCACAATGTATTTCTTTCCCATGCATTATTTCTCTGTGTGTACAATCAACTAATTCAGTCACACGAGCGGAGACAAAATTAGACTATGTACAATACATACTGATTGCAAAGCAGCAGTTCTGTTATAAAAGGTTGTGAAAGTGTTGTTGTTGTTGTTTTTTTTTCGTTTCTTATTGTACTTGAACAACCCTCCTTTCCGCCTTTATGTAACCTCGGCAAGCTGTAATTCAATCATTCAATAATGCAAGTGTAGTACCTTCATTTCAATTATTCATTTCAATTGTTCCCTAGTAGCTAACTACATATGACTGAGGGCCTTTAAATATTCATGTTCACAACTTTGGTACAGATTGCAAAGGTATGTTGAAGTGCTCAGGCATTCATTGTAATCACACCATAATGATAGGTGATAAAAGATCACTAATAAATACAATAAATTACTGGGACAACATTGTGAGTTGTAATCTGCACTTTAGCTCACCATGTTGTTGTTTTTCTTACCCCACATTTGTTTGATGATTCCCATATGTGAAATGTACTTGTTTGTATTGGTTAACTGTTAATAATGTAGCTAAAAGAAAATATACAAGACTATGAAAGTAAGATCCAAATCAAAGGATTTTTTAGTAAGCAAGTAGTTAATTTTACATTTACATGTACATTTTAGTCAATGTACTAAGGCATAGGAAATAAATTAATTTAAATAATATTGCTATATTGAAATGATTGCATTGTTTGCAATCTACCCATGTGTGTGCCTGCATGCGTTTAACTGTAAGTCTCATAATTAGTAGTGTAACATAGACACAAAAGGTGTGTTACAGAACTGTACATTGTAGGATTGTACGATATACCTTAAAATGTTAAAGAGGAGGTGCCGTGATTTTTTGATTTTTTCCAATTTTGTACATGTTTGAGATGTGACAGTATGTAAATGGACCCCTTTGTGTGTTTTTTCTGTGCAATGATGTCTTCCCTTTGTATTTCAGGTTTCTTCCTGGGGGCTGAACCTTTCCAGCCAAACATGCCAATGAAAAAAACTTCAATATAGTGACATCACATGCTCAGGCCCTCCCCTAACTCCTCCCCTTTATCATGCATTTAAAGCTTGTGGGTGTGGCTTCAGTTGAGGCATACTTAAGAATGAACTGGTAGGGTGGAATCATAAAAATGACAGTTTAACAAACACTGTACACTTTTTGGGGAACAAAATTACTTTTCATATAACATTAATACCTGATGAGCATGTTTTAGGGTAGAAAAAAATCATGGCACTCCATCTTTAAATCATTACATCTTCCGCATATGCATTCATATGACGCCTGTTTTTATCCATACATTCTACAAATGCCTTCTAAATCAGTAGTTCATTCCAAGTAAGGCTATTAGCTAAAATCCAAAATGACACTAATGCTTTCCTGGGATTAATGGTGTAATTGTTAAGGCAGATTTGTCACACCGACAACCACAGTCAAATGCAATGCGTGAAAACATCTGTCTGCTATATGATGTCTTCCTCCATTATCTGTGTGTTGCCATGTTCACTAACTACTGTAAGTGACCCAGTCCTATCCATCCATCCATCCTTCCGCTCCTTGACATTCCTCGGCTTTGGCTGTGGTTGTGTTCTCTGTAGCGCTCCTCTGTGAGCACTGGGCCCTGTAGTGCTTTCTGTTTCCTTGCCCGACTCTCCATTAGGTGCCTAACAGAGCGTTGGGCTGCGGCTGCTCTCTCCCTCAACGCCTCCATCTCCCTGTCGCCCTTCAGGTCTCATCGCCCTCGCAATGGAGGATCCATCCAGCATGATCCCAAGACACACACTGTCCTCCATTACCCCGGCCTCACAGCCCACTGCGTTCACATCCCACCACTCCCCGAGTCCCTGGACCCCCGCATAACGTGCAACGCCGTGGACCTGTTTGCATGTGTGGACAGGTATGTGCTGGCTAGTATTGGTGACTTAGGGACTAACCAAGGACACTTGGGCTTATCTGGTTACACCCCCTCAAAACAAAGACACGGATACTGAGAGAAAGAGACAGATGGAGAAAAGGACAGGCTGGCTGGCAGAGAAAAAGGAGTGAGTTGATAGCAAGTAAAAGATCAATAGGGCTTTTCAAAGGGGTTCATTTTTAGCTTGGATGAAGCCCATCTGTAGATTCCTTCACACATTACCGCAATAAGGAAAAAAGGTTCAGCGCTGGAAATTCAGATGCTGGAGACATCTATATACCCCAAACATCTGCCACAATCTGTCCCAAATCAACTCGACTCAAATTGTTGAATAGCGAGTGCAGCGAAATCCTACAGTACGAAAGCCAACACGAACAATGAACTTTTTGCGTCTTTGAAAAACTTCCACCGTTTGAAAAAGTTTTCTCAATATGTCTACAAAAAATTGGCTCCCGTCGAATTAGTGCAATAGTCTTTGACAGCGGGTTTTGATGTCTGAGCTTATGATAAATTTATACTAACGTTAATAATAAATAAATGGCTAAATAAATGATAAGTCTTGCAAGAGACAAAAGCCATAGCCGTTGCTGTAAATTCTCTGTTCTAATAGTTTCAACATTTGGTTGTTTTATTTCCGACATGCCTTATTTTCATAGTAGTGTCTAAATCCTACTGTATAGGACTACAGGCCTATTCAGCATGTTTACTAATTAGATTAGTACTAGACTGGTGCCCGGCTGTAGAGTGTGTAATGATGGAAGTTGCTATGCAATACCCGTTGTACTGGTGTACCCATCTTTCTGTCCCTTTTATGCCCATATGGAGATATTACATATTTATATCCCTATATATTCCTCTATGAGCGTTCTGATGTCACAGGCCAGCTCCATATATGGAGCCCAGCTAGAGCCTGGGCAGGGGTCCTTCTGTGGCGGTTCTCGACAGCTGTGAGTCCAACTGTCTCGACACTGGGCACTGCACTCTCTGTTGGTGCATGTGGAACGCGTGGGACAAACGGTTCTCGAGTTACGTGGATTATAGCCATACACGCGTACGACCTACAGACAGATACTTGGTGTATTTATGTTAATGGGGGTGGATTACTCCTAGGGTAGGATATTCGATCTGTCTAATGTTGCCATTAACAAGGAAGATGTTGTTACCATGTGTCAAAACACTGATGGTGGACCTCATTCATGTATAATGCATTGTCTGAGATTCTGTTTTCATTTGGGCTTCCACGAGAAAAAAATACTACCAAAATAGAGGTTGATGGTTTTTTTTTTCTATGAATTTGAATCCTTTTGGATGAATAGCAGAATTTATTTATTTTTTTACTATACCACAGCAACCTTGGTGGCATATCATTATAGCATGTACCCGTTGAATAGAGCACTCAATACTTCTCTCACAAAGGCGGGCGACTAGGAAGAGAATGCAGCAGCACCACAATGGCCCTCTCTTCTATTCAAATCAGACCGCTGTCTGGCTGTCTTTGCCCTGAGTCACAAACACTCCCCTAAACTCAGATAACAAATTGTTCCATCCATAGGATCCAATTAAAAACTGTGAAATCACTGAAAGTCATTCTGATGCCTTTGATGCCTATCTTCTGCTCCATGTGTATACAAGTAATTATATTTGCTAGGAATGTGGTGAAGAGAGCAGATTAAATTCTGGAGAGATCCCATTTAAAATACACACCGCTCAGAACAGAGATGGATGATGTGACTAGTCCCAGCATTTACACTACGTCCTTTTTTATGGGTTTTGTGTCATAATGTGGCTCATTTGGTGGTTCTGTAATGTCATAGAGTGGCTGTTCTATGTTTCATATTAATGTCATAAAGTATGTTGTAAGTCTTTTTTTCGTTTCTTTGTGGTATAAGTCATAGGGTAAATTATACCTGTGTGTTTTTATTAGTGATGGTTGACAAAAGCTACATTTACGTTAGTGTTCTAGTCTACCTAGGGTCTTAAACGGGTTAAAGGGGAGGGATGCTGGTGTAAAGCTTTACAGATGACAGAACATGGCAGGGGAGTATGTTTGTGTTTTATCCAGGCTGTATAGATTTCAACGCTCACTAATGATCCATGCATGTACCCTTAATGCACTGCTGGGCCTATATATCGCATCACTCCACGGACAGCACTAATAGGGTGAGAGAGAGGATGGCGCAGATGTCGCGCCCGGCTAATTCAGTGATGGTACATAAATATCACAACCTGGCAGTCTTGATTCTATGGATGGAAACACAACTTGTGGCAGGGACGGGGAGGAGGCGGGGGGATAGAAAGGAGAGGGAAAAAAAAGTTGGTGTTAGATGTGAGATGGCAGCTGAGAGGACGGCAAAGTATGTAGCAGTATGCAAGAAAGGCAGGCAACACAGATGGTGTGTGGAGTGGAGCTGCCACCTCCACCACCACACCACCACCACTGGGAATTCAATAATGGTAGAGCGCGAGGAAGGGGAGGCATCATTCAGCGTGCACATACCCAACTCTGTGTGTGTGTGTGTGTGTGTGTGTGTGTGTGTGTGTGTGTGTGTGTGTGTGTGTGTGTGTGTGTGTGTGTGTGTGTGTGTGTGTGTGTGTGTGCGTGTGCGTGTGCGCGTGTGCGTGTGCGTGCGTGCGCGTATGCGAGGGGATGTGTCATTGATGGTACTCATGTGATTTAGTTAGTATATGAATGTCAACAAACTAGCTGTTATAGAAATACTGTCTCACAAAGGTTCTGTATTCCACAAACGTAGGAACATTCTCTTCAGAGCCCTCACATCGCATAGCATGTGAGCTTGTAGTTTGGCTATTTTCAAAAGGTCATAGGGCTGAAGTGGTATTCTATGTTTTGTAATAGTCTAACATTGCACATCTACTGTACATGTTACAGTTCTTATGTAAACGTACTTAGTTGCGTGCGTGCGTGCGTGCGTGCGTGCGTGCGTGCGTCGACAGGCTGCAGGTCAGATTCTTGAGAATTATGGGGTTGTCAATGTGTTAGTTACTGTGAGAGTGAGGTCTAGTCAACACCAACTCAGGACTCCTGGAACGCTGCCCTCCACAATTTCCTATGTAACATCATAGGTTCTCCAGCTCTCAGTCTGTAGTGTTGTTAGTAAAGCTGTCACGCCGCCATATGTCTATGTAGTCTATTTAGGTGGTATACGCTGTTACGCTTCTTTCCCCTCCTGGTTTTGTCCTCAGTTGGCTCTCATAGAGTCCATTTACTTGCCTCAAGTTCTGAGCAGCTTGCAATTATTGGCAGTCGATCTATTTGGAGAAGGTGCTTTCTACCCCAGTGTATGACCAATGTTGACTGTGAATAAGTTCATTACTCATTTATTGTTGTTTACATTTAGGGCTTTGTTTGGATCCAAGCACCGAGACACATGTTGTGAGTGGGACATCAGAGGCTACTGGAAAATATGTTCCTTTGATAATAGCTGCAGTACATTACATACAGTACATCTGGTGTGCGTGTGCGTGTGCGTGTGAGAAACATGCTGCCCCCCCCCCCCCCCCCCCCCGCCCCCCTTGCACGCGCTAACTATTAAAATCGTGGATGTTGTCATCAGGATAAGTTTTCTACTGCCTTGAGATGTGATTGACATCAGTGAATACATCAGTCTACATCAGGCTCTCCTACGTAGACTTCTATAGAGAATGGGACACCTTCATTAAAAACAATGCATCCCTATTCAATGTCCCTATTCAGGTTGCATTGAGGGGTCAGAGTTTCTGACCCCTCAATGTCGCAACTGTTCTACTAGTTGGGAAGAAAAGTAAATAAATACGAATGGTTCGAGATCATTAATATTCTTTTGCATGATTACCTTAACAAGCGAGTTATTCAAATCCCGACCTTCAGTATACAGCCTTAGAGTGTGTGTGTGTGTGTGTGTGTGTGTGTGTGCAATGCATGTCCATATGCATGTGATTTATTGGAGAGCAGCTGAATGCTAATGAAAAGCTAGATGAGACAGACATACAGGCAGACCTCAGAGAGTCAAGTGAAAGTCCTCTGCCTTTGGCCAAGGCAATCGTTTGTGTGCATTTATAAATGTTGACAGGAGACCCTCGATCAGGACCCTGTGAAGTCTCCTGGAAGGCAGAGATGTGTAATAAATGACAGGGTGAGAGATCGAGTTTTTCAGGGCATGGCGGGGGCAACAGGCGCTCCGCTGTGCGCTTCCTCTCTCCTATACCAAAGGCATTGAATCCTCAAGTTCATCTCGCCTTACCGTACGTGTGAGCACGACGCGTGCAACGGCTATCATTTTTTAGTGGCCGGTTACGGGTATAAAGCATCGCAAGCCTAAGGAAAATCAATAACAGTGATGGAGACCGTTTATGGTTTCATTATTCCAGATTCATGACCTACCACTGCCCCATGCTGTTGTTGCCCCCAGGCTGAGTCTCATTGTCACTCACATTTGCTCATTAAGTGCCAATCGCATGATACTCCAGGCTATAATTTTGGCAGTGCTCGGTGACACCACAGATGTCACATAATGATACCCCTGTCTACTTTCTGTATAATTTAATGTAGGTGCAGTTGACAGGGTATACCATTGACAGTGAACTCCATCACTATGTAAACTGATGGTGAATTAGCTCTGCTCCATTTCTGCTTTGTTGCGCACAGAAACATTTCCATGAATCCTTCATTTGTAGACTGGTGGATGTACACTTCATCGTTCATCCACAGTAATCACAGACTTATTTTGAGAAAACACTGACTATCAACAATGTTCTCTTTTTCTAAATCTTTTAATTATTAATCCATGTATTATACTGTATTACAGTGGTGCCAAGCATATAATAAATATATCTAGAAAGTAGCAGGTATCTCCACCAGGCTGGTTGGCCTGGATTCATGGATTGTAGCTGGCATGATCTGACTGAGCTGCTGAGGGCAATGTATTTTCTATATAAATGATGATAAATGAAACATTTTTAAGGGCACAAGTTTTAAGGACTTTGTTTATTTTTGTTTCCATTTATTTTCCTAAAATGCACTACACTAGTAGTGATTGCCCACCAAAACAACACCAAAACAAACAAACAAACAAAACAAAAAAAACACACATGAAAAACGGCGTGTTGAAAGAAACATGGAGGATAAAAGGGATGAAACTAAGACCTTGCCAAAGAATAGGAATAAATGTAGTTAAAAGGAGGATTGAGTTGTCCATCTGTAAGTGATGCCAAAGCAAGTCTTACAAGCTGCTTGTCTCTCCAGCGATGAATGCTTAAAGAAATACCACCTTAAATTATTTTCCACGGCCATTCAGGTCTGGTGACGCTGTCTATGGGTCCGTCCGTATCGACCAAAAAGTCCAATCACAGCAGCTGATTGGCCAACAGCCCTGTCACTCAACAGTGTCAAACATCATTATAAACATCAACATTATAAACCAGGGGAGCCCAACCAGTAGATCGGGATCTACCGGTAGATCTCGGCCTGATCTCAAGTAGATCTCGGGAGATGTGGGGGGGAAAGAAAAAAAAAGGCGGTGGATAAGAAAATGCAATGGCAGTGTTTGTCCATCTCTGTTGTACTTATGTTGTACTGTTGTAGGCCTATTTATGACAAGTCTGTTGTACTTTATGCTTATATGGACATAAAGTAAAGTGGTAAAACAAAGTAGTGTTGTGTTGTTGTGAAGTTACTGCAGGCTGGCAACGATGCGTGTGGTTTGAAATGTTGATATTGGACTGGTAGATCCCGGAGGGGTTGGCTGCTGAAAAGTAGATCTTGGGTCAAAAAATGTTGGACACCCCTGTTCTATAGAAACATTTCAGCACCACAGACAGCTCCCTGTGCTTTTCTATAGAAACACTTCAGCACCGCAGGCAGCTCCCTGCGCTGTTCTATGTTCTATAGAAACATTTCAGCACCACAGACAGCTCCCTGTGCTGTTCTATGTTGTATAGAAACACTTCACAGCACAGACAGCTCCCTGTGCTGTTCTATGTTATATAGAAACACTTCAGCACCACAGACAGCTCCCTGTGCTGTTATATGTTCTATAGAAACATTTCAGCACCACAGACAGCTCCATGTGCTGTTCTATGTTATATAGAAACACTTCAGCACCACAGACAGCTCCCTGTGCTGTTCTATGTTATATAGAAACACTTCAGCACCACAGACAGCTCCCTGTGCTGTTCTATGTTATATAGCAGGGGAGCCCAACCAGTAGGCCTATTTATGACAAGTCCGTTGTACTTTATGCTTATATGGACATAAAGTAAAGTGGTAAAACAACGTAGTGTTGTGTTGTTGTGAAGTTACTGCAGGCCGGCAACGATGCATGTGGTTTGAAATGTTGATATTGGACTGGTAGATCCCGGAGGGGTTGGCTGCTGAAAAGTAGATCTTGGGTCAAAAAAGGTTGGGCACCCCTGTTATAAACCGACATATTTTACTGCTTTTGTTCACATGCTAGTAACGCTGGTCGGCTGTGTTTGTTTGGTCAGCAACCAAAGCTGCATCTGCTTTCCCAAAATTCTGATTGGTTGGTATTAACCAACCACCGGAGACTACTGCTTTGTCAATGCCCGGCCCATGAAGTGCAGTCGTTTAGAGGGCTTTCAGACTGAATAATGAAGTGAAATAAAATAATAATTCAACAGGCAAACGTGCTGCAGCAGGTGTAGGAGCAAAACAAGATTCCAACATAGAGGTAACAAAACAGCTGAAATAACTAGTGTTTATACCAGTGGTTCCCAAACCTTTCATGTCAAGAACCCCCAAATTGATGCTATTTAACCTGTGGAGCCCCTTTTTGAAATGATTTGCCGGGGACCCCCATAAGAGAGGTCGATAAGATGTTTACTGCTCTATGTAGGAGTGATTCTCAACCTGCAATTTCAAGAACTCCCTTCATGCATTAGGGTTGCAATTTACAATTAGTCGATATCTTTTGCCCAGGCTAAATTAAACTCTGAAAAGGATACGCTGTGTTGCGGGGGGCATGTAATGGCAAAACCCAATTAAAACCACTTAATGTGTCCACTTTACCAATTGGAGTACATGGTTAATTATGTAGAAGTGGCCCCTGCATGCCAGCGATTGAAATAATACACAGTGTCATGTGTCAGTGGTCATGAAACTGACATTAATTGACAAGCTGCTGTGGCACCGCCATTTAGGAAGCAAATGCATCATTTAAAACCTCGAGAGACCAAGACCTGAGAGAATCCATGCTTCCGTTGGAAGAACACGTCAAAAGACATTGTTGCCGTCATGTGAACATTCAGACATCACAGCAGTGTTCTCTCTTTTTAACTTACTGTAACTCTCTTTGTAACTTACTGTAACATTAATCAACGTATTGGTGTCCCTGGCACAAAACATTTTCAGATGGTTCATCGGCCAAATAAACCTGACGTGAGAAGGTTTGAGAACCACTTCCCTATAATGTCACTATGACTAGTAGTGGGACAGGTGGGCATTATCTAATTATTTGAATGAAAACACATATAGCTATAATTATGGTACTGTTCTGTAGCTGTGTAAAACAATTCCTACAATACGTTACTCATGCACATACGCACGCACGCGTGCGCGCGCACACACACACACACAGACACACACACACACACACACACACACACACACACACACACACACACACACACACACACACACACACACACACGCACACACACACACAGACACACACACAATAATAAATAATTATTCACTCACAGCATGCATCTAATTAAAACACTTGTCAACAGTTCTGTTCAAAAGAACAAACCTCCCCGGGGAGGTCCTTTGGAATTGTAATATTGCAATTTTCCCACAAAATGTGTCCACTTTAGTGCAATTCAAAAACAATATGTGTTTATTTTTGAGGCGGTATACAGTGCATCTTTACAAATGTTACACTATATGTTTTAATCAATCACACTGTGTGAATTTTTATGCCTGGCAGACTCAACATACGATCAAACAATGTTATTGGAATGATGCATTTTATTTGTCACCTTCTGGAGTTGTTTTGGACTGTCTGAGTCTGCCCTTTTCAAACGTTATTGGAGTTGACATAGTGCCAGTGCTAGGAATCGTATTATTTCCCTGTGTGTTGCTTATTCAGTGACTCCTCACCTTAACTAGGTCACTGAACGAATCAGTCACAGACATCTGTGTCATACTCGGAGGTCGAACAGATGCGCTGTTTAGAAAGGGTGTAACCATGTTATAAAGGGTGGAGGGCGCCAAATGTCTGAGTATCATGTTCTGTAAAGTGTTCACCTTTAAGCAGATTTACCCTTTATTTAGATAAAGGGCAAATTTACTTTCCTAAGCCAATAAATTGACTCCGATAGGAGCCTCTTACTGGAGACATTAGCATTTTTCTACCAGCCATCAAATTATTGCCATAGGAATGGGACGAAAACAAACAAACAGAAAAATATCTATGAATTCAAGGCTTCATGGGGGTGTGTATTTTATAGGGAAAAAAAGTATTTGCTTTGGGGGTGAACTGCTCCTTTAAGTCTTACCTTTTCAAAAGTTATTGGAGTTGACACATTCAGTCAGTGCTAGAAATGTTATTATTGTGCTGCTGATTGTGTGCTGTTCAGTGACTCCTCACCTTAACTGGGTCACCGAACATTGAAACTCACAGAAACTGACACATCCACTCACATTCCGAGGTTGAGCAGATGTGCTGTTTAGTCAGTCATTTGTCATTTGCTACCGTAATCTCAGAGTAAGCATTAATAGGCCTACTCAAAATGTAATGTATATGTATGTGGTTTACTGTATAGTCATCATGTCCAGCCTAATACATCACTATATATTATTTAGAACAGACATGCCATGATGATTGCCATGTGCCATATTCTCTTACTGAAATGGGAACTAGTATGAAGTGAACTGGTATGGGATTGATTAAAAAAAAAATCTTGTCAAAGTCAGAAAAGATGTGAATGCAGTATTTGTTTTGGTAGAAGTAAGTTATATATAGTATGTTTTTACACGAGGTATCAATAATGCTGCATACTTACTATACTATCCCTGCTGCGATTTGTTTGAACCTAATGTGTTCCTAATGGTATATTCTATTAATCGCTGAACTGATGCTAATGCTATTGATGTCTCTACTTTACATGGATTTCCCCCCCTCTAATAGCTTATTGTTCTTATTCCAGTGTGATTACCGTGATGTGAGTCACACTTGAAAATGAACCAAGTTGGTAAAACACATGCATCTCCATGTGTAGCTCACTATCATCACCTGGAGATGTATGAAGATCATAACATTGTCCTCATCAAACCCTGGGTAGCCAGACATGATTTGTTATACTAGATCTGCATATATGGAACTACATCTGACCTAATAGTCATAATAGTTAACCCCTACTTCTCAACTTTGCCGTATTAAGAAGCTCCCTTTAAAGAATATGAACAACACGACAAGAAACACATGGGTCAAAGACGAGACGCCCTTTTTTTTGGGTACGGACACATAAAAGTACCATGACATGAAGAGGATTACATTTTGGATACATCAGGTGAAAGTACATGGTCCACTTTGTAATGTCAGTAACTTTTGATGAAAAAAAGAATTAAGAGCATAGGTGAAATAAGCTCATAAAGTCCATATTTGTCATTCAGTGTAAGAGTACGAACTACAATTTCAATGAAACATGTTTAAATATTCATGTGAAAAAATAAACAAAGGTCTGTTTTAACTGTCCTGGCATAATTGTACAGGTGTTGGTCATGTTACATTGAAAGCACGTTGCAATACTCCTTTGTTTTGATATTCAAATCATTAGGGGACTTTTGTGCCCAATACTCAATTAAGTACAGATCATTCAGTGTAATGAGATAAAGCTGGCTTTTTTAAACGACCAATCTAGTATATAGTCAGCTGAACACCTGTGCCATTGTTAGAAGAACTCCTGAAGACTTTGGAGGTGGTATCAGAAGGTGAGTTTCCCTCTCTGAAATATGTGATATATCCATGTTGTTATGATGTGGTACCAGTGGACACAAAATGAAATGTCATTCAGTGAAATGTCAAAAGTCACTTTTATAGTTGAAATTTAATGGAAACAAAAAACATGTCAATTTTAGGTTCAATGAAGACCTTAAACATAGCTGATTACTATGAAGTGCATTTCATTTATTTATTTTTATGTCATACACTATCTTTGCATTTTACTATATTACACCGAATTGTCACATCTTAGAAAATGGACTGAAAAGGAATGTTGTGTACGATTTCCTGAACAGAAAATATTAAACTTAAACAATAGACACTCTAAGCTACCCAAAAAAGTTAAAACATTTTGTAAGAGAATATTTTTATTTTTTTAGGCTTGGAAATGCTTATTCGTCTTTGACCCACATGAATCCTCTATCCATATGGATTGGATTTGACATATCAGAATTCAGAAATCACAGCTATTTTGCAAGTGACATTCCGAAGGTGTGGGCAACAGGCTTCAAATTTGCTGAAGGTGTGGGGGCCCATCCCTCCACTTTTAATATCCACACTAGTCAAAGTTCTAGTGCTTGAGATGTCACTCTTTCTTCATTTTTTACAAACGGATGAACACCGCTAAATGCACTCAACTTGTTGCTCAAACCTCCTCTGTCTATGTCTGCCCGCATGTGTTTCTATCTGTCTACCCTCATTCCTTCAAAGATTTTAGTGTCCCCTCCCCACTCACATAGAAGTTAATTGAATTGGATTCTAATCTCTTTTGAGATGTGTCATGGGGAGAAATAAATAAATAAAAGCTATTAGCGAGGAGAGGCTACAGAAATCCCTCCATCTAGCCGCGCTTAGCTCCTCTGGGATCTGGCTCAATCTCAAGGCTGTTTTTGGCGATTAGGGGCCTTGGTGTTCTCAGCTGAATGACTCTTTTATCAGCAGCTCTGCCCTCTTTTTTTCTCTCCTTCTTTTCCTATTCGCCTCCCAGCTCAGTGTGAGAGGGACCAAGATGTGCCCGTCTCAAACCCCCGTGCCACATTTCTCTTTTTCCCATGCTCCCATACACCCCTCTTCTCCTCTGCAGGGGCTGCCATCCAAGTTTTAGTGTACAGATGACCCAGTGCGTTATTGTCAGCACCCCTCCAAATGAATCCACTCTCCTCTAGGTCTCCTTTGAGGGCCACCAACCCCTTTGCTGTCTCTTACATTGGCTATCTGTACCAGTCCCACACCCACCTGGTTCATGGCACAGGGCTGTCGTTGAATAGAACGACACAAAAGGGTGATGCTACTGTATGCACAGGACAAGGCCAAGGGGCTTTACAAGCGCTGTGTGACAAACTAGTTTCAATTTAGATATAGTAGTGTCCCGATTGGGCTATTTGGCAAAGCATTTCATGATGTTTGTGGTATAACAAACTACACTGGCCATAAATGTTTTAAAGACAGGCGTGACAATGACTCATGTAGGTACTGGACAGTATACTTGAAGCAGATAAGATGTTGAAAAGTGTTGTTTTAGGTTCCACGATGGTGAAACCCATTGCGGTGTGGCTTGTTGTCTGTGTAATGAGATGGTCGGGGCCGGGCACACACACAGTGAGTGGCACACACAAACGTGTTGTACGTGTACACAAATTAAACACGCACATATTGTACTGTACACAGCAATACGCTACCGGGGATTTGAACTAATTAATATGCATGCTCAGCAGTCTTTTCTTTGTTAGCAAATCAGTTAAAGGTGTCGATCACCATTGCAGCTGCAGAGTTAAATTAACAGGATTTGACTGTGCGGATGATTGGCCTATTAACACCTCACTGTATGAGGATCTGCCACGTTTTTTTCCATGAGTGCATTTCTGCATTATGATGACGATGAATTATTGATCAAGTGGGGTATGGTCAGAACAGGGAGAGGTAGAGGGAACGTATTGTGAAGCTTTTTGCCTGATCTTGTGCAGACAATAGCCGATCTGCAAGCTCTCACCGCACTGCATGCGATGCATTTATGTATGCGCAACACATGAAATATAAATCAGCATTTATTTGTCACACCTGCAGCCTGTCGTGCAACATGCCTCATCATAAATAGGCTACTTAAGAAACATTTGTTTGACAACTGAGAACAGAGTGTTCGGCAGAACCTGTTGATAAAGGTAATCCACATCGAATGCTATTTTTAGGAGTGAGCTAATTAGCGCTGCATTTTCCTTCTAGTGCAGAAAACCGGCTGAATGAGAATGATAATTAAGCATTCCATTTTGACCTCCTATTTGTAGCTCATTTGAGACTTAATTGTGGCTAATTATGCAGCAATGCCGGCATTGACAGGTAGCAAGGTGACATCAACACCTTGGCCTCAACAGACATCACAAGCTCCTTGCGTGTCGCGATGCCCTCTAATTTATGGCATTCTTTTATTCATTTTATTATTTATTTATTTATGTATTTTTTATGTGAAACACACACCTGGATCACAAGTCTCAGCCCACTGTTCTTCTTGATACATAGCACTGCACTTTAGAATAGATGCACTGCCTTTAGAATAGAGCCACCATATAGAGCGGGACTATAGAGAGTAGTCCTGCTCCTGTGGACAAGGCCAACTCGGGTTGTGACAAATCATGACAACAAACACAATATGTAATAATTATCAAGCAGAAGAAAACTGGAGGGATACAACACTTTATTTTTGTTTATTTTTTCTTTCAGAAATTATTTGATTGTCACAAAACATTGTGTGGCTTGTCATGATTTGTCACGACCCCAGTTGGCTTTGTCAAGTTAATGTCATTAATTACTAATATTGTTGATTAATCTGATTATTTTTAACACATGTGCAGTGCACACTGACTAAAACCACTGAGCATTTTCTCATTGAAAAAATCGGTAGAGCACGGTTTTATGGAGACATTCAGTATGTTCAAAATCCTGTATAGGAAAATATGGCATATTTTGGACATTCAGATGGTGATTAACACTCTCCGTGCCAGCCCTTTTTCATATTTTTGGAGGTAGCCAGTGCCAGTTTTTTTCATCAAAAACTCATATTTCATATTTCGGTCCATGTTTCCGCACGGACAAGTTAGTTGGCCGCACACACTTCCGGTTCCGGTTTGGTAGGTCTCTTGTTATTGTCTATCAATGGTGGATGCGGTCGCTGCTAGCTGCTGTTAGCATGGGGATCGAATTAAACCGGCGCCGGTAACTACGTCATTTACAGTAGCGTTTACGTCAGCAGCATCAGTCGTTACTGTAAATCATAATGATAACGAAAGACGTAGATCTATTTCAATGGCATGAAAACTGTTAATCATGATTACATTAATTTTGAAGCTGTGGTTAATCTGATTAAACGTTTTAATCATTCAACAGCCGTACTTAATATATTCATTATTTTCAAAAAAAGTCTATCAGAAAAATGAATGGGGAATTCATTTCTGGGGCAAGGGTGACGTCACGAGAGGCGAATTCATTTCTGGGGCAAGGGTGACGTCACGAGAGGCGTGGGACCACTCTGCTCTATAGGGTTCATATGTGGTGGCATGATGATCACATTCACTCTTTAGCAACCAGCTCAGCTCTACTAGTCCGGCTGTTTGTTTGTTTGTTTGTTTGTTTGCTCATTAATTACTTACCTGTAGCCCTGCAGCCTGCTGATGTTTTCTGTGCTTTGAAGTGCCATGGGCGCATTCCATGCAATTTGCCTCCTGAATAATTTCTAATTGATTGGGACTGAGAGGGATAACCCATGTTGATCTATTGTTGGAGTCCTGGACACTTTCAGTCAGTGAATTTATGGGCTTCCCAGTTGGGGAGTAAATGCCCTCCATATTTCATGTTGTCATTTCTATTCATGCCACTCGCAGGGTATTTGTGCACCCTTCCTTCGCTCGCGCACACAGACACACACACACACACACACACACACACACACACACACACACACACACACACACACACACACACACACACACACACACACACACACACACACACACACAGAAGGCTAGCATAATGCCAACACAAGCTGTCATTGAAGACCCTGGTTGAACCTGGGAGGGTGGAGAAGCAAGGGATCAGTCTTTACCCACCTGGCCAATTAGAAGATAGAGAAGCCTACGAGCTGGAGTCTGCCTCCAGGAGCAGGTACTAGCCGCTGCTATGGCGCGCAGCAGTTGCTAGGCAACACCATCTATCTGTTATTTAGCAAATGTTGTTGTTGGTATGGCTATTATATACATAAATCACTGGTAATCTGTGCACTTCAGACAGGGTGTGATACACTTGTGTGTGAGAGCACATGCTTTGATTTATTTCACAAGGCTGTCTGAAATTGATCACCTCACATGGAGTAAGGTCACGGAAAAATAAATACATTTCCATTTAGAGCCAACACGATAATTTGTTTTTAAAAAAGAGGGGGGAAAAACTCTATTCTGCTCAGGTTACACAATAGCTACAATTCTCTGCAAGCCATAATAGAGCTGTGCCATTCAAGTTGGCACAAAAAAAACGAACCAGCAGGTTTATAAGTTGTCCAGTGCCTCTGATTTAAAGAGTGATGCTGGTGTGCAACTGCACTATAACAGGGAACATTTTGTTGTAGTTTGCTTAAGGGAAAGAAGATGAGCTATGGGTTTCTGTAAGGGTATGATATATGCGCCGCTTGGCAGGGGGCTGCGGTGTAAGCAGAAATGATGAGTGCGGTGACACCACAGAATACATCACACGGATAGTTGTGCAGATCCAGTGAATTCATTTAAAAATCAAATACCTATGTCTATTATGACGGACGTTCCACACAGCGCCTGTCTACTGTGCTAGCATGAGCACAGCCAATGCAGTCTATGAAAGCAAGCATTTATTTGTTTTTCTTTTCTTTTCTTTACATCAGAATTTACACTTCATTTTATATACATATAACATTAATCTCCTACTCCAACCACCTGCTTATGGGTGTACTGTACTTTAAACCTGTTTGACATGTTAGTCACATGTGTTATATTGTATGGCAAATGTGTTATAATGTAGATAATATGACACTTACATTTGTATATTGCAGTGTTGTTTGTGTTCCTGATAGCTGTATGATAATGATACACACATTGTACATTAAACAGTCTATTTTAGAATCTATATGTCATGCATGCAAATGACAGACAATTCATATCTCAGTCTATTTATATTTGAGTTGAGTTCTTCTAATGCCAATCATACTGTGCAAGTACACAATAAAGACACAAATAATGTGACAAATTACGCTTGGGAGAAAGAAAAACACCTAGTACATAATTCCATTGCCTACCTGCGTAATCTTATTAGCACATTTCTAATACAGGAGATACAATTATTATAGTTCAGTACATTCCAGTAAATGAAAGATGCGCCACTGAAAAATGTGTACGTCAACACATGGATACAGCCTATCTTTATTCCTGGCAGATGTTTCAGGCAAATGCAGTACATTTGATCCATAATACAGCAGAGTTGGCGAGGGCAATAAGCCAAACTGTGGTCTTATTAGTGCTGCGTTTGCCCATGTCCTCAGCATGAAAGGCACACTCCCTCCCTCCCTACCCACTGCATTTTCGCTCCATATATGTAATTAATTCATTAAATATTGTATCAGTCCTGCAGCCCCACAGCTGCCGGGTTCAAAGGAGGTTTTGTACCGTGGCGTAAAGCCCAAGGCCTAACTCCCATTCTGTATATACAGCAGCACCCCCCTGTCTCTCTGGCTCTCACACAGTCCAGCCGGGCCAGTTCTGCCGCAGGCTGACTGATCACAGGAAGGAACTCCATTTTCAAATTCACCGAGGATTGAGTCCTACACAGTCCCAGCATCAGTGCTCGGCGTGTTACACCAAAATAAATCCTTAGTGTACAAATGGAATCAATTGGACCCTTCCGGGTCCATCTGTACCTTTGAACACTATGTACTCTCTAGAGTTACAGATGGATAAATTAACATGGGATCTTACCGTGCAGAGAGTGGACACAGGATTTTAGAGTTTATCCATGTTTTGCTTTGCTTCTCTACCACAGACCCCCACAGTATAAGCTTCAAATGGAATTTATATGGCCTGCTCTGCTAAAACTGATCAACTGTCTATTCCTGTTAGTGTCTAGCCGCCTTCTCCCAGCCTAGTAATAATGGTCTTTGTTTATTATTCGTTCATTGTTTCGTGTCGTGACGATGAATTGGCAGTCGCTGGCAGAATTTATTCCTTCCTGACACCCCTCCATCGGCCCTGTATGTATACTGTGTGTGTGTATATACAGTATATGTATTTTAGAGCTGTCAGTTGATTAGAATATTTAATTGCGATTAGCCGCATGATTGCCCATAGTTAATCTTTCACTAATCTTGCAATTTGATAGCATGTCTTGTATCGGTTCTGAATGTACCAGTGTATCAGTGTTTCTCAACCTTTCATTGAAAGGAACCAAATGGAGCAACTTGGCTTTTGTTTTTACTGCGAGTTAATCGTGCACTAATTGAATAAATCGAGTTAACTCATGGCTGAGTTAACTCGCGATTAACTAGTTAATGCAGACTGTATATACGTGTGTGTGTGTGTGTGTGTGTGTGTGTGTGTGTGTGTGTGTGTGTGTGTGTGTGTGTGTGTGTGTGTGTGTGTGTGTGTGTGTGTGTGTGTGTGTGTGTGTGTGTGTGTGTGTGTGTGTGTGTGTGTGTGTTCCTCATTGAGCACAGAAGTGCTTTTGGAAGCTGACATGTCTACATGCCTTGTTTTTATTGTTTTATTGCTTTTATTTCTAATAAAGTTGTCTTTTTTTCCTTCCCCTCCTACCCTCCCACATATGTAATATGACTTTGAGTATCTAGAAAAGTGCCATATAAGTCCCAGATATTATTATTATTATTAGCACATCTTTTAAAACAGCTGAATAGACAGCATGATAAATGACAATAAGAAGCCCATTTTTATCATGCAAATCCTGAATAAATGTCTCAGTTTGAGGTGCAGTATATACCTGATTCAAGGAATGATTTAGTATGTGGAGATACACTCATATATTCAGCCAGGATGGGAACTATTTGCGGTGTTGCCATTTGAATTACACACTGTATTTTACACCCGCCACAATGTGGGAAGAGGGGCTGGGGTCTAAATTGGCTTCCCTGTACTGCCCATGTATTAACATTCCCTACCAGCTGCCAAGGGTGGATGAGGGGTATTACCTTGAGGAGTGTTGCCTATTTATATTCATAGTCATTCCCATACAGGAGGGGGCAGTGCAGTGAACCTGTCTTGACTTCAACCAGCAGAGGGATTCATACAGTATATAGAGAATAGTGTGATTAGATGGAGAGAGTCAAAGTCCAAATCCAAAGTGTGTGTGTGTGTGTGTGTGTGTGTGTGTGTGTGTGTGTGTGTGTGTGTGTGTGTGTGTGTGTGTGTGTGTGTGTGTGTGTGTGTGTGTGTGTGTGTGTGTGTGTGTGTGTGTGTGTGTGTGTGTGTGTGTGTGTGTGTGTGTGTAAATCCTGTGACCCTGGAGGTCACACGCTGTAGATTCAAGGATGTGTAATACAAGCAACTTCATCAATAGACAGAATTCCATTAAAACATTATATCAAGTTGTCTCAAATCGCATTCTTCACGCTCAGAGAATCCCGAGTTATACTCTATTAATTTGCATACCTTCAGAGCAGATACAGTTGCACATATGTTTGCTTTCCTTCGATGTACTCATTATGCCAACTTATTCCAACTCCACACACACATATTTTTGTGTTGCCACTGTTGCGTCCTGTTGACTCACCTGTCAGTGAGGAGCCCCCAGTGTGAGTACGTAGAGCCTCCGTCCTACTCCTCCCGCCCAACACTTCCTGCTGACAGGGAGTGTTGGGCAGGACACATATCCCGCCCAAATCAACCTCGCTGTCTGGCTTCCCTCTTCGGAACATGGGACAATTGTGTTCGCATAAATAGACGCTTGACAAGGCCGGATGTGCCATGGTGGGTTGACTGGATTCTAACAACCACAACCTCCGCCTTGGTGGGCACATGGGCAGGCACTTGTATCTGATGATGTAAAGCAGTAGCTGGGCTTGCAAATTCATTTGACGCCCATTATACAAATATACTTGTTTTGCATGAAATCCTGCTCCAAGCGAACACACTGTTGATTGCTATGGTGTCCTTCTCCTGAGCTCAACTGTGAATGTAAAGTTTCAGTAACTAGTCTATATACCCAACAAACAAAGCAACCCCCTCAGCAGGCCCACACACAACTTGACAGGATTGAGAATGAGCCTACTTAATGAACATTTTCTAAACATCTAACCGACATGCAAAGTTAATGGCGAGCAGGTTAATCACCGAAACAAACAAATTAACATTTAAATCCTCACAGGGGTGTTCTAGTGCAGGTTGTATCAGAATTCTTCACATCTCTGTTTCTCTCTCTTTCTCTCTCTTTCTCACATGCATGCACACGCTCACACACATGCACACACAAACACACATACACCTCTGCATTTGGCTGCAGCTAGGGAGCTATGTTGAGTGATGTGGGGCATTGTACAGAGCTCAGTGATATGCCTGTGCAATCAAATCGGGTCAGATAGATGCATGTGTACCCTGAGGAGGGACTGGATCTCCATCTCAGAAACGCTTTTTAATAAGTTAATTAGACATTCACTTACTCTACTGGTCCTGCAGCCATCCTATCACTTGATAGTTCCTTGATGAGGTCGAGGTCTTGTAAATTGAGTGCCGGAAACCAGTTGCTTCAGTCCACAGAAATAATAGGAGAGAGTACTAATTAGCAGTGGAAACTTGGACTCCATAATTCAGAGATTAATTGGAAAAATAAAACAATTTGGCATGAATTTACCAAGACAGAATGCATGAGAACAAATTAAAGCTAGTGGATCTGGAGGAGATGCTAACTATTGGACCACTAGTAAATGCAGAACCGTTTTGATTTCTGTGCGACTGAAGTGGGCATTCGGTGAGGTCACTGGGAAATGTCTCACCACAAAAGTAAAAATCATCTGATAAGTTTCAAAAGAAGTCGTATGAATACAGTGTAAGAAACAAAGTCAGATAAGAAGACACAATGTCATATACTGCGTACAGTACATAAGATGAATGGTCAAAATGGAAATAAATGAGACAGAATATCACAGTGTTGTGCCAGTGGAGACAGCACTTTTTGCATGAGATATCAGGCATGTACTGTACGTTTTTTGAGCAGTGTATAGCGGTGGAGCTGCTATACTGGAGGTATCTCCATACTGCCATAAATAAATGTCATTGTTTCTTCTCGGCTGCCATCATATATCATATGTTGGCTCCATTGGCTTAATTTATTTTCATTTTGTTTTTGTTTGCATTCCCTGCATTCATAGTAGGCTATGTTTAACACTAAACCTGAAAAAACATCAGTCAATCATGGCTGACATTGCACACTAAGTCCTCATTGTTGAATTATGTTCCCATATCAATGCCTCATCTGAGGCAAGTATTTTCAAATCAACCCACACTTTCAATTTCATTAAGGACAGCAATTCCTTAACCTTGACCCCAGAAAAAACGGTGCAGTGAAAGTACAGTACCAGTATGTGTTAAATTGTATTTCAAGCTAGTTTCAAGCCATTAGAATCCCACGGTTTCCTCAAAAACCAATCAAACCACTTTATTGCTTTGTGCTTTGTGGGCACTCTGCCGTAATGTCAAGTATTATAATGACTCAGTCTGCAAAACTCACAAGACTACCGGTATGTTCAATAATTAAGGCTCATTTTATACTTTGGCTCTTCAAAAAATAGTTTCCAAAACATGTTCAAGAAACACATTTTCAAATCTGGAAATCTTGTATGGAGCTCTGCATAATATTTTCAGATGAAAGTCTGAATAGAATACACAATAGTTTGCCGGGCACCTTGACATGGATGTAGGTTTGAGAACTACTGCGTTTAATTGTTATTAAAAGCCTACTAACCCAGGGGTTTTCAACAGGCGGTCCGGGGAACACCAGTGGTCCCTGAGAGGATTCCAGGTGATCCCCAGCTTAATGATGGAAACTTGGTAACCAAATGGACCCTTATAGATCTGTAACTAAAATGTAATTGGTGGTTAGACCAACATTTTGCCAATTATCTCAAACTTGACAATCCTTAGTTTTGGGCCCGAGAGAGTAAACTCAACATCAAATGGTGGTCTGTGGCTAAAATGCAGGATACATAGTGTGCCCTGGTATGAAAAGGTTGAAAACCACTGTACTAACTCAATTCAAATTGCCAAGTTCCATGACAACTCTTGCTGTTGGCATGGAGCTGCAAGCTATCCAGTATTCTATTTTGCTTAGTTCATACGTTTCACATCTGCTATTGATTCTCTTTAATGGTAATTTTGTGTGTATGTGGGTGGATTTTATCACATTAATCTGACCATGCTCCGCCAATGTAAGAGGTTGCAAACAAGAGCTCCAGAATACTTCATGAATACTACAGACTAGAACTAGATACTGTTTGGCGAAAAACACAAAAGTAACACAATAATTTCAGCACATCTTACGCTTGGTATTTGTGAAGAGAGGAAGATATAGATCAAGGAATAAAAATGCCATTATACCACGTAGATAATGTGATGTCAGTAGTGCAAAATAGAACCGATAACCCACATAATGGAGATGCTTGCTATTCATACGTCCCTCCTTAATACAGCTCGCTGTGTGCGCGTGTGTGCATGTGCCCGTGTGTGTGTGTGTGTGCATGCTGTGTGTGTGCGTCAGTCGTGTGTTCGGTATTATAATTGGAATTCAAATAGTATTCTTCTTCTTACAAGGCTAGAATGTTGTAACCGGATGCATCTCCATCCATAAGCAATTTATCAAATAGTGAACACTGTAGTATGCACAAAGCCTACAGAACTGGCATAGCTATGTATCATTGTCTCATATAGATTATTCAGTTAAAAATAATATTAAGAGAGGTTTTCTAAATATAATAATGTGGAGTCAACCAAGCATCCCTAAAAAGTTTACATTTTTTAATAGCCAAGCTACAACCTTGTGCAACCCTACAATCTGGTGTTTGTTTCAAAAAAATAAATCATACATTAGATTTGTTATACATTTGAAATCTTGTGAAATAAATTCTGCATGATGAATACTTTCTACTTTTGATACCACTAGTTTATAATTTTGAATTTTATTTTTGAATGTTGGACATTATTATTGTATATGTTAGAAATCAGTGTTTTAACTTTGGTGTGGTTCTTTTGCTATACCTTTACTAAAAAAAACACACTTGTGTGAAGGGTGGGGTGCTCTTATCATACACCATCATATTCCAGACAAACACAATTGGCGATCTCACTTTTTGGTCCTAATTTTTATCCTCACATTCCGTTCTCAGCCATTCCCAATAGGCATCCTCATTTATGTATTATTATTATTATTATTATTAACCTTATTAATTTTCACATTCCATGCTTAGCCAATCAAATCGTCGTTATGGGGTACACACAAACACACAGACTTGAGCATTAAAGCTCCTAGCGCTCCTCACAAATGAGAATACGTGTTCCACCCCTGCTCTGTCACATGGCTGCAGTGTTGTCACTTAACGTTGTAGGTCCTACAGTGCATACAGCTCTTCGGGGACCTCTACTGTGTTGCAGTCATTTAGTCCACATCTCTCATGGCTCTCACATCCCAAGGGAGAGAGAGCCGACAATATGGCACCTGTTAGTCACAGGCAATCGATGGTGAAAAGTTCACTTTAATGGAACAAGAGCTTCTGGCTCTCTCTTTGCAAAGATAATGATATCCTTCAATACCATAGATAGCTGCGCTGCCTGCACATAAAAAAATCATCTGATATTATTTCATCTGACATTATTATTATCCTGCACATCACATAAGGTATCATTTCGTTTCTTTTTTTTTAATTCTTGAGGATAGGCCCGGTAGATAGAAAATGAGCATGCCAGAGTTTGAGCATTTGTTCACTTCAATTTAAAATTATGCATAAGCCTAGTTTACAATTCTCCCATTTTCCAAAGGAACCTGCTTCTCTAAAACAGCTGTTTTACTGAGATAAATGTTTGGACATAGGCTACTTCTGCTGTGCAGGTGACTGACAGTAGAGTGAGCAAAGCACATAGCAAGTTTCGTCCCTTTTGAGTATTACCAAACCACTTGCACCACAGCGCGCCCAATGGTGTCAGTGTGGCATCAAAATGGTGATAGTGCTGTATAAATACATTTAATTGTATTGATTAAAAGAAATAACTTAATGCTAATCTAACCTCTTGTTTATAACATCATGGGGGCAGCAGCCATCATGCATAGTGACGTAATTTACAACAGTGAGTTCATGTGAAGCAATACCTGGGAAAAATGTGTTAATGCAGCAACACAATCATTTTAATGACTTTATCCACATAGCTCTGCAAGCTTGTTCGTCTGCTGTTTTCGGTCATTTCTTTATAGTTAATTCTGTGGTGTACTCTATTGGCAAGGTCTGGCACTGACCGGTCTACCGGTTTGTGAGATTAACTTTGGAGAGAGACACCGTCTCTCTCTCTCGCTCACACACACACACACACACACACACACACACACACACACACACACACACACACACACACACACACACACACACACACACACACACACACACACACACACACACTGTCATAGAGACAGCAAGCCTCTTTTAGAGTCAAGTTGGTAAAACCCCCAAAAGGCTAGTGGCAGGAAAGGGATAGATTATGACAGGTCATCACTCCTGAGCTCCTGCTCAGTCGACAGCAACTGTTCTGCTCACTGCAATGGAGACATTTGCCAATGATACTGGATACCATACCTGCTGAATAGGTCAGGCATTCCCTCCATGATGCACCATGACAAATTTTGCTATAGTAACCTTAGGGTGAGCCGATAGATGAGTGGTTGGCCGGCTGGGCACATATACCACATGGGTCCTTGCAGGGGCGTTTTTGCCATTAGACAGGCTAAGCAGTTGCCTGGGGCGCCATGGGGGGGGGGGGGGGGGGGGGGCACACCTTTAAAAGGATCCCAGGCTAGGATAATCCCCATATGGACAAATACATTATACTGGTCCTCTATAACTAGAATTGAACATTTAAATGTACAATATGTTATAATATGTTCTTTAGTTTAAAAATAGTTCATAATTTTATCCCTTGGGGGGCACCATTTTACTGTGCCTGTCATAGGTATGACGTCACGGGAGATTTTCCCTGGAGCCCCCCCTTACCTAAAGGATCCGTAAGGGTCCCTTTGGTAAGGGGGGCAATTTTTTTTTTTTTTTGGGGGGGGGGGGATTTTTGCTGGTTCTGGTGGATTGGAGTGTAATACGTGAGGGGATGTGGATTCCATTTACTGTTTACCTATTAGGGTTAGGGTTAATTTTGTTTTGGAAAATGTCCACACCAGTGAGCAAGAAAGAATAAAATAATTTAAAAACAAATGAAAACAGTAAATGAAAATCCCCCCTCACATATTAGGAGGACAATATCGGTCACCAAAGACGGATGTTTTTCATGAATCTATCATACTGATGTCTTAAGTTGTAATGGGTTTGGATAGTAAGGGCGTGGGGCAGCTAAACCAGTATCTAAATATTGAATTGAGTAACATATAAACTGTCTGGTATGTTCATGAATCTGAGCAGACGATAAAATGAGTCCTTCAGGTCTCTGTACCAGTGTAAATTCTGTTTTCTCTTATTGTGGGGAATATTATCATTTTTGCTCCAAATGTCCGTATTGTGGCTCGTCATGCTATAAAGCTTGTCAGTTTAAGGGTAGGGGAAGTGATTTCACTTTTGTCAGATATCACCAAAAAATATTTTTTTTTCTGTTAAAATGCTCTATTATAAGGTGTGGAAACCACATATGGAGTTTCCCCCTCCCCACGTTAGCAGAGGAGCTAATAAAAGTTCCCCAGGTCACCACAATTCTCCTCCAATCAGGAGAGCAGCAGTTCACATAGTGTAGCTACTTTTGGGGGCCCTAGTGCACCAGGCTGGTACTACACCTTAATTTCAAATCACTTCCCCTATACTTTAAGTTGTCAGTGACTGATATATTGGGTATTGGACATGGCCATAGACAGGCCTGGCTTGGTTGCATTGTCGTAATGAAAGCTCAACACCCTCGAAACAGCAAATGAACGATATATCTGTGAACAGACATACGTAACAATGTCTTCCAGGAAGGGGACTTCTGTCTCTAGCTTATAAGCTCAAGGACCTCCATGGCTCTAGGCCAGTCCTGGACTGGTTCTACTCCTTAAATCTTCAGAATTTCCCTACAGCTTCGGTCAGTGTTGCGTTCCCTTAAGTTCTCTCTTCCTACTCCTCCCATGATCGGCTGCAGAATGTGAATTGTACTAAAGAAAAACGTGTTTCAAGATGATTTGATTAATCAGAAAAGTAATCGATAGAATAATCATTAAGAAAATAATTGATTGCTGCACTCCTACTTGATCTACTCTGCAGGGATCACTGGTGGCCAGCTACACTCCATCAAAGCCTTATTGCACATCACTATAGTGAGGAGGAAATGTGGTCAGGATCTCTACAAACTAGCGGATGCTCTGCCCCTTCCCTTCCCTTTTTTTTTTTTTTTTTTAACAAACTGCCATTTGCAGTGGGCAGAGGGGGACGGTACGAGGCCATTGCTTGCCTGTCTCCTGTATCCTGAAGCTAGGCTCTCCACCTCCTAATGTGTCCCTTATTGTTATCAACACTACCACCCCATACCATTCACATATTACCCTGTATCTCAAGGATATTTAGGTTTACACTAACGTACTGGTGATACCCTGCCACTACCTGAGGCTGGACTGTTATATTTATGGTGTGGTACTATGCTACAGTAAGCATTCCCTCATTAATGGTGCAAATCTCTTTTTGCCGTATTGCCATTACCATTATTGCATTACTGCAGCGTGCTGCTATAGCCCCCCTATTTGCTATGTGTTGCCTTGGTTTGCCTAATGTAGCAGTAGTGTAGTTAGGCACCTCAATGTTATTTATGCAATCAATATTACTTACGCAATGCATTTCCATGCACTGTCTTGGCTAAACGGCATGCTCAGTACATCCATGATAATTAACTTGTATTGCATTTATCATTTATGATGGGGACTCCTGCTACATTGGACCCCATTGCACTTACTTGCTATTTCTATTACATTGAAATTATCATACATTTTACAACACTTGCTGCAGTAAAGTGGTGAGCTGTGTGTAGTGAACTGTGTTCTTCTGTCTAAATGTGTGTTCTGTCAGTGTAATGCACTAATGTGTGTTCTGCATGTCCATGTGCCTTATTAGTGTGGTGTCAGTGAGTTTTAGCTGGCTTGCACGGCCGTATTGCAGCAAATAATGTGTGTGATGTGAGGGCTGCTCTTATTATCATACATCATCACGTTCTGGCCAATCACAATATGCATACTACTTTTCTGTTCTTCCGGCCAATCACAATTGGTGTCGTCAATTTTCTACCCTCACGTTTTATCCTCAATGTTATGTACTTTGACTAGACCAGGGGTTTGGGACCACCAGTCGTCCCAGGCTAAATGATGGAAAGTTAGTTAGTTATTTTGAGAGTGTGAACATGAGTGTAAACATTCTACAAAGAATGTAAAAGATTAATGGTCATTTTGATCTCCAGCCTGGAATTGTGGATAAAAGCAAAATAAATCTTTAGTTTTAGAGTCTGTGGGGCTAAAATGTCATCAAATGTCAGTCCTTGGCTCAAATGCTGAATAAATAGTGGGCCCTGGAAATGAAAAAGGTTGAAAACCACTGGCCTAGACAATCAAATCCTCACTAAAATTCACACCCACACAAAAACAGCACCCCTCAAAAATAGCCGCTCTACCAGCTGATTATTTGTAGTGATCATTCTACTAATAATAACCAGTGCGAGGACCGACCTCATCCTAAAGGCCAAGGTCTCGTGCACACACCCGCCTGGGTGACGGCCGGTGGCTGGGCAGGCACTGGTGCTTTGAAATGGGTTGGTCAGATCAATATATGGAATGAATACGGTACTGTATACTGGCCATATATGGAGTGCGTCTCGAGTGTACAGGGCTAATAGACTACATGATCATTGTAGATCTGCTATTTTCAAAGTATATTTTTATGTAATGTATGTTTTCATATAAAATTGAAAACTTGCAAAATGAGACATTTTGCACACTGAGTACTTATTTCTTTTGTACTTAAATTCATTTTAATGCCAATAGTTGTGTACTGTTACTCAAGTAAATTTAGAATTCCAGACTTTGACTAGTAACAGCGTGTCTGTATATCATGACCGTTAGGGATTTCATTTCAATGATCAATTGTGGAATACAGCGAAACATTGCTTTTCTCTTTGGCAATCAAGCGTTGTAAATTGAAGCTCTTGTTCAGATGCATTGTAATTACTTGGCGGTGTTACATTTAGATTTACTCATCAATAAATAAAAATGCCATCAGCGCTGCTTGATTATAGCACATTCGTTAGTCCCAAATAATGAGATGGGGCTGTTAAGGAGACACTGTATGATTTATATGAAAACATAAATTACGATGGATGAGATAGGCTATTCTTTAGTGTCTTTAGTGTAAGCTCATATTTCATTCTGTTGGTGTATATAGGCCTACAGTACTCCCTCGTCTCACAGAAAAGCTTATTTACAGAATTTGGCCCGGTGCAAATTTAAATCCTTAAGTGATAGTGGCAGTGAAGTCTGGAAATGTTTTGCCTGATGGTGTTTTGAAAAAGGCCATTTTAGTTCAAATGTTCAAAGCCAGAAGGAGCCTTTCTTAGAGGCAGATTTGCTTTGGTGTTGTATCAATTTCTTATGGCAAGAAGTTGTTATCCCTCTGTATTGGTGCTGTGAAGCCCCTCAAGACATCCATGTAGGAGCTTTAGCTCCAGGGATTTTGGCAATGTCCTGTGAGTCAAATGCTGTCATAATACAGTTTAGATTGCCTCTGAATGTCAAGAGCACCTCTGATTTTGTGAATTCAAAATTCAATATGTGGTGTAGAAGAAGATGATAAGATAACATTTGAAGGATTCTCGGTTCACAATAGTTACCTTCTTGGGGTTTGTACTTAATATAGCAATGTGAATCAAGAGCCCAGCATTATCATGATAATTTATTCAAATAATGCATGCAACACTATTAATACATCTCTCACAGACATCAGTGGATGTAAAAGGATCAAGTTATCTGATTGATCTAACCCGAGAATCTATGAATATATCAGTCTGTTAGAAACCTAATGAATGTTTTTGTTTTTCCGGTACAGGGGTGGGAAGATATCATTATGGTATCATAAATGAATGAGCTTTCCTTTTGCGGAAAAAAAGTGCTGTGTATATTTGCTTTTTAATCATCTTTGAGAGTAAACCTCTGTCAGCACAACATCTGTCAAACACTCATTAGTGCAGCTGATGAATAGATTGCTGTGGCAATCTGTTCTGTGCAGAATGTCATCCAATCTGATGCTGACATCCACCGGCAGACAAACAATGAGAGTGTGTGGCCCCATTTAGACTTTGTCGCGTGACGTCGTATGTGAGCGAAGCATAAATAAAGCATAATGGAGGCCACCGCCGTTGGAGAACATCAATCACTTTCACGTTTCATGATGACTTGCGTGTCGGGTGTCAACGGCATTTATAGGGTGACCAAATACAGTAAGCTCTCCAAAAAGGCTTTTGTATTCACAACGTTGTGCATGCATTGGCTATAGCAGTGGTTTTCAACCTTTTTTATACCAGGGCCCACTATTTATTCAGAATTTCAGCCACGGACCACCATTTAATGACATTTTAGCCCCACATACCACAAAACTAAAGATTTCTTTTGCTTTTGTCCACAATTCCAGGCAGTATTTCGGAGAAAACAAAACGGTCACAACATCAAAATGGCCATTAATCTTCGACATTCTCAAGTTGTATAGAGAATGTAGAATATGGGCTAATTCAGATGGTGAATATTTTAACTTTTGAGAGTGTAAACATGAAACCAAATGGATCCTCAGGTGTACATTTGGTTTCATGTTTACGCTCTCAAAGAGTTACATCTGGTCAACCAGCTTTCCATCATTTAGCCTGGGGACCAGGCTAAATCCTTTCAGGGACCACTGTTGAGACCCCCTGAGCTATAAATACACGATAAAACTCTGGAATTGGCTGGCTACTGTAGACCTTTCTTTTCTGCATGGTGCAGCACTACTGAGGAAACCGTATCCTTTGTGTGCAACTAATGGTATCTTGCTTTAACTAAACAATTAATTTAATATTGATGAGGGAGTTTAGCTGTTAATGGGATACTGTATAGTTTTCCAATATTTGTCACGCCTATTAGCTTCTTTAGTAGTTATATAGCATCTATGTTAACAGAGGCACATTGAACATGGCAGATACGGCCGCATGAGCAATAACTGTGGAACAGATTAATAATCTATTGGAAAACCATGTTCGGATCTAATGTTCATTTCTCAATAATGCACTATCCTGTGGACTGCAATGTGGCTGACCACAATTTGCTGTATAGTTTGCCTCTTAACAATTTTTATTAATTAAATGTCATGGTCAATCGGACAAAACGTGTTTTCCATCCTCGGATAGAATATTACATGATGCACAAAGAAATTACTCTGGGTTATGCATATTTAGCCACAAGTCAGTGTTGTGCACTGAAAACCGCAGATCTAAAAGCTCATCACACCTTGTGCTGTGAGGCATTGTGAGCTTGTATATCTTCTATTGTTGGTGTGTGACACCGTGTGCAACTAAATCAGGTATTTGGTGGAAAGCTTGTGCAAATAAAACCTTGAAGCTTGACTCAACAACTATGGAGGTGAGCTCTATCCTTAGCAGCAGCTATTGAAACATTTTCCCTCGTGATCACTCCACCATCACTCACTATTCATCATGTTCCATTCAATTCTATCAGTTTTTTATAAAGATTTTGCCTTTCATAGACAGTGCTCTCATTGGAAGAAGTGTCCTTCAGCATCACGAGTCGATCGGTGCATGAATAGGGCTGTCAAGAATATGACGTTTTACTTGATGATCAATTGTCTCTCAAACAATTGCAATTATTGAGATCAATTGATTATTTATTTATTTATTTATTTATTTATTTATTTATTTATTTATTTATTTATTTATTTATTTATTTATTTATTTATTTATTTATTTATTTATTTATTTATTTATTTATTTATTTATTTATTTATTTATTTATTTATTTATTATTGGAACATTATCAATACAAATCAAATTTCTGCTTGACTTTTAGTCTTCATAAGCAAACTTGCACATGCAGTGAAGTTAATATGAAAAATCCTGTATATTTAATTAAGTTGTACTTGAAACATGAATTATGGAAATTTCATTTGAAAAACATATGAGGAAATGACATGAAGATGATTATGAACATTATTTAAAAGAGAAGGGAAAAACATCTTAACCGAAATATTACAATTAGGTGTCTATGTAATAATTGTAATAGGCCTGTGCATGCAGTACAGGCCAAGTATTGCCTAATATTGTAATACTTATGCTAATATGACGTGTGGGAGCTGGTAATAGATCTAGAGACAACCTACCTTCAACATTGAATGTGTTTTGATTTTGAACCATGTAGGCTGCAGTTCTCAAAAGAAAGTTAAACAAAAACAAATAGCCTAAATGACACATTCATATCTGTTGTAAAGCCACTATGGCCGCTTCCCCACTAGTGGTTGTGAATAAATCGAATGGACAGAGTTTTTTTCTTGAACTTGTCATGACAATAACCCCACAAAGTGGTGCTATGCTTAATATGTACTCTTTTTTTCTCTTCTCTCTCTCTTGACATGCTACATGAATAAACAATTACATATATCCTTCAGTGGATTAATATTTGGCCTATATAAGAAAAAACAAAGACAAATCAGTGGTAAGTAAAGAGCCGCACAGCATAATCAGACACGCCAGTTTAACACAACCAACATGCTTTAGCTTGTGTTGCTTTTATTTAGGGGAGCTTTTATTCAAATGGACAATTTTATTTAAATTGGCATTTCTATAATGTATTCAGTAATATTAGCAGCTATAATATTACACTATGCCCACATTGTGTATGCAATATGTCAAGCTGTGACAATATTTGGCAAAGCTTTCATTTATTTGTAATGAGGCTTGTGTAGTTTCTCCACAGCTATTATGTTCCGTACTTTGTAATACAGTACGCTAAAGTAAACCAAACAGTCTGATTAAACCCATTTGACTTGTCAAAGCCCAGAAAGTTCCAAGGAATTAAAATTGCCAATACATTGCAGTCAATAAACAGATCATATTCAGCTAGCTGAGTAAACAACATTAATGAACAGTTGCACCTGAGCACGACAAAAAAATCAGACCAGAGTCTGAAGTGAGTAATGAAATAGTGTTCCCGTTGGTACCATAACCATAGGGAAATACATAGGGGTGTGCAGACATTGTTTTTCGTTGGTGGCTGTGCTACTCAAATCTGATGTAGGGATGTAGGGACAGAGATGTCCCTTGGAGTAGTTGTACCACTAAAAAAAAATAGATCACTATATGATTTACAAAACATACCCCCACCCCCCATGTCAAGCCTGAAATCTCTTTGTTTTTATCAGTGATTAGTCATGTTTACATCAAGGGATAGCTTATAAGGTTTGGGCATTCCTGGTGAAACACACCTTAACATCTGGGTCTGCCTCCAAAACATTGCCTAAATGGTTAATTGGTATTCACCATTGTTTTGAATTGCTCAGTGGACTGGATCATTGCACTCTCCCACGGCCGTTATGGGTGTTGCATGATTCATGATCCAAGAAATCCAGGGGGACAAAGTCTGAATATGAATATACAATTCGAGTTATAGGCCAAGATGTTAATGGCCCTGTTATAGCGCCACCACTTGGACTACTGGGACAGTGCAATGTTTCATGGTGATTGGGCCAGTGTGCCGGAGATCAGCTTTTCAAAGACACTGTGACATGGACGGAGAGACAAGGGTGAAAACAGTCTCCAGCCTGGTGGAGACCATAACTCACATGGTAAATCACAATCAGTTGGGAAAGTGGCAGAAATATCACTGTGTAACGCTTATGAATTATGTTCATTATTTTGATTTTTATATTTATTTCAACTCTGAGTGCTGCAGTCAACATGCTTCAAAGCGTGTAACTTTGAAGGCAAGCTGTCTCTGTTTCCAACTCTCAACTTCCTTGTACAATCTTCATTTTACAAGTTGGATAATGGAACAAACACACACAAACACAGCCACACACGCATGCGCGCGTGTGTGCGCACACACACACACACACACACACACACACACAGACTCAAAGTCCATGTATATTCAAATTAGTGAGGAAATTGTCATTACACGATGGGAACAAGTGGGATGATTTTTTTTTTCATCCTAAAACATAATGGCCAGATATTGTTAGATGATTTTTTTTGTTGTTGTTGGAATCTTTCTTTTTTTCCCTCCTTTTTTTCAAAATAGGTATACAGTATTGGTCAAGATGTATTTTTTTTATGTGGACATGTCCACAAGTTCATTACATATGCCTGGTTTGCCACCAGCCATCAGACTGGTGATTCACCTGAACTGAATCTGCACCCACAGCTGTAGTTGTATGATAAAGTGGGGGGAGGTATAAGGGAAGTAATATAAGGTTTCAACCTCCAGGAAGAAACCCCAAATATATAGGGAAGACATCATTGCATATAACAACCACACCAAGGGGTCTAAAAAGTGTTATCACCTCATACACATGAAATAATGGGAAAAATACAAAAGTCACAGAACTCAATGATAGATATTTCAGAGTTGACCTTGTGTTTCGCATAGCAAGTCAAGGTAGTTCATGTACAGGGAAGTGCAGGTTGCATTTTTGTTGGGGCTTGTTTGTTTCTAACGCTTAAATCAGTGGTTCTCAAACATTTTATATCGAGGGTCCCCACATTAATTTGTATTTAACTGCAGATCCGCCACCGAAAAAATACTTTGTGCCAGGGAGGAACAACCGTATGATAATATTAATTGTATTCTTAAGCAGATTTTTTAATATCGTCTACATTTGCAAATTCAACAGTGATACTAGGCCAATCAGTGTCAAATTTCTTGTGCATGCTGACAGCAGGCCATTGACTCCAGCTTCTGAATAGTTTTCAAATGAATGTCATTTTTGTGAATAAATAATAGCAATGCAATTGTCCCTCCAGGCTATGGGATACACGTCCCGTGAGGCTATAAGTAGTCAATCAGGGACCTGTCTGTCTGGGACATGGGCTATATACCACTAATAACGAACTAGCCAGTTAACAATGCTCCTGTCCCTCCACCTCATGGGATTTAACTAGTCACTCACAATCATGCAATAACCCAAGGCTTGAGCCTAAAATGTCAACTCAAACTTGTCAAAGTTGCATCGTACCTGTAGTTATTATTCTATATCTAAGTAAAAAACTTTCCCCCCCTCCAATGTCCATTAGAAACAAGTCAAGAAACACATGGCTAAGCTGCCTTGCCTTGCTTAGTCCGTATAGACCTTGGTCATTCGTTCTCATATTTTTCTTGTCCACAATGTCAAAAATGTAATTTACTGTAGGTTAATTGTTTACATTATTTTGTTTGTATCGGTTGATGTAACGTTTTAGGTTTATCAATGGTGCCGCCAAATCCAGGGTAAATACTTCTGACATCTCAGCCTTATATTGTGCCCAGGCTTTTCTCTTTGTAAATGAGTAAGGCTGAGACCGAGGCTACCTGTACGTGATACTGGTTTAATGAGGGAGCTACAGTACGGCACTGTCTCTGCATGTGATTGCATTGATTATTCTAAGTCTCTAAGTTGAAAATTGCTGCACTCTAGTTGTTCCGAAGCCCCATAATGAATATTGGTGCCATCACGTTATTGCTGTACTGTACGCTGCACATACTGTAGATAAAAAGAAAATCAGAGGATTATGGGGTCATTAAATTCTTCAAAGATGAGAGGGCTTTGAACATAAAGTTGTTCGTATGCTCTTTGAACAAAAGATAGTATGTAGTCAAACAAGCTCTCTCTCTCTCTCTCTCTCTCTCTCTCTCTCTCTCTCTCTCTCTCTCTCTCTCTCTCTCTCTCTCTCACCTCTTGCTGCTCTCCTCACCTCCTGTGATACTGAAATAATCACAGCAGTGTTTCAACTTGTTATTCATATTTGTATAACTGCAAAATGATGAATAAAAGCCAGTGTTTCAACTTGTTTTCATATATATATATATATATATATATATATATATATATATATATATATATATATATATATATATATATATATATATATATATATATATATATATATATATATATATATACACAAACTAGCGTTCAAAAGTTTGAGGTCGCTTAGAAACGCCTGCATTTAGGAGGCAGGCATCCCACATCCAAAACCTTTGGAGTTGGACCGCATTCCATGAACACTACTATATTATATACCAAGGGTTTTCAACAGGTGGTCCAGGGACCACCAGTGGTCCTTGAGATGGTTCCCTTGCGGGTCCATTTGGTTTCATTTTAACACTCTCCAGAGTTAAAATATTCATCATCTGAATTAGCACCACTTAATTAAGAAGTTTACACTGTTTAGTTGGCAAAATACAACCTGG
This sequence comes from Benthosema pterotum, assembly GCA_039105355.1. NCBI lineage: Eukaryota > Metazoa > Chordata > Actinopteri > Myctophiformes > Myctophidae > Benthosema > Benthosema pterotum. The sequence goes on along the minus strand of CM076984.1, from coordinate 25,627,742 downwards.
ATTTGTGGTCAAGAGTTACATCTGGTTACCCAACCTTCCATCATTTAGCCTGGGGTGGTCCCCGGACCACCTGTTGAAAACCCCTGGTATATAATATAGTAGTGTTCATGGAATGCGGTCCAACTCCAAAGGTTTTGGATGTGGGGTGCCTGTGTAACGCCCGGGATTCGAACCCGGGTCTCTCGTGTGAAAGTCCAACATCCTAACCAATAGACCAATTTAACCAATAGACATCTCCTTGGTCCAGGGGCAGATACTAGACTTTGGATGCCATCACAACAGAGGCTGTTCCCACCTGCTATACTCAACTCCCTTTTGACCTCCTTCCACGGGGAAACCCGATCCGGGTCACGGCACCAATGTAACGCCCGGGATTCGAACCCGGGTCTCCCGCGTGAAAGTCCAACATCTTAACCACTAGACCAAGAGGACATATCCTTGACATCCCCTTGGCAGATACTAGACTTTGGAGGCCATCACAACAGAGGCTGCAGCCACCTGCTAGGCCTGCCTCCTAAATGCAGGCGTTTCTAAGTGACCCCAAACTTTTGAACGCTAGTGTGTGTGTGTGTGTGTGTATAGTATGTATGTATGTGTGTGTGTATATATGTATGTATGTATATGTATATGTATATATACAGTGTGTATATATATATATATATATATATATATATATATATATATATATATATATATATATATATATATATATATATATATATATATATATATATATATATATATATATATATATATATATGATGTGTGATGTGATGCCTGTAAATTAGGGTGAATTTTGATTGATTGTCAGTGTTCTATCAAATCACTCTGAAAGTGGTCCCAATGACATGCTTTTATATATTTATAGTTATCATTCCTGTGTGTGTGTGTGTGTGTGTGTGTGTGTGTGTGTGTGTGTGTGTGTGTGTGTGTGTGTGTGTGTGTGTGTGTGTGTGTGTGTGTGTGTGTGTGTGTGTGTGTGTACGCACATGGGTAGATAGCTCTAGTTCAATTTTTTTCGCAATATTTGATTTACTGACACTACAGACGTGATTGGCACAAGAAATTACCAATCAGGCGGCAGATTACAGAGAAATTGCAATGACACAAATATGAGTGAACGATGTAGAGAGGTAGAGAGGTAGACAATGAGTTAGACCATGGATCTGTAAAAGACAGGCAGGCATGCAGACAGATAGCAGATGTACAGGTGGTAAACACATGCCATGTTGCTTTCATGATATAATTTAACTGTACACAAGTCTATTGTTTGTTTGTTTTTTAAGGTTTTAAGGCGCTCTGCTTGTGCCATTGTCTGAGCAGCATAGACGTGTAATGGATACAGAGAAATTCAGGATGGGGCGCTCAGATTGCACAGAGGTAACATACCTGCCCGTATAAGATTACGGTCTTAATGTATACTTTATTTACAAGGAATAAACTGTAATTTTAGTGTAAACCTAGTGTTCTGCATACATGGCACATGGTGGATGGGGAATAGTGCAGGCCTATTTCTATAGCTGAATCTTATCAATTCAAAATTAATTTCCTCCGATCTCCCTGTAAACTTTAGATCCGACATTGCTTCACTGTCAAAAACTGCGAAAACTTTTCATCAAGACTGAGACCACAGGTTCTACACAAGAATGTCGACAGTTAGCTGGCTGGTTTACAAGAGGGCATCTCAAGGTGATTGTCATATTTTACTAGTAGTCAGTGCTCACAACGCAATCATTGTGAGCTTGTAAATGTGCTATTTTCCACTGAATATTCGCCCCCAGAATGGGATTCATGTAGTTAAAAAAAATCGAAAGACGCTTTTACGATTATTGTGCCTGGTGAATGACATCACGTTTTGCTTGAGTTATATGTAGTAGTATTCGATTTCAAGAAAAGTTAGAAGTTGGAAGAGGAACAACCTGCCCCCTGTTAAGTATTGAATTCAACTTAACAAATTCTAAAAATAACAACAATAAAAAATGGATGAAGAAGTGAGTTTGCCGTGCTGTGAAGAATTACAAATGATTGGCAACCCAACCGCCAGAATGTCACATTCCTTTCTGTTTGGAGGGAGCTGCGGCACCCACATTAATAACCAAGCATGCACACTTCTCCCCTATGAATCATTAAAACCTATCGATTCATAACAGCCCTGTTTCCCCCACTAGCTTCAAATGAGAGCGCCACGTCAATTGATCCATCAATCATCTGTTTGTTGCATGCTAAGCATCATACCAGTACAATTTATTTTACTGGCTGGGGAAGTAAGGAGTGGATGCCATAGTAACTGCCATCATGATCAGTGAAAGTGTTTGTATTTTGACATGCATTTAGCTTCATCTCTGATATGTGGAAGCAAGGATGGTTAAAGTCGGCCCTTGCTTATTCTCTAGAAACATTACCACATTGCCTTTGTTTTATTCATTCTAATAGCAACAGCCCATCAGTTGTGAAGTTCACAAGTAATTGTCTCGGTCGATGCATGTTTTTTTTTTGTATTGGGGGCTCCTTCCGGATAAAGAAAAGCATCATTAAATTATATATTTTCTTAATGGCTCTCGGATAAATTGTTAATGCAGCAGGGAATGAATATTTAACAGGTATTAATAATACAGCAAACAATAAAAACGATAATGATGGATGAAAAATAACCGTATCCTTCCAGATCTAGATCATAGCACCTCATCTAAACAATGCTACCATTAAAACTGCCCCCCCCCCCCCCCACGCGCACGCACACACACACACACACACACACACACACACACACACACACACACACACACACACACACACACACACACACACACACACACACACACACACACACACAGTATATCTGCTTTTAATGTCTGGTGCTTTTTCATTGTCTTTGAGCAATAAAGACAAATTACATCAGGTAGTGTGTCGAGAAAACCTGCATGGAATTGATTCGTGAGTCCAGAGTTATAAGGAATTAATCGATGTAACCTCTTTTAGGCATGTACTGGAGCAGCTGCACAGTAAAATCAAGAATGGTCAAACTGCACCCGTAAGGGTGAAGGTTTAAGGTTATTTTTTTTTTTACCCTTTTCAGTGTAAAATTGACACAGTCGTTTTTCTTTGTGTTGCCACAAGGCCGGGTGCATTGATCATTCACATCCACACTGGCCTTAATTACTGAAGTGAATCTCTGTGTGGGAGATGTTGGCACTTGGCTGTTAATGTCTTCACTATTATTTCTTTGGTTTGCTGTGATCTTGCTATTTGATGAATTGATATTGCTATTGTTTTAGTTCAGTGGTTCCCAAAGTTGGGGTCTGGGAAGTGGGAACCCCCAGGGCTCCTTGAGGGTGTTCCAGGGGGGTAGACCACTATATGATAGTTGGAACCGGATGGGCCATTATGGGTCTGTAACTCTGAGAGTGTACAAATAGAACCAAATGTACCGGTCAGGACAGTGATTTTACAATATAAATTGGGGTCCAGAGATGGAAATACCATTTAATGTGGCTCTGTGTAGACTAATATAGAAGTCAAACTGGGAGTCCACAAATGCAAACTTGTGAATCTTAGCCTACCACGATAGAATATTAAAAATACTATAAAGATCATGTGTACCGATACCCAAAACTGGCTTGCATATATGCAAGACTTGGCCTGCAGGGAGTCTACATACAGTACAAACCTTTGGGGAGAGAGTATACTCCCCATACCTTCGGTCTGGTAGAGACAAGCAATCAAGCAATCAATCAAGTTACTGAATATCGATAGCAGATGGGCTTGTATTGGCACCATGACTTTAGAGCAGGTGTTCCAAGTGGTCCCCAGGCTAAATGATGGAAAGTTGATTAACCAGATGTAACACTTTAAGAGCGTAAAAATGAAACCAAATGGACCCGCAAGGGTCCTTTTGGTTTTTCGTCCATTTACACTCGCAAGAGTTAAAATGTTCATCATGTGAATTAGCCCAAGTCTACACAACTAGAGAATGTAGAAGATTATTGGTCATTTTGATCTATATGTTTGACTGTCTTGGTTCAAAATAAATCTTTAGTTTTAGGTCTGTGGGGCTAAAATGTCATCAATTGGTCGTCCATGGCTCAAATTCTGAATAAATATTGGGCCCTGGTATGAAAAAGGTTGAAAAACACTGCTTTAGACTAGACCCCAAAAAATGTTTTTGAGGGTAAACATCCATAATTGGAAAAATAAACAAGTCTCTTGAAAACATGTCATTGCCAGCTGTGTGTGTGTGTGTGTGTGTGTGTGTGTGTGTGTGTGTGTGTGTGTGTGTGTGTGTGTGTGTGTGTGTGTGTGTGTGTGTGTGTGTGTGTGTGTGTGTGTGTGTGTGTGTGTGTGTGTGTGTGTGTGTGTGTGTGTGTGTGTGTGCGCATGTGAGACAGTAGTGTTTGTATGAGGAGGGAGGGATGTCAGCCGGTTTGTGAGTGTGCTACTTGTAGATTTGTGTGCCTTTGCAAAAGAGAGAGTTATCAAAGTTATCAGAGAGAGAAGAGATGGAGAAGGGCAGAAAGACTGGGTCCTGGGGAGAGAGTGTGATTAGCGTATTAAACATGCATCAGAGCTTCTCCCAGCTGTCTCTGCAGTGGTAGGGAGCCTAGATAAATGGCTTTAATATCCCTGCATGGCGATAGCATAGCAACAGTTGTTTTCCATCCATGGATTAGGGTTGTGACAGGCATGGGCGATGGGTGCTACCCGCGCCTTTGGGCTTCCTTCAAAGCCTGTGACCTGTTAAGACCCTGGAGTACAATGAACGGCCGGGCCCCAGTGGGAAAAGGGCCGTGCATGTTAAGGGGACAAAGGTGGGCTAATTCACTGTTTTCTCTTTTCATACGCCGGTGGGGGTGAGCTGACCTCCTTGCTTCTGTTTTGGCGTGGTGAAAGTGACAGCGGCAGCAGAAAGGCCGGTGACCTCCGGAGCCCTGTTTTGTGCTCCCCATCCCCCACCGGAGATGCATTGCAATGCATAGACTTTGAACACAGCCCAGCACTGCCGCCTTTGTGTCCTGATGTCCCCCTGGGCAGAGATGTTAAGCCTGATTTACTTTGTCATAGGAGGGAGCTGCACGCCGAACACACAACTGGTCATGGTGCAGGCCTCTGACCAAAAGGAACATTAAAACAATTTAACCAATTGAACCCCAGTTTGAGCATGTAAGATCGTCAATTTTTGGTAAGGCCTCGAAAGTGATCGGTACTGTAGACTCAGGGAGTAGACAGGAAAAAAGTGGTAGTTAACCCAGTTTATCCAAGATCATCATCGTAGTTAAAAAAAAGGTTTATAGTTTGAACTTGTTTTGTGATTATTCAATTTTTGTTATCCCAGATTGCACTCATTTCAATCAGATGCATTTTGTTGAGCCTAAAGATATACCCCAGCCTTTGAAATGAAACTGTCAACATTATTCGCCTGTGAACTCAGGCTTCATGAGCAGTCCATTACACTTCAAAGGCAGATGATTAGGTAACACACTGTTACCTTTGTGAATAAAGAATCCAACATGTGACACTTGTGTAAAGAAAAAGGATCTCATTAATTCCACATTCTGTCTTCCTTAATGTATTGTGGGGGTACGTGTTTAAACGTTGTCAACATGGATAACAAACGCTGGCTGTCAGATTTTTTAAAAATAAACCCAATCTTTGAAGCCCAATTTACATCTCGGTTGGGTAACTGCCATTAGTTCACACCAATGACACCATCAAATGATTAATGGATAAACCATCCAAGAGAGTCCCAATAATAAATTAAAAATAGATACAGAGATACATGACAGACAGGCAAGCAAAAAGCTCATATTTAATGGACCCCCCCCCCCCCCACACACCACACACACACACACACACACACACACACACACACACACACACACACACACACACACACACACACACACACACACACACACACACACACACATACACACGCACACCTTTTTCTAGAAATAGGTCCTATTGATTAGGATCTGTTGTGAAGACATTATGAATCATTTGAATGTGTCTCTGTACAGACAAGAACAATTATCTTAAGCAAAACACAATTAAAGCAATGACAACTATAATGCATTATTTGCCAGAAACATAAACATGTTCTTTTGAAAACAGAAATCATATTTTCTTGCTTACCTCTACTTATATTGCATTCTTACATTATTTGTTGTTTAAATATTCCTATCTTGAAAGCCTAGTTAGGCTTTCAACTAAGATTATTTTAGTTTTACACGCTTACAATGCCTCTCTTCTTATGCTAAAAGGCTAAAATGTTGGCTAAATTGTAAATGTTCATTGTAGAGTTTGGTTAGTAAAATATGACTTTTATTTGAGGGCATAATCTCTAATACACCCCACCCCAAAAAGTGATGCCATGCCAATGCCATTCCAAACAGTTCAGCAACCATTGCTATGCAAGACAAGCTTTCATCATGTCATATAGCTGTCAATGTTATTTTGCATTGTTGAAGACATACACAGCCTTATGTCTGGAAAGTTACACGACTCATCCACCCGATTAATAATACTAAAGACACTAGGTGTACCGGCCGTGCAAAATGAGAACTCCTGATGGGCAGTAGTTAAAATTTGATATTGTATATGCTTTCTCTGTCATTTCATAATGTTTCTAGTTTATTTAAATAATAGCATGCACATTTGTCCGGTGCAGGTCTGACTGGTGGTGTTCCTTGAAGAAAATCTCTGAAACAGTTGTACAATTGTTTAGAAAATGGACAAAGAAGGTGAAAGTGAAATACTGTCACCAAAAGCACTAGGCAATCTTAAGTTGTATCAGCAAAAAAGAAGAAGAAAAAACATGCACATCAACATTGGGTTTCTCAGTGGAGTTATAGATCCAAATCCAATAAACCAATACTTACACATTTCGACCATACTGTATGAGCCTTCATCAGAGCAGATCTTAGGTCATCTCCATATTGTTTACATAGCAATAAAATATACTGTAGCTATAGTCCCTTAACCTATTCCCTTTTTCATCTCCAAAATACAGGTTTGCTGTATAGTCAAGTGATGACTTACTATGTATATCGATTACTATCTATACTATCTACTAACTATCACTGATGGATTGACTGATGGCCATCTTGGGAAATGCTGAAGCTCTGTCCTTGAAAATTAATTCCCGAGAACACACAGTCTGAGAGATATAGTGAAAACTATGACGGTAATGTTTTTTCTATTTTTTGTCAAGCTCTCACGTTCATCTTACTTTGCATTAGGATTCATTTGACTCTTATAATAGTGGTACATTAACACAAGCATGAGAGTGAAAAGGTACTTATGCACATCATTTTTTTGCTCGATTGTTTGTTTGATTGGAGAATCAAATTATGTATGAAGTAGCTCTCATTATAAATGGCAACACGTACTGACCTACAGTCTTCCACACCGCACTGTTTGTACTGTATACTGGAGAGGCAAGCAGATGAGAATTGGACAGAAAAGCATTAAATCAAGTTAGACAGAAAAGCATTAACATCAAGTGTGTCTGAATGCCAGTGACAGCAACGTGTCATACATCACTTAAACATCCAGATCATGTGACTCCAGTTTGGTCCTCTCTGGACCTTCAAATGGCAATTTAACTGTGCTCTGACCCAAAAGGGAACATGACCTTGATGGGCCGATATTTCAGACACCAAGGATGGATCCGCCGCTACCTATGACAGGCTATGACATCATGTGCCATCTGAAGCGGACGTTTCCTTTAATCTGATTGCAGCGGTGTGAGCTGTCAGGCCAACATCTGAACCTGATGAAATCATACCGGCCTCGCTGGCTGCCAATTCTGATGAAATCACTCACAGATAGGATTATATTCGAGTGAAGCGAGAAGCACAACATAAAAGTGATGGAGACAAATGTAACTTGTTGTCGACAAAACAATGGCAAAATATAGATAGGCTAGATGATTATATTACGTTCTGAAAGATACAAATCATACAATACAGATAGGAGTTCACAGTAAGTGCATGCTGGAAGCGACATAGACACAGGATGAAACCATGGTAACCTTTCAGGATGAAAAGTTAGAATCTTATGCCTGATTATTACTTTGTTGCTCTTTGTGTTGTGCACCATTCTATGTATTGTGAGCTTATAGCTTATAGTTATATCTAGATGTAAACCCCACAAGCAGTTGGCCTGCTTCTCTGTAGGATGTTGAATCCTCAACTTGTATCTCAAGTTATGAGTCCTCTGATACAAAATGAGTTGTGACATTGATATACATGTGAATTGTTTAACTACTTATACATGTGAATTGTTAAATACTATCTTGTCACTTTACTCGCATCTGTTGTACCACCCTTTTCAAATATTCAATTTGTTTTTATGCTGATATATGAATATTAAAAGTTTTTCAAAAACCTTAGGTCAGGCCTAAATGGGTAAAGATATTGCTCCTCTATGTGCACCTTTAGTCTGAGGAAGAGCATTGTGCTCGAAACATCACAGTTACTTTGATGGTGCAATAAAGGCATGATTTCTGCATTTGAGCCCTCAGAGTGTGAGCTGTTTCTTTACTATTCTTATAGTTATAGTATAGCCATTTTCAGCGTGTGACAATGGCACTCAATATGGGAGTCTCACACTGAGTAAGATGCAAGACTGCTACATTTTTATTTACAGTTTAGCCACTTAAACCGCAGCATCTGTAAGCTCACAACATGCTACACTGTGATGACCAGCTCTAGCAACACTTAACATTTTTAAATAATACATTTCCTCTTGAAATCAACAGTCCTGTTCATCTAGATTTCGGATTCAGTGCTAATTCAGTTGTATTTTTTGTTTGAATTTGTTTCACCATTTGTTATTTTTTTTCTCCTGCTATAGGCCAGGTCTTGGCCAGGTCTCACTGGCAAAAAGACGTCAGTGTGCTTCTCCTGATTAAATACACATTACATACACACAGAACAAGCTTTGTGGTTATACACAGCAAATAAACAATCCTTCACTATGTGCACAAGACTCACTGTTGTAGTGTGTAGTTGGAGGTTTTCAAATGAACACTCTGACTTCAAATAAAGTGTACTGTGCCCGAGGATCATACTGTGGAAGTGCTGTCAGTATGTAGACAATCAATGCTGTGGTCATGAATCACTCCAAGGTAAAGGGCTGTGTTCTTGAGAGGAAAATATAAGGCAGTCTGTGTTTACCTTGGGCAAATGAATGGAGAGACAGCAGGGAATTGGATTTACTGTAGTTTGGACTTAAATGACGGTTCTCTGTTTTTCTCCTCTTCACACAACCAATTGCGGAACACGGACATGAGTAATTGGTCTAAATGTGTCAATATTACATCTCAACCGCATCTTTTGTTTTCGCTTCAAAGTTCCCTCTCGCTTGTTTGCTGTTGCAGACACAAACAGCCCTATAGTACAAGTCTTCTAGGCAGTAATTGTGGTGGGTTAGAAGGCCAAGGCGGTTTCTGAGGCACCTGGGCGGCTCAGAGGTGACCGCAGTCCCTGTAGCTTGATGTGTTCTCTGTTTGAAAGGGAAGTTGACCTAGACGAGGCGAGAGGCTCCCTTTTGCCTTGCAGGAAGCAGCCCTGAGTGCAAAGGGCAGCTCTTGTCTGCCCACATCGTGCTGCTCAGGCCTGCAATAATGGCAAATTGTCGCTATGGAACACACCTGATCCACAGGGAGGTGTTTGGGTAACAGCGGGGAGAGTGACCTATTTGAGGTTGGACAGTCATTGCCAAAGGGGGGTGTAAGTCAATTTCACTGTAGTTAATTCTCTGCAGGCGAATACCATCCTTTTTTTTACCTATACAGGGAAAAAAGTTAAATGGAACAAGCCAAAAGCAATGCCCAGCTTCAGAGAATAGTGTACATGTCACCTCCTTTTTTATAGTGATTTAATGCAACTTAACCTGACAAACGTAAAAAGATAATGTAACATTTGTTGGAAAAAATACCAGTACAGGGCTATTTATAATACAATAGACATTTCCCTTTGCTGAAAAATGCATGTTAGACATACAGTTAGTGTGCAACTAACTGCTCATACAAATGGCCAGTGTTGAATAGTAGTGATTGCGCATTACCTCTTATTATTTGCCGTCTGTCTTGTGCTTAATTTAAAACGGCTCCTAAGTGGTTTGCATATAATACTTGCACGACTGGTCTTCACTCAAGTTGTACACGCATTAGCATACTGCCAACATTATTCTTGCTATAGCATTGAATTGAGTGGAGGGTAATTTGTACCATAAATGTGCCAGCCTCAATTCCGGTGGGGAGTTACGGCCCAAATCTCTATTTAAGTTGTATTAAGTATTTTGCTTAATTTGAAACTAATGTTTTTGTATTTAACAGTACAAATCAAATAGTCTGAGACATGAATATCAAAACTAAAGTAGAATAATGATATTGATCACGCAAGCTATTTTTGGTCTTTTAGTCCAATTCCTCTCTTAGAGAGCTACCATTTGTGAGAAATACCGTAGGTATACATGATCTGGAATAACAAAACAAAAAAATCCAATATCTGACTTCAAATGAATAGGCCTACATTAGCAAAATAGCATGTGTTCCAATGTAATGTGTGTGTCATTGAAAAGTAGTTTTCAGTTGATTTATTAAGAGTTCTGGTGTGGGTGCTTGCACTATGTATAAACAATGTAATTGAAACATTACAATGCTTGACTTCTATTAAAGTCATGGCCAAAGCATTATTTCCAAAAGATGGCATAAAATATGCTAAGTGGGGTATTTTTAAACATACTTGTGCAGCTTCATAACTCCGCCAATGTGAGCTCTCCTGATTGCTCTCAGCCCAGTCCATCCATCACATCTCTCTGCACTGTATATTTTGCTAAATCAAATTGGCTTCTAAAGGAGGGTGAACTGCCGCCTCCCGTTAATAAAACAGTAATGTAAGCATATCCCCAATATCTGTGAATCACCGGCCTGCAGCACACTACATAAGTCAAGTTATCACAGTCTTACGCCTGGCAGGACCATCCAAGCTATTTCCCTATGATTATGCGATGTGCCCTGAATGCAAAGCATCTAAGCATCCGAGGCCTCTGTCACTAAGCTGCTCCCAGGTGCTGCTGCTTATTTTGTAATTAGGGGCCACTGCATGTTGCTCTTGTTTTGGAAAGATCACGTTTAATTGAAGCATAACCCCCGCTGTCAGTGGAAAGTTGTGTGTCTGTTTATAGCGTTGAATTGTTAGCAAAATACTTAACAATTCATATGGCCAATATATCGCTTTTGGGTGTATCATTTCTGGATGATCAAAGATGAGTTGAGGTGTAACTTAACTGTGACACCAGCTAGGTTCGCTTTGTTACCCTTTAAGATTAGCCAGTTTGTTATGGCACATCACCACAGGAGGCATCTTTAAAGAAAATGTGTGACTCTTTGATCGTAGTTCTTGAAGCATGTTTTAATGGCTGCACACGTTAGATCTTCCTATACACTCTGTTCATGAAAGGATCATTGTTAAAGGGCATCAACAATTTTTCTTATCTCAGAGTAACCTTAAAAAAAAAAAAAAAACATTCCAAGAAATAATATACTTCCTATGAGGCTGTGCTGTACTTAACTACTTATTAACTGCCATGTACAATTATACAACGTAATAGTAGCCATAGGCTAAGTTACTAAAGGTACTAACTATAAACTGTATAATAATAATAATAATAATAATAATGGATTGCATTTTTATAGCGCTTTTCCAAGTGCTCAAAGCGCTTTACAATGGTCCATTCATTCATACATTGGGAAGTAGAGCGGCGAACAGTCGACGCCAGCGTCCCCACTTCCCACATTCACACACCAATGGTGGCCAGCTCACACCAACCAACTCATTGGAGGCAATTTGGGGTTCAGTGTCTTGCCCAAGGACACTTCGACATGTAGACAGGAGGAGCCGGGATTCGAACCGCCGACCCACGGGTCATTGGACGACCTGCTCTACCTCCTGAGCCACAGCCGCCCCATAAATGTACATGTTCGTACACAATCATGTATTGTACTCCATATAGGAAACTGGTGACAGGCACTTTTACCCCTTTGAGCCTCCATCCTCAACAGCTATGGGATTTTTAAATCCAGTTCCATTGAGCCTCCATTATCACAGGATTTCCAAATCACTGCATCTCTATATACAGTAGCTTTTCACATAGGGACCGATAAACGCCCACTTCAGTATCAGCCCTGTTCAAGAGGGACGCGAGTGACGCAATACACAAGGATCGATAAAACACGCATCTCGTTCGAAAAAGCTAGGTAGAATCCAGCTCTGGTGAAACACGGGCGTGATCGAAACGCACATGTGTGTGACTCACGTAAACGCCTGCCTTATATAGCGTCTTCTCTGCACAAAACGCTTGTCCCAAAATGAAAAGGTGCGTAGAGGTGCGTTTTATCAATTCCTGTTTCTAACGCAGCACTGTCTGTGGTTAGTTGTCTCATATCTACTTTAGTACTTTAATGGGAGATTCCAGCTTCAGGACAAAAAAGCTGGGTGTTTTTGATGGTCATCATGGTTAAAATGGAGTTTTAAGTTATAATGGGTTTCCATCAAATATCTAAATAGTGAATCTAGTAACTTATAAAATGCCTGGAGTGTTAACATGAGCCTGGGTAATGATAAAATGACCAAATGTTGTTGTTTTTTTAAGTTGAAATATCCCTTCAGTATATTGTGGTTTTGTACATTAACTCATATATATTTTATTATGGGACTTCTATTGCAACAGAGGAGATCTACATAGCAGTATTGATAGTTTTACTTACAACGTACATCGTTGTTCATGTTGTAACAGTCATTCCAACTACCCAGAGTACACTACATGCACATGGGAATGGTAACTGGTGCTTGTACTGTATGGTTATAATATGGTGCATTTTTTCGATTCTCTCAGGCAATTCACATGTACTTCACATTCACACGTGCACACACACTACAGAACACCTTTAGATGGTCACATAACCGCTTAAATCTCAGCATATATGGTTCCTCTCCCAGGAGACAGACATAGCCAAGCTCACTAATCTTATAGATCTGCCTTTTTCACTTGAATGTTTGACCCCAGAATTGGAATACTACAGTACAGTGCTACACAATGCAAACTATGGTCATGTGTTCACCAACCACGTGACCATGGTGCTCGCACTGACATTCACATAAGAATGCTTCTGCCATCATAATTTTGCACTAGGATATGAAAGGACTTAAATGGAAATAAGCCCCTGGATATTTTACGTGTTAGTTATCATAGGAAACAGAAGGAAATGCCAGCACTCATGTTATGTCCTTTTTCATATGATTCATTTCATATAATGGCAACCTGACTTAACTATATATATATATATATATATATATATATATATATATATATATATATATATATATATATATATATATATATATATATATATATATATATATATATATATATATATATATATATATATATAAAAAAACACATTTATTCATGCTACGTAAGATCCTTGTCAGTAAAGACATTAATCCTCAACAGATAATTTAACACATACTAAATACTGAAAACGCATTACTAGAATTTTTTGTCTGGTCTACTATCAAAATTGCAAGAAATTGAACATTTCAAACATTTCAACATTTCAAAAATTAAAATGTTTCAAAAATACAACCTTGCAATGTGTCGCATTGTGAGCATGGATCATATATGATTGGCTATTTTTCACAAATCATTTAACGGTTCCTATCATCAAGAAAGTAATCTTTCTCAAATGATGCTGTCATTAGCATCCTCTTGTGAGTTTGTGACCCAGGAATGTGCTTCTCACCACAACACTTCCTTGTGACATTCCCCTGTTTGATTCTCTGCAGTAACCTTGGCAATCGGCTCAATCACAGCACATTAATTCCAGTCACAACCCCCTCGGTTGTATCGGGCCATGCATCGTACTACCCAGCCCCTGATGTACCCTGAATACTAGCCAAGCCCAACGATTCCCAGGTCCCCAGGCCCCCATTGGCGTCTGTCTGCCTGCACTCTCAAAATTGGCCACTCGTTTGTCTGCACACAGTTTTAGCTGCCAGATCATGGAATTCTCAACTTAAAAAAAAAAAAAAAAAAGGCGGTCTTGTCAGTGCAGGTTTTTCTCACTCTCTATTTTGAGGCAAGTCGTGCTTGATTTATGATGTGTGTTGTATGGCAATGTTGCATACCAAAAATTGACAGTGCACAGTATCAAATTAGGTTTCAGGAGTGTAAGGCTCTGCTAAACATTGGTTCCACACCTGGTCATCTATGTCAAAATGATGGAAAAAAAAACATTAAAGGGGCAATAGATTCAAAACTTTAAATGATATACTAGGTAACTTTTTGATAAAACAAATCTTATTTGTGGAATATTTGTCTCATAAAGTGATGTTACTGTTTCCCTGGAAAATGTCAAGGAACCAGTCAGAATGCGACTTAAAGCTCAAGGGATCCTGGGAAATCTAGAGCTCTATCTAAACACTGCAGTGCCGGCAGTCACCACCAGTCAAAGTTACCTAGTACACCTCTAAAGCCTCATGTGGATCAACCCTATGTTTTACTGTAACCACTACATGTCATACTATTGCACAAACATTTTGTTCCCAAGATGATCTATTTGCAAACAAAAAGAAACAAACAATCCATGCCCTTGTGCAGTACCATATATTGTCAGAAAAGGCTAGACATAACTAAAAGATTTAAAGAACCGTCACCAGCAGGGATTGTGATGTGCAGTCTAGAGACATAGACAAAATTCCTTTTCAGTTCAAGGAAGTGCAATTTGGAACAATTTAACACAAGAGACAGTCCATTCTATACAATTTCAAGGTCCAATTCCTGAAGAGATAAATGGACGTTTTTTGTGTGTCCAATATTGTAGGTCCTTACTTGGCCTTTTTAACTGTTGGTTTTTGTTTGTATGCTTTTAGTAATGTTTTTATGTGCTCTTTTTGTTGCAAACGCAGAGATTGCAAACATAGAGAGCACGTAGGCAGAAATATCTGTGTGTCATGCTGCACTGGCACCACCTGCCACCAGAGGGTACAGTTATACCAAAGGGAAAATTATAGAAGGACCTCTGTACTTCTTTTACATTTGAATGTAAAAAATGTTAGATTTGATTATTATTAAAAATAAACAGCTATACATACATACATATTAAGTGTGTGTGTGTGTGTGTGTGTGTGTGTGTGTGTGTGTGTGTGTGTGTGTGTGTGTGTGTGTGTGTGTGTGTGTGTGTGTGTGTGTGTGTGTGTGTGTGTGTGTGTGTGTGCGCGCGCGCATTTTTTGTTTCTACATGCAATGTGGTCATTCATCCAATGTTTTATTTTGTAACAGCACCATGAAAAGGAGGGTAGTTGACTTGAAAATGAAACTAAAATAATAATGTATAGCATTTGAGTGCCTGATACACACCTTAGAGGTACCTGCCTCTACGCTTGGGGGAGCTGCAGTGACAGATGCCAGTGCTCAGGTGTGCTTACCAGAGCTCTGATCCCCCTGAAATTAAGCTGTGCTTTTGGTACTATATATTTTGATGCCAATACTTTTGTGCTTTCACTCATAATTACATTTTGAGCCACCACTCTTTGCTTACATGCTATCAGGGCTGTGACATCCTCCTCTTAAGGGACTCTGGTGGTGGGCACTTGACCGGGAGGCTGACTCTGTGGTTCAGGACACAGCAGAGCAGACAGAAAGTAGCAGCTGCTTGCTGTTACATCGCTGAATGGAGACTCGCTACCAACAGTCAGTTTAAGGGGTCATTTCCTTGTGCCCCTCAATAAAGAGGCTACTTTGGTGCCAGGCAGGTAGTCTTTTCTCCCCTGTCTGACTCTGAGCTTCATAATGGACAATTAATGAGCCATCGCGTGCCGGCCAGACAAAGCCTCCTTGAATACTACAGTATGGTGCTTTCAAGAGCACACAAAGTGAGACTAGACTAGGCTGCTGGGCATTGAACATCACTATGTCTGTAGATAGAATTTTATACTGTGGTGCCCTGCACCACAAGATGCCCAGCCACACAGGCTTAAGACAGATACCCACAAAATGAACATACTCTACACAAAGATGTCCGCAGAATACATAAACGTATTGATTGTCCAGACTGAATTACGGATACATTGTTGTTTAATTGTATGCAGTATAGGAAAACATATCCAGAAAGCACAAAGAAAAGTCACAGTATTTTTCTCCATTGCGGTCCGAGTTCGATCAATATCAATTACATTCTCAGCAGAAAAAATATTATATGTCAAGCTATATCACTATCTCTCACACTCACACAGATTTTTTTTTTTCTTTTTTTTTTTTTTTTTACTGCTGAGGCATCTGTGCCTCTGTCACTAAATACAAATAATTCTTGCTTTGACTTTAATTTTGACCACTTTTCTTTCTTCAAGGTCTGTCGGCTGTCATTCAGTTTCAATATTCTTGAAAAATCCTGCAAGTGGTAACGACAGCAGCTCAGTACAAAGTAGTGTTGATGGCAAACATGGGTGTCACCTTGAACAGATGCAGTTCTTCCACCGCTGTTCTTCATCTCATTGCCAAATAGCAAATTAAGCACCTGAAATGGGAATCGCAGATGGAAATTAATTAGAAGGTGTTAAAGCAAATCTGAAATATGTTGTGCTACTTGAGCCCTATAGCATTCCTTTTCTGGGTGGAAGGAAGCCTTCACAAGCACGAAAAATGCGTTATTCTAAAAGATGTAGTGTGCATGAAAGGTTCCGGCAGTTTGACATGGCAGTTATAAAGGCAGGCCGCCTTTGGTGTGATTGCTTCACTGATGCATTCTGGGTTTTATATTTTGAATTAATCTACAGTGTCATGCTTATTAGCCGTCATGAGAAAAGATACAGTAGCGTTGGTAGCCTCCTTTCATGAAGCAGCTTTACTCATAGGCACCAACTGGCCTAGTGCGTTTTTGATGAATAGTAATTGACGGTTGAATGGTATTATGTATTAGCTTAGCACTCAAATCAGAGTCTAAGCGGGTGTTATTTACCATGTTTACTTCAGTAAAACGTGGTGCCGTAGCAGCCACCAACCACAGCAAACAACATGGTGTTATGTGTGCCATAGTCTTTCAGTAAATAGGCAGTTTGAAAAGTTAACTTCCAAGCATACACAACATATCGACTCCTGACAAAAGGTATAAAAAGATATATCATTTTAAAACTTCCCTCTTCAAATCCAGGATTTGTGACAAGATGAAACCTTTGAAAGGTATTAGAGCAGCAGACAAGAATACAGACAGTTGATGTTTACTGTATACTAGTTCCACACATTTTAAATGTTTCATGAAGACTTTGTGTAGTCTCTCCTCCTATTGATTTAAACTGCATGGTTATGCTCTTGACATTGTTTATGTTCCAATACTTCAGCTGACCGTGGATATGCCAAAATGGGATTTTGGTTCACACTGCTGCAAATAACATTCAAAGCAAATCGTTGGACTCAGTTATGTTAGTCTTTTAACCCCTCACCCAGTCCCACTGTACGTAAATAACATTTAAAGGGTGTTACCATGCATAATGCATATGTTTGTATAGATTTCTGTCACACGGAAATGATGTATGTTTGCTCATGTGCAGGAAATGAGGACGGCGGTGTGGGGTGGTGCGTTGGGTCTACGACAGTAGGTTGCCCTGGACCGAAGGCATCTGTCTGGGAGTGGCTGTAATTGGCTGCAGTGTGGCGCTGTCTCATTAATATGGAGCCCAGGGGAATGAGACAGCCAACTTCATCCCCGTGTATTTGATTGTTTGACTGTGTCTCCATTGATGCTAAACGCGGCGCTCCCGGGGCACACCATGCCTGTTTCCTGCTTCGTTAAAACCAAGAAAATGAATATTAATGTCATATGGACTGGGAAGCCTGTGTGCCGGTGGGGGGTCGGCCCGTAACTAGGGCTTTCGAGTCATGGTTTCAGGGTCTACTTGGCTGGGTCGAATCATGCAGGGATGTGTGCTCTGTCAACATGCAGAGCCATGGTGACACCTTATTTTCCTGTCTAGACAGGATCAGAGCCCTAGACATAATCCTAAGCACTCGTGGCAAATACATAAAAGAAATGGGCAACCAAGCATCCCGTGGAGCTGGCTGTCTTGAATATCTTTTCACAGTGTTATATGGAGAGCAATGCTGGATGTCAAATGTTTTTTTTCCCCAAGAGTTGTTGTATTTTAGTTTTTGTTTTGTCCAAAATGTCATAGATCATTAGCAAACGCACGGTTAGCCATTGTTATTTATTTGATATTATTAAACGTGTTACTTATTACTCTAAAAAATAAAAATACACTACTTAATACTCCCTGATAAAATACCCAATAGCAGAAAATAATATATAATATTAAAAAGAAAGGAAGATCTTATATAAAGTCCACCAATATTAATAGAAGACTTCTCACTCAAAGCAAATTCCATGTGACCCAACACTTTATTTAATTACTATTGTAACTTAACTACCAATGACAAATAAGGCCCGATACTGATACTTTTCTGATACCCATGCAGTATTTGCCGATGCCATAGTGTCAACCCCTTACCCCTGTGTCTGATCACTGGATAGACTGCCATATTTTTCAATACCAATATGACCCGAAAATGACAAGAAAGGGCCGATCTGATTTTCCGATACCCATACAGTATCGGGACATCCCTACAGTAGGCACTAGAAAAGAGTAATATTACTGAACGTAATATATTAATTTAGGTACTTGCAGTGTTGTGCGATATTACTTAGGAGAGTAATATGTTATTACTTATTACAACAAATTAATAATATTCATCAACAGAATCAAAAGTAATATATTACATATTACTTTTATATTACATTTGCAACCCCCTACTTTTAGAACTGAATCCAATTGTTTTCAATAATAATATTAACACTCTCCGTGCCAGCCCTTTTTCATATTTTTGGAGGTAGCCAGTGCCAGTTTTTTTCATCAAAAACTCATATTTCATATTTCGGTCCATGTTTCCGCACGGACAAGTTAGTTGGCCGCACACACTTCCGGTTCCGGTTTGGTAGGTCTCTTGTTATTGTCTATCAATGGTGGATGCGGTCGCTGCTAGCTGCTGTTAGCATGGGGATCGAATTAAACCGGCGCCGGTAACTACGTCATTTACAGTAGCGTTTACGTCAGCAGCATCAGTCGTTACTGTAAATCATAATGATAACGAAAGACGTAGATCTATTTCAATGGCATGAAAACTGTTAAGAAGAGTCACCAGTCACCAATGCTATAAAATAAAGCAGAAATCTCTCAACATTTTAAAAAGGAATGATTCCAAGCCAGCACATTAAACAAAAAAGTAATATAATATAATATATTCATTTTTTTTTTACAATGTAACTAGTTACCTATTAATGTCTACTATGTCTACTATTAATGTCTAGTAATACCTTACCTTACTTTACTCATTACTGGAAAAAGTAATAATATTACAGTAATACATTTCTAGTAACTAGTTAGTTACTGCCCAACACTAGTTACTTAAAGACACTGCTGTAAAGTTACCAATGCTGTTGCTGTGAATCAGCTTTGTACTTTTGTACTATGTGCTAGATTTAATTATGATACTGTATTATGCGTGTATAGTTTGCTATTTCCATTTGGCTAGAGGGGATATACATCATTCACCACAATAGTCAACATGACTACAGGCAGTGTGACAAGGTTGGGATGAATATGAATTATACCTTCTAATTCACAAATGGCACAGTTAGTAACTTGCTATTTATTTATAATGTTGGATGAGAAGACCGCAGAATTATTTATACTTTCTTGTTTTAGGGTCTACTCGCTGTCATAAATTGATTATTGCCTTTTCTCCCATGAAACAATTGCAAATTAAACCATGTCCTTCTAGTTACTGTAGCTTTAGAGTGAATTCAGGAATGGGTGACATATCAAGCAGCAAAGGTGTAAGAGTCGCAAAGGTGCAAGAAATATCCACATTTAAGTTTGACTGCAATGCTCCTTGAGTTTTACCCATTCATACACACCAGGGGTCTTCAATAGGATATCCAACCTTCAGAGATGCTTGAGTAATAGCATATAAGCTCACAGCACTGAGAGGCGGTATTGAGCTTGTAGATCTATGAAATTTAAGAAAATGTTTAATAACATTTATAGGCTGAAAACACTAAAGACACCTGACCTACAGTATAGGCTTTGTTGACCAGGGTCTTCCCAGGGTTATAACTGATGTGTTTTAACTTGTTACATGCATTGTTTTATTTCTTTTACTTTTTCTTCTAATAAAGTTGTCTATTATCGTGATAATATACAACCAACTATTTATTTTGCCAAACTTTTTTGACACTGCTATTTTGACATAGACTCTATAGGGCTAAAAGAAAATGTGGTTAAAGAAACTGGACACCAGACCGGTCTAAATAATTAAATAATAATAATATTCTGGGTTTGGGGGAAACTATTGATGGATAGGCCAGAATCGGAAACAAAATAACTGACTGACAAGACACAACAGGAACAATATTTAATTCCCCCAAAGTGAATGACAAGACGCACCAGGAACAGCATTTAATTCCCTGAATGGACTGACAACGCACACCAGGAACAGCACTTAAATCCCCCAAACTGACTGACAACACACACCAGGAATAGCGTTTAATTCCTCCTGTTCTGACCAGGGAGCTGGTGCATCCAAATGAACCCTCTCTGTCCATATTCAATCTGTTCTCCCATCATTTCATCCTTTTTGACACATTGATGCAGGAAAGTGTGGCAGAGTTTAAAAGCATTTAAGACCCATCAGGTCGATTCTACAAATACTGTCTAAATCAGTAGTTATGAAACTTTTTTTTCGGACGCCCAAATTAGACCCAGATCTGATGCTTTGTACCAGGGGAGCCCTAGAAGAGAAGGATTTGTGGCCCGGGGCACCCAGGCTGCTAATCCATCCTGACAGCCTGTCACAAGTTCAAATCCCAGTGACCTTTGCTGTGTGCCACACCTCATCTCTCTTTCCCCATTTCCTCTCATTTTACTGTCCTTTTGACTATATTTAAAAATAAAAAATAAAACAGATTTGTTTTCTTGTTTAAATGTTCAAACTTCAAATCCTGTCAAAACTGCTGAAATCAAATGATAAATTTAAAAAGAAATCATTGATTGAGATGGTGTGATCACAGTGAAACAGTTCAATTCCTACACAGCCTATCTTTTTCGATGATCTGATCTTTCTTTGTCTTAATGTAGCCTACAGTGTATGCCATACGCTGTAGGCTCAACAGACATCTTGAATATATTCTGTCAGACACCATACACTGTATGGAGGTTGACCTTTTTCATCATTAATTAACGTGTGTGTGTGTGTGTGTGTGTGTGTGTGTGTGTGTGTGTGTGTGTGTGTGTGTGTGTGTGTGTGTGTGTGTGTGTGTGTGTGTGTGTGTGTGTGTGTGTGTGCGCGCGCGCGTGCGTGCGTGCGTGCGTTCTTACTTTCACTCCTTGATACTCAAGACCAAATGATTGTAATCATCAAAACAATGGGTGTCTGTCATCATGAATGCTGTAAATTTAGTGAAAATATCCTTGATTTGATTACAGTGGTATAAAGCTTGAAAAGAATAAACATTAAATAAACATAGTCTCCGAAGGGAACAGTCCGAGAGTTACAGGAAAAGGAAAACATAGAACCGACATTTGATATGGTTGCATTACATAATAAACCATAAACACCTCATTAGGACAAAGTGAAGAGACTGCTCAGAACTACTACTGTGTCAGTTTCACTTTAGCACACTGCCAGACTCCTATCCGTTTAGCCATGAGGTGATGAATTATTAATTATAGAATACATCGAACCCTCACAAGGGAGCTATGCAGCGTCCTCGGAGCAGACAACCACAGAGGGACATCCAAGGTGAAATTAAATGGGTTACTTTGCCAACTATTTAACGGCAATGAAACTAGGAAATGCCTATAATTGGTTTAAAACATTGAAATGTGAAAAAAGCCCCTATAACTAGGCCTACAGTCGGGTTAGTCCTCTGCCTCAGACACCTGTGAGTAACATTATTAAGGCATCAATTAACCATCAGGGGTCCGCCCCATGACCTTCCTTCATAGCTTACAGTACTTTAACTGGAAGCATTGAGAGAATAAGTAGGGCCAATTTATGCCTCTCAAACATTGGTACAGAGTGAGCCTTATTGTACGATAATAACTGCTCTGTTGCAGTAAGTTATTCTTTCCTGCATCATGCGATGCCTTGGACACCATGACGCAATTTGACGCATGCCATCGCTTTTGCCCTATGTCCTCACCCATTCCCTTTCTCCATTTAGTTGCTATAACTAAATCACATCTCTATAAACCTCACCCCAACAGAGACCTGGTGTGTCACCTCTGTTAATAGCATCTTAGACCAGGTATTTAAATTATTCAGTCCCCTTTTAAAAGGGAGAACTCGACAAGCTCCTTAATTGATATAAACCCCCTCTGGTGAAAGGCTCTGCAGTTCTCCAGGATTGTGAAGGCTGTTTGGGCCCAATGCCATTGTTCTTCTAGCGAATTGGTGTTTTTTAATGAGCGACCACCCTGTCTCATGCCTGGCATTGGAGCACAATCATCCACAGCTGGACTGTGATGTCCATTCCACCGTAAATGAGTTGAGCTGTTGTTGCATCTCACTGGTCAGTGTTAACACCAGATGCTTCAGTCTCCCTGTCATTGATCTGAATCTCATTAACCACTAGTTTTTGCTACTTGTTTTTTTGTTTTCTGTGCTTGTGTTTAAAATGTTGAAACAAAGTTCAACATTTCAACTTAAATTAGGACAATTTCCCTCCCTGTTATAAACATACTATTTTTAACTGGTATTGGAGTTGTTCTAAAGGCTCTTTTTATCGTTAGATGCAACTTGACTTTTAGTGTAGTCAGAAAAGTGGACCAATTATTCTCAAGCTGGCACCCCAGTAGCAGCCTGATCATTCTGAGTGAAATAACCATCTCATCAATAAGATATCAATTTGGTTTTCCTCCAACATCATGCTTCTAATTCTGTTCCCTAGGGGCATCTGCAGAGCATTTGATTCTACGACACTACTGGAACAGGAGTGCTGAAGAACAACAATGAGGAGAATGGCATTTGTGAGCTCTATGGTGCGTAAGTAACGGCATAATGGCGTGATTGCTATACAGCAGTTTCTTGAAAACAACTTTATTGTCCCATTTGCTCTGAAATACATTTTCTACAACTTGGCGTATAGAGGAAGCTTTGTGGGGTGTGATGATTGCTGCCATGTTTTTTCCATATATATAGAGTATATATACTGTGTGTGTGTGTGTGTGTGTGTGTGTGTGTGTGTGTGTGTGTGTGTGTGTGTGTGTGTGTGTGTGTGTGTGCATACAAAAAAAGTACATAAAAAGTACTCTTCTTCTTCATTGAAGGATTTCAGCACCCACATTTGAAATGGCCATAACTCACATTGATAGTACAGTCTGGGTATCTCATAATATATTGTATAACATGATGCACTGTAAATCATAACTGCAGGGCTAACTAGAAAGTGCCCACTAGAGTGCAGACCTTTGCAATGGCAGCACGTGTTCTAAAATCAGTCAATTAGTTCTGTATAATTTTAGAGACACAATAATGGAGTCACCTAACTCTAACATACAATATAATTGGCATATAAGTAAATACTAATTTCTTACATTTCTTGCCTATAAATCGTGTCATTGGTGCAAGTATTTACAATCTCAATAAGATTTTTGCAAGATCTGCCATATCAATACGTTCTTTACTTGATACAATATTCACACGTACACACTAAACACTAAACAATCACAATGCTCCATACATTTAATTAATATTAGTATTGTATAACAAACACTACTTTAATTTCATCATAATTGAACTAAACTGAATAAAATTGATATGTCATATTTGAAGTCACTCTATAAGCAAACACAAATTGAATTTACTTGTGAATTAACTACAGTATTCACTTGAAGGAAGGAGACGTGATTAAAATTTAATGAGGGATTCATTGAAGCATTAGAAATGTCAAGAAACTAAACTGTAATTGTAAAAACAATATCTGGTCCATTTGCTGTTTTCAGATCTGGTGTGCTAAGAAAGATCTGTGTATTGAATTATAGTGTTATGCTACTACGAATGTGTACTACCATGGCCATCTGTTCCCTGGCAAGAATTATTCTACAGTAAATGTCACTGAAGGATACATAGCTTGGCAGAATAAGGATTATGAGTATATCGCTATGTATTATTATTTTATGAAACCTTGCCTATGAACCTTAATGTGGTAACTTAACACTAATTTCATCAGTGTGTGTTCATAAGCACGAAATCCAAAAGGCCAAAGGTTAATGGGTCATAGACGGTGATTTTGTGAGCAACAACCCGCCCTTAACACTTCTAAATTCAATGTAAATTACAGACACTTTTTACTTGCGGACTATGCCTTTAGAGTTTAGACAGAAACTGAGTCCAGCAAAGTTGGTGAGTATCCGCAGACGACATTTGTCTTGAGGGGGTCATTCATGCTGCATGTTCAACTCTATGCAAACTAAAAGCTCCGGGTTTCCTCAATGAATATCCATTATGATTATTAGCCCTGTTTTCATTTAGCTACCACTGTATGACATTTAGCAGATGCCCTTCTCCGGAAAAGTTCACTTCTAAGTTTTCTTGACCATTTTCCACGTTTCCCTCCCGCCCGCCCACCCACGCGCACACGCGCACACGCAAACACGCAAACACACACACACACACACACACACACACGCACACACACACACACACACACACACACACACACACACACACACACACACACGCACACACGCACACACTCTTACTCTGAAGCAACATGTGCAGAGAGTGATATATCGTATATATGCCCATACGGGTTATACTGCATAGGATGACAGTAACCATTCATTGAATGTCATATATGTCTGAGCATTTTGCCTCAAGGTGTAATAAACCACTATCAGATTGCAGGAAGATACAGTATAGAGACTTATTTTGTTGAGAGAATACAGAAGCACGTTGAGATACTTTGATCACCGACAGATAAATGAAAGCATGACATCCTTGGTGGATGCGATTATTATCTCTGCCAGGAGATTGTGTGTGTGTGCTTGTGTGTGTGTGTGTGTGTGTGCGTGCGTGTGTGCTTGTGTGCGTGTGTGCGTGTGTGTGTGTGTGTGTGTGTGTGTGTGTGTGTGTGTGTGTGTGTGTGTGTGTGTGTGTGCGTTTGCCTGCATCCATGCTTGTGTGCCGTGTACTGTCAAGAAATAAATGAAACAAATAATTGATGGACTCAAATTTACGAGGGCAGAATGAGTCATCAGAACCAAGCAATAGTTTTTGAATTCATGAATAAAATTAATATATGGAGGGGCCATGTCTGATAAAATTATCAAATAACTAAATCTGAATAATGCAACTTGAAAAGTGTCTGGGGTGCTCACAAATGCCTGAGTTTGAAAGTGATGTAGTACATTAAGTCTTTACCATGTGCACTTGTACAGTACTGCATGTTGGTTTGTTTACTGTTGCACATTAAGTTAATCAACGATTTGTCTGGGAAGTGGACCTCCCCAAAATGCTGTGCTTTCAAACACCTGTAGGATATAGCATCTCTGCAGGTCCAAACTGCTGCAGACCTGACATAAAGCCCTGAGTTGCTCCATACTAGTGCAGATGATTCTGACGGAGATGTAGTGACTGTTGATCCTGTCATCCTGTGTGAGATTTCCACAAAGACCCTGATGAGATCTCGCAGCATGAGTTAGCTTTTCCAGATGTTTATAGGCACTGCAGTATGTAGAAATGACTGGGCAGCATAATCAACCCAGATGTTGTTTGCATGAAAAGAAAACTGAAATAGATCAGTATGTTCGCACAACAACACTTTCTATAACTGGTAAACAATGAGCTTTTCCATTGATCTTTGTCAATGTTGAAGGCCCAATGTGGATACTGTCTCCCCATACCTTTGGCCTGGTGGAGACAATGAGCTAAATAGCAGTTATCGTTTGACTGAAAACCGGAGGCAACTGCCATTACATCCAAATGCAAAATAAACTTTGCTGCTATGAGTGCGGATGAGATAAACCTTAACGGAAGTTATCAGCTCTGGCCACTGACCTATGTGCCATTACTGAAAGCACTGTGCAGGCTGCTATTATTCATCCCTGGTAGAAAATCCACTATGAAAAATTGACATTGCAAACTTTTATTCGGTTTTCATCTATAATATATTTTGACCATTCAAGCAGCAAAATGAACGGCGTTCTTTTTGGCGTGTGTGTGTGTGTGTGTGCGCGCGTGTGTTGCACCACTTTCATATCATATTTAACCATTTATTTATTGCAACAAATGGAATACTGTACATACTGTAAAAGAACATTGTGCAGTGCATGTACTCCAAATGTGGAGCCGGCCGTGAGGTGAATCTGGGACCTACTGTATATAGCACATATGGCAACTAGATCTGCACTCAGTAGAGTGACAACTTGTGCATTGCACACAAGTAGGCCATGGCCTACTTGTGTGTATGCCAGTGCCTATAATGCACCACCTTGTTGTGTGTACATGACTCCTCATTTGTGTGCGTTTTAACATACAGTAGCTTGGTTGGATCTAAATGTAAACAGAGATCATTACTTTTTACTTTTGCTCGCTCTGCTCGCACAAGTAATGCGATCGGCTTGCGGTTGTCGGACGTCTGTCCCTCATTGGACTCTGATTGGCTGGTTTTGGTGATGACGTACTGGTGACGTATTTAAGAGATCTATATACGTATTCATATGAGTATTATCTCCTGGAGGTGTTGATGTACTTGCTTGCACTAGTAGGCCATGGCCTACTTGTGTGCAATGTGCAAGTTTCTCTAGTACTAAGTGCAATTTTAGTTTTTAAACTATGCTTTGGTCAAATTAAACTAAGAGGTAAGAGGACATGACTCTGACACATTTCAAACGAGCAACGTGTCAAAGTTGGCCCCCCGGCGCCAATGAAATGTCAGGACAACAACACCAATTGCGCCGTCCACTCTCACCTGGCCCATCATTCCTCGGCAGTCGTATATTGGGATAAAAGGGTGAAGGCTTCCATTCATTGAGGGACACAGGCATCCGGTTGACCTATTAGCACCCTTATATGTGAGCCACAGAATGAGAATCACTTGGGCTCCCCTGTAATCCACTGGAGGAAGTTGAGGTCACAAAAGTATATTCCCCACTACCCAGCCTTTGCCTGGCGGCCACTGCTTCTCTCTTCCTCCCAGGGCCTGGCAGAGCGCCTCGCTGCCTTCGCAGTCCCAGCGTGGACATTCTCCTCTGCACCAGCTCTATCAAAGCAGCAGTCATTAGGCAAATTTGCTTTGCTGCAGGATTACGTTAATTATCGTGGAATTATCACTTCATTAAAGCGGGCAGAGATAAATTATCTCTGATGAAATGAATGCCAAATGAGGAAATAATGATCAGGCATGGAAAAAATAAAATAAAAAAATGAAGTGCCTTTTCATCGAATGGAAGTCATTCATTGTTTCTGTTGATCCCAGAAAGACAGCACAATACATAGCAGCGTGACGGGGTGTGTTTTTGGACGGCGTGTGCGTGGACCACCTATCCCTCCACTCAGCGCAGGCTTCTTCTTCTCCGGAAGACTCTGCAGAGCTTGTACTTTTTCCACAGCAAATTGCAACTATCATTAATCATGCCAAATACCAATTATAATGAAGGCCTGCCTCAGCCCAGAGACACTCTCTGTTTCCCCCCGACGGTCTGCATCTCTGCAGCATGACTACAGTGTGATTCTCAGGATTGTTTCCTCTGTAATGATGACCAGTATTACTGGAGAAGCTTCACTTTTGGTACAATGAAGTTTGCATTGGTATCAAGATGAGATCAACCAGCCGTATTTATGTTGCAGTGTGTACCGTGACCAAAGTAAAAGGAAGGAGAAAAAAAAGTGAGATGTAATCCCCCTAATTAGCTGGTGTAATCTTCCCATTGAGTTCAGTGGTGAAATTAGCCTTGCCAATTAGTGTTGATGAATGACCATTATCAACATAAATCATGGAGCCAGAAGCTGGACAGACAGATTCGCCTCTGAAGACCTATGTCTCTTAGAACTCTCCCCCTTTTTGAGTTAAATCACTTTCAAATATTGACCCTATCAAATCCTGTACACTCAAATGCCCCCTCCTTGCCGTCACTCAGGCAGATGCATGCATGTGCCAATTTGCACCAGCAATGCAACTATCACATCTTCACTGCCGAGATGGGGAATGCCAACAGCGCCACTGCCAGAGTCTCACAGAGGACGCGGTCACAGATTAGATGCAACAGGAAAATTCTGGGGACAAGCAATGGGTGACATGCCTATGGAGAATACTGGATTGTCACCTACATCTGCTTGGGGCCGGCCGGCAACTACAAATAGTACATCTCATGTTACAGACTAAGATTAACAGTTTATTCACTCTTGCTTTTCAACAGTAGGCTACCATTTTCAGAAGCCCTACAGGGCGTCTTACGTGTTGTTTAGTTTGCACAGTTGACACTGTCACTTTTCTTTGCCTTTATTTCCCGTTCACACAGCCCATTTGTATAACCTATTACAGAGCCAGACAAAATGCAGGTTGATCCTCATCATCTCTGGAATATCCGTATCATCTGTTAGTTGATGCAACATTGTGGTGTTTAGGGAGAGCAATGTTATGCTTCAAGGAGGGCAGGTTTGTGTATTGTCACAAAATACAAACATTCACATACTTGATCTGCTTCAGGGACTATCTTAATTTCCATCTCAAGGAAGAGGAAAATGTTATGTTTGGCTCTGTAATCCCAGTAGAAAAACACAATACCCCATGTTCAATGACGCTAATTTGTTTGGAACATTGTTGTTTTTAAAAAATGAAATAGGTATGTTGGCAATTATGTTCCAAATCAAAAGCATCAGAGTGCATTGATGATCTGCATCTAATCTGTGGTACTTCTCCAGGCATAGAGGGGAACAATTTATCTTCATTTGGCTAGGTCTCACTACACAGTCCTCTGCTATAGTAATGGTCCACATGCACACTATTCTGGGAACCACTGCAGCACTAAAGCCTGATTCACACTTCGTCGTACCGCAGTGTCACATGTCTAACATCGCTGACCTGCAAGCTTACAAAGCGCCACGGTTATGACAAGTTGTGAGCTTGTAGGTCTGTTTTCCCCACACCCTCATGGCACAGGCAATAAATTAGGGCTTACCACTCCTTGAAATCTCCCATGGTTATCTCCTTAATGGTGGCACACACAGTTTCATAAAAAACTGTGGTTTGCTTTGGAAATTGAGGTGTAGGTTCATTAGTAGCAATCCTGTTGAAATGGAAAGCAGGCTCCCAAGTGACGCGGTGATGGAATGCATGCCTATAGGAGGAGGAGGGTGAATTTCTAACAGTCACCGTCTTTCTCTGTCGGAAATTCAGGTTTCTCTCTCTCTCTCTCCCTCTCTCTGTGGTTCCATATAGCATAGGCTTTATGCAGTGTAGGTGGTATCACCCAGGCATCGTTGAAGTGCTTGGGGAAAACAACACACCAGGCTACTTATTCTTCATGAGGCCACATTAAACAAAGGCACTTATTCCCTGGGGCTTACTGTGTCACTTCCAAGAATGGTTGCATTGCATTGCTTGCCTGCATCGCATTGGCTCAGGAAAGTCGAGATAGGACTTCCTATAGAAAAAAATAAATAAAAGTGCCAGTACTTAATTCTACCACATACAGTAGGCTTACTGCGCACAAACTATACATTTCAAAGGAACCATGAAAACAATAGGCACAGTTTGAACACTGTGGTGTATCCAGCGTATGTGTATCAGTCATCAGAGATTCATCAGTCGAAAGTCCGGACATTAAATGTCCGGACTTTCGACTGATGAATGGGGCTTAAATGTTAAGACCAACACTGGCGGTGCACATACGTGTTGACAATGTAGACTTGTACTGCCATTTCATGTTACATGTTATTTGCTCACGAGTAGTGTTGGGCAATATTATTAGGAGAGTAATACTACTAATAATAATAATAAGCCTCTAGAACAGATAGCTCCCACCCCCTATGTCAGGAGTATGAAATTCTGCCATCTGGCCAATGGCTAAAGACTCCTGTCACCAAAACCAACAGGTTCAAATTGTTCTTTATACCTGCCTCCATTAGAGTTATCAATAAGGGAAACAAGAGGAGGTAGACGCTAGGCTGTTAGTCTCATTGATGGGTGGTGAGGTATAGATTGTTAGATTAGTCACTTGGTGCACTTTAGCTCTAGTCGCACTTCATTTTTTGGAATCTTTTTTTGCGCACCCCGTCACAAACTGATGATAGTTCAACTTGTTGCCTTTCATTCTATTACTCATTCTATACCCTGCATTTGATAGATCTCAGATAGAATAGCCCCTCAATATTCTTGTTTGGCAGTGTAATACCTTACCTTGTTACTGGGAAAAGTACTAACATTACTGGAATAATATATTACTATATGAATACTGCCCAACACTGCTCACAAGTTTCTCACCGCCATGGGATAGCTGTATTGCAGCTGTATTATCCCAAACATACAAACAGACAAACAATGCACGATTCATTTATTCCTGTGCCTTCAAAGTGCTGTTTTAGTACAATTTCAATTGGTGTTCCAGATTTGTGCATATATTGTGTGTACGACATTTCACACAAATTGAGCAACAGTCCCTGCAAAAAAAAAAAAAAACAGTTTTAGGATTTTTTTAAAGTGCTAAAAATGATCAGATTACAGATCAAAGTGACAGATGTGTTCTGCATGAGTCACTGCACATGTGTGAAGTAGTTTGTCTGTTCAAAGGTTAATCCATAACTGCTATTATTGGAGAAAAACAGGCAAATACAATAAGATGTCCCTTCCTGAATTAAAGTGTTTAAAGTGTCCTATGAAAGGATGTAATGTACTGTATGTAAATGTGCATGATAGAGTATAATACTGCTGGAGTATGTACCACTAACAGGTATCTGTGAAGATGTTTTTAGTTGATGCAAATACCAGCCAAAGCATACCGTCAGCTGTATTCTCGAGCTCACCATCTTTATTCCTGTCACCATTTCATGTTCCTCTCTGCTATTTTGGAGAGATCTGTTTGAAACCATCCCAGTAACTCTAGGCTCAGGAGAAACTCTATCCAATTTCCTCCACCTGCTGCACTGGAAACACCACACACCTGTTCTCGGATCTCCTGGCAGGCCATTAACTTTTGTTCTGAGATTTAATTAACATAGAAAAGAGCAAGCAGCATGCACTTCACTGAAGTCTATTGTAGTCCTTTACTGGAGCACTGCAAACTCATTGATTGTTAGCCAAGCTAGTTTGAGGAAATTTTGACACCAGCTCTAATTAATAGCGAAATAATTATTTATGTCACAATATGAGGCAACATTCGAGCTGAACATCTTCCACTCTGTATTATGCATGCACGTGCAAATATGTGGCATGTTTATTGTACATACATATTTTATAAGTTTGATTTATGTATCTCTGTAAAACTTGTTAGGGGGTAAGTATTTTGCATTATTTATTTGTGCTATATTTACATAACACAAGCCGACACTCACATACAGTACCAGACATGTTCAATATCATTGCAAATCAGCAGTGTTGGACAGTATTACTTAGGAGATTAATAATTTTACTTTACGTATGACCCCTTAGAAAAAGTAATAATATTACATTACTTATTACTTGAACCAAAGAATAATATATTACATATTACAATATTACTCTCCCAAGTCCCCCCTCCCACCCGCAAAGGAATAGAGATGTACAACACAATCTGCTTAGTGACAACTGTGATAACTTGTAGTGTAGGTCACGTGTGGATAATGCTGCAGTGGATTAGGATCTACAAACCTACCGTGCAGCTCTGTTGTTATCCGTGGATAGCTTGTAAACCTGTTCTATTTTCTCAAGCAACAACAAGCTCAAAAGTAATACCACTAAGTAATGAGGCGTGTTCTGGCAGAGTAACATATTTCTTATTACACATTTTTTCAGAGTAATAATATTACAGTAATATGTAATATTTAATTAGTTACTGACCAACACTGCAAATCAGTATATAAAATAAGCATTATATAGACAGTGCAAATCAACACTGACAGTTAACTAAAGTACAAATCAATGTTGTTAGGTGAAAGGTTTTGCTATTGTGAGAGTTTGATCAAAGAGAGAGGCCAAGAGAAACAGAAGCAGGAGGATGATAATGGGAGACAGATTGGTCAATGAAAGCAGAGGGAGAGAGCTAGAGAAACATGTAGAGAGAGCGCCTGAGCATGCTGTTCAAGGTATTACTTTGCAACACGTTGACACAATAACTCTGGCATTGCCAGTGCCAGGCAAGCCGACAAGAATTGTATGCTTGTCTTCACTATAAAAGTAAGATGAAGCTCTACTAACTAAGCTTATGTTTTCCATCTGCCTTCCACTCAGCCATGCATGCTCTTCGCTGTAAAGATCATGGTCTGAACCATTGATACTAAAGGGTTGACACTCATAATAGCTGGCTTTACACAGGCATTATAGGACTTCAGATAACAAAATGTATTGCATCTATTTTGAGGTTGAGCCTTTCATTAGGCATTATATTGTAGAGGAAATTATGTTTTGTCTGGGTAGTGATGATTCATTGCGATATTACAGCTAAAACCCTCTGATTGCATTGCTGGGGATACTAAAATGTCAGCATGTACTGTTCTTTTGACTAGCTAAATTAATCCTTTCTAACCAACATGCTTAAATATCAACAACTGCTGCAAACCACTATACACTTTTACAGGACATCTAGTGTGTGTATTTGGTAGCCTCTGTCATGTGCACAAGCTGGTTGTGAGGGGTCTTCCTAAGTCAAGAGACCAGGCCACGCAGTCACCAAAGTATTCTTTAGAATTTGCCATCATGTTTTTTTTTTATTCCCATGAAGAGAAGGCTGTTTGTTATGACATTGTGTTTGACCTTTAGATGTTTGTGATTCAGATTTTAAATCACATTTCTAAAGATGTGTCTCATTCACAAGTCTGAAGTGAACGATATGTATTTAGTGTCTTCAGTGTATGTATGTATGTATTTAGTACTTCAGTGTCACTCACCAATTTCATCACCGCTAAACCCCTTATCCCTTAACTTCTTTGCTTTTTTAAACTAAAAAAACATTTTTCAATAGTTCAAATGGCCAGTCTACAAGCTCACAACGTGCCAATAGATTGGCATGTCGAACTATTCCAAAACGTTTTTCAAAACAGTAAAAATGGGATAGGGGGTTTAGCATGTGACGAAAATGGAGCCCTAAGAGTGCTTTTATTGGGTACATTTGGTTCCATTTGTATCTTGAAAATTAACCTTTCGACAACCACTTTCCTGGTGCACTCCATATGACATTCAATAATTTGCTATCGTGATGAAAATAGGAGCATTATAATGGTGTGTAAAAAAAAACTTGCCATGGATGAGGCCAAGTCTTGCTTGTTTTGTCCGTATACGGCCATACTGATAAGACCTGCTCATGCCTATGTCATTAGTCATTACGTAGTTACCATGGCAACCATTGATAGGTCTTGGTCAGAATGTCTGGCTCTGTAGACAGTCACCTAAAGACCCTATTTGAGAAACAAATCATAATTCCTCGGAGCGAACAAAGTAAACGCCACCTTTTTGTTAACCTTAACAAAAGGTAATGGGGCTGTTACGTTACTGTAGGTTTGGAAAAGTGTTATGTGTAAAGCAGGGTCATTTAGAAAGGAATGGTAACTACACAACACCAAACAGAACATACCACGTTTGACAGAGAAATTCAATGTGATTATTACCTTTTCATGTCTCTTTAGAATCACAGCACAGTGTTGAATTGTCTCCGCATTCCTTGTGCTGCTGCTGCTGCTGCTGCTGCTGCTCTGCTTTGTACATCACAGTACTTTACTTGTATTTCCTGTGAGCCTGGGACAGAATGGAGCCAGGCACAGTTCAATTGTTTCAAGTTACTCAGTGTTTACCATGTTTGTTCCAGGGCCAAAAGGCAGCCCAGTAACAGCAGGCTGATATCTCTACCTCAAAACACTTCTCATTAAGTTGGTTCAGATGTTACACAAAATGATGTTCTCCAGTTGGTCGAGAGGGTAAAGAAAAAAAGAAACTGTAGCTCTGTCAGAACAGAAGGTATCCCAGTGATATTAATTAGGGTATACAGTACAGGGCAAAACAACGCTGAATGATTTATCCGCCTACTGATACTGTGCTTATGTGCCAGTGCTTACAAGTATATGTGCCAGTGCTTATGAGCCAGTGTGGGAAAAAAGTTTTCTTTCTATACACCAACTCATGCCACTCCACGCCTATCAAACTTTAGGTTTCAGCAAACCACACGTGGAAGTGTCTACATTCCATTGCAGGGGTTTGGACGGGCCTATAACTCCAGCACCACTTCGATCAATAAGACACAAGGCAGTATATTTAGGCTGAAAAAGTATGTTTTGATTTTCTCGTGGGTTGTTATTTCAAACTTCTATGCGGTGCCTCACAAGAATGCCCAAGAAAGCCCAAGCAAGTGTTTAATTATGTTCAATGTGGCTTAAGTGATTAATGACCAATATTTCAATATCATAGCCAGTCTGCATTATCAAATTCAAGGTAGTTCAGATCTGCGCTAAGTCAGGATGCAATCCTCTCCTGACGATGCATGTAATGGACGTCTCCAGATGTAAAAAAAAAATATGATGATGATAAGTATTATTTGTTTGTTTATTTTACTTTTTCTTTAGTTCCTATGCAACACTTTTGTAAGTAAATTTGAATTCAGGACAGTATTGCAGGCAGTATTTTATCCTCTGGCTTTGTATACTTGGCCAAAAGAACCCAACTACCTATACTACAATCCCCTTCACCATCAAACACTGGAAACACGGTTTGCTCAGCCAAAGCTCATTTTGTTCTGAGACCAGAAGCCTCTACCTCCATAAAAATTGATAAGGCCGGTGCTTATGAGTGTCATTTACGACGGCACTCTTAAAAGCAGTATGTTGAGGATGTGAAAATAAATCCATCATAAAAGGCAGGGCCTGTGATGCTTTCCATAAAACAGCATGTGATAGGTTACCATTCAGATATACTGTAGACAGGATACAATTCCCATGAATTGCAGTTCCAATTTAAGGGAAGCTTGACGCACAAAGCATTCACCTTGCCTTATATGTGCTGTAAGATTGAAGGTGTAGTTGTAAGTTGTACGTGTTTTTTGTTTGTTTTGTTGGTACGCGCGCGCGCACACACACACACACACACACACACACACACACACACACACACACACACACACACACACACACACACACACACACACACACACACACACACACACACACACAGTGAGTGCAGGATGGGGGATATTGTAAGTTGTTACAATAACAAATTATTTTGACAATAATTCTAGAGCCATGTACAGTATGTGTTAATCCGTGAAGTCCGTTATTGAGCCTACATATTATATTATACTAAGTGGCGAGCCAGAAGACGTTTTACATCAGCTCAACTGAACAGACTGGGGAAAAAATAGTAAGGACATTCCTGCGAAAGTTTGCGAAGATATTGCATATTTCAGAAAGCTGTTCCCTTGTCTGGGAGCATACCTCAGTAACCATGAGAACTGACATTTAAAGTGACATGCTCCTGTGATTTTAGCTTTCCACAGCACATTCTGGTCTTACTTTGGACTGCAATCCATCTTTTCTGAATTACTGTAGCAGTGGAACAATTGATCCGATCATTTTAAGTCCCTGTATATTCTTGTAAAAAGGCTTTTCCTCCGGAGGGACAGAAGAACATATTTGAGTTGGACGGAAAGGGAGATTAAAACTGGCTGCTATAAAGTCCTCTATTGAAGTTACTTTGAAGATTTTGTGCTGCACTCCATTTCCTGATGCGCTTGAAAAGGTTAGCTACATATGTGCTACCTGCCATCCAAAGTCCTACAGAAGTCTGATCCTCTCTCTTTTTCCTCCCAGGAGGTCAGAGAGGTCAGGGAACTTACCTGTGCCAGGCTAAAATAAATCATTGGCAGGCAGGTAGTTTAGGTCAAATAATCACCCCTCCGATAATGCATGTCTGTGGAGAGAGCCAGGGAGATTCATTGCCCTGCTGCTGCTGACAATAATGGAGGCTTTCAAAGGCCACAGTCTTTAATTTCTAGTCCCCGCTATCAGCGCTTTTATCCTCCAGAGAGGGGGAGGTCAACAGCCTCTGTTCCTCAGCCCCAAAGCTAGCATCCTGGGCATTAAGGGCTGAGAGAGGTGGCCGAGGTCAGGCGGTGATTGGGGAACGGGGATGGCAGGCATAGGGGTCCTGGGGCTTCTCAGACAGAGAAGCGTCAGAGCAGCTACCAGGTCAGTTTTTATCAGGGCATCTCTAATGGTTATGATATCATCTGTCTAGCATCACTTCCAATTAAAGCTTGCTGGAGGAATGTGGCGGCCTCTGCTCCCTATCTCACCGAGGGCTCGGCAGTGTTCAGTGAATGCGGGCCATTGTTTGAGCCGCTGATTTCAGTGGCGATCAAAGTTCCATTGTGCCCGCCACAAAGGGAAATGGCCACAGGCCAGGCCTATTAGATATGTAGTGGTGTCGGCGAGATGGAGAGGGTAATCAGTCTTCTCACTGATAGCAATGACCATCCCACTTCTCATTGTGACAAAGACTAACCTCTTCAATACAATATAAAGCCACGAAGAAAGGTTAGTCTTCTTTCTCGGGATATTCATAGCCTTCCCTACCAGTAAAAATACCTCACAGAGAGACTTTATAATTTTCTCAAACATCACTGGCTTTGTGCTATAGTGTCAGGGCAGAGCTTTGTCACCTTCAAATGACTGTTGCTCTGCGGGCTGTGCTGCAGCAGCAGTTGGTAATGGTGCTGCTGGCGGATCGACTCCTGGGTGTGTGCTGCAGACCAGTGTCCACTCTCAAAGCTCAGATCTCAAACCAGGTCCAGTCCAAGCCAAGGCCTGTGCAGATGGACTGAAAACAGTCATAGGGAGCAGGGACTCAGCCCAGATTACTTGCCTGCGGTGATGATAATCGTTTTTCTTAAATGTGTGACTAAAGGGACCAGTCTGTTGGTGTCTCACATAGAACTTTTCCTCAACACTAGGAACTAAAACTAAACGGGACTAAAACAGTTAAAAATACTTGGCTTGAACCTTTTTTTCTATGACAGGCATATGCATCAATTTGATGCTACTTTCTATCAATGTAAGCCGAGTGGAGTCTACTGTATAATATTGATCAAAAATACTGTTGCTCTCTTGTCCATTATGGGCAATGACCTATCCTTTAAGTTTCCCGATTAGCGCAGTTTGATCGATGTGCTTAGCAAGAACACTGTATTTCACAAGGGAAATTATCGGAGCAAACTTTTCTTCCAAACAGATTGTTCAGGGGACTCTGCTGAACTTGGCTCCTTTTGTTGGTGAACTATTGCCAGGACTGACTGATGATTCATTCACTAGGTGACCTTTCAATTAAAGGGACACTACCACAAATCATAATAAAAAAGAGGCCACTGGGTAACAACTGCTACAGACGCAAAAGGCAAGATCCTTGTGGAAATTACAGAAGTGTGAACCAAGTCTGTTTATTTTTCTTTAATTTATTATGCTATTTTGCTGGAATTGTTAAAAGGAGCAGCTGTCAAAATGTTTTTGTTTTGTTTTTTTTGGACTGGTTTCTCTACCTGCTCTTCAGAGCTTGTTTGTAACACTTTAGCTCCAGCTGAGATCTGACTGGCGAATGAAAGACCTGATGTTGGAAATGGCTGCAGTCCGCACCTCATTTACTTGCCTGAAATGGAATGAATTTGGCAGTTATTGTGAAGAACTGGCTAAAGGAATTGATTTGTTTTTTTATATGCCCAAATTATTATTGTTCTTGTTTTCTACTTGAAAAAAAAATGTAGTACACAAATCGATCAAATACTTAATTTAGTCACTAGCCTTTTTTTCACTTTGTGAATTTGTATTGTTGTAAATCATCACACTTTAGCCTTACTATATACTTTGGCTATTTTCATAATCTTTTTAGAGGGACAGCAAGTGCCACTGGTGGAAAATGCACTCACTCCTTCTGGAATTGTATGTATTTTGAAAAGTTGTGAAATGGGGACAGTGTGCACTTTGGTAGTTAAGGAGACGCCCTGCGCACTTCAGGCTGAAGAAGGTATAATTGAAGCTCAACAGGAACAACCTGCATAAAGTAATACTTGTAAACTTCAGAGACTATACCCAAATAAAATAAACTGGAGCACTCATCTGGTATGCACAGGGCGGCCACTTCTATTGTCCATGGCCTTGGACCGCATACTACAGTGACTCCGGAGGATTTGAACAAAAACTCAATAATCACAGAGGCAGGCGGCCATTGGCAAATGAGTCCCGACCGTTAGCCTATCGGTAGCACCCTTAGAGTAATTAAATATAGAGAGAACACCCTAAGGAAATCTTGAGGCAAAATGGACATAGTGGCCAAAGTTGAGAATGCAGTTTGAGAGCATGGGGCCAGTAACATGAACACGCATTAGGCTCCGCCCCCTCCATAGCTCTCCGCTCTGACGCACGCACACGCGCGCGCGCCGATCGTGCACGAGGTCGTCCGCGTTCATATTCTCGGCCCCATTTCCCCCCTTTTTCCCAGAATGCACTCTGTTTTTTATCCCGGAAATAGGAGTGAAACCACCTCATGCGCTGAGTGAGCAACTCAATGCAAGTGGATGAGAGGGGAGCTCGGGTGTTCTCTCTATATTTAATTACTCTAAGGTAGCACCCCTTATCCACCAGTCACTACTAAATGTAACCCTAAAGGAGTTTGCACACCGGTACGGATTCCAAGATGGAAAGTGAAAAAAAAAAAAAAAAAAAAAAAAAAAAATCCGGCGTACGGGAAAATATAATCAGCCCCACGTTCCGCAGCGGTGTTCAGACTAGGGTCAATTTTATTCAGATTCTGCAGCTCAGTGCCAGCACTTTTTCATATTTTTAGGTAGCTAAAAATAGCCTATGTTGCACGAGTGTAAGTACCAGTGTTGCCAACTGCCAAAATCCAAAATGCACTAGTGGCACTTTTAAAAAGCACTACAGTGCGCTAGAGCAGTGGTTTTCAATCATTTTCATAGCAGGGCCCACTGTTTATTCTGCAGTTTAGCCACGGAGGACCACCGGAGGTCTTGGAAAAAAGGTCAATATAGCGACAAATGCGCCAAGTTGGCAACAGTGCTAAGTGTGCATAGGTCAGAGCCATCTAGTAAAAGAGTTGCGTCATTGAGGGGTCAGAATGTGAGTGCTCGAGCTGCTGTTCATGCAGCCCGAATAGTGACAAACTGGAGTTGGAGATACATTGTTTTCAATGAGGGTGGCGCAAATAAACGCTATTCCATTAGCTTATTTTAAGCTATTTAATGGTGTGTAAAGTATGTAAAATAAAGGTATTTAAGTACATTAAAGCTGGGCTATTGTCCGAGTCCACTAAATCGCCCTTAAATCCCTTAAATCGCGTGGAGTCAGTCAGTCACTCCAAGTTCCTTCCTGGTCATTAACTTGTCCCTATTTGTTGTCGCCATTCACGTCCAAGTAAAAGATCCGCCATTGGACTGGCCCCATGAAGTGAACGGACTTGTCGTAATGTGGAATGCGTTACTATGGATCCCACCGCAGTTCTACGAACCAGTCCAGTCTTCATTCTCCCCTTGCCTTGCTCCGAGTGGTTAAATACACGTCGTCACAACGTCGGTGTGCGATGTATATATTGTTGTACATGTCACAAAAACGTTAAAAACAGTGGTCACTGTCGCGCGCGCGTGTGTCTCTGTGTGTGTGTGTGTGTGTGTGTGTGTGGGGGGGGGGGGGGTGATGACTACACATTATAACGTCCGAGGACCCCCAGGGGTCCCTGACAGTTTACCCAGCTAGATGATAAAAAAAATCGCGCCTTTGTACATGTAACTCAGATCTTGTACAGTTCTCAGATTGTACAAATGGAACAGGGGTCCCACAGATAGAAATACCAGTACATGGAGGGCCTGCCTTATACATGTCAAATTGACGGTCCCTTGAAATAATACTAGTTGCAAAATCACTGCTAGAAATGTAAAAACCTACTCTCATCGGGTCCCTGGCATATCTTTCAAGAGTGGGTCTGCAGGCTAATGCATATAATTTTGGGGGTCTTTCACATTAAAAAAATTGGGAAGCACTGCCAAAAGGGTCTACATCAATAGTTTTCAACCAGTGGTACGAGGACCACCAGTGCTCCCTGAGAGGCTTCCAGATGGTCCCCAGATAAATGATGGACAGTTAGTAACCAAATGGACCCTTATACATCTGTAACTTTTCATTATGGGTCCATTTGGTATAATTATCATTGTACACTTATATTTAAACATCTGAATTACTACACTTTCAATAATGTACACATTTAGAAAATGTTGAAGAATTGGTATTTGGACCAACATTTTGCCACTGATCACCTAAATTGTGGAGAGGCTAAAATGCAGAATACATATTCGGCAGAGCTGTGTTCCCAGGGGTCAGTGTTCAGGGGGCCCCCAGGGACCCCATATAACTGTAATTTCTTGACTTTTTCGGACATGGTTGGTACGCCAGACCCACGCCACCTTGCTGAGTGTCTTCCTGGGATCTGAATGTTCTGGGGACCCCTTGTTGACTCTCAGGGACCCCTACACAGTTACATGATCCGTGGCTTTGCAAGTTTGGCGCACCCCCCACAGACCACCACGCGCAGTTGCACCACTTCTTTCACATGGGTGTGATTTTTGATTCATTCATTGAGATTCATTTTATTGAAATTGCCTTATTTAGGTGGGATCATTAAAAGGCTTATTTTTTACAAGCAAGTTTACCGTCTGAAGTAATGGTTAAGGCCACATGCAATATAAGGGGCTATGAATTTAAGGCTATGAATGTCTTTAGATGAACTATCACTTCGCTGGATTTTGCTATTGAAACATTTTGTCGCTTGTCAGCTAATCCCCAGAGTGGACCTCCAGTACTGGTCCCAGTGTGCAGAATGAATGGGGATGTTTGGTCACAATGAGGCCTGGCCCTCAGCAGGAGCAGCTGCAAGGCCTTTTGATAGAATGAGGTCGAGGCAGCAGCACAGATCAGTGGGACTGATTTGGGAAGGGGTCTAAAGAGTCTGCATGGCTACAAGTTTTGTATTGGAGGAATGTAAAGCTTCAGGCCCTGCTCCCCTTCTTTTCAATGCATGTCTGTGTCAGAAATAAATCATTTTAATTGTTCTCTGATCCCCCCCTTGCTCGCCATTTGAGCGAAACGATAATTGAAACATTAATAGCACGCTAATAGGGGTGTGTGCGTCCCGGTAACCTTTGATGGGAGAATTCACCCTGGCCAATGTGAATTCGGAGTAATTAAATATGCGCAGACGAGCGGCAATTTGGGTAATTACCAATACGGCTACCGAATAGCAAATAAGATTTGACTTGTTGATATGAGAGAAAAGTTAATACATTTTTCACACTTGGAGTATGCCATTGTGCTATTTAGCCAGTTTGTAATGGCAACGATACAAGTTCCTTCAAAATGGATGTTTAGACCTTCCAGAGGTTGCCTGGGGTTGAGGGGAGATTGTTGTAGGCAGACCCAGGGGTCTAAAAAGTTCTACAACAGCATGAGTCATTTTTATGAGCTAGACCCTGTTTAGGGTCAGGTCTATGTTCTCTCAGTTCCCAGTGTTCCTATCGCCCACCAGGAGAGAACATAGCTAAAGTTCTCCCAGGCTAATGCGTGTATATCAACAAGTGCATTGTCAGACCCAAGTTTCATGTCAGCTCTACCAGAGGGTGCAGAGGGAATAGCAAATTAATTAGTAGAAATGAAGCCAGCCCTGTCTTCTTATCACAAAGGGCAGCTGTGTGTCAACTGCGGTTTTGCTCCTGCTGTTGTCTCTCTGGCTTTGACACTGGAATGTGTTCTGGTCTGCGTTTGCTCTCTGGCCTCCTGCTTCAATCCATTCTAACTCAGTCAAGGGAAAGATGTGCAATGTATGGTTGTTGGGGGGTGGGGAGGAGGGTGAAAAGCGCAGCCTTTTATTGAGTGAAAATGTCAAGGAAATTGGAAGAGAGTTGCACAGATCATATGAGAAGAGTGCCGTGGCTTTCAACTGATTTCATAGCTTTTAGAGTTCGGCCCGGGAAAGTCTGCTAATCAATCAATATTACTTTAAAGTGGGAGATAGTGTCATAATGACATCATGCTGTATGCTGTATAAGTGCACTCGCCTACTAACCTAGGGCGAGTGAGTTTCAGAATGACTGGTGCTACAGCCCTGATTGGTGAATGTATATCGCAGGAGTATGAGAGTTGTTTAGGCATGTTAACTGCCTCTGAAATGGCATGTGTGACCCACTCTTACCAAGGAAAAGACTGTTGCTGTTAGAAATGGACACTTCAGCCGCAGCATTCCCAAAGGCCTACTTTGGGAATAAAGGGAGGGAGTAGTAGGGGATGCGTGGAATATTAATGCTGACTTGAAAGTAGCCTGAAATTAAACTGTTAATTTCCATTTTATCCTGACAGATTTAATAGTCATCACTCTGCACGTTATCATGCCGTTTTCACGGAAGGTTCTTTAACAGATATCCTGATCATATTATAGATTTTAATGAATTATCATGAGACAAAAGACATGGATAATTGCAGAGCACTAAGCTGCAGTCATGCTCATTAATTTACAATAATGTGCACACTGCACACACACTTACTTTAGGCCGTTTGCTCATCCTTATTTGATTGTAATTTCAGGGCAGATGTTATCAAAAGTGACTTTCTTGTATGCTCAGAGTCAGGAAAGACAAGGAAACAAATTGGAGAACATTTAATAGTTTAATTATAAGCTGCTGTATACATTCAGTGATTATTTCCGATTTTCATGTTGCCAGAAGCCATGGGTGAGACCAGCAAAAAACATTCAGCTACGAGATCTAGTTTGTTGTATGCAATTTATCCTTTATGTCGTCCATATTTCCCCACAATTCGTGAAGTTCACTGCAAAGCAACAGAAAACCACATTGCTGATGTGCAATGGGGTTATTCCCGTACCTTGATTCATTCATACGTACAATTCCACCCAGCCTGTAGCATGGTCCCTATAGGGTGCTGAGCCATGCTTTAATCACTCTGGTCTCAGCCTTATCTCTGAGATCAACTGAAAGCAGATGGTACAGGGTGACAATACTGCTGAGCAAAGCTGGTCTGCATGTCAAGAACACTCTCAGTTGAAGTTTTAAAAGGTTCTTGGGCTTTTGTTCAGACTGCAGGCAAATCCAATTTGTGTTTCAAATCTGATCTATGGAACTGACAGTCCACACTGATTTGCAAGTGATCAGATCAGATTTGTGCGTAT
Source organism: Benthosema pterotum (assembly GCA_039105355.1). Classification (NCBI taxonomy): domain Eukaryota; kingdom Metazoa; phylum Chordata; class Actinopteri; order Myctophiformes; family Myctophidae; genus Benthosema; species Benthosema pterotum. Next base: position 25,584,217 of record CM076984.1, on the reverse strand, counting down.
CCAGACATCGTCAACCTATCTGTAAGCTCACTGAAACTAGCAGATCTATAGCTCAACAACACATTGCAATGTGACACGTCTTTAGGCTGTAGGCTATTTTTGGGAGGCATACGACGACGTATAAATCAGTCTCCAGACTGTGACTCGCATTTAAAACAACTTATAAATGTGTGTTGAATCTGTTTCTTTCTTTTTAAAACACAAAACCATTCCAATCTGGATAGGCCACAAATCTGATTTGCGCTGTGAAACTGAACATAGCCTTGTAGTCTGATGAAACTCCTTTGCAGCCTGTAGAAAGCCCATACTCTCACAGATGGAACAGGTGAAACCCTATCACCAGCCTAAAGAACAACCATATCCCTTGTTCTCTCCGATATTAAGGTGAAGCAACATCTCGCTATCTTTAAGGTTTTTGTTTGCATCTTTTTTCTTTTTTTGGTTTGTTTTGCTATCTCACTCTAAGCTCATTGAACTGACACACTAACATTGGTGCTGAAATTGCTTCTTTTTTTCTTTTTTTATGGTCTTTTTTTATTTATTTTTTTGTCTTTTTACATTTTTTTCTAGTAGCCCACACAGAAACTTGATGGCACGAGAACTGACCAATAAGAAACTCTTTACAACAAGGTAGACTGCAAGTCAACAGTTGCCAGGGGTCACACAGTAAACAAAAGAATAATCCAAGTTCATTAAAAAAAAGAAAGGAAATCAGGTTCAATAAAAAGCCAAACAAAAAAACAAAATAAAAAGCAAGTTAATTTCAAGTATAACTTACTCATAAAATAACTACACAGCATTAAATATTCTCATTATACATTTTTAAATTATTTATAAAATATATTTTGGCATATATGTGTTTTTTTATTATTTTTGTGTTTGTGTAACAAACGCTACTGTAGCTTCAGTTGAACACCAATGTTTATTTTTTTTGTCCTTTTTACTCTTGAAACAAAACATTAAAGGGATTGTCACATAACAACAGGATATTAAAAATGATAATAGTAAACCCTATACAGAGTTTCACATAGCAAGACATAAGTGACGATCCCTTCTATCCTAGCCCCATAGTCAAAAGTCAGAAAAAAGTACAAGACCAGAGCACAAAGTTCTAATTTGTGCTCCACTGGCTACAATCAACGTTGGGCAGAGGAGATTTCAAAAGCAATAAGTCTCTTTTTTCTACATCGCTCAGTTGGAACACGAGAATCTGTCTTTAGTGGTTGGCCAGAAAGAAGAGTTAATTTAGCTCCATCTGTGATAGAACATAAATACTGTAAGGACCTCACAGTCTGATCACACTTTGATGTCCTCAGGGATATGAAGAGGTTTCACCTCATCAACAGACAACAACATCGGGGGATGAGGCCGCGTAGTGTGGCGCGCGTCTACTCCTCCTGCTGCCATATGCACAGGAAAGTGCGGACACGATTGGAGGCCGTTGCTGCCAATCCTGTCCATGTCTGTTGCCTGTTGGCTTGTCACAATGTCGGAGTTCACTGTACAAAGGAACAAAGAGGTTTCTTTTTGCCAGCTAGAATTAACTGCAAAAAACCAATGAAGGCAAATATCAGTTTGTCGTACAAAAAGTAGTTCAAAAGGCATAACTGTACTTCAAGAATTGGCACCACGGGTGTCCAGTCCACGCAGGATGTGTACTGCTTTGGCGCAAGGGGCTGATGGAGCCCCGCCGGCCCTCGTCCATGTAGTCAACAGTAACCTGCCTGTCCAATCGCTCCAGACCGATAAACAGAAAACGGAACAAAAAGCAAACAAGGAGAAAAGTACTGCAACTACAACAAAGCCACATCCACTACCTCAGCTTTAGAGCACATACAGCTATAGCCGCAGCACACTACAGTTCCTTTATTCGCGGCTTGAGCCGGTCCTTGGATGTCGTATTCTGCACACGGGGCTGTGTCTGTCTACTGTACATCCAGTGCCTGACTTGTTTTTTTTTGTTCATTTGTTTTTTCTTTCTCCGGCGTACACACAGCTATTGCGGGGTATATATATATGCGAGTTTACACTGTGTATGTGTATGCATGTTGGTGCATGTGTGATGTGCGTGTGGGAGGAGAGTAACTCGCTAGAGCACGATGTCCTTCAGACGCTTGCTGCTGGGGGACTCCTTGTCGCGGCCATCGTGCAGGAGCGTGTTGATCTCCCGGACGGCCGGTTCACTGTCCTTTCCCTCGGGCTGCCGCAGCAGGCTGTGGTTGGCGATGCGCTCGGCGTCGCGGCATTTCAATGTGTTGTAGGCGGACGACGGCTTGGCCGTGCTGGGGCTCTTCAGGTGCACAGGGGAAGTGATGGGGCTGGCCGCCTCGCGCCCATTGCCAGCCTCGCGGACCGCCCCACCGTTGGCCTTGGGGCTGCACACCTGCGACTCCTGAGTCCGCTTACCCTTAAGCTCTCCCCGCTCCACGTCCTCAGGGCCGTCCTTGCCGAAGGTGGCAAAAGTCCTTTTGGCGGTGCCGTCCTCGTAGTGGGGCACGTCCACTGTGGTGGCCTCGATGGACAGGGCGATGACGTTGCGGCCGTGCTCGGGGGACTTGGCGCGTGCCGGGATGGGTACCCGAGGCATCCAGCAGCGGTCCGAATGGCCCAGGATGCGACACTCATCCTGGCAGTGGAAGCCTTCACTGGAGTCTGCATGGACACAGCAAGGGGAGGGGAGGAAGACGATGGGATTGTTAGATATTGTCTTCTAAAGTGGCCTATTTTTTCACTTTTTATTCTACCATCATTTGCATTCCCTTTTAAAGATTTCACTACTCTTTTCTTCTAAGGCTTTCATTATATTGAAACATGCCAACGCCGTAAATGGAGAAGGGGAAAAAAACATGCTGAGAAAATGCCTGTGGCAATTTGCAATGCCCAAGTTTGACATTCTTGTGCATAATTTCTTTTCTCGAAGCGTGCTTTACACTTGGATCTACAAGCTCACAACCTGATGTGCTGTGACACATTGTGAGTTTGTAGATCAGCAATTTCCTGTGTGAGACACCATGTGCAATGGAGTCTGCTGTAAATCAGAACTTAGGCTCATGCAGCTTCACTCAGTACTTCCGGGCAAATGGAGCTGCATGGGACACTTCTAATGTGGCAATTAAATGATGTATCGTTAAATCAAAAGTCAATTTTCAGCTTGTGTATAATTGGGTTTTCTGTAGCAACACTTGATAAAAGGGAGAGTTTAAACAGCGCAATCAGATATCTCAGTGAAAAAGACACCAGACGAGTTGTGGTATTGTTGCCTGGTTCATCTCTCGCTGTGTCTCTGTCATCTGGCGCCGAGTTATAAATATGTAATGATGTTTTAACGCCGTTGTGAAAAGGGGCTTTGTCTGAGTCTGTATAACTGCACACTTTCTGTCTTTGTTGTTTTGAAGGAGTTGGGTTTTCAAGATGATTTCTGCATCATTATAACAACAAGAAATGCACTGTTGGTTGAGTTGAAGCGCTGTCATTTTCCCTTCCTCCCACCTTATCTAAATAAGTGTCTTTAATTCACACAAGCAATCTTATCCAAAGGACAGTATTTGAAGCTTGAAGTCTTTTTAATCCATGCATATTTCATTTCTAGCCATCTGCTCTGATAACCTAACAGGGACATCCAAGATGTCCTTATGTTTTGAAATGACCTTAAAGAAAGCTAGATGGCATGCTCACTCACAGAGTGGCACAAAGTGGTCACACACATAAACTAGATTCATAGGGGAGTCTGTGGCTGAAATGAAAATAGCTAATGTATTTACAGTGCATTATGGATTTACACGCTTTATCTCTGAAACAAAACCTAATGCAAAGTATCCTTTGTACCCTTAATGAAAATGTGTAGAGTTCATTTAAAACGATTCAGGCACGGCAGTCCTATAGTCATTTGTCTTCTGAATTCCCACTATGCCAACATGTCTTAGTGATCTCTCAGTTGGCCCCAGCCTTGTAAAAGAAACTGACAAACAGATGTGCAGTGACACATTTCTAAGCCCCCTATTGCTTGACTCTCTCCCTGGGCAAAGTGCCCTCCTCCCGACTAGAGGCCCAAGGTGACAAGAGGGGTTGTGGGAGGGATTGCCATCGACCCTGGTTCATGCGCTTACATCTGGCACTCGCAGCTTGACAGATCACCTAATTAAAATCACTAATTATCTGTTTTTCTCCCCATCTTTGCCGCACTCTGAGGGGCACCTCTGCTTAAGGCCCAAGGATCGATATAAAGATTTTGGCGACAGGATTTTCAGGGGCACGCAGACCAGAGCTGACTATCATAAAGTGTAATCTGATGACTTGGTGAGTGAATGACTGACTGGCTGACTAAAGGGTCTCACCGGCTATTTGACCCTATCCATCGCAACCACAGTGATGGGTCAGATGATCTAATGGCCCGAATCACAACAACAATACAAAGGCCAAGCATTCAAGCATTGAGAGCACTAGCCAATATCAATTCCACCATGAATGTTTGATGGTGAGACCATAGCTTAGGATAACCTACTGTACCAGCGTTGGTGTGTGTGTACACTGTAGGTAGCTACAGTACGTAAATCTTAAGTCCTCTCACCAGTAAAATTCACTACCCCAGTGATTACATGAGGTACCCCACTAATGTCAACAGGACTGTGGGGGGAAGCATATTTACAGCACCTGTCTATGGTTCTAAAACCGAACATTGAACCCGTTTAACTTGTGGCAATATGTGTATGTATGACACACAAATGTATCTAGTTTGTCACTACACAAACTGTATCTACAAGGTGTTTCTGTACTGGATTCTCTGGTTTGATGGCTTTTGTCTGATATGTTGCTGTCAATGGATTTATCATCAGGTATTTGTTGTGGCCAAATTGCTGTTGTCTTGGAGGTGCAATCAATAACAGATCATATACAGTGTTAAATATACTGTACATAAAAATGTATAATAGCAGGGAATTATTGTTACTATTATTATTATAGTAGTAGTAGTCACCTTCATCATCATCATCATCATCATCATCCAAGCTACAAAAATGAGCCAATTTCACGTACAAATTACAACTCCACCACACATGTCCCCTATTTGCAACTTTTTATGATACCACTGTAGATAATATAACTATAAAGCCATAGTGCAGTAGTCAATTGTGCATGTGTTTAAAGTGCACAGATTTGCATAACAAACAATTGTGACACATTATGATGGGATACAATAAAATGGAAGCTCCATACTTAGTATTGAGGGAAGATTGACTAAAATCTATTGATTAGTATGAATGCAATTTCCCTTGGATTGAAGCTGTTTTCTAAAGCCTGGGTCTTGTGTCACAAAAGAGGCATGCCAAAGTGTTGTGCTCTATAGTATGATGTCCATGCGTATGGAGAGAATCTGTTTTACGCCTTTTTTAGTGAGTGTATGATGGAGCAATTTGGCAGGAAATGATATTGTTATGAAAGCCAAGATCCATTAACACAGACACATCCTTTCTCCTCTTGGAGCTCCACAAACAGCAGATGTCACTGTCAAAGACCCCCCAAAAAATAGCTGAGCAAAATCTGGGATAGAAGAAAAACGAGTCTTTCAATACCGACAAAGCAGGATCTCAACCATCCCAAGTAAGGAACACAATGTAATGCTAAGAGATGAACCAATTAAATGGCTTCTGCAGCACTGCTGAGGTCTGTAACTGAAAAAGCACTGAGCAGGGCACCTCCTGCTGTGAAGGTCTATCCAAAGTCACAAGGAAAATAAGCTTGCCAATCAGTAGTAGGAACAGATTTAAAGTACGGTACAGAACACTATGTCACTGGGAATATTTCCTATCTAGGATTTAATACCTATTAATTACTAAAGGAGTTCCTTCGGGAGGCAGAAGCTGGCTGCGTTTTTCAGTGTTCCATATTTGAAATTGAAATAACTTTTGGTGGCTGAAAAAGGAGAAGAAAATCCCTTCAAGTCCCTCAGCAAATGCTTTGCTTTAATTTCGAATCAGGGTTCAAAGACATGGAAAGGCAGTGGGGAGCATTTTTAATATGTATGGACTGTTACACACGCATTGGCAAATCATAAATATTGCACTTCAAATACAAAAAACCCCTCAGAACTCTCCTGAGCCATGTTTTGCCAGTTGTTGTTACCTGGAATAACAACAGTTTGCATCAGCAGGGGGAGAAAGGCCACATGTCCTCCCTCATTGCAGCCTCCTGTGCTGCATTCTCCCCTTATTCTCGCTCAATCATGAAGGCATCGCAACTTTAAGTCACAGCAGACAGGGCTCCAGCATGGCGCTCTCTGAAGCTGACACACTCGTTGCTCAATTTACCCTTGCGTGCCGTCTATAATGATTCCTCCATGCCATACACCTGGAGGTGCTATTTGTTTGCAGCTAGCTGGGAGTGCTGGGCTGTGTTCATTAGAACAGACAACCCCACTACAAACTCTGCGCTTCTTCCACCAGAGATTCTGCGACCCGCTTGGCAGCCATTGAAGCCGTCCTTGGAAAACTAAGGCTGTTTTCCCTCCAAAAGCACTGCTGAAATGCCTCCAGGTCAAAGACAATGATGTAATCCTATAAAAGAGATGGGAGGAAGCAGTCAATGTGGTCGCTTACACTAAAACTGGCATGGATTAGATGACCAGGGACTTTTGATTTGATGCCAATACAAATTAAGGTGACACAATCTCAATTTGTCTAGGATTGTTTAATTGCAGCCCCAGGGCTATTAGGACTTTGAGTGTGACACAATTCAGTCAGTTTAGCTTCAGTGTGATGAGTCCTAAAAAAAGAATTTGGAGCAGAAGCATAGTACGGTAAAGAATGTATACTATAGTTGAGCTGATCCTTTTACTGTCTTTTCTTTCTTAGAACAATAACACCAAATAATGGTGATACTCAAATGCAGAATTTAACATCAGAAAAACTGACTGCTGTCAGTTTTCCACAACAGCGCTGCTGTTGCTTTTCTACCCAACATCCAAAAAGCTTTGGACAATGCCACCCTATGTGGATTCCCCGGAAAGAGAAATGGAAGCGCCTCTGTCGAATGAAAGGACAAGCGGCAAGTCTGACATTTTCATTTAGTCTCTTTCTGTTTGCTGCATGAGTGCCGCCATGGATGTCTGCGTAATGAGAATGAGTGGAATGGGGCTGGAGTCCCTCTGACCCATCTTAAGGACAGACTGTTGGCCAAGGCTCGCCGTCATGTCTGCAGGGCATCAGTCTGCATTTGCCACTGCAATGCTCTCTGACAGTGGAATGGCTGTTCTAATAATTGCTCTTATATTAATTTTCCATCCTGGCAGCCACGTGGCAAATTATCAGCATTTCATCTAAATTGTCACGACAGTCTCTCAATAGAGCCTCCGATGTGTCTGACAGCGGAAGTGCAGGAAGCTACGTGGAATCTCTTGCATAGTGTTGGGGCACTTATTGTATGAAGGGATGGCCGTTTTGTCTGTACAGCTGTTTGTTGATGTGGCTCGGAAATCTACTTCCGAGGCCTCTCTTTGAGGTCTGAGGTCTGCTCGGGGCCCGATTATCCGGGGCCGCGGCTGATGCAAACGTTGGGAATGGAGCTTAGCTTCAGCCTGCCATAACTAGAGGATAGTTCTGCGGCCGACTAAGGCTGAAGGCTGGCCAGGCTGCCTTCCACACTACTCACCAGGGAGAGTCCAAGCGCTGCTGTCATGCAAGCCAGCCAATTCAGTCTGTGGGCCATAAATCAGCCTGGAGGCCTGGCTCCTGAGGGAGCGGCAAGATGGAGTGTGATGGTCTTGTTTTTACAAACAGTAGAGGGGCACCCTTACTGCGCCATGCAGGCCATTATTCTCGGCACAGCACTGAGTCCTCTCTCTCTCCCCACAGCATCTGGTTCAGTCACATCAACCCTCCCTGCACATGCGCTCCCTCTATCTATCCATCCATCCATCCATCCATCCCTCGCAGCTCCCCTTGCGAGTCTGCAATCTTCCTTGCCCCTCCCCAACTCTGCCCCTGCTTTCATCTCATGAGTATCGCTGCCTAGCATACATCAGCTTAATTAAATAAATCTGTCACCCAAAAATCTCTGCCTCTATTTTCTGTCTATCTGACCCGCTAGACTTCAAGTCAAATATTAATTATTGAGGAAATTGGACTCGCTAGGTGGCCTTGTTAAGACTGTCATATGGAGCTTGTGTGGACACAGTTCCATTTATGAGCATCACTGTACCAGTCAATTTGTCAGCACGGCATTCACTACCTAGTCCACTGAGCATTGCTGAGTGTGTCTGACAGTGCATCACTTTCCACAAACGTTCCTGTTTTCTTCTCAAAAGGTAACACAAAGTGTCATGTTAACTAAGTGAATGCAGTGCTGTAGGCACAATATATACTGTACGTTCAGTGGCACAACAAAAAAGTTAAGTCGCTCTGCTACTTTGCTCTTAATCTTACTTCATACTGGTGCTTTTGGTTCAAGTATTGCTTCCCTTAATTATTTTGAAAGCTGGCACTTAATTGCATCAGTTTCCTTTCACGCCTCTCCCCTCCTTCTGCCTCCCCTCACTATCTGTTGGCCCATCAACCTCCGCGTGTGCATTCCGCAGCAGCTCCTGGAATAAAGAATGAATTTCCAAACTGGTGTTGACAAACAATGCACTAGCTCCTAAATTGGTACAAACAGCATCTGCTTAACAGCTGTGTAACTGCGGCAGGAGAAGAAGGAAAAAAAGCAATCGCTATGGTGTTTTATAAATCACTTTGTCATTGCAGTGCGCTGTTTCGTGCAAAGGCAGAGGCGCTAGCCAATGGACTGCTTGATGTAGTGGTAACGAGGCAAGCCTGTTGTCACAATGACATACGCGGGTGGGCTGGTTTCAGTGCCCTGGCAACTAATTCTATTTTGCCTGAAAGGTGTCTCTCCACACCCTGCTATACTGTGGCTCTATTCTTACCAGCAATGGCAGCTAGAGGTCACAGTGCCTAAGCAAAGGCTCTATAAATGTCATCGCAGGCCCTGGAGAACTTATACTTGGCCCACACCATTACATATGGAGATATGAAAAGCTCCGAGGGGCACGTTTCAAAGTGATCATGACTGATCTGGTGTGATCTGTAGGTTTCCTGGACAAGCCAGTGCAATAATTTATGTGGTGGCTTTCACACGTTACATTGAGCCCGAGGCTTCCTCCGCAGCCGTGCTGAACTGGATTTAACCCAGGCAGACATGCATGAAGAGTTAAGCCAGGCTGGGTGAGGCTGAACTTGGATGAATGGAGAAAGGAAGGTAAAGAGAAGTTCCTTAGAGAGAGAACAATACAAATATAGCATACTGTGTATAATGTATCAACAAACCGCTAGGACACCAAATCAGTGTACTGGATTATGGGTAGGAATAACAGGACAGGGTGCTGTCTGGCTAGCCTACTCATCAACCACTTAAATACTATGTACTTCATTGACTGAGGTTCCCCAGGGGGCTGAATAGCATGGGAATATCCCTTTTCACTGTCTTCGCAGAAACTAAAAGGTCATCATATTGAGACATGCGGTGAGGCTCTAGAACTGCTATTTCTCTGCTATTGTCTACCTATTTCATTATTTTTTTATTTTATTTTTAATGACAGGTAGAACTGGGGTGCTAGGGATCATGTGTACAGATTAGTTCCCCATTTGCTGTACAAATCTTGAGAAAGGCGATAATTTCTGGGCATTCTATGTCATTATATGTTTTTATTGTAGGAATAAGGCTTGCATTTCCTTTGAAAAATTGGAGAAACTTTTACTTTGCATTGGTACATCTTTCTTTCTTTTTTTTTTTTTTTTTTTTTTTGACTCATTCTGCAAAGTATGAGTCAGGCAGAGTGTGCACTATGCATATTAAGGACAGTGTAGTATACACTGACAGGTCAATGGTACCGCTGGTGTATCCTGTCAGTTGACCCCTGTAGTCCAGTTTACCAAGCACATACGATGAAGGTGTAAGGACTTTACAGTTTGTAATGCTATTGTACAGAGTACAGTCTGTACATGGGACTATAGTCTTCCTCAGGAGAGATTCTTAATCTCAATGGGTTTTTCTTTCTTGAAATAAATCAGTATATTGTTGCTGTCAAATAGAAACCTTGTATGTTCAAAATGTTCCTTTTTCCATTATTTTAAAATCAGTGAACATTGAGTTGATCTACAAGCTCACCCCAATGCATTGCATTGTGAGCCTGTAGATAGGCTATTTGTTTTGTACTTTTCTGTGACACCTTTTGTGTATGTTGAAGTATGTCATCTTTTTTTAAGGAAAAAGTTTAAATATGGAAATAAAAGGTTTCTTCCTGATAGCAACATCATGTAAATTATTCTGATCCGTCATTAGAGGATGCTCAACTGCCAAATTTCCCGCATAATGAATGACCTATCTCTATAGCTTAGCCTGTAACAGTTCTGCACTCTGCTGAAGGTCAGTATGTCAGACTATGGGGGGCCCCTGCTGTTGCAGGCCTGCCCACTCCTCTCTATGCCAGCCTACCCGCCCGCCCGTCCGCCCGCCGATCTTTGTCTGCTTGGCTTACTTCCTCTGCCGTGCATCTGCAGAGGACATTTTTAAATACACTGGAACAAATGCTGCATTTCTGTGTTTAAGCTTGACCGAGCTAGTGAGCTAATTTGCTCCTAAACCCTTGAGTCTGAGAGGAACGAGGGGGACAGAAACAGACAGTAAATTACATCCGCGAGAGGGATGGAAAGCTATGGGGGGTGGGGGTGGGGGACTTGGGGTAACAGGCCGTGGTAGTTGATAAAGTGATCAGGGAGAAAGCACATTGCTGAGGCTTTCTCTAGACTCCAACCAGACGACCATGCAACAATAGGATAGAGATGTGATTGATTGTATTTCAGATGTGATGCTTTTAAAAGTAGAATCATATCATAAAATAAACAATTATATAAAATTACTTAATTTAAATTTAAAATAATTTCATAGGATTATGGTTGACATTATTGGCTTGTAGATCCAAGTCATAACTGCAGAATAAGGGAGCACAGCTTCACACTTGAAGACATGTGAAGCTTTTGAATTACAATCGGTTGTCAGATGCTGTGTACACAACATTCAGTGTATGTAGGATTCCTTCCAGTATAGGAAATCTTTGCAATTAAAGAAACACAATTGTAGCCTTGTATGTCATACTTGCTCTGCAGGAGCCATACAACTAAAGATGTTTCACCACTGTGATTATTTCTGTCAGCCAAGCCATGCCCCCCCAACACACACACACACACACACACACAATACTCTCACAAAACATGACCAATCATGGTCGTGGGAAATGGATTTGCGATTGAACACGCTTTTGAACAGCCTACACAATCTACCTCGGTCCACAGGAGGAAATCACGCCACTCTCACAGCCATAAAGAGCTCATATTGTTCCCTTTCCTCGCCAAGTGTCGGTTCATCATATTCAGTGGAAATAAACACAATACCCACCTGAGCATCGCCCAGCCTGAGCTGTACAAATCAATGTGTCTTGGTCCAAACAGCTGGGTCCGGCGCACCAGTGCAGCCTACTTCCTCCCTCTTTCTCTCTCTCTCTCTCTCTCTCTCTCTCTCTCTCTCTCTCTCTCTGGAAGCTGGAAGGCTGCCTCAGAAAGAGCACCCTTACATAATTAATGTAATGTGCCTTCTCATTCAGTCATGTTCGCTCTGTGTCAGTGAGGACTATGTGTCTTATATTCCATTTCATCTCCGTGGCGCAGCCAGGCACCAGCATTCACTCTACCACTTCTTTCTCTCTTTTTTCCTCAGATTTCCTTCCATCCAAATCTTTTCTTCTGTCCTTCCTTCCTTCCGTATAATAATTTTAACAACCTCTATAAGTAGGCCATAGGCAGCCCGCTGAGCGCAGTGTCTATAAGAGCTATGGCTTTGCTGTGCAGGCAGAAACCTATAAGAAGGGTGTATTAGGGGGCCCCATTTTCTCACTAGGATTTGATGGGTGAGCCTCACTAATTCTCACTCACCAGAAATGGCTAGGCAGTGTGGCGGAATCGTTTAGCCACATTGGACAGAGGAAAAGCAATAGAGGACGGTGGAGAATATGTTTTCTCATGGCAGTCACAAAGGTTGTGAGTGGTATAAATTGTTGCCGTGTTGCAGGCATTTGGGAAGAGTGCTGCTGATTCCGTCTCAAGGTTTTCTGTTATACAGGAGGTGATGTGGAGAGGCAATACTACTTAATGTCAAGCCGTGAGAAGGCCACCTCCATGGTATTCCTTTAGCCATTCACCCCACCACTGCTGTGCTATAGACAGGATTGTCAGCGGTGAGCCAATCCAGGGGAAGTGTTGGTATCTAAGACATGCAGACAGAAGTGGAAGTGGGAGAGCGAGCGGGAGAAAAGAGAAGGAACTAATAGGCACATCTTTTCCGATTTGAGGAACATGACTATGTAGCATACTTGAGGATGATGGCATGGTTCTGACACACTGGCAGTAATTGGATTCCCCAGGTCCTGTGCCCACTCGCGATACCATGCTGCTCTGTAACGTGAAAAGCCCTTATGTGTGGCAGTGCAGCTAGATGCAGTATAGTGGAAGTGACAGGTGTCAGAGATCCAATTCCCCCCACTCCTCTCGATCCCCGGATTCCCTTTTCCCTATGGACAAGCTGTGGATCAACCTGCCTGCTAGCGAAGCGAGACGCTGGGCCCGACACTCAGATGCAATACAAGACCACGCTGCAAAGAGGATAAAGGGTCATAGCCAGGCTATACACCAGCACCCCCAGTGCATGCACACACACACTCGCAGTCGAAGTGAGAGAATAACAAGATTTGGAGTATAGAGTAAGGGATTGTGTGCAAGAGAAGATCCAGACTCATCCTGTAGGCCAGGGAACCTGTCATCCAAACTAATAGCCATGTGGCAGTAAATCAAATCAGATGTCTATTGTGAGCACTCTAAAGGATGTGTTGTTGTGAGTGCTGCAACATATGAGACTGTTGTTAGCTAAGATACTTATTTGGCCTCATAGCATGCCTGTTTTTTGTTTCTGTTCATTCAAAGGAGCACAAATGTAAGCCAACTATATAGTCCGTCAGATCTACAAGCTGCTGAAGGCTTGAGGATCAGTTATTTGTGCTGCAAGTTTGCCTGTTTCGAGCAAATGCTGGCTTGTTACGACATGCCCAGTATAGGCACGTCGGGGTTAATGCGGCTAATAATGTGTGGTATCCCGACCCCCTATGGTGGTTCCTGTGTGATGGAGGCCAGTAGCCTGTCTGGCCATAATGCTCTCCCCTATAGTCTCTGCATGCAGCCTCAACTTTAATGGGGGAGTGCACAGGAACAGGCAGATCATTAAAAAGAGCCATTCTGAAGCTTTCCTGTCTGCCATTAAACTTAACAGCCGACCTCTCCCATTACCTTTTTATTCTCCCTGTTAAAGGAGGTAGGGGACAGTGGGGGCTGAAAAATCTCAATTGGCTGGCGGACTATATCAATTGATTGAATTTCATCTCCAAAACAAGATAGATGGTGAAGGGGGAGAAAAATAAAGGCTTATCTGCATTCCCATGGTGCACTGGGAGTTTCTTTCTTCCTTTGTCTTCTTTTATCAGGAAATACATTGTGTAAATAAAATGTGCAGCTTCTGTGAGACTGTGACAGTGAAACCACAGATACCTCATGGTCAAGTGGGGGGAGGCGGTAAAGGTCTATACAAACACACACACACACACACACACACACACACACACACACACACACACACACACACACACACACACTGGTCTCCCTCCTCTTTCTCTCTTTGCCCATCTATCCTCTCTGTTGCAGCAGCATCTCTCATCGATACCGTGTTGTAGCATCCGCAGACCGCTTTCCTGCGGACAGGCCTGCACAAAATGTTGAATTACAACACAGTGAGCTCATCCGGACAAGGTCTTGTAGGGGACGGCACGTGGGCACCGACACTATTCAGTGAAGGAAATATGGCATTGATGGTGAAGACTAGGACGACTTCTCCTCGACCTGTGCACTCGAGCAAATGGAATAAAATAATAAAGAATCCAAAGAACATCGCCTTCCCAGCTTCATGTTTTATAAGCCTGGGCTGTGCACAACGTTTCTGCAATGGGGGGAAAAAGAGGCTGCATTTGGAATGAGCGAGTCGTTCCCACTGAATATGCATCGGGGAAACAAGATATGGAAATGCTGCGTGCCCAAGGTAGTAACCTTTTGTTGCCATCCTTATTGCAGGGGACAACGTGGCCTCACTGACACAATATTACACCCGGTCTTTAATGCATGAGGATACAGGAGAGGATGATATGCAAGATATAAAGACAAAAGCAGGATAGAGGAGACAAGAACGGTAGCATGAAAGATCTTATGTGGATTAAAGAGAGTGAGGTCTACCTTGTTTCCCACAGCAAGGAAGAGATGGGGGTTAAAGAAGAAACACACGATGCTGCATTGAAGGAGAATCCCCCACCCCACCCTGTGTCTCTTCCTCTCTCTCTCTCTCCGTTGCCCCAGCTGCAGTGATAAATGTCTCTTTGTATTCCGGACAGAAAACTGTGTGCTTACAATGTACTTGTCAGACGACAGCTGATTTTCCCCTTAAACAGAGCAGAGTATATTCTTAATCTCTCCGTTCGCAGAGGGGAAAGATAAAACGGGTGCCTCCTCCCAAGACGCATTATTCCCAGAACAGACATCCTCCACCCCATCCATTCACCACACGTTCATCCGATGTGCACGTGCAGGTGCTGCTTGGTGTGTGCAAATATCACCCATTTGCAATGCATAACATGTACGTTCCTATATATCACAGCATCCTTACTGCGTACAGTATAACAATGGTTCCACTACTGTACGAGGGTCTCCTAAATGGGAGTGGAATGCGGCAGCTAATAGAGTTGATTATAGCTATCTGGGTTGTGGGCCGGCTGCCAGACTCTAGCCCTGCCTAGAGGGAGCACAGGCCGCCTGGTGTCTGATACCCTGGGATCCCTGTAATACAAGCCTTGCTTTGGCAGTCACCCCTGCTACTATCCTACATGCTTACAGCCACACATTGAGCCCCATTCAAGTTAGCCTTTGCATATAGCGCATGCAGTGGCCCGTCGTTTACGGTAAGGCAGCGAGGTGTCGGCCAATGATCGTGCGCCATTTCCAAATTGCCTCCTCTGGGTCCTGTCGCACCGGGCAAGGTCATAAGCACTGGGGCTGCCGTAGGTCGTGACATTATGGAGGGCGAGGCGTGGAACCTCGTCTCTGGAGAGGGGCCCGGGTCAACAGTGCGAGGCCAAGTTCTGGATTCCCTCCTGGCTGTCGCTTTGAGTACAGATGATGTAGCTGCGGCGTCCCCGCCCTCCAGAGCCCCTACGGTTATACGGACAGAGAGAGAGCTGTGCTCTGGGATGGAGCAGGGGTGGTGGCCCCTCGCCGTGACCTCTGAGGACTGTGACACACCGGTCTGGAGGAGGAGAAATGGCTGCCCGCTGTGGCTCCGCAGACGAGGAGCGGAATCAATCAGAACCACAATAGGCTGGCAGACTGGAGACAATGCAGTGGGCGTGCTACTAGGATTTCACCGTTTCCCCCTCTGGCCGCAGTCTTTCCCTCCCCGCGCCATCTCTCATCTCTCCCCACCCGTCTCTCATTACCGCTCTGTCTCTTATTAACCTTTAAATACACACACATAAGCATGCATGCACAAACGCAAACAGAACTTTATTAATTTTCCTGCACTATATATATGATAACAATTTATAATAACAATATATATATATATACCCTCTCGTCTCTCGTGCACAAACTTGGTCTCCAGTAACTTTAGCATATTACCTGTTCTTAATCTTCCTCCCTCTGTCTGGGATCATCCTTATCCCCCATGTTTTCCCATCTGCTGTCGATTGGGGCCTGGCTTGGCTAGGTGTTCAACAAACAATTGTGATTCACTCGGTTTCTGAGGAGATTATTAACACACCTTGCATGCCACAGCATCATGAATAAGCAATGGGGATCCGGAGCCCTATTTTCCCTCTCTGCCTCTCTCACTCTGTCTCTCCTCTACTCTTGGTTTCTCTCTCTCTCTCTCTCTCTCTCTCTCTCTCTCTCTCTCTCTCTCTCTCTCTGTCTCGCTTTCTCAGTCCTGGGTGCGCCGTGAACTGAATGCCAGGATTGTCTAGAAAATGAGCTGTCAGTTGAGGGCCTGCAATGAGATACATCAGACTCATTGCAAAACCCTAGAAAATAATGAACCATACCCATTTCTTTCTCTGATATGTTCAATACGCTATCCATGACAAGCGCAGAGAGATAAGCAGTCCTCTCTCGAGCTGATTAAATACACTGGGTGTATTGAGGAGGGCTTTGGCAGAATGTGAGTTCAGGGGATGCCATTATGGTATTATGGTATTATGTTGGAAGTCATAGGACTACAGATGAAGTCCCTCCTTTGTGTGTGTGTGTGTGTGTGTGTGTGTGTGTGTGTGTGTGTGTGTGTGTGTGTGTGTGTGTGTGTGTGTGTGTGTGTGTGTGTGTGTGTGTGTGTGTGTGTGTGTGTGTGTGTTGTTCCAAGCATATTGTGTATCTCTGTGCATGTGTGCATCTTCGCGTTTGTGTGCACACTTCTATGTGATTATGCCTGAGGCGGTGCGCATGATGAAATTCAATGGACAACCCAAACAGTCTTGTAACAGTCCTTTACTCAACCGTTGTGTGATTAAATCCACCGTAAGGAGGACCTGTCAGGCAGAAACCTTGTATGTTTTATCATTATTATGATTTTGCATGCAACTAAACTATATGGTGTTATAAATTCATATGTCATGCTTTGTCACATGACAATTTCACACAAAATAAGGGAAAATAGACAATCTACTGGCTCACATTTGTAGAGCAAACTTGTCTATTTTTGTTCAAATTTGACAAATGTTTACACATCTTTGTGTAATGACATGCCCAAAACAGGGACCTCGCATTGAACGTGGTTAAGTCAGTGGTTATATATTTTACCAATAAAAAGCATTTACAGGAGCCTTACCTCAAAAGTAACAGTTTTGTTTCCACACAGTGATGATATGATTTAAAAATATAGAGCAGCTTGCCTTTTATGTGATGTTTGGGTTTTTAATGATAAGCCCTCTGCCGAAAATGACCAAACTAGAGCATTATTACCATGTGGCTATGTTGATTCTTTACTTCAGAAATATTCCTAGCAACTCGCTGCATCAGATTATTGGATTTGCAAATGTTCAGCTAAGGAAGAGAAGATGAGCACAGGTCGACACAGCTTGAAATTAGATTTTACCCCTGTACATATTCTCTCCTGTATATTTCATAAGGCACAGTTTGCATGTTGGTGGTTCATGATAAATATCCATCACACCTGCTTTCATCAAATCTCTGGTGTGTATGTGTGTGTGTATGTGCGTCCGTGCATGCGCGAAAGAGCATACAGTGGTGTGTCACTGCATCTTTCTTAATACTTGTGTTGCTTCGAGCTGTTTGTCATTGTCAGCCATTTTGCCTCCACAGTTTCAACATTATATTAGGCAAAAACTAAAGAAAAAACAAACAAACAAAATGGATGGTCCTACAGGTAAAATGTTTGTATGCCTCATCATACACGAATCATGCGTTGTAGTCGGCCAGAGGCACAAGTACAGAGGTTTGATGTGTAATTCACTCTCATGTGTGAGCCCTTCTCTGCGCTCAGTGGGGTTATCTCTGCAAGGAGACATACTCCTACCTGTCAGACAGATCATTTCCTGTCTCGCTTTTTTATTTTCTCTCTCAACCAGACTGCTTACTCTGAACTCACCTCTCCATGTGTCTGTCTCGCTCTCTCTCTCGCATGCACACACACACACACACACACACACACACACACACACACACACACACACACACACACACACACTGGTTGTCAGCATGGCCCCATTCCCGTTGCTGTCCTGATTCTGACACCTGTCAGCGTTTTCATTAGTAGATCACAGAACTGCAAACTAGAGACGTTCCCATGTTAAATTTAGGGCGAGTTCGCAGCATAAAAACACAAGTACTCTTTTCTTCGATTCAACGCGGGTGAGGAGAGGAGTAACCGCTTGACTGACTGGCACAAGGTCGAGAGATGTAGCTCGGTGAGTGTGTTTGCAGTCAATATACATGGGGAGACAAAAAGAACGAGAAAGATGAGTGAGTGAGTAAAGGAAAGCAGCAAGGCGGATAGACTTGAAATCAATTAGGAGCGGTGAGACCCTGTGGATCCTTGAAATGGAGGAACAGAGAGATACGTTGCCCGCGGAGGGGCTTCCATTCCTGGACTCATGCTTCAGGAACACGCCCACTGGGAGAGAGCAGATAGATGAGAGAATATCCTCTCGGGTAGAGGTTATGGAATGTGTCAGGAATGAGAGAGGCTTGTTCCTTTGCTCTGGCTAATTGAGCAGTCCTTGTGTCCCTCCGAGTGTAATAAGCTGCAGGGAAAGATCTGTCTTTTTCCTTTCTTCGTCAAAAATACGATTTCTCTGCCCCGTAAATGTTACCTTAAACGAGACACACAACCCACAAAAGCCCACAAAATGGAAGCCGCAAAAAAGAAAAAGATGAGTAAGATTCTACCTACTGTACTACGCCCTCTTCCTACTGCAGAGACAACTTCACTGATATATAACAATACACAAATCTTGAGCCTGGAAAAGCGTGGCTCATCCACATCTGCAAGGAATTAAGTGTGGGGTCTACGACAATCAAAGGCATTGGAGAAAAATAGCAGATTTAGCTCTCTTTTGTCGCCAGGCCTCCTCAAAGCCTGCTCCCTTCCTTCTCTCTTGATAACAATGGACCTCTGGAGCCAAAGCTAGCATGTCATACATTTTCAACCAAATCCCCTCCACTTCACGGACATGCCTATGGAGATAAAGCATGAGAATTCGTTTTGTGCGGGCCTTGCTTCTCTATAGCTGCAGTGATATCATATCTGTATTGAGATATGAAGGAGCAATTACATGTTAAAAGATAGCCCTCTGATTTGTAGATTCTAAGAGATTTAGCATAATTTGCTCTTAGATAGCCTACTGTTCCTAATATAAACGGCAGTGTGCGAGAGGACATTTGCGGTCAGGTTTTCAAAGCAAGCGCCAGACAGGTTTTAGCACGGCGGCCATTCATTCAACCCCATTTCTATAGTCTGTAACACTGTTGGTTCCAAAGCACAGCTTTGAAAGTTCCCTCACTGGAAGATAGTACAGATGTAATGGCCTGCATTGTCAAAGCTGTTCGCTGAAGGAGAGAGAATATCGCAGTACAGTACAAGAGAATGGACAAAAGACGGTAATAAAGTGCTCAAAGGATGCCGAGAAGAGGAAGCGTGCTCATTGTGCTGTGGAAGCCACATTCATGTGAGGAGATGAGATTCTGTGCATGCAAAAGATTCCCACTCGACGTCTGCCGGCCGGTGGGAGGTAGCTGGTCTTTGTGTAGAGGTAACGGGGGTGTCCACACTTGTAAATGGCACCTTTTAAACACAGCACTGAGAAAAGTAAACATCCCTGCTTAGGGAGCCCTCGAGTTTAACCCTTCCTTATCAACCTCAACCACCCCAACCAAACACACATGCACGTGCACAAGCATGCGCACACACAAACACACACACACACCAGCCCCATCCTCCTCAGCATTTATCAACACAAGCGAACAGAACAATAAAACCACAAAGAGCACGTTTCTTTTGTGTCTGTGCCTTTTGTTGTTGTTGTCCTTTGGCAATTGCAGTCTCTGAACTTGTTTTCTTGCTTTAGCTGCCAAGAGAGGCAAACTGTGCACCAGAGTTATTCCCAGCAGACAGCTAAGCAGCAGGGTGTGTTTAGCGAACGTGCCTATTTGTTTTCTGAACAATTCCCTCCACTCACTCAACAGAACTACCGGTCGGTGTCCATTTATGTCAATTAAGACAGACGAGCTCAGAGTGAAAACCGCGCCTTCGCGTCACCGTGACCGCCGTGGGGTTCTCATATTCTACAAACCTCAACCATTTGTCCCTCCGTACCTAGGTCAGCCAGCCCAGTGGAATGTGTAACAGGAATAAGGAAAGCTAATGTCCTCTTGGGAGGTGAGTGGGGGATAATGGAAGAAATGGACTCGATCGCGTGTCACGCCAAATCTGTCAACCATGGCACGCCATCATACAATTTAACTACGTAATTAGACCACTGAGATGGTAATGGAGGGACAATTCCATTTGCCATGTCATTACATTTCTGCATGTACACAGATCCTTGGTCAGTTCTTTTGATAATTACGAACGGCTCATCATTTTGCTACCTCAATGCAGCCACTCGCCGTTTTTATGTTTTAAGGCAAAGACGAGAAAGACTCCAGCGGAGCCATTTTCTTCAGTGCTCACTGCCCAATTTCCTGACAGGGAGGGAGGGGTAAACAGTCTCTTTTGTTGTCAGAACGACTTCTTGGAAAAGACTGCAATACGAAAAAAAAAAAAAAAAAAATACACAAACCCCACAAATACCAACCATCCAATTGCAATTCCAAACAGATATTTCTGTCCTTATCTATTTATTCACAGTCAAAAGACTGGGTAGCACTGAAAGAAAATAGCCTCTTGTTGTGTTTAGTAGCACTGCATTGTGTTACGCATTCAGGAGACGCACATCCATTTGGCTGAAACAGATATAATCATCCCCAGCGTTAATGAAAAAGAGCAGCCTCTGAGAGCTCTCTCCACTTGTAATATTGCTCATGTACATCTCGTCTAATTGTCTCCAATAATGACATTGTAGCAGTCTCTGTCCTGTCGGGACTCTGGACAAAAAAAAACAAACAAAAAACAATGCACGAATATTTGAGCCTGGCAGCCGGATGACCAAATAGTTATCAAACCTCACCTCATCATTGTTCATTACTGTGTGACGCCAATGAGGGAGAGCCCCGAGTGTGAGCCGATTTCGTAAGTCATTTCCAGACAGACTGTTGGCCGTGTGTGTTTATCTCCCATCCCAGTCCTCACCAACCAAACCACGAGGCACGTACCCATTCATACAATCAGCCATGCTTTCAATCCTCATAGAGATCACTGTTGCCAGATTTTGCGAGGCAAACAAGCAACCAGTTCTCGGAAAATAAGCCCAAAAGAAGGGGCAAGGCTACATAGCACTAAAAAAAACTGCCACAAAATGTCCATGACATAACGGGGAACAAAAATGGAAACAAGAAACAAAATGTAAGTTCTGTAAATTCAATACTCAATACCAGTCATGCAACACAAAAGTCAAATGTCCGCAAGGCTTTGGGTTAAATGCCTGGTTGATTAAATGCTACAGAGCAACTGCATAGGTCAGAGGATCTGGAGCTAACAAGTGCCATATACAGCTCCTTCAGCTAAGCACACACACACACACACACACACACACACACACACACACACACACACACACACACACACACACACACACACACACACACACACACACACACACACACACACACACACACACACTCTGTTTTCATGAGCTGAAGAAAACAGACAAGAAAATAATAATAAAAACTAACATCCATGTGAATAATTTAATTGGCCATTTACAGCAAGTGTGATTTATTTCTCTTCCTTTCTGCACCCGTAAAGGTCCCCCCCTTCTCTTTTCTTTTTCTCAGAGGAGTGACAAAATAGATGCCTATGTACACAACTAGCGTTCATAACGTGGAGCAAGGCGAAAACAGAAGCACAATATTATGGGTTATCTCTTTAAGAAAGAGAGGGAGAAGAATTATCCTTAATGAGCAACCCCACATTTTTAGCAGGTATATAATGCTTAATTATTGTTGTCACTTCCAGTAGAGTGGAAGCGGTTGTGAGTGATGATGAAATGCTGGTGCTTGTTTCCACACAGTGACTATTGTGCTCTACTGCACACTCAAGAGCCGCCATGTGTTTAGTCTTCCCTTTGAGCTGAGTAAATATCCCCAGGTGCTACCACTGTACCTCTAGTCCGCTCTATCCCTTCTCCCTCTGTCTAGTCTCTGAATGACTGCTAATGTGTGTGTTTGTGCTAATTGGATATATTAACACTGAGGACTTCACCATGTATTTGCAAATACCTTGGCGTATGGCTGCAATTGGAGTCACATTTATCAGCTGAAGATCTTTTTTTGACATGCTTCATTCGACAATGTATAATCCAGGCTCTCATCTCTCTCTAATTCCCTCTTTCTGACCTTCTATCCCCTCCATCCTAGTCTGGAATGTTGACTGGCAGTAGTTAAGGAGGAACAGAACCCTTTACACCGAGTCCTGGCAGCCAACAGTCTTTCCTGATCGGCAAGTCAGAAATGAAACATCAACGTTAATTCTCTCTGCTAACTGATCCCACTGAATAATGGATGAGGGCACATGGGGACATGTAAGATGACGTTCCAACTCCCCCATACCTTTGTCAGACTATAATTGCTGCCATTCAAGCGTGCCTGAAAGTCAGGGCACCCCTCAAGAAGCAGACACGGCCACTATAACTGTCAACACTGATAGCCCAGCTCCATATCAAAGGCTAGTAGCGCTTGGCCGGGAGAGATCCCGCACATTAGCCACCCTTGGTGGGACATCAAAGAACAGAGACGCTGCAGCATCCTGAAACGCGGCACGCCTCACGTCTTATCTGCCAATAGGATATATAATGCACCGTGAATTATGCTCAAAGATAGGTAGTCCAGCACATGCACACACACACGCACACATACACCGACCTATCTTGAAACTAAGGTAATAGAGTCATAATAATATGGCTCCTTCAGTTCCATAAAAACATAGGCACACACGGGCACACACACACACAATGCACGCACACACACACGCGCGTTTTCTTACCCTGTTCGGGCAGCTGGCAGACGTTGGGGGGGACAGTCATATTTAGGACGTCGTTGACAGCCGTGTCCACGTAGTGGCCTCTCTGGACGTCGTGTTCGCTGTCGGTCTGGTCGCTCTCCTCGTGGCCGCTGTCCTTCAGACTGTTCCCCTCCAGGTCCTTGAACGTTGACGTGCTACATGGGGGCCAGGAGGGGGAGAAAGAGACAAGGTTTTGATTAACTGTCACATCACCTTTTTTCTCTCGCACTTGGTCGTGGCCGGCGGCGGCGGCGCAGCCAGGCCTCCGCGGACGCCGGAGACGCTCTCTATGAGCTGTCAGTCGATCCGCGCCGTCCTCTCTCTACCGCCTTCTTGTTCTTTCGCGCCGCTCCGCTTCATCTTTCTTAAAGCTTTTACAGCCGATGATAAATAATCCGTTTTGATCTAAGCCTTACTACTGGCATAGTACCTTACAAACTTACAGTATTGTACAGTAGTACATTTTGGGGTGACTGCTGCACCGACATTTCACTGCACGACACAGTCGTGTAGAGTTAGTATGAGCAAATTCAATCTTTGTATCTTTAATCTCCCATTCCGTTTTTGCACATGCCATGCCATTTTTGCATGTTGCTCTGCAGGAGGCTAGTGTTCGTGTGTGCACTTGTGTTGTTTGCAGAGCTAAACTCTAGAGCTAAGCTGAACCACTGGAGCGATCAGTGACACATTTATTGTGGCTGCGTGTGCCTGCCCGTTTCCTACTACTACTTTACTGACCTCAGCACATCCACTGGTGACAACAGCACGCTTTTTTGACATGTTTTTGAAAGTGTCAAGGGCCTGTTTTCTTTTCTCTTTCCTTTTCTAACGAAAGAAATAGCACGGCAGCTGCAGGCTGTTTGAGACGGGGACTTTTGGGATGTGGAAGCACTAACTTCAATGGCATCAGTGAACAAACAGAAGTCACGCTCGCTACAATCAAACAAATGCTGGCAGTAGTCAGGAATTCATGGAATGAAGATGGATGTTGGAAATGCTGGAAGCATACAAACTGAGCATCTGTCTTGTTTGGAGTCTCATAGTCAATAAAGAGGGTGTGTGTGTGTGTGTGTGTGTGTGTGTGTGTGTGTGTGTGTGTGTGTGTGTGTGTGTGTGTGTGTGTGTGTGTGTGTGTGTGTGTGTGTGTGTGTGTGTGTGTGTGTGTGTGTGTCTGGGCAGGGGGGGGGGGGATCAACAGCTGCACAGTATGAGCATGATTTCCCCTAATTTAATTTCCACCCCGCTGAAACAAGCATCACTTTGCAAACAACAATAAAGATGGGAAGATGGGTGAATAAAGGAACATGTGGCCTGGCATAGAGAAGAGATACAGTAGTGGAGAGAAGAAAAGCCAAAGCTGTGAAGGAGACTAGGAGAGCTGTAGCCTTCAGAGGACAGGGCAGTTCCTTAGCTCCAGCCCCTCTGCGTTCTTGCACTTGGGGCCAGCGTGGGAGAGCGGGCTGCAGTGTGGGTAATGATGGCCTGATGTTATCGCTGTAATTGCACCTGTCCCAGCCAGGCCTATAGGCTCCCCGGCTCCTGGGGGAATTTCTTTGTACTGTGTTGCAGAGGACCACACCTGAATGGGCTTTGTTTACATTAACTGGGAATCTCTTTTCACAGGGAAATTGCAATAATGGCTCCTCAGAAAGCCCCCGCATGGTAGTCAAACAAAAGGCAGTGTCCTGCTCCTTAGCTGCAGGTAAAAAAGGGGGCAATTATAGTGTTGAGACTGGACTCGGTCACAGACTGGTCCAGACCTGCGGGGCATTATTGTGTGACCCCTGCATTCCTACAACCCTATCTAATATCCGGCTTCAGGTGGTCTCTCAGCAGACCTTTATCTTCCTCACAAAGAAAACATTTGTCCTCCACTCAGTGAATAAGAAAGGAAAGATGAAAGAGCAAGAAAAATCCACACAAAAAAACTAACCTAATTATAGATCATCATGGTGCTGCTATCTTGGGAAAGGAAGTCTGTCTGTGGCATTACTTATAGGTTGTCAAACAATGAGGTGTCTCATATAAGTTAATCTTATTTTGTGTCACAAGGTAGTTTTTATTCCTTCACTCATCTGAAGTTTTAAATGTTGTGTTTTGCACAGGATGAACAGAAGTGATGAAAGTATTGATTGTGCCGCTTTAGATGAGTAATAGCATGGGGTGTCAAATAACGGCATTAACAAGTCATACGGTGCATTCCTGCATTGTAATTAGAGCCCTTCCCTCGCATCCGCGTACATGAAAAGCATACATGCAAACATAGGCTTTCATTAGGCAAAAACAATTACTGATAACAACGGCTGATAACAGCTCTAATCAAGACATACCTTTTAATGAGGTGAGCTCTGCTGTTCACATAGCTGGTGTCAATGGAATAATTCTCCGTCTGAAACAGAGGGGTTTGGTGGGGTGGGATGGGAGGGGAGGGGGAGGGAGGGAGGGACGACAAAACAGAGAGGTGCATTTAATTATGGAAGGAACCAAAATAATGTTAGCAGTAATTGGCTTTCAATAGAAATGTTACTTTACACAAAAGCCCTTGGTGAGCAGCCTCGGCTTTCAAAGGGCTGAATTCTATTCTCTTTCAAAGCACACACACACAGTGAGGCTGACTGGGAGTTGAGAGCTAAGGAGAGTGCTGCAGTGTGCATAGCCTCCCCTCTCCTCCTCTCTCCACTCCCCCAGCAGCCTGCTCCTCCACTGCTGGTCAGACCCTGCTCTTTAAAATGGAGTCATTAGACCGGACAGCACATCGCAGAGAGCCAGTAGGGAGAGCGAAAGTTTCCCTTTTTCTTCTTTTTTTCCCCCTTTGCCTTTCTCCCTTTTTGCCATATTTTTTCTTAAGGAGACATTAATGTATAAATATTAAATAAATAAAAAGGAAAGAAGGAGATGAAATTAAGGGTGCACCGGGGGAATCTTAACTTCGCAATTGCAGATGAAAAGGCTCCCCGGAATCTGCATACGATGGATCTCTGACCCACATTAAGAGAACGCAGTTCAAAGGCGTCCCGCATTCAAGGCTCCCTCCCACCCCCACACACCCCCACCCCCCCATCCTCGCCACAGTGAGCATGCAGCGCGTAAGCGGCGCTGACAGAGAAGTGTGTGTACATTGAGCAGGTACAGGCTCCTGGTGCCTGCATCTACTCGCACTAGATAAGATGTCACAGGGCCAGAGGGTATCAAAGCCTCTCAAGGCTTTTCAGTCTCGCCACAAGCCCCAGGATGCAACCCTTCGGCAAAGTTTTGATAAGATGCAGGTTTCTTTTTTTTCTTCTGAGTAAAAAATAAATAAAGAAGAATAAAACTAATAAATAAATAAAGTAAATGGCGTCCCATTTCGCTTTAAAATTCCAACCATGTTGATATTCTACCCAGATAAAAGCTTGGGAAGTCAATGGTTGAGTTCCGTGTGGAAGTCTAACACAGTACCAGTATCAAAGGCGTGATGAAAAAGTCACCCCTGTGATAAGAAAGGTTAATGTAGGCGCTGAGAGCACAGGCACTGATTACCAAGTGAGCCACTCGCTCCACACAGCTGTGGAGGCCATGCATGCGCCGCTTGCCGTGCACGCTGACGCATTTGAATTCAAAATATGGCACTCATGCATGCACACACACACACACACACACACACACACACACACACACACACACACACACACACACACACACACACACACACACACACACACACACACACACACACACACACACACACACACTTCCATTAATAGATGTTAATGGATTGTGTGTTTTTTTTTTCTCTCTCCTTTTTTATCATTATTCTCTCCAGTATGCAACCTGTAAATGGAGTTGTATCTGTCCTGGGATGGAGAAAAGAGTGCCAGTGTTTTAACTGGCAAATAACTCCTACTACACCACCCCGCAAGCTGCCATCTATGAAGAAATGTAAGAGCTTGTTAATGCAACAAAGCACATGTCCGTGTTTGTTTAGACGTGATATCCGATGCCACTTTATGACAGCTTCAAAGCTAACATGAGCATGCTGCTGTATGTCGTACCATCAAGGCTCTGCTGCTCATATTCTCCCTTCTTGTCCTAGAAAGTTGTGAAGCCTAACAATGTAATATGTCAGTGGGGTAATTATCGCCCACTATCCCATTTCCAGTGTCCACCGGGCCTGCCAAAATACCTTCCGTCACTAGGAAATAAGGCATTGTTTGCGGTCTCACCTCTATGCCTCCTAATTACCTCTGTCGACAGATAATATAGTAATTAGTGTCTGTGGCAGGACAGGCCTCTGATTGAGATTTGTTAGACTGTGATGCAATCTGTATGCACTGAAGGTTAACGTCATTCGCTATGTCTGTCTCTCTCTATCTCTCTCTCTCTTTTTACCGTCCACCCCTAATTAAACTTTAACTCATTGGTACCGAGGAGATAATTTGTAAAAAGCCATTTTAATTAGCATTTTATTAGTGGCCCTTAATTTGAAGTACATCGTGTTTGCACTCCACTCCGTGCACGAGCTTCTCCTTTGTTTCTGTCTGGTTAATAATCAAGGTAATTGGCACCAGCAATTATGCTGCTACTCTTACGGGGTTGTATGAGCAAGAGACAGGAGTTTATCAGCAAAAGTATACAGATTAGTTAATTAATTAATCAATTAAGTGACATGTTTCAAAGGACACATGATATATGGTATATGGCATCATTTATTTAATGCCACAACATATCCATGCAAGCGCGTGTGGCGCACACACACACACACACACACACACACACACACACACACACACACACACACACACACACACACACACACACACACACACACACACACACGTTTATGCATGTGTCCTTTTGTGCTGGGAGTGTGCCACCTGTGTTCCATTTGGGTCCCAGTAAGTAGTCATTATACTGCCTCTCCACCTAGCTGTGCATCTTGCGAGAAACTAATGAACACACATGGTGCAAGTAACAAGGAGAAAACTTCATTAAAGAGACTGGATACAAATTTCCTTCAGAGTTTCACTCTGGCTCTTACCTATAATTGGTTTGGATGGTATTGTCAGTTAAGCGTGTGCGTGTGCGTGTGCGTGTGCGTGTGTGTGTGTGTGTGTGTGTGTGTGTGTGTGTGTGTGTGTGTGTGTGTGTGTGTGTTCCCTCCAGCTTGTAGCCTCAAGAGGAACACAATATGCTCCTGTTTTCATGATGTGGTTGTGGTACTGGCCCAAGGTCCCTCTTATAGCAGGTACTCGCTAAAGGAGAGCCTTCATGGCATTCGGCCACTGAAATGTTTTTGTCATTGCCACTACTCCACGAGTGAGGGGAGGACAGAGAAGGAGACCAGCCAGAGAATCTGAGCTACGGGGGCGGCATTGCAGTGGCTGGAACTGCACTCTTGTAAGGAAAAGAGTTGAGGCAGAAGGCAAAACTGTCTCTGTCTACCAAGCAATCTTCGTTCCTACTTTGCCCTGGTGACCCGACTACGGATAAGCGGTTGAAGATGCATGGATTGTGTCCTTTCCCCCCTCCACTTCATATCTCTTTGCCAAAAATAGCCACTCTACAGGCTCACAATATGTTGCATTGTGGCGTGTTGTGAGCTTATAGCTTTGCAATTTTCCGTGGATGTCCCCATCAGAATAAAGGATGCTATGGTTCAAGTGGTTAAATGGCCTGCAGAATATAGCTTCTTCCTCGGACTCGCTATTAATCAGCGGCATCAGAACAGATAAAATCCTCCACATTTCCTCTATTATCAAATAGTCAATGGAAGTAAACAAACAAAGCACGCGAGGGCTTAACCCTGGGCATTTCTAAGTCACTGTGCAGTGCCTATTCTGAGGGCAGATCGGATGCATTAGCCTCGGCTTCCTGCAAAGAAATGTAACGTCCGCCCCCGCATCTCGGACCAAACTTTAAATTGGAGGCCATGTCAATATATCTTGCCGGGAGGTCGAGTTTCAGGCCAGCAGAAGACGAGGGCCGCTTAACTACAGTGAGAACGCCGCAAATGGCTACTTAATCAGGTTGGACAATGTGTTGTTGTGATCCGAGCGGCCCCAGTTAGGCGGCAGGGGCCACTCTATCCCCCTAATTATTGTTCTGTTTCATCTAGGAGGACCAGGGGAGAGGAGTGTAGTCCCTCGTTTCATCACATGACTGATGGTCGTGTCAGGGGGAGGGAGGGAGGGTGGAAATGGAGAAGGGGAGGGTGGGGGCGAAGCTTGACCCCAGAGACACTACTGGCCTAGCTGCATCCCCAGCACCATCCTCCACCTCTTCAGTCTTTGCCTGTCCCCCTCCAATAAATGGTGTGGGGTGATGGTGGGGCACAGGGGCTTGGTGCTCCACCGGCGAGAGGAAAACAATCTCCTCGCTTAGTTGCTGCCCGTGAGATTTGATTTGCCTTGCTCCCAGCGTGACAATTGGTTCCGTAGTCTGGATGTGCATGTGGATTCACTGTGTGTGTGTGTGTGTGTGTGTGTGTGTGTGGGGGGGGGGGGGGGGGGGGGTCACAGGGGCCATTGACAGGGGTTGATGGCTTGCACCACCAGTAGTTACACCAGTAAGCACCAGACAGTTCAACAGATGTCAGAGAGAGAGAGAGTCACACATCTGTCTTAATATATACCGTATATATTATCTAGGCTGATACATCAACCAATGCAATTAAAGTCAAATTTGGAACATGGAAGCAGACTGGGGAAAGTAATTGCGGACAAATTGAAGTAACACGCTCTAGCAGCAAATTAATATTGAAATGATTGCAAAGGGAAGACAGGCATCATCAGCATTCAGTCCGTACGGTTCATTCCGACAGAGTAGTGTCATCTTTATACGGAACACACAGGCGGTCATGCTCTTTATACACACACTGTCCATTATTAGGCTGTATCCTAACATGCACGTGTTTAATTATTTACTGGTGGCTAGTTAACTTCACTGCAGACCCCCATTTGTAGAACTAAACAGTCCCTAAGTACACATCAAAGGGTTAGACAAAAATCCTATGCAGAAAAATAAGCATTTGAATTAAGTAAACTAAATCTGACTTAGAGAAGTCGGTGCTTTGCGTCAGTGCGTCCACGTTGCTCTCTAATTAGCTCTCAAGTTAGTTGCAAGAACCTCCTGTTATGACTTAAAACTCTCCCCTGGTTATCTCATCTCCCACCACACTAGAGCACATCACAGAAACACACTGTGCAGTACAAGCCTCCAATGGCTGATATGTTTATAGTGCATGTGCGCGGGTCTTAGCCTTTGCTCATTGTGTTGGAGGCTTATCCTATTGCGCGGCCTCCCTCAGGTCCAGGAAAGGCATTGTACACAATAATGAGCCTAGTTGTTGATATCCTCTTCTAGGGGGAAAAGACAGACAGTGAGAGAGTGAGGGAACCACGTGGGAGTTAGCGGGCGAGCCATTTGTAATTAGAAATAACATGTTGTTAGGCTAGATGTGGCATGGAGAGTCATGGCGGAGGTGAAGGGAAGAGAGGAGAGGAAATGAGTCCAAATCCTCTGTTGGCTGAGGAAAGGTCAGTGTCTGACGACTTGTTTACACATGCATATATATTCCTCCCTGCATTAATGCTGCAGTGGAGCTGCAGAGGCGATTCTGTGCTTCTGTGCGTGTGTGTGTGTGCGTGCGCGCGTGTGCGTGCGTGCGCGCGCGCGTGTGTGTGTGTGTGTGTGTGTGTGTGTGTGTGTGTGTGTGTGTGCGCGCGTCCACACTAAACATATCTATATATGCTGATGTCTACATGCGTGGTTACTCACGTACACCTGGGTGATTTATTCCCTACAGTAACCAGACCAGTGCTCATTTAACCTTCCAGAAAATGGACCATTTTCCCCCTCCTTCAGAGTTACATTAACACTCTGGATTTCACCCGTACATACAATAATGTATGCCTGCATGTTTAGTGAGCCCCAGCGAGCTGTCGTTTCCCTCCGAGGCTTCTCACAACATTCCGACGGCAAAAACAAATGGCCTCCACTCAATCCTTGTCGTCGTGCGGCTCCTTCTATGTGTGCATTGCACTGCACAGTGCTGCACACCCACGCAATCGCACTCTCTGTACCCACGCACCCCCCTCCTTCCGCAGGAGAAAATTACTACACTGTCCTTAAATTAGGGCTGGCCAGAATGCGCCCCACAACACACACACACCCACACACACCTTCCGCTACACCAGGGGTTGTCAAGCAGTGGTCCACCAGTGGTCCCTGAGAGGTTCCCAGGTGGTCCCCCAGGCTAAATAATGGACAGTTGGTAACCAAGTGGACCCTTATAGATCTGTAACTCTTGAGGTCATAAAATGAATCCAAAATCTGCACATTTAGAACATGTAGAAGAACTGTTATTTTGACCAACATGTTGCCAGATATCTCTTAAATTGTGGGGAAAAAAAAAAACTTCAACATCAAATGGTGGTCAAACACGTGGCTCAAATGCAGAATAAATAGTAGTCCCTGGTATATGAAAAAGGTTGAAAACCACTGCGCTACACCCACTCCACTCTGTTTCTACTCCACGCTATGCCATTCCGTAGCCCGCTGCATGCACCCAGAAGCACCTCTGCTCGGAGCAGCTAAGGCTATAGCTGTGTGTGGCGCCACCCACGACAAAGACAGTAGACCACCACACAGCACCTGCCGCGAGCGGGTCTTATATCCAGTGTTTACCAGTGTGAGAGGGTGGAAGCGCGAATCAGCCCTGCGCGCGACGTTGCCAGGTCCCTCGGCAACCGTACCCCCCACATCACATACAACCCTGC
This sequence comes from Benthosema pterotum, assembly GCA_039105355.1. NCBI lineage: Eukaryota > Metazoa > Chordata > Actinopteri > Myctophiformes > Myctophidae > Benthosema > Benthosema pterotum. The sequence continues at coordinate 25,552,604 of CM076984.1, read as the reverse complement.
GTGTGCTGTGTACACAAACACACAAGGCACGGGCACACGCGCGCCCACCAGACATACACACACACAAGCCACCTTCTTCTCTATTATAGAATTTCCCATAGATCCTCTGCCATCTGCTAGATTATAGATTCCCCTCTTCTTTTAGTAGAGCCTGGGCCCCTCGGGGAGGATCAGCGGGAAACAGGTTGAAGGAGCGCCCGAGGCAGAGCCACGGTTGTGGATGAGATTACATTTTCTATTTCTGCCTTGCTAAAGGAGAGGGGAGGGACGGGGGGAGTAGGGGGGGCATGATGAATACAGGGAGTTGTTACCATTTAATATCAACTGGCTCCCCTGCAAACTCAAATTATAGACAATCAATCGTGACAAAAGGGGGCACACACGTGATGAATAACCTGCCACGTTCCCGGCATCATTTCACTTCATCACTCATCAATTCACCCCCCTCCACCCCTCCCTTGAACCCAATTGCCCATTCGGGAATCAATCACGTTCATGAAAGTGACTGATTTTAGAAAGGGTTGAAATAGCTGTTTTTTCCCCTTCCCTTCTTTATTTTCTGAGCTGCCTTTCCTTGCATTGCTGCACGTTTTACATTACGGTTCTCTATTTGACTTCAGGTGCCACAACATTATTCCCACGGAAATAAAGAAAAGAGGGCGTGTGGGGAAAAAAAAGACATCGGCACACTTAATCAAATGGTACTGCCGGTGGGGCCACATGCTGTGACCTTGGACAACACGTGGCATGGAGGTCAGGTGGTATTGTTTGGGGCTGTGACTGTGCCACCGGTAGTCGTAAACACAATGAAACGAGATACGTAAACAACACGCCGCCACCGCTTCCTGGTTGTGCTTCCCTCTCATTTTGTTCCGTCTTCCCGTGTGAAACAGGACAAATATTTACCCATTCTGTCTAAAAAACAATTGCTCCCGTCACTTGTGAAGCAAGTAGAAGGGGGGAGAGGGGGGTAGCAAGTCTATTGTCTTGCTCCCCTTCCACACCGGGCCTGGATATAGGAAATTGCCTAACCACCCCTCCAACCCCTGTCTGTTTTATTGTAAAGCAGAGTCAATAGCGTACACCGGTCTCCATGCCACTCAGGACCATCGGCTCCATACCAGTGTAGTAGGCAGGAGGGATGTGATTAATTATACATACATTAATAGCAACGGCATTCATTATTCATGAGCTTCTCAACGTCAAAGCTATTTCCCCCCTCTTTCAGAGTGATGAAAAGATTTTAAATAATAGCCCCCCATGCACCCCACCCACCCCACCCCCGCAGTCCAAATCCCTCTGCCCGACAGACGTCTGCATTCCAGCGTAGTCTGCTGACACCAGCGGGGGTAAAAGTACTCACATTTCTTAAGTAAAAGTATCAATACTGCAATGTAGGCAATACTTTGTTACAAGTAAAAGTCTGGATTCCAAGATGCACTGGAGTAGAAGTAGTATTGGCCATGCACCGAAAGCACAACGCATTCTGCACCCTGTGTGTCCCCGTGCCGCCCTCGTACATCATAGCCTAAATTAGGCGTTATACGCCAGTCAAATGTTAGCCGAGTAGCACCTGGTGTGGCGTTTAAGTTCAGCCTCTGTGGCTTCATGTAAATCATGTAGTAAATGATGATGTGAAGTGCTTGCAGGTTAGCAGTGCACCAGTGAATGCAGCAGGTGCTAGCGCTGCATGCCGCCCCCTTAACACAGCAGGGGGGGATAGATTTAACTGCTTTGTCTGAGGCAAATCTATACATGCCCGTGTCAGTCGCCTGTGTGTTTTGTTATAGGGAGCTGCTCTGTCTGTCTGTTTGTCTGTCTTTCAGTTGAGCAAGAAAGCGGGGGGGGGGGGGGATGCTTCTCCGAGATCAGGGTTTTACATACTAAACAGAAGGAAGGGAGGGGAAAAGAAATACTTGGCTATCTTATGCTGGTTCCAAAAAAGAAATCGGCTTACTTTTTCCCTCTAAGCCCGTGGAACCCAATCAAACTCAAATAGCAAGAACTTCCCCCTTGGCGAGTCCCAAGGGATATTCCTTAATTCGGATGTCAGGCCAAAAAGTTTTCACACTCCCTTCATGCTCAAATCCGTTAATGTCGGCTTGGCGCCTACATAAGAAAGGTAGGTAGGTGATCCTCTGAACAAGGTGTGCGGAGTTCTCCGTCAGGCCAGGAAGGCAGCATTTAATCCAGATAGATTTAGTGGGATCTGAGTCCGTCCGGGAATGGGCATGACAAACAAAGTTATTCCAGTCATTTTAGCTTCCTGAAAGAATCACCTGCATGTGTTTTCCTTTTTTTCCCTCAAGTCTCTCCTCTTTTGTGGCCTATATCCGTTAACCAGCGTGGAACAGGAAGGGGGACACAGCAATTTAGTGTACTAGTAAATCCCACAGGTTTAGCCAACCTCCGCTGGGCTGGGCGTTTAAAATAAACATTCAGAAAAACCCCATATTATATAACCAAGCATTTGCCCGTGGAGGCTTGTAGACATGCATTACACAGCGCAATATATATTTGTTTCAAGTCAATTTACCCAAATAGGCAGATGTGTAAAGGTGCATAATAATTTGTCTTGTTCTTGTGCCACATTGTGGTGGAGTACACTGCAGAATCCTGGGTGTCTATTTAACATTGAGAGTGTGCAGAATCGGACCCACTCACTCTGCAGTGTGCAGAAAGCCTCCATCTGAGGAGTGCCTTCTCTATGTTCTCTGAATACTGTGGTAGGAGGCAGCCAGTCACATTAGCTTTGAGATAGACCGCCCCACCCACCCACACATGCACCCACCATCCACTCCTTGTCTGTCACTTGCTCCTTCTGTCACTACGGTATCATGCAGGTTTGTTTTATACCGCTCTCTCCCTCACCTCTATCTCTCTCTCTCTCTATGACACCCCCCTCTCCCTTTACTTTACCCCACTATCTCTCTCTCTCTCTCTCGCTCCCTCACTGTGACAAGGCATCTTTCCAGACATTCTTGTTGGATGGAGATTTGCGGCAGCTCATTACAGACTGGGAGGCTCTTGTGAGCGGATGCACTCACTCTGAGATGGATTGAGTGGGTCTGTTTATTGACATGCCTTAATCTGACACTGGGTAAAGGGAATGAGTCACCGCCTCCAGACGCCGCTGCCACACCACTGGCCCTCTCCAGCAAACATGGGGGGAGGAGGGTGTGTGTGTGTGTGTGTGTGTGTGTGTGTGGTGGTGGTGGTGGTGGGGGGGGGGGGGGTGGGGGGGGGGGGGGGGGCAGCGGCGACGGCGGCGGCGTAGCAGCAGTGCCCAGGATTTTTCAAGTGGAACTTCATCAGCACTCATTAATCCTGCTGCCCCCGGGCATCTCGCTCAAACAAACCCACTGTTTACACACTGCGTGTCGGCTGCATGCGTTCAGAACGGCCTCTGACTGACTGACTGATTGCGGCGTGTGCTCTCAGGTGCCCGGGCTGCAGAAATGTAGAAATGCATGTGCGCATAGCGTGCATGTGGGGGTGTGGCACCACGTAACTAAAGTGCATTTACACCAAGTTCTAACCACATAGTACCTAACCCCTGCAGCCAGTCCCTCAGGCCCGTATGTTAGCACTTTTTTCTGTTATTCTGGGGAAAACCTTTGCTGAAACTAGCCGATCAAACGAGCTCACAATGTAGCACAGCGCGACACCACTTGTGAACTTGTATACCCCCTGTTTTCTGGTTAAGTACAATTTCCAGTTCCTTTTAGAGTATTTATACTTTCTATACATCTATTTGACGGTGGAAAGGTAGACAATAGCAGAAAAAATAGGCAAAAATAGCAGCAACATAAACACATGGTGCATAGCAATGTGGCATGATATTAACCTGTTAGACACGAGTACACACAAACGCACGCATGCATGACCACACAGAAACACACGTCAAATCCACCCTACCTGACCCCCCCTGAACACGCTACTATATCTGCATACACCAGCTGCCCAACCGGTGTCAATGTGCTTTGTCTGACAAACGAACGTGCGGCGGCGGCTCAAACAGTTTTGGATATGATTTGTTGGCACCGTGCCAGCAAATTACAGAAAAGGAGCTTTTTGGGTTCCAAACAGATGGGAGACCCGATCTGCAGCTCACACCAGGAACAACGCCGCTCCAATCAGTGATCTGGTAATGGAAGCCTGTTAGCTTTCTGATCCTGTTTGCCACGGCTTCACTCTGAACCACATCTGGCGTTTATGTCGTCGCTGTCCGGCGGAAAACTCGTACGTAAAGAAAAGTAACCCTTCAGGACATGAAAAGACAACCAGTGTATCCAATGTAGTTATTGTATAATCACAAGCTTTATACCCACAGACACACTTAGGGTGACCAAATGTCCCTCTTTGAGTGGGACAGTCCATCATTGCCAAGACCAAGACGTGTCCCACATCAGTGTTCAAATGCCCTAATAGTTGGCTTTCCTGCGGTTTGTGGTTTAAGGCTGTTAAAATAACCTGAGTATTCCCCTGGTGCCACTATATTTACACACTCACTCCAAAGAGGCCACATTGCATCACGCTATATATATTTGAATTGAAGTCCTGAATTATTTTAACATAAACATAACATAAAGATCTAATGAACCAATAACACAACAATGTTGTTGAATTATATTAGATTTCACAATTTAATCTAATAACATGACGTTGTTAGCATCGTGTTTTACCCACTCGTTCTACAAATGCAATGCTTATGTCTCTCAACTCAACAGTTTGGATCTGGACACCCTAGAAATACTTTAACACCTTTCATCTTTAAAAATCTCCAAAATATTGCAGATCCAAATATAATCTACCAAATGAGCTTAACAAAAAGCTGAAATATGGAGATACAAGGTTTCAGCCGGCCAGGGGCTTGGGTTTGGGGTGGTCCTTCTAGGCAGCTGCGGGCGCTGGGCTTTGACGGCATAGCACTCAACACATCTGTACATCCAGCTTGTTAACAGGAGTGAGACAAGCTGCCCCGTCTCGACGTCGTGTGGAAAAACAACATCCGACGCCGTATGAACTTGTAGTCCGACTCTCACTGTTGCCTGTAATGTGGCATCGTGTTAAGCCGTCTGTTTGAGTGTTTGAATGTTTGAATATGCAAATCCTGCACGCTTCACCTTTGCTTGTGTGTGAAGGATTTCAGAACCAAATGTAGGCAAAATTGAGAAATACGAGAGCCCTAGTGTATGACGGGTCTGTGGATGGTGCGCCTGCGTGCACACGCGCGCACACACACACACACACACACACACACACACACACACACACACACACACACACACACACACACACACTGAAAACTGTACATTGTACATTCACAGCCTGCAGAGCATAACACCCATCACAGACATTTGCAACACACACGTGCACGCACACACATGCGCGCGCGCGCACACACACACACACACCCACACACACACACACACCCCACACACACACACACACACACACACACACACACACACACACACACACTGAAAACTGCACATTGTACATTCACAGTCTGCAGGGGATAACACTCATCACAGACATTTGCAATATACACACACACACACACACACACACACACACACACACACACACACACACACACACACACACACACACACACACACACAAACACTCGCAGAGGGGCATAAAGGCTGAGCGGTGCCTGCTGTCGTCTCTGTCAGAGAGCGCAGGGAGTAAAAAAAAAACAACTAAAAACCTGGAGTGTTTATTTAACACTGAGACTGGAAATATGGGTCAGTTTTTCTTTACACTCCTGTGGTTAAATCGTCATTGGGTGTTCAGTGAGTGTGGGAGCTCACTGCTAGCAGCTTGAGAGCAGAGGCTGGGGGTGGGGGGTGGGTGGGGGGGCGTCCAGATGCAGCAGGTCTTTGACCCACTCGTGTGGGGAGGGGGGGGGGGGGGATTTCACACAGGGGTTAGACACACTGACTTCATTTAATTTAATTTGTAATCTTTGTGGGGCAAACAGCTTTTTTCCCCCCTTTCCCTCTTGTTTTGTTTTCACTGTAGGGCAGAGAGGAGGAGGATATAGCCAGGGTCAGGCAATAACAGAAGGTAGGTGTCGTTCCCTCTATCTGGGTCTACAAGGACACACAGTCACACAGAAAAACATGCACACGCACGCGTACACATACACGCTTGAATAACCCTAGATCAGGGGTTTTTAAACCCCATACCATATTTAGAATTTGAGACACGGACCACCATTTGATGACATTTTAGCCCCACAGACGCCAAAACTAAAGATTTATTTTGCTTTGATTTATTCTGCATTCCAGGCTAGATTTCAGAGAAAACAAACCAAACATACAGATCAAAATGACCATTGATCTTCTACATTATCTAGCTAATTCACATGATGAATATTTTATCTCTTGAGAGTGTAAAATGGAACCAAATGGACTCGGGTCCATTTGGTTTCATTTTTACACTCTCAAAGAGTTACATCTGTTAACCAACTTTCCATAATTTAGCTTGGGGACCACCTGGAATCCTCTCGGGGACCACTGGTGGTCCCTGGACCACCTCTTGAAAACCCCTGCCCTAGATGTATTTTCCATTCTAAAGTCAGGTGTTTTCCTGGCTCACCTGGTAAGACTGCATGTCGCGTATAAATAAAACCTAAATGTCTGCACAGCGGGTTTTGTGTGTCAAACAGCTGACCTACACAGCTTTGCGACGCGACGCAGACCATTTTCAATGCACGACACGCAGTCGCAGCAATGAAGTATGAGTCTGGTCTGAAGCTCTAGTAGTCTGTCCCTGCTCCAGCCAGGTTTAAATCTGATACAAGGCTCAATTCTCTGCCAGTCATCTGTCATCCCTCTCTAGCTTTTCTCGTCTGTCTGTCTGTCTGTCTGTCTGTCTGTCTGTCTGTCTGTCTGTCTGTCTGTCTGTCTGTCTGTCTGTCTGTCTGTCTGTCTGTCTGTCTGTCTGTCTGTCTGTCTGTCTCTCTTCTCTCTCTCTCTCTCTCTCTCTCTCTCTCTCTCTCTCTCACACACACACACACACACACACACACACACACACACACACACACACACACACACACACACACTGACTGTCACTATCATACTGGTACATGAAGCAGAAGTGATTAAAGTACAGTACTTGTTGCTTTTCCCATTGCATCAAATGTGTTGCTACTCTCCATACCAGTGTTCCCAACAGTCAAAATCCCAAATGAATGCTGCGCTATATGTATATATATATATATATATATATATATATATATATATATATATATATATATATATATATATATATATATATATATATATATTGCAGTGCATTGGATGTGTTACTACTCTACATATGCCTTTACTTCCTTGAAATGAAGACCTTGAATCCTTTTGTTCTGCTGCCATGAAGAAAAACAAAACTAGTAATAATTATTGTTGGTTGTGTTGCTTATCAGAGAGTGGTTGTTGTGTGCGTGCGTTCGCAGGAAGTGCACGCATTGAGCCGTTATCTGCCCAAAATTATATCTTAGGGGTGAATGTTTATCTAGTTTGATGCAGATTGGTGACTTCCTCTTTGGCTCTGTCATGCAGCGGTACATAATATTATTTGTTTCTTTATTCATGGCTTCCTGATTAGCAGGCAATCATACTCCTTCTGGGCTGATGTAGTTTGATATTCTAAAGTGTAGAGAAATCCTTTTAGTTATAGACCCCACCCACCCCAGACACCTAATGTGCTTTTACTTGTAATCTGGGAGTTTAGCAAATGAAAAGAAATACGAGAGAAACAAAGGTCTGACCACAATCAAATGATAAAAACCCTGCAGAACACGACTTGTGCCAGCAAAGACAAACAACAAGAGTCTGAGAAATAAAAACGACCTGGCAGTTGTTGCAGAGCTATTCCAGGGTTGTACAATAGCTTTCTATGAGAACACATATAGCAGCGTGTGGCATTCGAGTCCGGCGTAGCCAAGGCCGGCAGTCATTTGAAAGCCTCCTTTTGTGTCTTGTGCAGCTGACAGAGTCTATGAGAGACCTGTACCGCATGCTGGCAAAAGTCGTTTCATTACATCCAAACAACAGCGACAAAAGCGACGACAACAAAAAAAAAATGCGTGAGCTGTGAATACATCCTGGCTCTGTCCATGAGGAAAACGCACACAGTGCCACTGATGCCTGTTCAAAACCATCCCCAGCCATCCTCTTCTGAACCCCCTCCCGCCTCCCTCTCTCTCTCTCTCTCCCTCAGCCCCTATCAAAGATGTTACAGTGTGGGGTGTCAAAGTAAAAAGAGGGAAGAGAAGTATTCTCCCTCTCCTTTTTGATCGCAAGTGGAATAATTGGAGCCCTCTTAGGCTCATTACACGAGTTGCCCGCCAGCTGAAAAGACGGCTCCAGCGACTGCCCCTGTATTCATTCATGTCGGATCTTTGAAAGAATATTGCTTTCCTGTACGAACCAATCTCTGTGTGATGGGATGACGGGATGTGACACCTGGGGTCCTGCACCCTACATTAATAGGTAATTCCACAAAACGCCTTTGAAAAAAAAAAAAAAGTCTTTCAACCCGCAGACTGTCGAACATCCATTCTGAGCGGTGGAAGGAAAGTGCAACAATCTGGTTCTGTAATAAGGTAATTATGCATATTGCACAACACACTCTCGTCCTATTTTGGCACTGTAGTTCCTCTCATTTACATAAGATATTGCATAAGTCTATAGCTGCCTCATTTGGCTCTCCTATTACTAATAGCCTGCTCCTCATTGTTATTACAACTATGCTTGTAATTATTGTAACTCTAATTACTATTACTGTATTACTCAAATTAACCTTATACCGCGTTTAGATCACCCGCATTGACAGCAGCCCAGACGCTCCCATGAAGAATGACACCCAAGTCCCTTCAGATAAATCCAGTGTAATTAGCTGTGTGCCTTACAGGGCCCATGTGATGGTAATAATTAGTGCAACCGTAGCAAAGGTCAGGCAAAACAATTTAGAGGGGATGCCGACCGCATGTGTAATGAGAGGAGGGGGGGGGGGGGGGGGGGTTGTTAGGTACACTCCTCCCATCCGTTTTTTTCCTGATATCTGCACACCCGGGTAACTGCTCTCTGATCGCTTCACTTTTTTGTATCAGCAGTGTCCTCCAAATAATAGAAATTGAAAAGCCATTATAATGCCAAGTAGACTCCTGACTAACGCGGTTAGAATGGATTCGTGATTAGATTTGAGGAAAGAAGCTACGACAGATCGCGGCCCCGGCTGTGAGTTGATATCACCGGGAATTGATTCTCTAACCTGCGTGGTGTAATGACCGCCCCATCACCTTGTCGTTTTCTGCCCGTTGGTATGTATGCTCGGCTATACTACTGTTGCCGTCAGAGGTGCCGTACATCAGTGACACTGGTTCTCCCCATTGTTGTGCTATGAGACATTTTGTGACAAATGCACATGGACGCACTATTGTTACAATTTAACTGTAAGTTATATGAATTATTATAGCAATAATATCTTCGCACTAATGTGTGTGTGTGTGTGTGTGTGTGTGTGTGTGTGTGTGTGTGTGTGTGTGTGTGTGTGTGTGTGTGTGGGGGTGCTGGGGGCATAGCCACTTTACACAGGCTTGTAAATTAGAGATTTTTGACCTGTCTATTGCTGTGCCATCCAGACCACATGCACAGGCTAATGAGCTAGGTCAAACATTTTGACACCTAGTTGGTAAACAAGCACTCACAGTCGGGTAACCACTATTTCTACCCCGCCCCCACGAGGCTCGGCTCTCTCCCTGCCTTGAAGCAGTTCCCCAGCCCCACATCCCAAGGCTCTCAACCAGGGACCCAGGAGAAATCCTCTGTGCTCCCAGCCACCTCAACCCATCACACTCCGATGAGACAAGCGGCAGCCTCACACTCAAAAATAGCACCTCAAACAACACATACACAACACTCACGTGTGCTACATCTGCCCCTATTCCCTGTTGCACCTCCGACAACACATTCTCTCTCTCTCTCTCTCTCTCTTAACGTCCCTGCACAACAACACTTCATTAGCACGAGAACGACAATCACTAAGACAAAATTGTTAGGATAAACCACGACTATTTCTCCAGCCTCTCAAGGAAGCAAATAAGTGAGACATTTTTTTTACTGGTGTGATGCAGCAGCAGCAGTGTGTGCTGCTATAGCTGCTTAAAAAGATGCACACTCCAGTGATTATTATTAGCGGAGTATAGCAACAGTGCTGCCACAGCACAGTTCAGAGATGGTTTAATGGTTCATAGAGTCAAGGATCAAAACATCCATTTAAGAACATGCACGACCCCCCACATGCATGCAGGCACACAGAAATGAGTACATTCCCATATAAGCTTATCGCTTTCTTGAAAAACGGCATCTTCATTTATTTATCATAATGAAAATGTACAGTGTATATATATTTATATATACACATGCAAAAGAGATTCAAATTCAAATTTCCATTCATTATGTCTTCAATCCATGCAGTATTTCCCTAATGGACGCCCCATGCGTGTGCTGCATTATAACAGTATTTTTAATGCTGTACGGTACTTAGCTCATTTTTGCTGTAGATTCTCCAGTGTTCAGGAGACATATGCAAAGATCCATAGAGCGTCGACTGTAAGCCTTTGAAAATGGTGGATTGTGATTATCATTGATCTCGGTTGTCAGATGCCTAATCTCTGTGACACAAATACACAAATAACCGGCCACATTGGGTGACTGCGAGCCACCCTCCCCCGCAAGTCCCTAAGAAGTGTTAAGGGAAGCGATGATAAGCAGACCCTTATCCTTTTAAAGACGTTCCCATAATCCAATGGTGGAGGGAAGAAGAGGGGAGGGGGGTTCAGCTTTAAGGGACTTAGTCTGGATTATAGCTAGTCCTCCAAATTAAACCAAAAGTCAGCTTTATGCAATTGCTCATGCAAGCTGGTGCTGTGCTTGGCGTGGCTCACCACAACAAGCGGAGGGCTGCCTATAATTAGAAAATGTCTCTTATTTGGTGGCCGGGTGAAGCAGCCTGTCCCAATCCTTTTCCAGTCACATACCAAACTGAAAATCCATTCCATCTCTCTCTCTCTCTCTCTCTCCCCCCCCTCTGCCTCCCAGTTGGGGTCCCACGCATACCCACCCATTGTCTTCCATGCAGTGCACCTGGCTCTCATTGGAAAGCATGCAGCTTAGCTCCAGACAGGCTTCTCAGCCAGGGCAGGCAAGGCTTCTCCATTCCTGCTGACGTATAGCCTCCCACAGCCAAAACAAGGCCAAATCTGGGATTTAGGCACTAAAATAATCATTACTGGGGGAGTGATACAAATGGAAAGTCAAAGCATTTTTATTTATATTTTGCTGCCACCCTCCTCTCAGCACTCTTGGTATTTTGACTGTGGGCCTACCGGTATGACACCCAGACAAAAAACGGGGAGTGATTGCGCAAAAAAAGAATGTGCCAGGCTGATGTGTTTAGGTGGCGGGAATGTATTGAAACCGGAACATCTCTCACCTTTAATATACCTTTAATATTACAATATGTAATTCAATTATAAACACATGGCAACCTGGGAGCACTATATTGACCATGTCATTATACAGTAGGTGATGAAAATCTTCAAAGATTTCCAAGATGTAAAATAGCACATCTAGAGGCTCAACAAACATCGCATCACGACACGTTGTAGATGTCTTACTTTCACTATCTGTCATACCGTGGAATAGCATGTTTACCAGAAGAGCTTCGAAACAGCCTTGTCATGACTGACCGAAGCATATAAAGACCATTTATATTACCCAGTAGCTGAAAATCAACGTGTGCATATTCTGTGTGTGTGTGTGTGTGTGTGTGTGTGTGTGTGTGTGTGTGTGTGTGTGTGTGTGTGTGTGTGTGTGTGTGTGTGTGTGTGTGTGTGTGTGTGTGTGTGTGTGTGTGTGTGTGTGTGTGTGTGTGTGTGTGTGTGTGCATAAACAAATGAAAAGACTTGGCAGGGCATGTGCGTGTGTGTGTACGGTACACGTGCCTGTGTCCGCATATGTAATATTAACAGCCCTGTCAGCCTGCCTTAACATAATGATCCCTCAGCACTTTGGTGCGATCAGAACGCCCCGAGCACAGCGCCATAGTGACCCTGTTGCCAGGCTCCCGGAAGGGAAGTTTCTTTTTATAATAATTAATTTGCTTTCATCACAGCTTCCAGACAATTGTTTACTTCAGAGTTGTTATATCCTGCTGTACCAGTTAAATGAATAAATTGCATGAACATGCCGAGGAAACAGATCCCACCCAACAGTATGAAAATAATTGTCAAGGATTGGTTAAACATGCTGCATAAATGGGAAGCATTGTCAGCCTTTCCTATAGTGAACGAATAGGCCTACAACAATTGATTTGTTTTTTACTATTAAGACAAAAATATATTGTAATGTTTTCCCAAAAGGGTATTGTTAATCAGAACATACACTATGTGCATTCCACATAGGGATTAATTTCCAATCTCTATCCCAGAAGGAACAGACAGCAGCACAGACCTTATTTGCAACCACAAACATCACCACTGGCCGTCCTAGCTCATTAGCTCCCCCCTATAGGTTAGCAGCTGGGAGCTGGTACTGCAGGCAGAAGAGAGCAACAGGGAGCTGGGCGGGGGGCGAGGGGTATGGGAGTAGATGAGATGGTGGGTGGTGGGTCTGCCGGTGAAAGGACTATGCTCGGAGCCGTCTGATGGTGGCCGTTTCATTCATTAAGTCAGCCACTTGTGCCGTGGTATGTCGAGCGGCGAACGTGATGGGAATGTCAATGCCGAAGCCCCATTGTGCTCTGCTCTCCAGACACCAACTCAGCCCTCTAAGTATTGTTTTTCCAATGACATGCGAGACTTCAGAAAGAGCGGGTGGAGTCATTCTGCACTCCCTCGGCAAGACAATCATAGCTATTATCATTAGTACTGTTTTCACCCTACGTGCCCGACACTGGCTAGGTATTTAATCTATTCCCATGGCACGCAGGCACTGCTTGTATTTCCAACTTGACCTGGCATGACTCAAGCAAAGAAATGGGTTCCCTCCTCCCAGGAAACTAGATATATGGGCGTGAATATATGTGCCTTGGCCGTTTCTGTAAAGCTCTAATCCCAAGAAAACAAAATCTGAGCGAAACAGGCCCACCTGAATTGCTTTCAGGGAAAACCAGATAATCAAAATGCAAAACAGCCTTTTGGGAGAAAAATGAGTCTGACTTCCAACAACAAATCCACTACACCTAACATCAGCAAATTCTCCCCCTGAACTTTTATTTAGTACGCTGTGTGTGTTTGGCTTTTTAATGCAGTCACCATGCACCCCCCTCGCCTCCATCAACCAGCTATTCTGGTTGGTGTCAGTCTGGATGAGAATGAGTGCTCAGAGTAGTACACACATCATGAAGAAGAAAAGGATGCCTTGCATTGAGCCACGGAGGAGGAGGGTAGAGGGGATAGGGGGTGTCTTAACACAGGGACAAAGGTTCAGGGAGGACGGCAAAAAGAGAAGATGAATGACGCATAGAAGGAATTGAGGATGGAAGATGATGGCGCAGGGGGGGAGCAGAGGACTTAGAAAGAGAGCTGAGGCCCGAGTCACAGTGGCAACACGGGGAGGAGGGAATACAGGGGGCTCCCGGAGGCCCCCGAACCCGGTCATAGCCCATTAGGCTGGCTGGGAGAAAACGCTACAGCTCATTACATGCTTTGCCTCTGGTTCTGTGGATGAACAATGCACAATTCCGTTAGCCCGCTGTTTCTCTAGCCATGCCACTGCCTCTCTCTGAGGCGGCCGACATTGCTGCCACCGTGGATCGCCTGCCAATAGCCTCCACGCTCGTCAAACATCCAGTGCATCCACCGCAACCCGAATGCAAACTCCCAGTCTGTGGAGTCCTAAGAACTAAAGCGCTGTATGAAATTTGTTCAATTGAAAAAGCAGCATGGGGGATGGTTTTGCTCCACCGCAGGGAGAAAAAAAGGAAAAACTCAAAGTATAATGCAGTGTTTGTGTCTGCACTATAATGCTGTTAGCTCCCCATCCTGCTGCTTACCATTTCTCTCAACATCAAAGCAAGTTGTCATGTGACAGCCCTGTGATTCTCTTAGACTCCTAAGCTGAATTTGCGGTAATTCAAAGTCAAAATTAAAAGCAGGGGGATAGCGCTGACAGATCTGAGCCAAAAATACCTGATGATTAGATTAATAACAACAGTTGTGTAACTAGGCCACGGTGCCACACTGCAAGTCCATGAGTGCCGTGACTTGTCTGCACCGCAGCGACTAACAAGACCGAAGATCCATCCAACCACCAGTAAATTAGCACACTTTCTAGTCTTTGTCCTCCACATTCTACAATTATGCATGCAAAAGTTGACATTTAATCTGTAGAGGATGGAGGGGGGCATTGGGGCAAAGCTAACTAACATCATCCTGCTTCCTCTCTGTTGCAAACCAGAAGACAGGATACTTGGAAAGGTCACTCTTCCCTAATGCTAGACTTTGCTGCCTGAAAAGAAAAAAAAATAGTCTTTTCAATGACCCCGCAGCTCACAATGAGTATTGTTACGTTCCACTGCATCCCTCCCCCATCTCCCTGTCATTCAAAGAACACAGGATCACCACTCACAAGAGGGCCGTGGGAACACTCTCATCAGTGTAGCAGCAAGTCTGCCGTTTCAGCCGAGACAGTGCGGAGAAAAGAAATAAGGAGCCTGCCGTTATCCGTGAATTTTTAATTAATACCTTTTCACTCTCCGCAGTTGGATGATTTTTTCCCCCTCCACATGGTTATTATTATAAAGTTGTAATTATGTTCTCTTTTTTTCTTCCTGTTATTTTTTCCTTCTCTCTTATTTCTCCTGCCATTTTCATGGGATGGGGGCATTCGGGTTTTGTTTTCCTTAACGGCTCAGATAAGGAAAGAAAAAAAAAAAGAAAAAAATATAAAAAGTTAATTTCCCCATAGAGAGACTGGGAGTCCCTTGTTTGTCTTATCAGCTGAGTGGGACAAATATATTGGAAGGGTGTTGTCAAATCCTATGGTGCATGCTTGTACATGTACAAAGCACTCTCTTTTAATATTCCTAAGCCAGAGGGGGAGCAGTAATGAATGCTTATGGGCATGTTATTATTGGCTCACGCATGAAACAATGGGGCAAATAGTATCTGGGTTTATACAGTGTCCAGAGCAAATACTGTAGCCTTTACTCCTGGCCATCACGTCTGGGGGCCTGTGTTTTAAGTATGCAGGCTGACCTTTCCTCTAACATTAATTTAACTGCAGGCGTTTTCAAACCCTGGCAGTAAAATCTGTGATAATGAGAGACGAGGTTAAGAGAGACAAAAATCGTTTAATGAATTTATTTTCTGCCTCTCCTGCAGCTGTCTGTTGATGTAAGCCTTACTGAGACCTGTTTGCTTCCATTAGGTCGCTCAAGAAAAAATGTGTCACACGCAAAGGAGACTCGCATACACACAACTGTGGAAAGGAAATTAAAGGTAATAGAGGTAACTTTTAGTGTGTACAAACTGCAAACACTGTGTTTGTAAACAGATTTGCTTAAAAACAGAATCTAACTTCACCTCAGATGGAGACTGCTGTGCTGTCATTGGCTAAAATTCTGCCTCACCCCACATACCCCCTCCCCCTTACAAATTAGCCACGCCTGTCCTGAGGCTGACGATTGTTTTGTTCGCATGATTTGTTGACAACAACAAATCATGCCAAACACACACAAGAAGAACCTGAAGAGCTTTTCTAACGTAGCATCGTACATCTGCAGTTCTTAACATAGATTATGATGAGATATTCACACTCATTACTTCTGATTTTATTTAGGAAACACTGAAACCCACTATTTTCTCCGTAGCATGGCATTGGCAGCAACACGTCAAAAGACCACCTTTGTAATTTTAATTGTGCTCAGGGTGGTATCTCCCATTACCAAGTAGTAGTAACTTTCTGGAGGCTGACAGGGCTCATGGAAGCTGCAAACAGCAGATACTCTAAGTCAGTTCCCTGGAAGGTAGCGCTCCATAACGTGCTCTAGGTCACGACATGTAAGAGTCCAAGGATTGCCGTGAAAGAAAACAGAATGTGGCACATTTGTGTCACAGCGCTTAATTCGAGGAATAAAAACAGTGCTGCAGGAAACTCATTTAAATGCATAATTACGTCCAAGCTGCATTGCTTGCAGGGCTTAACAAGGTGCGTAATGATGTCCCTTCTCCAGCGATAAACATCATCACTATGTCCGTTTCCCTCAGTCCATTTAGCCTGTTGGCCTTGCATTCTCTCCTCATTTATGGTTGGACCCATCACTCTAAACGCAACATCATTACCCCCTTTATTGCATTTACGTGTCCAATAAACGGAGTCTAATGTAAATTGTTGATGCACTTAAAACCATTACATGAGTAATTTTGGTTCCATGAAACATTCTTTCTTTGATGTTTTCAATGAGATAAAAAAGATAAATGCTAATGCTTTTCATATGGCTCTGTTAGTGAAATAAAATGTTCACTTTCCATGCTGTTGTCTTAGAACCGAGAGAAATCACTCTGACTGTATGTATATCAGAGTTAGTATGGCTGATAATAATAATACAATCAGATCAGCTTATATGAGCTTATTTCATTTTATTGTGTGCCTAAAACTGTGGGAGGTGGAGCTATACAAAAATATTCACAAACACAATTAGCATTTAGGTGGCATCGCATGAAACCGCTTAGTGCTTACAAAATATGTATTGTAACATTTTTTAGAACAAAAGGCAAGGCAATTCAGTGTGCTCGCCCGGCTAATCCTGTTTTAGAGTATGACGCAGATGAGTGCTGATATTTTCAAGTGATCTGACTGTTTGATGTCTGAAGGTTGCACTTCCGAGACTTGGAAGATAAGAAGACGATGCCTGCTAAATCAACACTTGGCATTAAATGACAATTCAGATCCATACTGAATAGATCTAACTAACCATAACAGCCAAGTATGGGGATGTTTTTTTTAATCTTGTTTGCATGTCTTTCAGGTGCACCGCACAGAGCTGAGCGTTGCCTTTAATAGGCCAAGCAGCAGCGGAGGAAAAGGTAAGCCAATGATAATACAACATCATATCTCTGTGTCCTGGGAGTTCTACATGGTTAGAATTTTGAACAAATAATAGGCTCTCTACTGTATATTCGTATCTATGCTTCATTCAAGCATCCTCCATTTCAGAAAGAGAGAGAGAGAGAGAACGTGCATTTGAGCCAGGCAGTAACAATACAGGTTATGGAATATCATTGGACCTCTATAAATAGGTCTCCACATTTCGCTCTTCCTTCTTCAGGCCTTTGCTCTTGGTCCACAGATCTCCTCCCTTGCTATGCATTCTGCTAATAGGTCACATGCAGTTAAGGGCTGACTACACTGACATGCGTACGTCAGGCCATGTCACTCATGCTTGTTTTGACACATTCACTGTTCTGTGGGAAGACGCATACTTTAATCCCAACAATAGGGTGGCACCCCTGAGGGAGGAGGCCGATGTGATTGGCTGCCTTGGGCCATTACCCCCCCCCCCCCCACCAAACACACACACACACACACACACACACACACACACACACACACACACACACACACACACACACACACACACACACACACACACACACACTGTGAAATCATTGTAAGATGGGGCTAAGGGTCAAGGTTACATAAACAAGGGTAAGATTGCCTCTGGCTGTCAATCAGATGTCATGGTGAATATCACGGTGTCACTCACCCCACAACACTACTGTGGTTCCTTCATTAGAAGAGTAACTGCACAGGAAATGTAACAAACGGCTGCCAACAGTATCGGTATCATCATCACTGCCAAAATATCCTTGTAGCTCGGACACATGAGTGCTTTCTGTTGCCTTATAAAAACAGACGCTTGGAATAATTGAGCATACTTTAACCATTCCACATGTGGTTGAGTTGCGACACATTGCGAGCTTGTAGATAAGAGTACAAAGTGCAAGAGTCTAAGAGTACAGTAGTAACTTTGACTAAGTATGAGTGTTGAAATTTCTTAAGGCCTATTCAGGGTTTGATTTTTGGTGATCACGCAAACACCGCTCTTTCCAGCCCTATTCTCTGATTTTACTAACCACCGCAGGGGTGCTCACTGGGAACGCCCACAAACAGAGCTAAACCAAACCATTGTTGATTAGTCCAAAAGTTTGGAGCACCGGCTACTTGTTTTTGACAGCTCGACACGTAAAAAAGTAAAGAAAAACAAAACACACCACAGCGCGACCGGCTAGAGGAGAACGAGGGAAGGAATTCAATGATAAAGACAATTACATAAATAGAATAGGAAATAAACAGAAAAGGAGCAGAAAGGGTAATAATTGAGGCAGCTAGGAAGTAGAGAGAGAAAACAGAGGGGGGGAAATATACAAAAAAGGACACGAAGAGAACGGGAGAGGGGAGGAGGAGGGGCGAGGTGGTGCTGGTCGTCTGTGAATAGTGGTGGCCGCGGTGGTCGGAGTGGTGGTCGCAGTGATCACCGAAAAATCCAAACTCTGAATGGGCCTCTACCTCACTAATGTATATAACACTTTAATAATTAGTGGGTTCATCTGCTCACATCTGAAGGGTTGTAGATAAGGCAGCTCCGTCTTATCACCCGGCTCACTTTTTTATGAGTCAAGAAGACATTAAAGAATGCTAGTATATACACCACTCTTTTAAGCTACACTGAATTTCAAGTTCATGCAGTAGTCACAGACCCGGTGCCTCTCTGTACGTGATCGTTGTATCTCCTTTACTCTCCTCCACCCTGATTAGTCTCCTTCCACTTCCTGGAGATAAGAGACGCCTCTTATTCAAAGTGTTTTAAGTGCTGGTTGCTCCCTCATCACAGCTCCTCCACCGCCTCAGAGTCCTTCGCGTGGATCTTCACTTTGAGACAGTAGCGGCCTACGACCTTTAGTTTATCTTGTAACGGCTTCAGAATGCTTAAGCAGATTAGCCTGATGAAATTCACAGAAATATATAAAGCAACCTTGTTTAAATACTAAGAAATGTGCACTTTCTCTCTCTCGCTCTCTGTGTATCCGTGGCTTAGAAGCAAAAGACGGCGCAGCTTGCTATGTTTAAAGGGCTGTGATGAAGTGCTTCATTAAAACACAGAAATTGAGCAAAACAAATGGTGTTTTTGTTTGGACTAAAAAGAAGATTGGGATGGATATATTTTCTTCACATTTGTTTTCCCACCTTGTATTACCAATTCAGTCGTTATGCCAATTAATTCCTTCCCACACCTTCCAGTGTGGTCATTGCTGTTGCACTCCTGACTCATGTATGCCAGTGAGGAGGAGACCGCACCAGGAGGACTGACAGTACGTTTTAACAGCGGGCGATGGACAAACCACATTGGCCGGCATGCATTATTTGTCTATGAGAGCCGTCGATTCGGGCAATAGGAGCAGAACAGGCGACGTCGGCCGAAAAGGTAAAAATTGCTGAGCTTTCGTCGGCTGCTGTCGCTGATGTCGGCTGACGTTGTTTGTACATCGCCCGCTGTTAAAATGTACTGATAGGGTCTTCGTCCTACTGCTCCTATCCAAATTATATATTTTTACGCTCTCAAGTATGCAATGACTAGCATGCCTCCCCATCAATACACAAGTGGTTCTCAAACTTTTAGGCCCTGATTATCAATCGTATTTGGGGACATCCCCACCCACCTGACAAGCACCTGGACTTATAGGAGTTGAGGTATTACATACAGTATAGTACATGCATTCATACAGTATAGTATGACTTGATGGCTGATGCACAGATGAATGTTGTTAAAATTGCCTACTGGTAATGTTACCAGGCTTATATTATTTGACAATTTGTGTCAACACAAACCTGGTCCTAATTGAATGGCCAGCTTTGAGTGTTTTGCGACGACAACATTGACGACAAAGATGAGAAAGGATGCAAATTGTGATTGGCCGGAATGAGATAAGATGATGTGTGGTGTTAAGAAGAGTGCCCCTCACTTCACACGGGTGTGATATTTATGGCTACATGCGGTTATCTTAGCATGTGCCGTCCGTAGGGTTAGCCATCTCATATTAATGTGACATCCAACTTCAATAAATGATGCACTGTGTGTGCTCATATACTGTACACACACTCTCACTTTCATGCATGCAGTGTGTGTGTGTGTGTGTGTGTGTGTGTGTGTGTGTGTGTGTGTGTGTGTGTGTGTGTGTGTGTGTGTGTGTGTGTGTGTGCGCGCGTGCGTGTGCGTGTGTGTGTGTGCGGGGGGATGGGGGGTTGGGTTGATTGGCAGTTTCTGAAGATGTGGCGTGTGTGGTGACAGTGTGTCATCTGCTCTGCATGTGCAGTATGAGTCGTGTGGATGCACTCTGTGCATATTGTCCTGATGTGAAGTAATTGCAGGGGACACGCAGTCTCTGAGCCCCTTGTCATTGTTTTCTTCAGGAGCCACACCACAATGTCTTCCTTATAAAAGCTAAATTTACTCTCTGATCTGCAATCTAACGGTGCTTTGCATCACAACAAATCACATAGAGCTGTTCTCTTTGGGATGCGAATAATCAATATAATGGAATATGCCACGCTCTAACCGAAAGATGTTCACCTAACTTTTTCCCAACACAATGAATCATCAGGAGGAGAACTGCTTTGTACCGAAAACCGCATTGAACTAGATAAAATAAAGATGATAAAAAAGACCTGGAGATAAATGGACCTGGTAAAAACTATGCTAATATACCAATTTACAAATGGAGTACAAAGTCCAACTCCCCTTTGCAATATTTCATTTAGCACCATAAAGAAGCCTGATCAAATAAATCGGCAATCTCTTCCCCGTGTAAAAGGCTAATGTAGAATAAATCAATAATCCAAGGGAACATATTTTTCTGCTATATTCATTATGTGAAATCACAGGTGTGGGGAGCCCGAGTACACATTATGGATTCAAAAACACATTCTAGCCAAAGGCCATTCCTTTACTGTATAATTGTCTCCCCCACCAAGTGATTCACTATAATTAAGCCATGGAAGACAGCTCTATTCTCCCATGAGCGTTCGTTTAAGTGCTGCCACAGGCGGGTCAAACAAACACCTTGCAGCTGATGCACTTCAAAACAATGGACAGGGATCTTCAGGGAGGGTTCAAGATGCACCGTCTCAGGAGAGAGAGAATACAAGATATACACGATGCAACTACAGCATATAAGACCTGTGGGACGACTTGTCACTGCACAATGTGTGCAGCCTTGGCAAACGTCTGCACCTGAGCGTGTGTCTGTGTTTGTACCGGTAGGTGTGAGCAGCAATTGTTAGACTGGGAAGCGAGCATATTGATACACAATTGCCGATAGAGCCGTATGAAATGCCAAACACTGATTGTAAAATACATCTAACAAACACCTCAGATATGCACAATAAATCACTGCCTCTCTTCTTTACTTCCAGCACATGTGAATTGTACATCAAATCATGTCTAGAGAGGACAAAAATAAATGCATGCAGTAGGCACTGCATCCTCGTGTTAAAACCAAAGCTCTTCAGAAGAGGATGCATGAATCATGGATAATTACCAGGTTGCCCTTCGGATGAACAATTAAAAAAATTGTGTGTGTGTGTGTGTGTGTGTGGGGGGGGGGGGGGGGGGGGGGGCTGCCTTGCTAATCACATCAGTGCAGCCACACAAGTGTTCTAGCCAGACTGAAGGGACATGCACTGTGCACTCGTGTAGTCAAATGGTTTCAAGCCTGCACGTCGTAACAAACCTATTATCAGTCATTTCACAGCAGTTCTGTTTGTGCTCCGTGAATGGTGTCGCAATTACACCGACTGTTTTTTTTACTCAGCAGCCACGTTGGGATGTTATAAAATAGAACTACTGTCTTTTATGAATGTTCAAAACGGGGATGGAGAAAACAATGGTCAGAATCTTCAATCTTTTAACCTGCTCTGCTCTGATGGAGGGTGTGATCTGCTGCTTAATATGTCTCTTCCCATTTATCTCTGTTGATCTCTCTTCTCATATACACACAACCACAGACAAGCAGTCACAGACAGTCTGTAATATACATTCCCACACATAAACATACACACTGCAACACCAACACACTGTCTTCCCCTTGCGTCTTGCTTTTTCTCTCTCTCCCTCGCGCTCTCTTTCTTTCAGGGGAAATATGCCCAGGCCGGGTCAAAGAGATGTTTGTCAACGTCATGTGCAAGGCGGAGCGCGATGACACTTGCATGTTAAGCAGCTCCGGCCTTTATCAGGCCAATCAACAGCCCTCTGAGAAAATGAGAAAATGCTGTGGGGCTCAGACACCTGGCACTAATGCACATTTATCCCTCCCTCGCTCGCTCTCTCCCGCCCTCACTCCTGCATTCCCTCCTTGTCTCAATTTCGGCCCCTAATATAAACCCATCAAAACACCTCCATGCTTTGCATATGAGATCATTGGAATGAATCCATAGTCATATTTGTCTCCCTCTTCTCTTTTTCATTAGCCCAAATAAAGGCTCTCTAATCCTGCGGCAATGACGCTTTTATTGGATGCTTAAGCCACAGACACAGGCTACTGCTGGGGTTTTATGCTCAGTTTTGTTTGTTGTCGTTTTTTTGTCACAGAGAGGAGGATGGTGACCAACGTGCCACTACCCAGAAGGGAACGTGATCCTCTGATGAACCCCCTTCACCTTTACAGACAGACATACACAGGCATGTGCACACACAAACAAACATGCATGGCACATACTCGAACACCCCCTTGCACGCACGCACGCCTCAAAACAGTCCCAGTAAATCAGTATGACTGTAAGTGGGTCTCATTGATCTCTCGGGATCCAATCCGTGCCCAGATCTCTCTGGATCCGATCAATGGATCGATAACCATCTCCTGTTTCTTGTTTTGTTTTAAGGCACATGCCCCCACCAACCCTGCCGGCAGCCTCACGCTGAATGTCAAATGAAGATTGCACTCATCAATTATAAGTGAGTGGAGCAGGAGCTCAATTGTTGCCGACTATGGGAGTGAACAAGGTAGGGCGACACACATGTGCACATGCGTGCGTGCGCACGCACACACGCACACACGCGCGCACACACACACACACACACACACACACACACACACACACACACACACACACACATGCACACGGAGCAACACCCCTTGCTCCCTTTGGGACATGAGAAGTGGGTCAGGGAGAAAGGTTGTCCAAAGAATCCAATAAACCAGTTCATACAGGCAAAAATCTATAAACTAAAGATCAGCTGGTCTACATTCTCAGTGCCAGGTCGAATAGCCATCCAAGTCAAGACAGACACAGACACTGCTCTGCTACAGCCATGCATGGCGTGTCAGTACAATAAACCGCACACAGGGCAATTCAACGGCCGACAGTGCAGAACTGCCTTGACCTTGCGGCGATATTGGGAGACAAATAGGCAAGCGCATAGATATAGCATTTAGGCAGTGATTGTTACATCTTCTTGCACCTGAAATGACATGTGCTAGGGCCGATCAGCTGGGTCAATGCACCTGGCAGGTGTTCAAGCCTGTTCTGTTGCAGTTGTTCAGCGCATATACACATGGATGAATGTATGCACACGCACACACACACACACAAAACGAGGGGAGTCACATAATGCATTCTGTCAGCCCTCCAAATTCTGCTTGGCACGGCTCTCTCTCAGCCATAGGTCAACCCCCTGTGCCGTGGGTCCTGAGAAAAGGCTGAAAGGATTCCGCTAAAACAGACCCACCTTAAGGTCACATCTGTTGTTTGCAAAGGTCCTACTGTCCCTGAACAGGATACACAGCGAGCGCCACTGACACGATAGCATTACAGCACAGGCTCTCTGTAAACCCCTGCATGACCTTTGAATGCATCAGGAAAATAAAAATAAGAGCATCTGCACATGAACCGAACCCCCACATACCCACACCACCCGTTCACCCTCGATAACAAAACACTGTATCAAGGCTGACCGCTGCATGCCTCTGGATTTTGTTAACGGAGCCCAAGCGGTCCGGTCATGACGACGGGTCTCCTTTCACAGTCTCCCTTCGCCTCCTATCACCCACCTCCCCAGCAGGTGGCCATGGCAAGTCTTTAGGACAGAGCAGAGAGTGGAGTGGGTCTCACCTCTGGCAGTGGCATGCCGTTGATGATGAGGTCAGGCTGCTGGTGGCCCTGCCCGGTGAAGGGGTGCTGATAGCCATGGTTGGGGGCGGAATTGCGTGAGTTCTGGTTCTCCACGTTGAGGAAGGTGCTCTCGGAGCGCCTGCAGCCCAGCGGCAGGCTCTGCTGGTGGTAGTCGAAGTAGTTGAGCGAGGAGGTGAGAGACGAGCAACTCACCACGTTCATCTTGTCCGTCTCCTCGACGTCGCGCGGCACCAGGCGGATGTCGTTCTTGTTCAGCTTCTTCTTCTTGCTGGACTTCTTCTGGCTGCCATACGAGTACTCCGCCACCCTGCGCAAGTAGAAGAAACTGAACAGACTCAATAAAGCAGTGCTCTGTCTCACTAGCCCCGGTCCACACGGCCAAAGTGTTCGCCCACCCCGCACCCACCCACCCGCAAAGATCCATGCCCATGCCCATGCCGGCCCGGCGGGAGCTATTCGGCGGTGGGCAGGCTCATACACAGGGTCAATGACATGTTGTCAGAGCATCGGTCGGTGGCCATTTTGCTTTTATGCCACGATTGGGGCGAGGAGACTGGGTTTAGTCTCTCCACCCTAAGCCTGGCCTAAGAGCAAAAACGCTGCCGACTGTGCCCAGGACCGAAATGGCAAACACGAAAGAGACGTTCCGCACCTGGTGCGCATTAGAGCCGTCGGCAACACCCCTCATTCGTTTACATTTGCATGCTCGACAGTCAACATGTCGCAAACAGGCACAAAATGCAAACATGCCAGAACCACGGAAGCAAAGCAATATTAAATGACTGAGCAGCGCCACCAGTATACACAAACATATTCAAAGCACACAGGCCACACAGTTAATTCTATATACTTGTTTTCCACTTGCAATACCGAGTGCAGGAGAACTGGAGATTAAAATGTAATTTATCTCGTCTCTGTTTGCTAACTTGGGCCGGGAATTTTGACTATAATCAGACCAAATGAGGAACATTTACATTGTCAAACTTTATCAAGTGAAAAAATATGACATCACCTCACAGCCCTAAGCTGCACAGAGAAGCTCGATTTTAGCCAGCATGTGTTTTTCACCATTGTAAATTCTATCTGTAACAATAATATGTAGCTCTCACAAAGTATCAAGCTATTGCTTGGTTTCTCACTTCGGAGATTATTGTTGTTGTTGTTGTTGTTATAAATATAAGTATTAGTAGTAATGGTATTTATTATTATTATTACAAAATTTATATTATTAATATATTAATATTGTTGTTGTTGTTGCTATAATTTGGAGCATAAAATCTATTCATAATCGAATGTTTAGCTATACAATCACACTATAAAGAACTATAGTAAAATGTGTGGAATACCAGCCTTAGACTTAGCATGCAGTCCCCTACCGGCTTTACTGCCAGTGACTCACAACAATGCAGGTCTGAGGCTGCTTGTCTCTTCCTAACATAACCCTGGCTCAGAAACCATGCTCTAGTTTGTCGCTGAAGCAACCCCCATCCCTCCTCCTGCCCCCGCTATTTCTCTTTCCTTTTTTCAGTGATTCTGTAAAACGGTTCTCCAGTGATTTTGCAGAGGGTAATGGGAGGTCTGACGGAGTCTATCTTTTTTTGTCATTGTTCCCAGGCTGAAATCGAAAATCTGAGGAGGGAGAAAAAGATTTTTTTTATTTTATATTTTGTCAGAGGAACTGACAGAAGACAGGCGATAAATTGTGAATCAGTGCTCCACCGTTTGGAGATAGCCACCTGTACATGTCAGTGCTGATTAAAGCACCCAGCAGGGAAAGAAGCTCCTGCTAAGAGGGTGAACTATCATGGGTGGTTGTGAATTTTACAATCATTGTTTTCCTAGTTATTTATTTGTTTATTTTCATAACGCTATACCATATATCACTGAGACTGAATTTGTATTATGTGTGTTGAAGCGGTTTGCTGTTGGATGAATGAAATGAAACACGTTTTGGTATTAAACAACATATTATGGCACTGAATGCCATATAACGATATCAAGGAATGTGTTTTTTTTTTTCCTATTCGACCCACAGTGGTTTCAAGGCGGTTAGCAAGAAAATGACATGTTGCTTGTAGCAACAAGCTTTAGGTAATGTCACCATATGAAACAGTATTAGTTATATTGCATGATGACACGACAGCTCATTCCTGGGAGCATTTGAAATTATAATGTATATTCATCTCAGCCAGTGCTGGAGGGGAAACACTGAAAACATAGAAAAGTGGTGCTCATCTCTAGCCGACCATGACACACGAAAGAACGTACAGCACATTTGGTTTATAATCAATAATGATAAATATATCTAAATGCTTATAATTACTATATTGGCCTCTTTTACTCTTTCTTTAAGCCTAGGGGAGGTTCCTGTCTTTTGAAATGGCTGTTTCAACCTCATGTCAACAAAATTAGGTTTAGAGCGAAATATGATTATGGCTTCAGGTTAAATTCACAAATCCAATCTATATGTAAATGTACAGTGGTAATGTAGTATGGGGAAATCAAAGCCAGAGCTGATGTGCAGATTGATGAACAACAAAACAGAGTTTTTCATATGCAAGATCCAGACAAATAATGTAATATAAAGTACCTAGATAAGTCAAAGGTGCAATAACCATTGCAATGTTTCTGTGTTTATGCAAGCAAAGGTTGACTAGGGGGAGTAACTATTTATTTGCCCTGTTTAGCAAACAATAATGCGGTAGATGTGAACACATAATTCCATATATTTGATAAAGCAAAGACTATAGATTAAAGCTCTCAGTCAGCCTTGTTGGGCACTCTAATAATAAATCTGAAGGGATGGTGGGATGGCTATAGGACGTTAATTGCCTGGTAACACACCCACAAATTGAGCATGACAGCTGGCCAGTCATATTTTATGACCCAATTGGTTACAATCAAAAGATTAAATCAATCAATCAAATTCACTTAACATGAACAGTGGGATAGGCCTATCCAGAAAGAAAGAGTCTGGTTTAAAAACCATGCTATTATTAGCTTCATTTCATTTGTGAAATCCTGCAGTCTTTCTTTATCAGCCTCACACCCATGCAGGCCTCTACAGGCAGCATGACATTAAACAGTGCGTTCACAACCAGCCAGGAGGAACTCACACTTTAATCTGGATCCTCTAGCACGCAAATTAAATAGGCTACACATGCATGCACACAGACAGACAGACAGACAGACAGACAGACAGACAGACAGACAGACAGACAGACAGACAGACAGACAGACAGACAGACAGACAGACAGACAGACACACACACACACACACACACACACACACACACACACACACACACACACACACACACACACACACACACACACAATGACAACAACAACAACACTGTCTGTGATGCACGGCCAATTATAAACGACAGAAAACACATCAATTACGCATGGGACGCCACATCGCCACTCAGTACCTGCAGTTGTACGTTCGGATCTCCTTGTTGTCCCTTTTGCACTTCACTGCAACAAAGATCATGGTGACAAACAGAATGGCGGCTATAGAGCCCAGGGCGATGATGAAGATGAGCGACAGGTTGACGGGCCCAATAGACTCCTGTGCGTTCAGGTCGGGGGACAGGTAGACCACGATGTAGGCCGAGGCCGACAGGGAGGGCTTCCCGTGGTCCCGGGCCACCACCGTGATCTCATAGGTGGACTTGGCGTTCTCCCCGAACATGCGGGTGGAGCGCACCTCCCCGTTCACCTGGTCGATCTCGAAGAACGTCCTGTCACCCTCGGAGATCGTGTAGGTCAGCCTGCCGTTCTCGCCCTCGTCGTAGTCGTCCGCCTTGACCTGGGTCACCATGTAGCCCACCCCGGCGTTCCTGGGAATGGACACCTCCGCCGTGCCGTTGACCAGGGGCGGGTTCGTCATGACGGGCGTGTTGTCGTTCACGTCCAGCACGACTATGCGCACCGTGGCGTTGCTGGACAGCGAGGGGTTCCCGTTGTCCCTCGCCAGCACCTTGAAGTCGAACGTGCGGGTGTACTCGTGGTCGAACGACCTCATGGAGTAGATGCGGCCCGACGGGTTGATGCTGACGTACGTGTTGACGTCCATGTGCTTGATCTCGCTGGGCACTATGGAGTAGGACACGGTGCCATTCATGCCCAGGTCCGGGTCCTCCGCGGACACGGCCAGCAGGCACGAGCCGGGCAGGTTGTTCTCCATGACCATCTCCTGGTAGTGGGGCTTTAGGAAGTGGGGGGGATTGTCGTTCTCGTCCGTGACTTTGACTACTAGGGACTTGGTGGCGCGCAGGGGAGGCGTGCCGCTGTCCTCGGCCTGTATGGTCAGATTGTACGTGTCCCTCTGCTCCCTGTCCAGCCTGCCGTCCACCAGTATGGTGGAGAAACTCTCGTACTCTTGCAGCCTGAACGGGACGTTGCCCTGGAGGCGGCACTGCACCTTGCCATTCGAGCCCGAATCTTTATCGGACACTCGCACCAGGGCGATGACATACCCACGCTGCGCGTTCTCGGTCACCTCCACCATCTCCGTGTTCAGTGACAGTAACATGATGACGGGCGGGTTATCATTCGCATCCATCACATTTACTGTTACTTTGCAGTGAGCGGGGATGGAGTTGGGACCTAAATCTTTAGCCTGCACGTCAATTTCATATATCTGCGTCGTTTCATAATCCAACACACCGTTTACGGTGATGATGCCAGTTCTGGGGTCAATTTTGAACGCCTCCCTCGTCTTTTCGGTGACGTAGCTGTTAAACGAGTACACAACCTCCCCGTTCGTGCCCTCGTCTGGGTCCGTTGCATTCAAGTCTATGACTAATGTGTTAATGGGCGAGTTCTCCATCACATTCACAGTATACACTGGTTCATCGAAAACGGGATTGTTATCGTTCGAATCCATCACTTTGATGTTCAACTGGACCGCGCCTATCTTTGGTGGGTCTCCACCATCTTCTGCGCTTATTTCGTACGAGTAGTGAGACTGGGTCTCTCTGTCCAGCGATTTTTGCACCACAAGCTCGGCAATTTTGGACCCGTCACCTCTCGTCTTTATTTCTAGTCCGAAAAGCTCGTTCGGTGTGATGGAATAAGACTGCACTCCAAAGATCCCCGAATCCGGGTCGCTTGCCCCCTCTAGGGGAAACCGGGTTCCAGGGGAGGCGTTCTCTGAGATCTCAATATCAATGTGACTCGTGGGGAATCTGGGTGCGTTGTCATTCAAATCCTCGATTTCAACTTTAATGACGCAGATCTCCATAGAGTTTGACATAACTTCCAGGGAAATAATGCACTTTGGGTTTTGCCGACAGACTACATCCCGGTCTATTTTCATTTGGGTCGTAAGGATTCCGGCCGGACTGAGTTCCACCCACCGCGGCTCTGAATTGGAAATAACCCGCAAGTAAGGCGGCTGTGGTGCAATCTGAAATCCCTGCTTCTGTGCGTCCTTTGT
Source organism: Benthosema pterotum (assembly GCA_039105355.1). Taxonomy (NCBI): domain Eukaryota; kingdom Metazoa; phylum Chordata; class Actinopteri; order Myctophiformes; family Myctophidae; genus Benthosema; species Benthosema pterotum. The sequence continues at coordinate 25,522,949 of CM076984.1, read as the reverse complement.
CACGTTTCCAATCACCGAGCCCGGCTTCATCTCCTCGTTTATTCCATATTTCAGGTTGATAACAGCATCAGCCCCCACCCAAAGTAAAAGTGCAACAAAAATAAAATGTATTAATTCCATCTCCTTGGATTGCATTATACCTGTTGAGTTTCCCTTTTGTCTATAGCCTAAAAAACATTAAAAAGCCTGAACCGTTACGCACACGAATGCATGTCAAAGATAACAGGCAAAATGTTCCCAATTATTCATCTCATGGAATTGCTGCTCGGGAAAATATTCAAATGACAAATGGCTGTTCTTCACGCAAATTATAGCATGGCGTGTGCGATTCTAAATAAGTCCTTTATTGTACTCTTCTTCTCGGGAAAAGCACATCATCTGGTCTGCTGCAGCGGACGAAATATTGGAGAGAGGACAGATATGTGAAAACATAGTGAATGCTCTCACAGCAGTGATTTAGACACGGAAATCGGCGCAGCGCTTATCAGACAGCAAACTGACGGTGCGCACGAATCAAATGATGAATTGTCCATTTTGGGCAAAAAGAAGGTAGCCTAAGAAATGAAAAATAAAAAGCAAAAAGGAGGAAATTCCAATGAAGAGATCCACCGCAAAATACTGTCCGTGTAGTTGAAATAATGGTGCTCAAAAGTCTCTGTCAATTTTCACCCAGTGTGTCGATGGTAGACAATATTTAAACCCCATTTCAGAATGGAGAGGAAAACGAGAAACGACACGTTCGTCCTATTACAAGTTGTAGATTTTCTTCCTTGAGCGATCAAATGCGATCAAACCGCGGCACCCCTCATTGAAAAAAGCTATTAAGGATCTGCAGTCGGAAAAACGATTCAACAGATTAAGTCCGGTTATCTCAGGCTGTGAGACAAACGATGCTATTGTAGGAATGTCTCATTGTAACACTGAAGTCCAACGGTTAGACTATACCTTTATTTTTAATTCCAGGCACGCAGATGTAACCTTCCGTCCCCCCTATAGCTCTCCACAAGTCCTGCAGCGTTAACTTGCTTGTTAATTTCCATATATCTCTCAATACTTTGGAGGAGGAAAAAAGGCAACACATATCCCGATATAGTTAGTTAGTCCGTGTAAGAATCCACAAAAAACGCAGCCAAAGCAGACGGTGGGAGGAATCGGGGCATGAAGAGCCTGGCTGGCTGTCAAAAACAGGCATATATGTCTGATTGCAGCAAAAAAAAACTATAAGCACAGAATATCCAGTGTGGTGGTGGTCGAGGCTCTCTGCTCGCTGCCTATAGTCCAAGCTGTATAGTTGGGTCCAATACGCGCTCCTGGCTGTGTGGCGTCACGGTGCACACTGGCTGAACGCACTGAAGTGAACGCGCGGCTCCCAGTCTCAGGACCCGCAATCCCCGCAGCCAATAGGAGCGTGCACAGGAGGGTTGGGTTTGCTGGTGGGCGGGGCGGAGTACACAGCGATGAAACCCCATGCAGGCCAACTACCTGTGCTTCAGGGACGTGCGCACATAGATGTCAAAGGGTGCGTGAGCCCCTGCCCTTTTGTCAGTCTGTAAGAAGCAACTGCCCTTTCCAGACACGAATGCAGCATTTACTATGGTGAAAGAAATGCAAGATGCCACTCCTGAGTCCTTTCCATGGCAGCATTAAGGATAATTCACATCTCCCCGCAGTCTCCTGAACTTGAACACAGTATTTTGAGTTGAACAAAGTTGTAATCCACGTGCACCTGCATCTCCACTAGCAGGGTTCTGGGTCCCTTTTACGGTATTTTAGATCCTGCCCATCTGCACGTCCATGCTGTGCCTGTGTGCAGAGTAGACGGAGGGAGCCACTGAATAGGCAATTATAATGTGCAATATTTAACATATACCAAAGTATATAAGCCAGATCTCCGCGAGGGTGAAAGAGCACACAACGGTTTTTAAAGGTTTACCCAAACTGGCTTCTACTTTTCCTTTGAGTTTTGCCAGTTCCTTTGGACAACATAACACGTTTTATAGGCTATGTTGGGTAAATATTTGATTTACAGTTGCATTTGCAACTATGACTATGCGCTATATTATTTCAGCCGAGCTGTCTGTTATTGCTTCATAGGCTATGGGCTATATTATTATTAGTAGTAGTTTTTGAAAATCTATAGGGTTCGATTTTCTTTTTCTTTTTCTCCGCCTGGCTGGCTGCTCCACCCATGTTTGCTTTTTGTTCCAGACTGTATTCCCATGAGTTGTTGGATTAGTCGACTGTGTAGACATGATAATGTCTATTTTAAAATTTCTCTACACTAAAGTACTTCTCTGCTCGCGTCACGGTAGGACAGCTTTTCCTTGGACACTCGCAGCAGTGTAGGTTTATGTTATTATTATTCACATCCCTGCACAGACTGGACTCCATGAGGCAGGTGATGTCCCAGCTGTGAGGAGAGAAAAAACAACAGGTGTTAAATGATGCCACTGCAACAACGCACGTGCGTAAAACAGACGCACACGCGCAATCTTGCTTAATTGCCTTAGATTTTGTTTTGGGTAACTCATCAAATAATAATTAATATGGGATGCTACATAGCCTATTGATTTGGTGTCGGTGTCACAGCATAAATAGGCCTATGTAGCCTGTTGTGTATAGCCTATTCTAAGTTACATCTTACAACACAGGCTAGCTGTGGAGCATATCAAAGCGAGGGAATTCAATTGCATATCGCCATGTCATATTAGATGTCTCGTCTTGCAATTGTACATCAATATACAGTAGTTTACAACAATACAGTTGTCAGTTTCTACTTGGCATGATTTCAATAAAGGACTTGATATAATGTTACTATTTATTCGGGTAAACGAATAAACAACAATGAACATATAGGTTTTTTTCATAATACACTGCTCCACGCAACATATCACAGACTTTCATTTGCACACGAGAGAGAGAGAGAGAGAGAGAGAGAGAGAGAGAGAGAGAGAGAGAGAGAGAGAGAGAGAGAGAGAGAGAGAGAGAGAGAGAGAGAGAGAGAGAGAGGGAGAGAGAGGGAGACGGGGGAGGCTCTGCCCTCCCCACTCAGTCTATCCCCACAGTGATTGCCTTGGAAGGCAGCCTCACTTCGAGCGCAACCCCATTTTAAAGTCACAAGGGTGACACCTAGCGTCCTGTTATAGCTTGGCTTTTATTTTACTTAGAAAGTTAGTCATCCGTCAGACAGAACTGTTTTTACCCCCGTCCAAATATTGACCCAATAACAAATTATGTATAATATATTGTCTTTACTGTCACAATTCTTTTGATTTGTTTTTATTCGGTTCATGCAGTGCATTATTAGAGTTTGTACTTCATGATTACAGGGTGCAGTGCAATGCAATGTATCTGTTGTAAACAAAATGACGTTACAACAGTGCTTAGGCCTGTTGCCCTAGTCATGCTCAACATGTATGGTTATATTTGCATTGTACAGTAACGAGATCTCTCGGATAGACTTTTAGCGGATTGCTTCGTCAATTGCTGTTTATGTTTATTGCTGTTTATGACCCCGTGCCCCGTGCACAGATGAGCTCGGTGCAGATGCTGCGCCCGCGCCTCAACATGCTTCCTGTCCAAGCTCACGGTCAATGACCAGGTGAACAACACCCGGCCGGACATCATGGACATGACGTTCGCCCGTAAGGAGATGAAGAAGAGCGCGAGGGCTTCAAGAACGCGCATACCATTGCCTTTAACATCATTTTCCTCTGCAAGGTAACACACCACAATGCATGCTATACTTTCCCTGGACTTGATGCTATATGCCTACTGTATGTTGCGGTCAGGGACACTTGTACATATAGCTTTGTCTTCTCAGTATTTCATGGGACTGAACTTGAATGCTTCCAATGTACCACGTAAAAAAATACATATATTAGGCCATGTGTTTGTTTCCAGAAGGATAATACAGACGTGTGACATTTTTCCTATTCAAGTAGGTATACATTATCACATACACATACCATTATTATATCATTAGTAAAACGCCCTAGCTGACAACCCTATTTTCTACCGAATAAAGGAAACGGTTGGTCCTAGCAGTCCTTGTGGGGTTCCAGGGGGTCCCCAGCTAAATTCATGAATATCATATCATAATTCCTGCACGCATAAGGGGGTCCATATAATAATAATAATAATAATAATAATAATAATAATAATTTAGGGGTCATTTAGGGGTCCTTGAGTTGAGAAAGCAGAGGCATTTAGGGCAAAAAACGACAAAGCTTTGTAAATACCGTGCGTCCTGGGAAAAACAAAAAAACAAAAGGCAAAACAAATACCTCATGTTATTTTCCGGAAGTAGCCATTTATGTTGTTGTTTTGGCCTCTTTAAAGGGATGCAAGTGTTATGCTTTTATCCGACCTGCTCGGGAATACTGTGACTTTTATTGAGGCGTTTTTGGGATCGTTTTTCAACAGCTCCTGGAGTTTACATGGCGTTAATGGACGATGGAGTTTACACAGTCATTGGACGTCACGTCGCTACACGTGGCGGAGGAGATCATGAAGGTAGGCATGTAGCCACACATACTGTAGGAGAACACTGACGGAGGATAGCCTACTGTTTATCCTTGTAACTAAAGCAACAGGCGTGCGTTTGTGCACACGCACGCGTGTGTGAACACATGCAATAAGCATTACAGCGTTACAGTGTGGCTGGCAACTTCCAGTCAGGATCGACCGATACGTTCTACATTATAAATAGCGTAGCTCTGGTCCAGAGCTCCACTGCTTCTATGAGTCTTTTTCATACCAGTGCCTACTTTTTCTGCATTTTAGCCACGGGCCACCATTTAATGCTGAGTTCAGTCTATCAGACCCTAAACTAAAGGTTTTCAAGTTTTTGGCCAGAATTTAGGAGATAACTGGCAAATTGTTGGTCAAAATAGCAATTATTCTACATTTTATAAATGTGCACATTCTTGAAAATTAAGTAATTCGGATGTTTAGGTAATATAATTTAACTATTGAGAGCGTAAAATGATACCAAATGGACCCGTTCATTTGGCGTCCATTTGGTTTCATTTTACGCCTGCAAGGGTTACAGATCTATAAGGGTCCACCTGGAATCCACTCAGGGGACCAACTGGAATCCACTCAGGGACCACTGGTTGAAAACCGCTGGTCTAGGCAGTCATAATAGTATAGGCACTACTGTATGTCACTGTCCCTGAGAATGCTGGCAGGGCCAGGGTTGCACATATTGTAGGAACAACAGACTAAACAATTTATACTCTGTCTTTTGTGTGTGTCGCAGAAAGTGGAGTATAAATCAGACCTTTACAACAACTACTTCTTGCTGTTGATGCTGGTGTGCTGCTCTATTGATTTTGCCACCATGTCAGAATACTAGACTGTTGAGTTGTGGGAACTGTAAAGATGGGTATCTGCTGCTAGACATCCGTTTTTGTTTTCATCACCGCCATTTGGGTCAGGGTAAGAAAGAGAAGGAAAGAAATAGAAACTGATTGGAGACACTCCATCTGATCTGATCCGATCTATTAAAGTGTCAGTCATCTGAGCTCAGAGGAATCAGCCCGATCACTCTGCATGCTGGATTCGCATCTATTCTCCTCAGTTTGTTTATGATGGTTAACTACTGAAATACCGTATACAGTTCCACAAGCCTCTTTGTGTATACAGTATAAGAAATACAGTATATAGCCATGTTAGCTATATATAGCTATGTTGTGTTGTGCCTGTCTGAAAGGGAAGACGGCGTCCTGCCTAGGGTTGGGGTTAGGGAAAGTTTGACCATTGTCATATTATTGGCATTACTCTGAGTTTTGACTCATTCAATTTAAGAATGCATAAAAGCTGTATGGCAAATAGAACATTACATAGGCTACTTACATAATGAATGTTTTCTTTAGCTGATTGGAAAAGTTGCAATGTCGACATGGAGATTTTCCAGTCTTTCCCAGTCTGTTCCCACTTGCTTTTGTCTATGCATTTATTGACCGTGTGTGTGTGTGTGTGTGTGTGTGTGTGTGTGTGTGTGTGTGTGTGTGTGTGTGTGTGTGTGTGTGTGTGTGTGTGTGTGCGCGCGCGCGTGTGTGTGCGTGCATGGCATGCCCACATCATGATATCCTATGACATTAGATCTTGTTTCCATTGTCCTGTGTTTACAGTGCTGTTGTGGGATTGTTGTTCAACTTTTAGACAGAGAAAGGCTGGACAATTTAAGTTCATGTGAGTTTCACGACCTCACTAGGGTTTGTTTTTCCCCTATCATGGCGTACTTGAAGCGTTTGTGGTCTAAGGCTTGAACCAGGACTGTAGAGAGCACACAGAGAATAACTGATTTCGTTTCGTTCGCCTCTTTCCCTCCGCTGCCAAGGAAAGGCACACTTCTGTAGTCTGTCCCTGCTGCTGACTTGGAAAGGAATATCTAAGCTCCGCCGACCGACGGCGTTATCACCCTCTGCCCTTCTCGACATTGGAACTTGGCCCATGCACAGACGCAGGACTTGACGTCTGATTTATACTTTGTCAAGCGCCAATATCTTGCCCTGAAAATAGCTGATTTACAAGAACCACAGCACTGCACACTTGTGCTGAGTTGTGAGCTTGTGGATCGTCTACATTCTGAGTGAGCGACACAATGCACACAAGTATAAATCAGGATTTACAAGACCTGGCAGACGATACCCAGAGAGACAGACAGCAGCGCATTGATTTCCAACAGGCAAGATTTCCACGCTTATTTTGGCCGTAGCTGAAAATGAACTTATTACTATGGTCTTCATCCAGACAGTATCCTAAACAATTGATTTCAGGTAAGCATCGCCTGCCGGAGGCAAATAAGCGATACCACATATTTAGTGCCTTAGCATGTGCCGATAGCTGAGTGATTAAGGCACATCTACCATACTAGTATACCTTATTATACCACATAGAGGCTCTGGTGCCTGACAGCTCCAAGAAAGTCCCAAGCCTGGTGGACCTTGTTTGACTACCAATAATAATAATGCCCCGCCCTGGCAGGCGTCACAGTCGTATGACGAAGCATACAGCCTAAAGGTGACCTCCTGAATGTATGGCTCAGTCATCAATGACAACACACACTTCCACACTGAGCCTGGCCACGAGACATCAATTAGTATCAGCTCACACACTGCCCATCTTGGGGCTCAGACAGCACCTCTGGCACCAGTAACTTACAACTCCAGGGGAAGAGGGGGGATTTTTGTCTCTCATGCCATACCAACTATTTTTTATTGCCCTGCCAGTGGTGGTGGTGGTGATGGCGGTGGTTGTGCCACTTTTAATTTAATCCTGTTTTCTAATCCTAATGTCCCAAAAAGCAGTGGCCCAGAAAACCTCCATGCTGGTTGAATAGAGGAAGGAAGCGCAGTGGGTGTCATTCAGTCAGTGTTAATACTGTGCTGCTCCCCTCCTCCCACATCTCATCTCCACCTCCTCCTTCTCCACCTCCTCATGTCTGTGAATCTGTGAGTGGATATATTTGTGCTTGGTGTGTCATGTTATCTTTGCATTCAACAGTATTTGTAGCTGGCCTGTACGTCCTGAGGCTGAGATGTGTGGACTCCTCTGTTATCCTCCTGAGTTTTAGCAGGGCCAGAAATGTGACTTTTCCTCCTGACTGCCGTTGGTTGACACAGCGTGTGGCTGACAGGGTGGCACCTGGCACCGGAACCAAATCTGCACTTGCATTTTCATTTTGTGAGTTCCCCCAGGTTTGATCCGGATGTTTTCCTGTCATACTAGGTGTCATTGGTTGTTGTTTTTTTTCCTGGACCTGCTCTCCTGGGTCTAATGAAACAACTGCTCTTCCCTGCACAGAAAGAATCTGTAGTGCTCATTTAACCCTGACAGTTAACCACTTAAACCCCAGTTAAGTCCATTTTCAAGAATAGCATTGCACCGTGATCTGTTTGAGTATGACATGTAGGGCTCCATTTTCGTCACCCCCTAAACCCCTTATCCCTAAACTTCTTTGCATTTTTTAATAATTGAAAAACATTTTTGAATAGTTCAACTAGCCGATATACATTGAAACACAGTGTGAGCTTGTCATTTTAACTATTTAAAAAATTCTTAAAAAAGGCAAATTTAGTAAAAAAAAAAAAAAAAAAAGGCAAACAAGTTTAGGGATAAGGGGTTTAGCGGTGACGAAAATCTAGGCCGTAATGACATGCCCAATAGGGATTACAGTATGTTATTGCAGGATGAAAGTAGTTAACTCTCAGAGTTAAATTGTCACTGACAATTTTGCTGTTAGCTTTTCCTGGCATGACCAGAGAACGGATGCAGATTTTATTGTTTGAATGTGTGGTTGTGACCCTCATTAGAAAGGAGAATGCAATGCAAATGAATGAAAGGATTGTTGCGTCTGACTGTTTGATGTTGCGCGATGGTTTGTAGCGTTGCCATTCATCAAAAGCTGCAGCAATTTAAAATGCAGTTTGTTGATATTAAAACAATAAATAATTAGTAACCCAATGATCCATTTGCTTCTGAAATTAAACATTTAAGGAAAGGTTGTTCTATTTGTGCATAATTCATTCAGCTATTTATGCTGTTAGATGACAATTAACATACTTTGTATAAAGTACTCATGTTTACAGCCACATCTACCCCTTCTGTCAAACTTTGAATATTATTCCTTTGTGATAATCAATCAATCAATCAACCTGAGATTTTAATGAACGTCATTCCCAGCAATAACAAATGAAATCTGGTTTGCAACAGGTGGATGAATAATGAAATCATCATTGTCATCATCATCATCATCATAATTATATTTGAATAGCAGCTTTCCTGACGTGAAATGCAGTTAATAGTACTTTAAACAATCAAGACAAACAACAATAAAATAATAGCAGTACTGCAATACAGTGAGGACACGAATAACAAGGATTTTAAAGTTGTGGTTTAAAAATGTCCACAGAGGCTGCCTGTCGAAGGTGCGGTGGTAGTTTGCGTTTTTTCCATGCCGTCGGCTTGTGGAAGCAGAAAGCTGCTTCACTGTGTTCCGATCGAGCAGGCCAGCAGTGGAGGACCTCAAGAAAAATAAGAGGAAGGGCCCCCAACATCATTTTCTCTACCTGGCCAATCGAATGGGCAGATTCATCACACTGGGTGGCAAGCTGCAGCTTGAAATCGCGGGGAATACATTGAAGTCAATGGAGCGGTGGAGTGGACAGGGACAAACACAAATTAGTTCTGAACGACTGATACCATTGTACAATAAACACTTCTGGAAAATAACAGAATACACATAAGGAATGGTTGTCTGCTGTGTTGCTTTTCGATGTGTACACTGTGTAATGTTATATAGCTATCCAAAGAGCAAAAAGTATGCGTCTGATCGTTCTGAACGTGGCGTCACTTTCTGCGAGACTGCAGCTGGGTGCTATTGCAAAGAGGGGCAGTTCTCACAATGAAAGGCTAGGCAGCCCAGGCAGACTCATTTTGTGCTCTTTAGATAGCTTAATAAAATGAAATAGTTTGCAATTCGAAAAACACCCACTCAGACAACAATCTGTGACCTGTTTTCTTTTATATTCCTGAACCGATTATACGTTGTATGACATTGGTCGCAGTCGTTCATAAATCATGTTGGTTTGCAAGAAATCCGGCATCCTGCCATCCACTGCCATGTATTTGTCCTAGTGTTTTGCCACCCGAGGTGTCATGGCGCAGCCGTGGCAGACTTGGTTACCCTTCCTTCTATTTAGAACTTCCTTGGAGGACCTGAGGGTGCTGTTTGGGACATCTAGGCATGCAGTCATGTAAGTAGGCAGGTGTGAGGCCATTGAGTAAACCATGAGCCAGCACAGTAAAGCTAAAATGAGTTGAACCTCTAGAACTAAGCTGCATTTTTCTGGTTTCTAGGCATCTTTTGTAACCTCACATAATTATCTCTGCTCTCAACTCGATAAGGCAGTTAATTTTGTTTGTTTTGTAAAACCACAAATTCAATTTCTTTCAAATAAATGGGATCGACCACCTGGCAGCACTTTTAGACACATATGTGAGGATTGAAAATCGAACAGAAGTAGTATTGAGAAGATCTCCATGTTTTTGCATGCCTAACTATGTGCACCTGATATATTTAGCATTCCATCTGAAGTTGGTAACAAATCCCACAATAGGTGCAATCACTAGCTGACACAATGGTGCGCCAGAGAATTCTTTTTGATTTCATTACCTCAATGTGCAAAATCAGTTCCCTTTGTGGGAGGCCTAGAACATTTCTTTCTTTCTTTCTTTCTTTCTTTCTTTCTTTCTTTCTTTCTTTCTTTCTTTCTTTCTTTCTTTCTTTCTTTCTTTCTTTCTTTCTTTCTTTCTTTCTTTCTTTCTTTCTTTCTTTCTTTCTTTCTTTCTTTCTTTCTTTCTTTCTTTCTTTCTTTCTTTCTTTCTTTCTTTCTTTCTTTCTTTCTTTCTTTCTTTCTTTCTTTCTTTCTTTCTTTCTTTCTTTCTTTCTTTCTTTCTTTCTTTCTTTCTTTCTTTCTTTCTTTCTTTCTTTCTTTCTTTCTTTCTGAGAAATACACAAACGCCACACACTGAACAGACAATGGACAATGTCTGTGAACATAGATATTGCTGTTCACCTGGTGTATGGTCAATTAGCTTTGTGGTGCCGTGTTTATTCAATGTCAGCCTTGATTAATAGTCGTAACATGGAAGAGGGAACACCTTAAAATGTACAATGGGGGCCTGGGTGGGGCATCATCTGATAACATCTCCATAAACAGCGCTTATCTCCTCTACCCCTTGGGGGTGTTTACAGCTGTTTTGTAGTCAAGACAAATTAGCACTTCTGTGTGCCGTGTTTTTGCCCCCTCAAGCAATGAGGAGTGGCAAATATTGGTAACCTTCTGCATCTGCTGACGCATGTCCGTTTTAAAAGACATATTTCTTTTAACCTGTAATCACATATATTTATCTTTTATTTATTTTATATTCCTTATCAAAACTGCCATCCAAATATTATATCTGTGCGGCTGTTATTAGTGATTTAGCTGAGCTAATTCTATTAGAAATCTCCCTCTCGTCATGTGTGTTCCATCATGAGGATAGCACAGACATGCACGCACACAAACACAAATGTTTATACTGTATATTACTGTACTGTATCATGCATGTTGACGTGCTTGTTTTTATCTTCCGATCAACTGCACCCCCCCTCTCTCTCCCTGAGAGAGACTGCATCGTCATTGAAACCTGAGTGGAGCTATTAAATAAGGCCTTGCTATTGTCGTTTTTTCCCCCCTTCTTTCCACGAACGGCCAATGAAAGATGCAATATTTGAAAGGATATGACACTTCCTCTTACACCGTCCGTGGCACTGTAGTTAGCAAACGCCAGGAGGGTAAGCACCCCTTACCCCCCCTGTGAGCACCCATATGTTGTCTGTGATCGATGCCGCAGCACAGAGGGCTGTGTGTTCATTGCTTTTCATAATGTGCCACCGGTGCCTTCGTGGTAATGGGGACTTTGCCCTATGATTGTGCCAGCTTTAAATGTTACACTTCATCACCTTAATACTGGGCTCCGGCAGTGCTCAGATGTACAGTGACCAGCTCCATAAGGCAGGTGTAATTATTAGTAGCTCTACTGATTTGAACATCAGCCTATCAACACCCAACCTTCACTCTGCCCACTGACTACAAACTGATCTTCTGAGGGACACTCCCGCTGTCTGCCTTAGATTGTGCCTGGGCTTTTCTATACGAGTAAGTCTGGGGTGAGCGAGGCTATAGCATTCTGTGGGCTTTTGCAGATGTGAGAGATGGCCGGGGTGCAGGTGTGTGTGTGTGTGTGTGTGTGTGTGTGTGTGTGTGTGTGTGTGTGTGTGTGTGTGTGTGTGTGTGTGTGTGTGTGTGTGTGTGTGTGTGTGTGTGTGTGTGTGTGTGTGTGTGTGCGTTCATGAGATGGAGATGGGGATGGAGAGGGAGAGAGATAAATAATCTAGCACTTTCTTTATCCTTACAAAACCTGAACCGCCCCGGAGACTGATCTGGCTTAGCATTCAGTGTGGTATGGGGCTTGTTTGTGCTACTATGATTGGTGCAGGCGGGCTAACCTGGCCTCGTAACAGTCCAGTCACAGTGGAGCCCCAGTGGAGTCACACTGCCTGTTGCTGCCAATAAAGGCAGCAATGCAGTCTTTTGGGAGGCTGGACAGTCCAATTTTCTCTCCCCTGAAGGAGGGTTATTAATTGTCCCTATGTTGTATGTGGTCTGCTTGCACAACATACATTTTATTTCACCCCTTTTTTTTACCCTGAACATTCTGAATTCCAGGCGTGTACCCCGGAATGCAATTAGTCCTCCACCATTAGATCAAGAGACACGTCCGCTCACCTTGTGCCTGGTCTGGAATTACGGTGAGAGGAGGGAGAAAAGAAAGAAATCAGTATGGAAATTAGCTGTCTTCAAAGCCTCTGGCGATTAAAGGTGGCGTATAGAGCGACGGGAAGGTGGCAGTTCCCTTTGCAGATGGAGAAAATGTAGGGATACAGACAGATTGCTTTCCTTTAGGAGACGCATATCCCTATGTAGACTGCAGAGGAGGATTAAGTAAATAGCATATGAAAGCCATGATAGCATTGCATTGCTGTTCAGTGTACACTAATTGCACATCCGGTTCTGAGTGGTCTGGATAGCGGGCAGGTTGTTTTCTAAGTAACATTCTATCAGTAGCGTGTTTAATTCCATGGAGAGTTGGAGGTCCTCATTATGGCTAAATCTGTTTGTGTGCTTCTACAGTAATTCATAGCCTGACCAGTTTTTACTCAATGAGTTGCTGTGTGATTGAAATTCAGCAAAGGGGCTCGATGAGTTGTTTATTTCGTTCATGATCACCATGATTCAAATTCATACACTTACAACCTAGAGAGAGACACACACACACACACTGTATTCATATTACTGTACCGTTGTATTGCTTTGTTGCTTTGGCAATGATGTATTGATGATGCACGTATTGATTATATTTGTATTACTGCACCATTCTATTGTATTGTTTATTGCTTTGGCAATGAAAATTGAATCGTGAATTGAATTGAATTGAGACTGTGTGGTGGCCTGAGTAGCTCCACTGTCTGTGGCTGATAAAAGATTATACCAGTGCATTACATTGCACGTCAGTCTCTTCAGCTTCCGCCATGTACATACTGTATGTGTTTCCTTTTAATATATCCATATAATATATATTCCCTTGAAAGGAAAGTCCCAGAAATGTGAATCCCTTGACTCCTTCAGAACCACTATCAAAGGCCACCTAAGTCATGTGTTTATAATATAATATCAACAATATATGGAGAGAGAAAATGTTGCCTTGTTGGGCACGTAGGCTTCCATGTGGTCTCATGTAGAGCTTGTGTGCGCTCTCTCTCAATTGGGGATTTCCCTGAGGTCAATTACACTAATTCATTCAACTGAACCCATGTATTTTCTTTTTATCTATGAGGCCAAATCTCATTTGATAGAATATATTAAGAGTAGGCTATACTGTATATGACAGCATTTTAAAAAGCTTATAATATGGAATGTTGAACTGCTTTTCCACCAATGAAATAATTACATCATGCCAGTCTCTTTGCACAGAAATCAATTAAGCAACCAGAACTGCCGATGACCCCCCATCCCCTATACTCAATATTAAATCAAAAGAGAAAAGACTTATGCTTATGCATGTTTATCATACCTTTTAATATTGCACTAAAACATGGTTGAAATCTCGATGTGAGAGACGCCGTGTAGCGTCCCAGATCTCTAGTTACTAGGCTTAAGTGGTTAACTTAAGCCCATAGTACTTGGTTACCTCAGGTTGACCACTGGTTACATTGTAACAAAGTCGAAAGAATATCCTAGGATAGAATCTCCCACTATTTCTTTTTCTCCTCAGCCACGTTTCTACAGCCTGATGTACAACCTCAAGGCATGCTGAAGTCCATAATACCCACCTCCCAGGATTTCATGTAATTGCTGTTCCCTGCACCACCTTGCTTCATTATCCGTCTTACTCGGTAGTCGGCACCGCTGCTTATTTGGACAGAAGGCGATCTGGCCCTACAGCTATGGGGATTCCTTTACCCCATGTGTCGGTTAATGTTTACCAAGGCCCCCGGGGGTGAGAAGGTTTTCTGTTGTTTTCTTTTGCCTTTTATGCCATGAAACCTGTAGCTGCACACTGTGCAAGGGCAAAAGAAAAAAAAAAACAGAAACTAAAAAGTATTCTCAGTTCTCATTGCCCAGGTGTTTCATTCAGGCTTATACTTTCTGTCCAGTGAGCTCCATGCTCAGAGTCACACTTAGGTGAAATAGACAGAGTGAGGAAGAGAATGAGCGAGAGAGGGTGCAGCATGAGAGTTTCCACCCTGGTGCTCTGCTCTCCCTGGAAACAAAACAATTTGCCTATAAAGCAGTGTTGCCAATTGCCAAAATCCAAAATGCACTAGTGGCACTTCCAAAATGCACTAGAATGCGCTATAGAGCAGTGGTTTTCAACCATTTTCATACCAGGGCCCACTATTTATTCTGCATTTTAGCCACGGAGGACCACCATCTGATGTTGAGTTTAGTCTCTCAGACAAATTTAGGAGAAATAACTGGCAAAATGTTGGTCAAAATAGCAATTCTTTTACATTTTCTAAATGTGTAGATTCTTGAAAATTAGGTAGTTCAGATGTTTAAATACAATTTAACTCCAACCAAAACCAAATGGACCTGTGAGGGTCCATTTGGTTTCATATTACGCTCTCAAAAGTTACAGATCTATAAGGGTCCATTTGGTTAACAATGGTCATTTCTAGGAAGGAAGGAGGACTGTATCATAAGAGGAAAAATGGTCACAAATGAGGGTTTTAACTATGGCGCCTGTCAATCAATTCCGCCCCAACTCACCAATGAAAAAGCACTAGATTTTCTGCCAGGAGCTTTTCACTAATTTTGGCACTATGGGGGTCTGAAAAAAGCTAAAAATAGTAACAAATGTGGACAGAGTGAGGAAGAGAATGAGCGAGAGAGGGTGCAGCACGAGAGTTTTCGCCGCGGTGCTCTGCTCTCCCTGGAAACATGTTTACAATTTGCCTATAAAGGCTTGTTAGTGGTATTTCACCTACTGTACATTCCACACTCTCATTAACATGTCTTCACTAACCGGCATTTGCAATTTCATCTAGACGTCAGAAGATTCTCCCATTGCAAGCATTCCTTTTTAAGTCGGTGACATCCTGTGGCAGTCCTTGGTGACAAAGAGACATAAAGTCTTCCGTTTTAAGTTGTTCGATGAAAGTTGTGAATTACTCTTATACAACCATGCGATGCATTGTGATGGCTTTGCAGTGTTGCAGAATGCGATTATTCCGCCAGCCTATACAGAATGTATGTCATTTGTCAGTTATGTTGGATTGCAGTTTTTACAGTGCCTCTGAGAGAGAACTATTTCACAAACACGTCTTCCGCTGTAGCTTTCTCTAATCTGTCCTACACCTAAATCTCTGTGAAATCTCCCAGTGGCTGCCAGTGACCCACCTGCAGTACAGTGAAACCTCAGACTTTGCCCCTGTTAGTTGACTGAGTGCATCTCAGGCAACTAAGCTTAAATCACTGGCATCCCCGTGGCACACATACCATAACATGCATGATCGCATGAATCATACTCCCATAGTCCCAGCATGGGTTGAATACTATGCACTCAAAATTCAGTGGTGCATGTTCTAACGGCAAGACATTATGATTATTGGGAAGTTATGGGGGCATGATGTCCCTGGAACCCAGCTCTACAGTTTGTTGTCTCCACCAGGCCAAAGGAGAAAGTATGTTTTGCACTCCGTCCTTCCGTGTGTGTGTTGTGTGTGTGTGTGTGTGTGTGTGTGTGTGTGTGTGTGTGTGTGTGTGTGTGTGTGTGTGTGTGTGTGTGTGTGTGTGTGTGTGTGTGTGTGTGTGTGTGCACGATGACGTGTCAACGATGAATTTCTGCCCCAAATATATACAGCCTGTTATACCGCTCCATGAGACAAGTTTAGGCAAAACACACTGATGTAGATAACTTATACACATTTTATCCACACATCACACAATTTGGTAAACACTGTCTCCATAGGCATGTGATCAACATGGAAAAATCATTTTCCCTGCATCCCTTCACATTTGCCAGTTATAGTGCCACCACAAGGCAGATTTCTGCAAAACATTTCGTCCAAATCTCATGCAAATCAGTACAAGTGATCTCTGTAGTCATGTGATCACGATGGCTTTGTTTAATTTACTCCTACATATTTTTCCAAACATCACACACACGCCTTTCTTCCTAATACAGACCTGTGCCCGGAAGGACACTTTTTCTAGTTTATTATTCTTGTTCGGCTTGGGCTCATCCTTAGCTCCGGATAGCAGGACTGGTGTTAGCTCTTAACTCAGGCCTAAATATTGGCAGGGTACATTACAGGTTTACATTTTTGTTCAGTACTTGTTATCCTGTATTTAGAATTCAAACCTGTCTTTCTAAAAAAGGGAAAAACTCCTCTGCACTCACCGATCAATCAATATAATTATTTGTTGTCATGACACCAAACTATACTGCAAGGTGAAGGTCCGAAGAAGGTCTACAGCGCAAAAGTGAGAGAAAGTTCTGGGAGCAGAATTGGTGTGTGTGTGTTTTGTTTTTAGCATCCGGCATCGCAGTGTCTTTGAGCAGGACACTGAACCCCTAATTGCTCCCAATATGTACAGTAGGTTGGTGCTTCTACTGCCGAGCGATCTCTAGTGACATCATTCCTATGACAGGCCATGTGACAGGCACAGTAAAATGGCGCCCCCCTTGGGATTAAAACATGAACCATTTTTAAAACTAAAGAGCTTATTCTATGTGTTTTAAATGTTCAATTCTAGTTATAGAGGGCAAGTATAATGCATTATTCATATTTGTCTCATTAACCAGCGTTCCTTTTATCCAGCTCTCGTCTTCATCATAGCATGCTAGTAGCTAGCGATCGGTGCGATCATGGTTATTATCATAAATAAGTCAAATCAAGCCGTTATTGCCACAGCGGTT